>OX458979.1:11685496-12902211 GCA_949774945.1 Hoplodrina ambigua
GTATTTTTGTATGGACTGTTAAGATGAGATTCCGTCATAGATTTTATATGTCAATATCGAACTGTGACGTCACTTATTTGCCAACGCAACTGACTTAGTATAATAATTAGTTGTTAATTTCAAAGTCAGTAAAAAATTTTTTTTACAATAATTGAAAATTAATGCTGCTGAAATAAAATGGTTTGTTTTTGAGAAGTCTTGAAACTAATTGTTAATACGGTCTACAAATAAAAAAATAAAAAGATAATGTCATCTACCCAATTACCCCTCTGTATAAGCCTTGATCTGATAGTCTAAGAGCCTCCTAATCTTGCGACATACACACATACACAGTGATCATAAACAAACAATTTAGTCTGTACTCTTGTAGTTACAGAAACCATTTGTAGGGGACAAGGAAGGAAGGTTTTAGGACGTGCCCTGATAAAGTCGGACAGTTTGTCATGTTGGAAGTCCGACCGATAAGTTTAGGAGGTTAAGCCGTTGTAATACGCTTAATTTTGTTGTTAAGATAGGAGAAATTGGAATTACCTTTAAATTACTTCTGACTTCTTCTTCTTCTTTTAACCGGCGAAATGTGCGTGTACTAGTCTCCTCTGTTTAACCCTTCGGGGTTCGCAGGCGTGATGTTATGTTACTTCTGACCTTAACCTTGGCAAGGGGCTAAGCATTGCCACCAACGTGGCAATGCCGCTGGTCTTTTGTGCACATTTCCAGTTGACGGCGATGCGAAGGAATTTCGTTGATTCCATTTAGATTTAGGTTTTATTTTTTATTTTTATTGGTTCATAGGTTATCTTATTTGTTAAGTTTGTAAATATTGAACATAATTATTCTTTTCATGAAATATACATTATTCTACAACTAGATACAATTTTTTTTTTCATGTAATGACGTTCAAAAGTGTTTTAAAATGACTTAATTTAAATATATGATTTGACTTTAGAAGGTTTTTCTCAGGAGTGGGGGGTGGGGGGCGTAATTCTACTAACGTTAAGGAACGATCGATATCTAATCTTTATCCCAATTTGTCAAAAATACCTACTAATTAGCTACACAAAAGCGCGATTAAATGAAATCCTATAGGTATTATGTTCCGCTTGATCATAAATAACATCCATCCATACACTTTCGCATATAAAATAGCAGTCAGACAGTGAAGATTATAACCAAAAAACCCTACACAACCCTACCCAAGCATAAACTACAATCTACACCTTTAGTAAATCCACAGCAATAATACGTAAAGACATAAAAATGTCTAATAAAATAATAACAAAACAATTTTCAGCCCCGCTGAGTACAAAGATATATCATCTTAAACTAGCACACTTCTAGAAGTGTTCAGGTAATCTTGGTCTAGGTCAGGATTTCTCAAACTGTCATCGCGACACTCCTAGGCGTCGAATGGCGACGGTACGCAGGTTGCCAGTTCCTTCTCATAAATTGTAGTACCTACAGTTGTATTATCGAATCCTTACTAATATGTATTATAAATGCGAAAGTAACACTGTCGTTTGTGTGTCTGTTTGTTACGCTTTCACGCCTAAACTACTGAACCAATTTTGATGAATTCGTTACAGGGTAAGTATGAACCCCAAAGAAGGACATAGGCTACTTTTAATTCCGTCTGACTGTGTCTGTGATGACTGATATCAGAAGAAGTTGCGGGAAAAAGCCATCGTATATTTTATAAACAATAGATTTTCAGAGAGTTATTATGACGGAGCCATGCGCTAAGAAAGGATTTATCAAATTAACAGGATAAAAGTTTGTATAGGGAAAAAAGATTAAATCGTCATTTACACGGACAAAGTCGCGGGCAGAATGTAGTAAATAATAAAATAGAGAATGGAGAATAAAATTTTAATGACTGCTTAGAACAACACACAAAAGTCTTCTCTTCGAAAAAATTACAACCTGTAAAAGGGAGTCGCAGTACAACAAAGATTGGGAACCCCTGGTCTAGATCTAGTATTTATTACGTGCACCTAATGTTCTGTGGATTTATATCCACGTTTATTTTTTCTTACCAACATTTTTCCAACATCCACCATTTTCTTTACTAAAAGCGCTTGAAATCTCTTTTTATCTAATGTTAGGGTGTGTTTATACTGTTCCATAGATTTGTCTGTGCTATAGTTACAAAGGATGGGCTTGTGTTAACATCATTATTAAAAGAGGTTATAAAATTATACAGGGTGTTATTATTTTTTTGTAAACAATAAAAAATATATACCGGGTGTAAAAAGACACATCAAGTCAGTTGATAATTGTAATTAAGAAAACTAGCAAATTATAAAAAAAAGGAATTAATAAGTTCTTGATAAAAAAAAAAATTCAAAGAAGACAGTACTTATAAGTTTCGTTACGTTATTTAGTTTGACTTTAACAAACTTTTAAAAACTACGTAAGTTTTGTTAAAGTTACTTGGTTGAATAAAATCAGTTTAGTAAATATACAGGACCCAAAAAAAACATAACATAACATAACATCACGCCTGTTATCCCCGAAGGGTTAGGCAGAGCTGTACCCATATACACCCACATTTCGCCAGTTATGTTATTAGTCCCATGTAACAGGGGGCGAGCTTATTGCCATCAACCGGGCACGAATCCAGACTCCGAGGCTGCTACTCAGAAATTCCTGATGGAAAAACCCAATAACACTTTGCCCGACCTGGGAATCGAACCCAAGACCTCATGCACAGCAGTCGCGCTTGCGACCACTAGACCAACGAAGCAGTAAAAAAAAAACACTTAAAAAAAATTCACTACACGCAAGTGTGTACAGTCCCCAACAAAACATATCTCGAATACAAGAAGAGACTTCTGTCCCACAAAAGAATAATATACATGTTAGGCGTGATTCATCGAGTTCACTTTGTATCTGACTGTACCACGGTATTTTTATGTAAAGTGACCGGTTTGGCTGGGACTGTACATTATGTTAGTAGGTATAGTTCGGCTACATTTTTTATGAAGCATTTTATGATATTATGTATACAGAACCTGTTGGCAAACCTGAATAAATAAATGAATAAAAAAAAAATATAAGTATATGTTCAAAAAAATACTTAGGAAAATAATTATGTCGCCCTACACAAAGTTAAAGTCAACACATTCTAGTATTCACTTAAATATTTCCACTACTAATTCTCCCGACCAAAGGAAACGGACAAAACGTACCCCAGTTTTGTACCGGTTATGGGACAAAACTACAAAACAATTGGATAGTAAACACCATGAAACAATAATTTCAAGACACAATTTTTAAAAAAAAACACTTCATTGTAGACCTTACAATTGGATTAATTTTCAATTTACTGAATAATTATATTTTTAGTTCCTTTGAAATCAATAAATAGTTAATTGAGTTGATTAATAAGTGACGTCACAGTCCGATATTGCCATACAAAATCTATGAAAAAATTACATTTTGACAGCTCATAAAAAGTATATCAATTGATAAGTGGTGTCATCTACTCAGTTTAATTATTAAAAAAAAAAAAGACGGGTTGCACTCCGGGAGTGCCGGCAGAAGTGAAAACTTGATCATTAACGTTGAGCATGTTTGATATTTTGGAATGGTTAGGGAATAATTTTGCACCAATTGCTTTATCGGTATAAAAGTACTATCATTTATGTGGTAGAATACAATATTCATTTATTGCGCTATCGTACACAAACATGACAATTTATATTACATTAAAAATTTAACACTTTAAAACTATTACAATTATTTTACATTAAAAAGTTATACACGAACATTCGCGCAAGCGCCCTGCGCTGCCTGCGCCGTAGAGAGGGGATAGCTGTCTACTCTCCATCCGTCTTACGCTTTTTCGATCAGGTCACGTGTCCTGACGCGAGTTTAAGATTTTATACCCATTACAGAAAAAGTGCTCAACGCCGCTAAAGAAGTTTTCACTTCAAAAAAAATATAGGTATATGTTCAAAAAAATACTTAGGAAAATAATCGTGTCGCCCTCTACAAAGTCAAAGTCAACACATTCTAGTATTCACTTAAATATTTCCACTACTAATTCTCCCGACCAATGGAAACGGACAAAACGTACCCCAGTTTTGTACCGGTTATGGGACAAAACTACAAAACAATTGGATAGTACACACCATGAAACAACAATTTCAAGACACAAATTTTCTAAAAAACACTTCATTGTAGACCTTAAGACTCGATTAATCTTCAATTTACTGAAATAAATGATTTTTAGCTCTTTGAAATCAATAAATAGTTAATTAAGTTGACTAATAAGTGTCGTCACAGTCCGATATTGCCATACAAATTCTTCGTAAATCTTCATTTAGGTTAGGCAGAGGTGTCTCCATTAGTACACCCACATTTCGCCAGTTATGTTTAAGTCCCATGTAATAGGGGGCGAGCCTATTGCCATCAACCGGCACAAATCCAGACTCCGAGGCTGCTACTGAGAAATTCCTGGTGGAAAAACCAAATAACATTTTGCTCGACCTGGGATTCGAACCCAAGACCTTATACTCAGCAGTCGCGCTTTGCAACCATTAGACCAACGAGGCATCATTAAAAAGAATAAAGAAAATAAAATAACTAACGTATATTTATCACCTGTTAGAGCTTATATACATATATTATAGACATTCCTATATATAACAGGTATCACGTCGATATTGTTTCCGACCTGTATACTTGGCCTATTCTAACCAAGTATCCGCTTACGACATCCATTAAAAGAGAACCAAAGACCATTTCACAAATGACATAAGTCGACAAGCGAGTCGCCGAGTAAAGGCGTTGTTTCACTGCGGCGCACGGACGTGCTGCTTATGATGACTTCGCTTAGTTATGTATGAAAATGTATGTGATAACATCAAATTGCAGCCCATTAATAAGCTACGTGGTAGGTAACGTCATTGATACACGGGTGATTTGTTTGGTATGTCACCTACACATACTTACTTTATTCAGACCCGTTCAGCCGTTCTGATGTGATTGAGTCACAAACATCCATTCATCCAAACATTTGCATTGAAATCAAACTAGTATATTGGTGCAGATTCTCTTGGTCACAAACTAAACTAAAATTAGACTATTTCCATCTTTTTCTGTCCAATAAAACAAGAAAGAGACGAGAGACAAGAGAGGTCAAATTTAGTCAATCTGACACATCCATACAATTATAGTTGACATCATAAAACAAATGGATTAAAAATACGGTGAAGTTCAAGGCAAAACTAATTTGACATCGCTAATTTAGTTCTTTAATGTCACCGTCCTTTCCTTTCGCTGTATGTTAGTAAGAGATGTCAATTCTCTAAATTTAGTCTAGTTTGTGAACAAGGGAATCGGCACCATTATCATGTTACAATTAAATTGTATCAACTATCAACAATTAACCTAAACATTAAACCTTAAAGTAAATGTAAAATATGTATAATTAAAAAAAAAAGGCAGAAAGGAGAAATTGATGCCATAGTAGTAAGATTACAATATCGCATTGTGCACTCAATTGTGTACTTTAGTGGAAACGTTGACATATATGATCTGTATCACCGGGTCCCATGCAGCTAATGTGGACGTGTACATCGTGCACCGCGCAAACAGCAATGGAACAGTGCCTTTATTTCCAAAAAAAACTAAAAGTTGGCGTACTCCGTCAATTTCACCAACTGTAAAAACTAAAAAGCCTCCGAAAAGCGGCTTCCAAACACTTTTCATTTTCCGCCAAGGCGTATATCGCATCGTCCATTACCGGGGAAACGTAAATAAGGGATTTGGCGCGAATCGGTTCGTAAAGGTGAGCAGAAATGAATGTCGTGCAGGGGATAAATGTCGCGAAAGCTCGCCGGTGTTAAAGAGGGTGTTTTAATGGATGTGTCGATATACGGATTTTGTCTTTCGTTTCTTATTTTGGTGTGGATGTAGGATTAGGTAAATGGTTGGTAGGTTTTTGGGATTTTCTGTCGAATAATTACCTGCCTTATCATTGACTGCCTCGTTGGTCTAGTGGTCGAAAGCGCGTCTGCAAGAGGTCTTGGGTTCGATTCCCAGGTCGGGCAAAGTGTTATTTAGTTTTTCCATCAGGAATTTCTCAGTAGCAGCCTCGGAGTCTGGATTTGTGCCCGGTTGATGGCAATAGGCTCGCCCCCTATTACATGGGACTAAAAACATAATTGGCGAAATGTGGGTGTACTAATGGATACACCTCTGCCTAACCCTTCGGGGATTACAGGCGTGATGTTATGTAATAATAAATTACTCTGAATAATTTGTTCAGTCTTATTGTCAAGCATAACTAATTTCACCTTAAGAAAAGTTTTAAATACATTGTAATATTTACACAGTCCAACTGTGGGCCGCGTGTATAGCGTGTGACATATCCGCCTGTATTAATGACGTCACCAACCACGTAGCGTATTCGGGTTGCAGTTGACCTCCTCCTATTTTGAAGTCGGTTAAAAGGCCAATAGGGATCTTTTGAAAAATCAATACTGATTTATAATGCTGACGAATTTTTGTATGTTTTTTTGTTTGGACGTGCTGGTGAGACCTTCTGGTTCAGTTCTGAAAATTATTTTACTAATAGAAAGCGACGTTATCCCTGAGTGCTACAGCTATATTTTAAACATAACATAACATCACGCTTGTAATAAGAAGGGTTAGGCAGAGGTGTACCCAATAGTACACCCGAAGCTATATTTTACTATCGAAAAAATTGTGATCAGTAAAAAAAACAGTCAAAAATCAATATCAAAATGTTTTATTCATTTGGTTATTTCAATGAAAACAAAATTGTCAGGAATAAAGAATATTTATTTTCAAACATGCATATCCTATGGAAGCCTTTCAAAGGATCTGATACCGCCTAAGGCTTACAGTGACGGTACACAAGATCCACACGAACACGCATCCACATAGGTACAGTCAACAAAGAGATAGGTATCCAAGGTCGTTAGATATACAGACAGTTAGTGTAAACACCGTTGTCACTAAAACCATAGGTACTTGATTTATTATAAAAAATGTTTGTATGAATTTAAAAATAAATAAACAAAGTTTTCTTTTAAAAATTAAAAAAAAATCTGTCCGACACCGTCCGTAAATTCATGGATACTATGCGCCCGAGTTACGTAATCACCGCAAAGGGCGTAAATAAGTTTTAACTAATTACATCATTATTACACATTACTAATTAGGGTGAAATAATTTTTAAGAAAAACTGGAGATTTTACTTAAAAAAAAAGATTTTTTTTTCATTGAATTTACCTACGTTCTATTAGTGAAACCAAACCACAGGTTTCAAGGATAACGGTGTTTACACTAACACTCTGTAGTTGAAGTTTTATTAGAAACTGATGGAAGTCTTTAACTGAAACTTGATTTAATTAATGAAGTTTTTATTGTCTACTTTTTAAATCAAATTACATTTGAAAACATCCATCGGTTTCTAAAAAAACTTCAACTATTTCTAACGACCCTGCATACCTATCTCTTATGTTGAGTGTACATGCCGACTGTAGTCGTAAAATACGCTACAGTACAAGGCTTACATTCGAGTACAAGCTATAACTTCAGGGAACACATCTTCGCACGTCTCTTGAAGATGTACGTTCGTATAAGTCTTATTTATTAGAGTTCCGACGTTTCTGTTCTGTGTTCACAAAGCCTGCTAGAATATTCTTATGAATTGAGTTGAGTTTTGTTAAAATAACCCAAGCCATCTATGTATAATTGAATGGATGTCAATCTTATTCAATATGTCAAATGTGAACATTACGAATAACAGTTCAATGTACTGTGCAAAATAAAAATGTGTATTTATGTAGATGTACAGATTTAGAATATGTTTACTATCTGAAAGAAATCGTCGTAGTGGCCCTGTGATTAAGGGTTCAAATCCGGACAACAAGCTACTAATGTGAGTTTTTCAACATGTACTTTCTAAAGTAATTGATTTTGACATCACTGACATCGGTGCAGTAAAACATCGTGAGGAAACCTGGACTTATACCAGCCTATAAGCCCTGCTGTCTCTCTCGGCTGACACTCAGCATAATGCCGCGACCCGTGCACGAAGACACGACCGCGGTAGTTTTCAGCAAAAGCCGGGGCGTGTCACTGCGTACGCCGTATCTACCTACTTCTTATTCATAAACATAAAAGATTAAAAAATTAGAAGCTTAATTTATTTGGCAAATAAAAAAAACATATATATTTAAATATAAATTAAGCGGAACATTATTATACTCCAAGGTGGCAAAATAGGCCATTACGGTTTCAAGATTCCACGTGTGAGATTAACCAATTCATAAATAAGTAGATAAGTGCCTATCTAAAACACAGAAACAAGATTCAAGTACTAACATTATGTAAAAGTTAGACTACAAAGAGATTTATTAGTTACGAAGCAGTAAAAACTAGCTCACATTTGCAACAATAGACTTTAGTAAGTACGAAGTTTTATTACGACTAAAACTGGTACGTTTTGCTCATTTGCTCGTACGATTTGTAAAAACTTTGTATTGTATTAGGTACTTAAGTTTGAGCCTTTTATGAGTACTTAGCTCAATAATAGCTTGGATTCCGATAACAGGTAGTATTTACACATAATAATATGAATAAAGTGCTCGTTTGAAGTTTCTTTTAGAACGAGCAACTAGCTTCAACTTTCGGATTAATTGACCGACTCTTTGACAATTCAGAAGTGCCTGTAAATGGTCTGATTGCAATAAATGTTTTGAGTTTGACTGTCTTTTTTGTGTTGGCAGAGATAGGTCTAAAATACGATTCAAGGAGATAACAGTGGTAGTGATTTTCAATCCGATTCAAAATAAATACTTAGCATTTTTTTGCATGTGAATTCGAATTAGCCATCTTGACGCTGGGTTTAGGCAGGCGGACAGATCCAAACAGTGATAATTATAGTCGCGCGACACTGCTTACCGCATAAATAACTCAACGGGGAGATTCAGTTCTTTGAAAATGATGTATTATGAAATACTGTCGAACTTAAACAACTAAAAAAACAAGTCTTCAATTGACCACGAGTCGTCCATTTTATTTGATTGTTTATGTATTTTCAAATCAAATCAAATCAATATTTTATGACAAGGATGTGAAACTGTGTCGTGTGATGTTTAACCGCGCCGTTTCCGCGCGGTTTCCGCTTTATCTGTACCGCTCTGAACTTATACATCATTTTAAAATAAAAGCCGACAAGAATAATAAAGGCTAGACCGATAATCTGGATAAATGAACAGCTAAGCCTTCACTTCGATGCAAATCAGCGTAAATTTTAGACGAGAGAAACTAAAGTTATAACTTAAGTTTATGGAAATTAAAGAACTTTCTTTATTAAGTCGATAGAGAGTTTAAGAGCGTGTAATTCGTTCTTTGCAAACACAGCTCAAGTGATGAAATGTTTGGAAAAAGTTTATGGAGTGAGAAATTGAAAAGTGCAATTTTGTTGCAGCTTTAGAATTTAAAAGATTTCTTTTTTAAATTTTAAATTGGCAATTTTTTTTTAGCTTTTATATATTTTTTGTATATTTATAAAAAAACGTTGCCCCACACTTGGAATTTCTTCTGCATCGTGGGTGCATTTACAAACATTAACTCACATACACAGACACACAGACCCGGAACAACTATATTTCGGCCATACAAATATTTGTCAAGGAAAACATCATTTTGAAACCTGGACTTGTAATTAGTTTAAGTCTGAAATCGCCAATCTGCCTTGAGCAAGCATGGTGATCAATGCTCGCCTTCTCTGTTTGAGAAGAGGCATCTGCCCTGATCCCAATAATAGGCTGATAATATTATTATTTAAATTTAAATTTAAAACATTAAATATTTTCTGTTGTCCTAACTATTATACGTTCGCATGTTATTCAAAATACTAAAGCAATATTGTGCTTAAATACCATCATAATATTCGAGTTAAACTTAGTCAAGCGCCGCCATATTTAAAAAAAAACGTTCCGTTAACCCAACGAGGAAGTACACCGCAGTATTTTACTTTTTATGATCACTTTGAAAAAAATCTAGGAACATTCTGTGCGACGAAAATTTTAATATATGGACGCTGGCTGCCGGTTTTTGCGTCTGATATTGAGTGTTCCTTTTTTGAAGAAGGCGGGTGAGGCATTGAGGTTGTAACGGATCTGGTTTATTTCTATTTTTTTTTTGTTTAAAATTGTAGTGGAGTACATAACATATCGTAACATCACGCCTGTAAGCCCATCAGTACACCCACATTTTGCCAGTTATGTTTAAGTCCCATGTAATAGGGGGCTAGCCTATTGCCATCAAACGGGCATGAATCCAGACTGCTACTGAGAAAATCGTGATGTAAAAACCCAATAATACTTTGCCCAACCTGGAAATCGATTCTAAGACCTCATGCATGTGAAAGTCCTGTGAAAATCGGTCTAGCGGTTTCGGAGATTAGATGAAACAAAAATCTTGAAATATTGTTATTTTTATGTACCGTTTAAACATTCATACTCGTAGTTATTTGGTAAAAAGCTGGTAGTTTATCAGTATAAAAAGACACTTCAATTTTATTTAAATGTCAATAAAAGCAAGATATTTATATTATTTATACATCCATTGATGTAGACATATATTACAAAGATACTTAGGTATCTATTTTTAATACACTTTGTAATATTCTAGCGAACTAATTAATAAGAACCTCTACTAAGACTATCTATACATATAATAAAATCGTAGAGACGTCAAAACTGTACATTTAATATTTAAAAAAAAGAAAAAGTGCTTAGGGGTCTTTGAATGATACTTAAGCCGAAAATATTTTTTTTTAAATTTTTGTCTGTTTGTCTGTTTGTTTGTTGGAGCATCACGCAAAAACTGCCGGATAGATTTTGTTCAAATTGTGAATGAATATTCCACAGTACCCAAATTAGAACATAGGCTATAAATTATCACGCTATTTGCTTTGGGGGATTAGCAGACTACAACAGTTTACCACGGGATTGTAAAAAAGACTAAACAAAATGTAAAAATATTATAAATAGCTGCAGACTGAAGTTCTAAAATAGTTATTATCACGCTATACCTTCAAGGAGCTAAGCAGTCAATTATGGAAAACTAGAACGGCTATTTCAAGTCATTTGTCATCAGAGTAAATTGCCTAACGGTTCGACGACCGTCTTGCGAAACGGTGGGCGGAAGTTCGGTCCCCAATATCTGCATTACTTTTTGTATTTTTTCTAATTTTTTTTTTGAAGATTTTTTAATTTAATAATGAGATTTCCAAATAAAATAAAATAAAAGTAGGAGTGCATGTTTCTACCACAACTTTGATTTGTTTACGTATTTTTTAAATATTAATGCAGAAAATAATATCTATGCATACAACACATAAACACATAAATCAGCAGCTAAAGAACTTTTGCCTGTTTGCACGACTGCAAAGCATGAGGTCTTGGGTTCGATTTCCAGGTCGGGCATAGTGTTATTGGATTTTTCCATCAGGAATTCCACAATAGCAACCTCGGAGTCTGGATTTGTGCCCGGTTGATAGCAATAAACTAAGCTAATCATGGCACAACAATAGTGCCAAGTATATTACTGGAATACCAGCGGACGTATATTAGCGAGGAGTGGCGAGTGTAATTTTTTTACGCAGTAGTAGGTATTTAGTATTCCTTTCGTTGCGCTTCCGAATTATTTAAAAAAAAGATGTTAGTGTAAGATAAGTGATTAGTTACTAAAAAGAATACTTCTATTTCAATGGCTAAATAGAAAGAATTTGGCAATAACCGGAAGTGCACCAAAATCAATTAAAAAATCTGTTGCAGTAATCCTCCTGTCGGAGAATGTCTCACACACTTCAAGCTTTCTGGGTACTTGATTTTATGAAGCGACTGTGATCGCAGGCAAAGTTTTTTTCATAGGCACCGTAAATGGAAAATATTCCTCATGCTTTAAAATCAATTTCTAAGTGGCATTACATTTTTTAGGTTATTTATTACCGCGGCTGTGCTGCAAAACATGAATCTTTCCATCTTAGCAATAGATTCGCCAACAGGACACTTAGTATTTCGTGGCGAGGAAGTTACGTAGAGTATTAGAAGAACCCTCCATACCCTTTTTATTTTTGTATTTTTTTGGTGGTAAAAATCATCAAATGACTCCTTCCGCCCTACGTGGGGCAGAAGGGACTGTCAGACTTTTACTGACTAAACCACACCACCACCCTGTTCCTTCTGTTGCCCTTTACGTTCCGGGGCCACGGTATCCTGTCGACGTCCCGCAACCCCGGCAGGCGTTGGCCCCGTTGGGAGCCCCGTCCCTGTGCTGACAGCTCTTTGAGGCGCGCGCGAACAGAACGCGCCGTCGACCCGGGCTTGGTGCTTGATCGGACGGCGAGCTACCCATTACTCGCCGTCCGCAAGCCCGCGCCTACTGTGGCCGGATGTCGCCTCGCGACGTCCGACGCCCTGGGCGTCTCCCGCGGCGGCTGGGGCGTGAGGTGGTTCTCTCCCTCACGCGGCCCGCCTCCTCCTTCGCTAGCATTACTGCTTCGCAGAAGGAGGTGGCTGCATCCCATTCCCTCTCGCCCCGGAGCATGGCCTGAACCAGGTCCGGACGCGAGAGGTCGCCGCCGCCTATCGCCTCCGTGAGGACACGGCGGTGCTCTGCCCAAGCGTGGCAGTCCTGCACCGTATGCTCCACCGTGTCCTCCGGGCGATCCACACAGTGGTGACACCCGGGCGTTTTCTCCCGCCCTATCCGACACAGGAACCTCCCGAAACAACCGTGTCCGGTGAGGACCTGCGTTAGGCGGTAGGTGAGGACGCCGTAGCGCCTCTCCAGCCACTCCTCAAAGAGGGGTCTTACCGCTGCCCGACCCTAAGTACCCTGGTGTTATATTGGACAGAGCACTAACTTTTTATATACCTACATTGCCACAACACCAATCAAAAAATTATCTGCTACGACACCTTATTTCTACCAACTAGGGAGCAGCACCCGATGTTTTACGCATAACTGTTACGTCTTAATGCTCCTTCTGCTGGTGAATTTGCGTGTTCAGTGTGTCATTGACCAAAAAGCAATATCATCCTTAATGAGACGTGTAAAATTATATCGGGGCTGCCTAAAACTGACTGCTCAATAAACTCTTCCTATTGGCTGGAATTGCACCATCTGTCATTCGAAGGTATCTATGTAGCATGCACAGATGAAACAAATCAAGACTCCGCTTCCTTACATCCCCTCTATCAATATGCAGCAACTCTGGGTAGATTCAAGAGTCGGAAGAGTTTTCTTCGATGCACACAGGCCATACAAGACCATGTCGGCACCCACCATCACACAACATCCACCAAAAAGAGTTCAACCCCAGGAACACATGGCACTCTGTTGAGATCTTTAGTGGCCTATATGGAAAGCGCTTAATGGACTGCGCACTCATGTAAGCTGCTGCAAACGTAACCTAGCCAAATGAGGAGTTATAGATCCCGCAGACACTCGGGGCAAGTGTGGTGGTCTTTTTATATGATGGGCCACTTACAGCGCCCGTGGAACACCTGGGCACAACTGGGCCGGAAAAATATTGCAAAAGTCGGCCAAGTGCGAGTCCGAATCGCACACAAAGGGTTCCGTTACACCATACAATATTTAACACAACAGAAAAAAGGTTAATAATCGCATAAAAAGTAATTATTATGTCTACATGACATTGTGTCTTGCCTTTCATGATTCTAGGTCAACGGGAAGTTCCCTTTATATTTAGTTTTGATTCCCCAGCGAGCGTCAAAATATGCGCCATAAACGACCTTATCTTTAGTTTGCGGTGACTCAGAAGTTTCATTTTTTACTGCTCTGAGGCATTGCACACCAAAGTATTTTTTTTTTTAGGTGGTGAAAATCATCGTAATTATGCGTCCTTCTGCCCTGGGTGTGGCGGAAGAGACTGTCAGACTTTTACCGACTACAAAACCACCCTGTTCCTTCTGCCTTTGCGTTCCGGGGTCACGGTATCCTGTTAAGACTTCCCGCGACTCCGGCAGGCGTTTGGCCCTGTCGGGGCCCCGTCCCCGTGCTGACAGCTCTTTAAAACGCGCGTGGAACAAAACGCGCTGTTGACCCGGGCCTGGTCCTTGATTGGACGACGAGCTACCCATCACTCGCCGTCCGCAAGCCTGCACCTACGGTAGCCGAATGACGTGTCGCAAGTTCCGACGCCCTGGGGGTCTCCCGCGGTGTTCCACCTCCATCTTCACTAACATTACTGCTTCGCAGAAGGAGGTTATTGCTTTCCATTGCCTCTCGCTCGGAAGCATGGCCTGAACCAGGGCCCGGACGCGAGAGGTCACGGCGGTGCTCTGCTCAGGCGGGGCAGACCTACACCGTATGCTCCACCGTGCCCACCCGGGCGTTTCTTTCCGCTGAATCCAACACAGGAACCTCCCGAAACAACCGTGTCCGGTGAGAACCTGCGTCAGGCGAGAGGTGAGAACGCCGTGGCGCCTCTCCAGGTACTCCTCAAAGAGGGGTCTTACCGCCGCGATTGCGGCGTGCCCGAGACCTGAGTATTTGATTTCAATTTTTGCTTGATATCTTCACGCGTTCCTTAGAAAAGGGTCTTTACAGACAGACAGACGGACAACAAAGTTATTATATAAGGGTTCCGTATTTGCCGACTGTGGTAAGGAACCCTAAAAAAGATAATGTCTAAAATCATTGATGAATCGTGATTTAAAACGGTAAAACTTTGCTTAGACTTTAAATAAGTCTATGTTTACAGGGTTTTGCTCATACTTTCTTTCAAAATCAACTGAAGTCAGATTCTGATTTCAGTTGCTCTATCGAATCTAATATCTAAATAATCGAAGCTACAATGTGAGGTACAATATTAAAACAGTAGCTATTGAACTTGCGTTTCAATGGTTTGGGATCAAAAAATAAGTCAATTTTGATACCACTTCATAATATAATCTTTTGGAAAGAGGTAATCTCAATATACCTTATATAAATATACAAAAGCGAAAGTTCACTCACTCATAACGAAATATCGAAAATTTCTCAGGGAGGTAGTTTATGTTAGTTAGTAGAAGTCCGCTAAGTAACGATTTTTCAAAATAAATGACCCATATCCCAAAGAGTAGATATGAAACGGGGTTCCAAAGTTTGTATGGAGTTATCAACTTTGACGCGGACGAAGTCGCGGGCAGAAGCTAGTTTTTAATATGATGCAAAAGTAAATTAATGAGATGAAGCAGATTTTCATTATTTTTATTAAAAAATATAGGAAGGTAGATATTAATATCCTCCTTTGATCTAAGTTGGGACGTTGTAAGATTCATTGAAATATGGAAACTTGTAAGCCTAGGGCTAAATCACATAAACACGATAGGTACGACGCCGTGCCGTGTATTGTGAAACGTTGCGATGTCGTGTCGTGGAAATCAACGATAAAAAACTTCGAGAAAATCAAGGCACGGCAAAAAAGTGCAGATGGCGAACCCTCATAGAAAGAGACAGAGGAAGTGGAAGACAGAGAAGGTTGCCTGGAGGGGACGTATCACTTTTTACTTACATGACGATTTCTGCCAGATAAGTCCTATCGTAAGCCGCGTTAAAGAACATCGTTCTAAATAAAAACATTTTTTGTTGCTCCCCTTTTTTTCTTTTGTTCCTGTAGTTATTTAATATTAAAGAATTAAATGCCGTTTTATTTTAACCGACAGACCACAAATTACAGAGATTTAGTTCCGTCATAGACACACACTTACATAGATAAAAAAATAGCACCTTTTTAAACAAGACAACTAATAAAATGTTTTATGTTGCTACTATTATTCTAAAAGTTTCCGGATTTGGTATACCTGGTCGAGTAATTTTCTAATGTATCGTATAGTGTCGGCATTTTGTGCGCATGCTCGTATCTATGAACTTATGTAGTACCTATGCGGTACACGTGACCTTCTAGAAATAAATATTCACAAAGTGAGTGAATAACGACTTTTTAAAAATAGTTTTAGTTTTTACACGGCAGATCAGTTCAATATTAGACGGGCCTGTTGGTCTAGTGGTTAGTGGCCCTGACTGCTAAGCCGGAGGTCGTGGGTTCGATTCCCACCCAGGACAAACTTTGTGTGATGAGCATGATTGTTGGTTCTGTGTCTGGGTGTGATTTATCTATAATATGTATGTATTTATAAATTATATAAGTATGTATATCAGTTGTCTGGTTACCATAACACAAGCTCTGCTTAGCTTGGGATCAGATAGCCGTGTGTGAGTTGTCCCAAAATATTTATTATTTATTATTTATTTAATAATGGATTATGGATGTTCACCGTCCTGGGGAGGGCGGAGATGTCTGTCTGACTTTTACTGACTAAAAACTACTCCGGTGTTCCCTTGCCACACATACGCCGCGGGGACCACGAGAACATACACGCCTTCCGCGATCCCCGAATCTTTTGCCCCCAGCCCAACACAAGAAGCTATTAAGCTCAACTACTAATAAGAAACTTCTAATGACTGCCTCGTTGGTCTAGTGGTCGCAAGCGCGACTGCTGTGCATGAGGTCTTGGGTTCGATTCCCAGGTCGGGCAAAGTGTTATTGGGTTTTTCCATCAGGAATTTCTCAATAGCAGCCTCGGAGTCTGGATTTGTGCCCGGTTGATGGCAATAGGCTCGCCCCCTATTACATGGGACTAAAAACATAACTGGCGAAATGTGGGTGTACTAATGGGTACACCTCTGCCTAACCCTTCGGGGATTACAGGCGTGATGTTATGTTATGTTATGTTACTAATAAGCAATAGAAGTTCCAGTGTAACAATCTGCCGTTGCAGAATAATATCCTAGAACATAAACTATACTAAGACGTTACTAAACGCAAGTAAACGAGGCACTGAGATTAAGGTAATGTTCAGACGGAGCACAGTCGGCGCCCGGCGCAATCCCGGCAAATGTTTCCCTCAAACTCATTTTAAAATCCATTTCGTTTCTATGTGCGGTACACGGTTATATATTCTGTATTTCGCAAATATATTTCGGTATTGTGTACCGTTTTCGTTGAATTGTAATTTCTGTTGCATTTTCGATATTGGCGCGTGTTTTAAATATACCTACTAACATATTATTTCGATTAATTTTAACGAAGGTATGTTAAATGTTGCAATGGTGAAATAGATAATAAATAATACATACATAACATAACGCCTGTAATCCCCGAAGGGTTAGGCAGAGTACACCTTAGTACACCAGCTATGTTTAAGTCACATGTAATAGGGGGCGAGCCTATTGCCATCAACCGGGCACAAATCCAGACTCCGAGGCTGCTACTAAGAAATTCCTGATGGAAAAACCCAATAGCACTTTGCCCGACCTGGGAATCGAACCCAAGAACTCGTGCTCAGCAGTCGCGCTTTGCGACCCTTAGACCAACGAGGCAGTCTAGTAACTAGAAATAAATAATACTAGCCTATTAATGTCAAACTGCAGAGCAAAGGCCTCTTCTCATACAGAGAAGACACAAGCATTGATCACCACATGCTTACTTAAGGTTGAATGGCGATTATGCAAAAGATTTAGCATCTGAAGTCAAAACCCGAAATAGGAAGAACCTTTATTTCGGATTTCAGCGTCAATTTCTTTGAATTACAAGAAACAATTAGAAATATATATAAACCCGATTTATTTAAAATAACAGTATAATTAGATTATTTTTTTATTTATTTTTTTGAAATCAGTAAATAGATATTCAATGCATTTGGCAATAATATGACGTCACCGTTTAATTTTAACATACATTTATGGAGGATTCGCGTTTTGTAAGCTTATAAAAAGTACGTTAATTGACTGCTTGGTCAAGCACCCAATTCACGATTGGTTTAATTATCCATACCTTACATGAATAAAACAGTAAGTACGTGAACATTTTTAACAGCTCATTAAAGGAAAATTAATTACCGAAAAGTCAAACCCAGGTGCTGCGAGTGAGTGAATTTTTTACGATCTCATTCGGCATCTGTGAACATAAAATGAAAATATTAATTCTGAATAATTTATCACTGAAATGTAATATTAAGTTCAAAAAATTTGGTTTTTTATTTTGATTTTATTTGGTCTGACTGCGTCGTTGGTCTTGTGTTTGCAAAGCGTGAGGTCTTGGGTTCGATTTCTATGTCAGGCAAAGTGGTTATTTTGTTTTTTCATAAAGGATTTCTCAGTAGCAGCCTCGGAGTCTAGATTTGTGTCTGGTTGATGGTAATAGGCTGGCCCCCTGTTACATGGGACTTAAACATACCTGGCGAAATGCGGATGTACTAATGGGAACACTCTTACCTAACCCTTTAGAGATAACAGGCATGATGTTATGTTATGTAGTTAAGGCTTCATTTATATCAACGGAAGATACTAATAGCGCTTGTAGTGTTTCAAGTTATAAAAAATTCGCGCGGATGAAGCCGTGAGCAAAAGCTAGTTTATCAATAAAATGCTGTATTCCGCAATAGAAAAAAAAAGCCGAAATCCTAAAAGAAGGATTACAAAATTATGAAGAGCAAATTCACAGAAAACAAAATAAAAAAAACAATGTGAATATGAACATGACCCCATCCCTTCGAAAGATTTATCGATACCATTCGATCACACGCGCCGTATCGAATGACTGTATAACGAGTGATGTATGGCGAACATTCGTCATACGTCCGATAATATTTATTTTGAGCCGATATCGAATCGGAATTGTATGTCAAGTGCAGAATTTGTAGGATTTGTGGAAAAATAAAAAGGTTCTTTTTTAGAAATAGTATTTTTTTTTTTTTTTACCAGCTTATGCTCAAATTCTTTGTGAATGTCGATTTTTTTTTCTTGGGACAAGCTTGTCACACTGTCCTCGTCCACTGCATGTCCTTAAAGCCAGAATCAATAGTGGAAACTGCACAAAAAAGCGCCCAATCAATGAAGTCTCGAAGCGATAAACTGAACGGTTAACTGTCTTGGATAGCGTAACGAAATTAATCAGAAAAGAAGAAGTGGAGTAAGAAAAAGCATACAATCGCTCAGCCACTGCGCCAACCATGCCGTCAGTTTAGTCACATTATTGACTACACTACTGTTGTGTCTATCACGCTGTCGGGAAATTCCATTAAATATGTCCACAAAGACTTGACCTTCAATATTGAACTGTAGTTGGTTAATGGTTGAAAAAACCGCTGATTCTGTCCACATCACCAAAACCGAATCGTTTGGAATGACCTCAAACGTCAGTCCCCCATAACGCGGAAATTTGCGAACAGTCCAAGATGAACGACGCAATAATAAACTTGGGCAGTTTCCCCTGAATAGGGGGGAAGCCTGAACCCTGATTTGCGTGAATTCGGAGTAATGCCAATTTTCCGCCGTTTTTCCCTTGAATGTACCAATTTGGGGCGTCATAATTTTAAGCTTGTGAACGTACAGATATGAACAAAAGTCTTAAAGGAGGGGATGATGGATAATTAAGGACAGTTGGGCAAGTTCTGTACAAAACAATCAAACCTTTTACTTTTTTTTTCCAGTCATTGTTTCCGATTTTGTTTTTTTTTTATTAATTTAAATAAAAATCTATTCTTAGCTTACTTTTTGGTATCATTCACTTATATTCAGTAACATACAGTCAGAAAAAGAGATAGGTATGCAGGGTCATCAGATAAAGTAAAAATTTTCATAAAAACCGAGGGCTGTCTTAGATTGAAACTTAACTTAATTAATTAATTATTTATTGGTGCCGATTCCCTTGGTCACAAACTAAACGAAAATTAGACTATTTCCATCTTTTTCTGTCCAATAAAACAAGAAAGAGACTAATGTAAATAAGACCTGTCAAATTTAGTCAAACTGACACATCCATACAGTTATAGTTGACATCTTAAAACGTATGGATTAAAAATACGGAAAAATTCAAGGCAAAACTAATTTGACATCGCTAAGTTAGTTCCTTAATGTCACCGTCCTTTCCATTCGCTGTATGTTAGTAAAAGATGTCAATTCTCTAAATTTAGTCTAGTTTGTGAACAAGGGAATCGGCACTATTATCTTCTTTTGAAATTAAATTACATTTAAAAACATTCATCGGTTTCTAAGAAAATTTCAACTATATCTGACGACTCTGCATACCTACCTCCTTTGTTGACTGTATCTAAAGTGTTTATCAATATAACAAATGACCTTTTATTTCATTAGCACTTGACCTTGATGATCGCTCTTCGGTTTTTATGTCAAAGATAAACGGTTCACCACAATTGTTTTTTGAGTGTCTTTGGTGTGAGACTATCGTAATAAATTTTTTAATTGTTCATTAAATCATGGATAATAAAACCACAAAATAAATGAAAATGTCTTTGGTTTGTGTTAGTCCGATCTAGAATTTGAATTAAAATAAAGTGTTTGAAAATGTGAATGCCATTCGTTGGTCTAATGATCACACATCGCGACTGCTGAGCCTTAAGTCTTAAGTTCGATTCTCATGTCGGCCAAGTGTTAACGGGTTTTGCCATCAAAAAATTCTCAAACATAACTGGCGAAATGTGGGTGCACTAGTGGATACACCTCTGCCTAACCCTTCGGGGATTAATTAATTATGACATGTAGTTCAATTGTATAAGTTGAGAATGGCACAGCTCGAGAGCATTATGTATACAAAAGACCAGCTTTTTAACGTTTTTGGCTTGATACTATAATACCAATACTGTTATTATCTTCTACAATGATACGGAATGGTACGATGGTTTTTTTAAATGTGTAAGTCATAGCGAGTTATTTCAGTCTCAAAAGCCTTCGAGAACCGTCCCAACTCTTAAACTAACATAACATAACATAACATCACGCCTGTAATCCCTGAAGGATTAGGCAGAGGTGTATCCATTAGTACACCCACATTTCGCCAGTTATGTTTAAGTCCCATGTAATATGGGGCGAGCCTATTGCCATCAACCGGGCACAAATCCAGACTCCGAGGCTGCTACTGAGAAATTCTTGATGGAAAAACCCAATAATGTAAATTTGCCCGACCTGGGAATCGAACCCAAGACCTCGTGCTTAGCAGTCGCGCTTTGCGACCACTAGACCAACGAGGCAGTCGAGGCACTCTTAAACTACACTTAACATTTACCTTTAAGTAACCAACAACACAGTGTTGTGAGAATTTCTGATCAGTCGTGCGTTCCAATTTGATCCCCTTGGCTATTGTTAAACTGTGGTCCACTACAATAGTTACAGTGTAAGTTCCACTTGAAGAAATTCCCTAGTTACTCATTGGACACATTTAGGTTAAGTACTGTGGGTGTATTACTGTGTGCGGTGTGTTTAGACAATTGTTGACGAGTGTTATTGTTTTGTGTATGTGTTTTGGGTTAGGTATTGAAGATATTTTAGTAGTTTAAAGGAAATAGACGATGAGGCATTGCATGGCACCAGAAACAGAGATTTTTCACACAAATATAATGGTTTTTCAGCAATAATTTTTGTGCTATGTTACCTAGGCGATTGCTCCGCATCACGCAGCGTAGCGCTTCTCTGTGTTGTGTAGTCCAACACACATAAAACGCATTCACGCGCTGTGTTGCAGATCGCGCGTCTACATGTGGGAAATACGCGCGTGACCACTGCATGACTGTACTGCAGCCCGCGCGTTTGTGCGGGAAATCTGCACGATGATGCAGATCGCACCCGCACGCGTGGTTCCGTCGCCACGTATCTCGGAGCGTGGCGCGAGGCACTGGTGAGAATCGCCTTTATTTGATAAGCAGTACACCTAGTAAACAGGTATGTGATGTGTCTTTTTACACCACGTCATCAATCACTAGTTCTTTATTAGTGATCGAATATTAATTTAATTACTCAAGGCCCACGTAATGAGACACTATTGATTTTCTATTATACTGTAATACCGGTAAGTCAGCGGGGGCTTGACTGGTGTACTAATGAGTACACCTCTGCCTAACCCTTCGGGGATTACAGTCGTGGTATTATGTTATGTGGGTACATCTAAAGAATTGGATATTAAAAAATGACATTACATGAGCTCAAGATTTAATCCCGCATCTTTTTAACTTTGGGCTTTCCGAAATGTTCATTAATAAAAATATTCTTGCCACTTTTAAGAACTCATAATGATCTTCAAAAAGTGATTTCATGCTTTTAAAGCAAGGTAATGAACCGTTACTTTTTAATGTTCCGCATACTATCCGTAGGCCTAGTATGAGCGCGCTGACAAAAAACGATTAGAGTTGATTTTAAAATTGGAAATGCGTCTATCCTATAGCAATTTTGATTAATTTTACATGATAAGCAATCATTGCCTCGTTGGTCTAGTAGTCGCAAAGCGCGACTGCTGAGCATGAGGTCTAGGGCTCGATTCCAAGACCGGGTAAAGTGTCATTAGGTTTTTCCATCAGGAATTTCACAGTAGCAGCTTCGGGGCCTGGATTTGTGCCCGCTTGATGGCAATAGGCTAGCCCTCTATTACATGGGACTTAAACATAACTGGCGAAATGTGGGTGTAGGTACTCTGGCTACACTTCTGCTTAACCCTTTGAGGATTATAGGCGTGTTGTTATTACATACTATGTGCGAAACGGGTATTTTCAAGTTAAGACCGAATTCACGTCCGCGCGCTCGTGATAGGCTCTTTGATCGTCAGATTAGGAAGAAGGACGGAAAGGGAGTCGACTACTTGAACCATTATCTCTTTTGAAATTCTCATTTGTCTTATTATGATAAATTGTTCGGGTTTTTGAACTTATGACGTCTTAAGTATGGATCAGGAAGTCAGTTTTTGTTTCACTTTCGTGTCAGGATTGTGTTAATATCTATAACTAAATAATTATGTAAAAGTGAAAGGTCACTTGCTTTGCGGTGATTACGTAACTCGGGCGCATAGTATCCATGAATTTACGGACGGTGTCGGACAGATTTTTTTTTAATTTTTGTAATAAAAAATTGTTTATTTATTTTTAAATTCAGATAAACATTTTTTATAGTAAATCAAGTACCTATGGTTTTAGTGACAACGGTGTTTACACTTACAGCCTGTATATGTGATATATATCGCTAGGTGATCGCGGGAAAATGCTATTAGTATATAGTTACAGACAGTAAAAGTGATAATAATTGTCTATTACATATTAGTACCTCAGTCGATACTACTCAATATAATAAGCAGAGTAGTGGAGTAGCGGACAGCACCCTGATATACTTACTGATATCGGTTCCCAAATACCGATGGACTAAATGTTATTATTTTTATTTAAAAAAAAACTATCTTTTACCCGCTACTTCGTCCGCCTACGCAGACGCTGTCCTTTCGTGGAGTTTAAACTTACCCCGTTGCAAATTTCATCAAAATCGGTTCAGTGCTTTAATTGTAAAAACGTAATAGAAAGACAGAGTAACTTTCGCATTTATAAAAGGAAAGTAAGACAAAATTACTGTAAGAACGAGTATAATTTCACGAATAAATGGTTTCGGAGATATTTTTGGAAACGAACATACAATTGTGACGTTAGAAATCGTTGTTTCCAACACCATTTCCACACAATCTTCCTTCTACTTTCTTCCGAATCACATCAAATACACAGTTTCATAAATCGTTCTATTGAACCGTGTCCGGGGCGGTGGGCCGGACAGCCGGTTTCCGGATAAGCTTCGCTCGACTGTATTGGCGCTATCTAATTAGGATAGTTAGTCATTGTTCTTGAGCTGTTTATTGGATTCTGTTGATGAGAGATTATGTACCTACAAAGACTTGGATCTCGGAAGTTTCCGTGGAGTGTGACGTAGTGATGGTACGGTTGATACAGTGGTTCAAAAAATAAGTACAAGCATATGTTTAGCTACATTGTGGCTGCAAAAAAGGTATACAAAAAAAAAAATATTGGATCAGTATTTATTGTCCACGACCGGCTTTAAGTTATAAAAGCTACATGCATTGAACCACTTGAACAATTTAATTTTTAGTAAGCTTGCGTTCAGTGTCTTGCAATGAAAATGTGTTCAGTGGTTGATGGGTGTCGTGAGTTCGATTTCCTCGTCAGGAAAAGTATTATTGGGTTTTTCCATCAGGCATTTCTCAGTAGCAGCCTCGGAGTAAGGATTTGTTCCTTGTTGATGGCAATAGGCTCTCCCCTTATTACATGGGACTTAAACATAACTGGCGAAATGTGGGTTTACTAATGGGTACCTACACCTCTGCCTTATTCTTCGGGGATTATAGGCGTGATGTTACGTTGTAACATTTAAAATTTGTATTCATAAAAAAATGCGACAAAAAGTTATAAGTTTGACATTCAATATCTTCGTAACAAGAAAGTGGTGAATGGTTTAGAACAAAAAAAAAAAAGATCGCAATTATGAGACGAAAATGTAACTTTAGGCTTCATTAAGTGTCTTTTTATACCCTTTCTAAGTTATTCCGTATTTTCTTTTTTAGGGTCCCGTACCTCAGTCGGCTAAAACGGAACCCTTATAAGATCAGGAGGGGGGATAGGACGGGAGAGGGCGCTACTGTGCGTAAATAAACATCTGCTTTATGTATTTAAAGTTTAAAAAATAGTTTGAGTGACAATACAGTTTAAAAAAGGTGTAACAATTCGGAGTCTTAAGTAATTAAAGTCAAAGTACCCAAGTTTCAAACTAATTACATGAAGTTCTTTCTTTATCTTATTCTTTTCTTTTTTTCAGGAACGTGTGAAGGTATCAAGCTGAAATTAATATCAAATACTAAGGTATGCTACCCCTTGATGCAGTAAACAAATTAAACGTCTTAGTCAACGCAATCTAAAGTAAGCTCGGTAATATGGCCGGGGTTGCGGGACGTCTTAACAGGATACCGTGGCCCCGGAACGCAAAGGGCAACAGAAGGAACAGGGTGGTTTTTTAGTCAGTAAAAGTCTGACAGTCCCTTTCGCCCCACCCAGGGCGGAAGGACTTATTTGATGATTTTAACCACCCAAAAAGAAAAAGATTGTTTAATGGGGCATATTTTGACGCTAGGGAATCAAAACCTATAGGGGCCTTCCCGATGACCTAGAGTAACTAAATTTGGCAGGAAGCAACACCATGTAGCTCAAGTAAAGGCATAAATCCGAAAACCGTATAGCAAAATAATTACTTTTTTGTGATTATAAACTTTTTTTTTTTTCAATTTCTCGGTAGCAGCCTCGGAGTCTGGATTTGTTCCCGGTTGATGGCAATAAGCTCGCCCCCTATTACATGGGACTAAAAACAGAACTGGCGAAATGTGGGTACACCCACATTTCGCCAGTTCTGTTTTAACGGTTATGTTTTAATGGTTTTAACGGTTCTAACGGGTATACCTCTGCCTAACCCTTCGGGGATTACGAGCGTGATGTTATGTTGTATAGTGTTACGGAACCCTTCGTGTGCGAGTCCAACTTGCACTTGGCCAGTATTTCCTTTTTCCTTTGTTCTTGTGGGCTGCTGAAATGTCCATGAAATGAAATGTCTATTGTTCTGTATTTTTTTAAAGTGAAGACTTGTAATTGGCTGTCAGTCTAAATTAATGTCCTTTGTCTGTTTTTCTAGCCGCAAGTCTTTCGTATTAATTAGATCAATAAAGTGTCTAGATAGAAGAAGAAGAAAAAAAAAAAAAATTTCATAATTAAAATAAGCATTAATTATTTACCTAAAATGTATGTAGGTACAAAGATGATATAGAATACATAATTATAGCTTTTAAGTGTAAAGACACATTTTGCCATTACATTTTAAATATAATGCTGAATAGATTTTTTGTTTGTGTGTTAGTTTAAACGTGCTAAACTCTGGAACAGACAATCGATTGGAAAAAATCTTTTTGTATATGATAGCCCGATTCATGAGAAATAGTATAAAGGCTATGTAACATACCAACTCTTGTAACTCATAATGTTAAGTGGCTGGAAGATGACCAGTAGGCCGAAGAAAAAATTCGGGGCTGCGCAGTATTCGCGAGGGGACAGGATCAGCAGCTCCACTGAACTGTTCCGCCTCGCGAAGGACAGATTGAATTTTTCCGAACTGACGGCCAGCCTTCAGTAGCTGAAGAGGAACTGCGAAGAAGAAGAGATATACATACATACATAAACTCACGCCTTTTTCCCATGGGGGTAGGCAGAAACTACAGAACGCCACCTGCTTCGATCCTTACATACTCCTTTCGCCTCATCTACGTTCATACATCTCGTCATACGAGTACTCCGCACCTGACCTTTCTGAAGGACCTCACCAATAAGGTCAGTGTAGGTCTTCCTAGGGCGGCCCCTCCCGATGTTGCTACTCACCTCTGCCATATAAATACCTTTTGTCAATCGTCTTTCACTCATCCTCTCAACATGACCGAAACATCTAAGCATACCCTTACCCTAAGAAGAGATATAACATCACATAACCAAAGACGTAACTTGACATGGATGAAAAGAAGGCTTTGACTTTAAGAAGGTATGTAAAAAAGGTCAAAGAACTCAAAACAAACATCAATTGTTTTACTATCACAATACAACATCAACCTTGGTCTTTATAAATTTTTGATAAAAGACGTGAAACGAATACACACGCGCACTGTTCGTCCCACGGGAGAAAATATAAATAATTTTGTTCAACAAATAATGGTTGGCTGCTTTTGTTTAGGACCATTGTTTGATTGTTCTCCTATAGTACTAGTATAGTAACATTATTATCGACACAATGCCTTGTGTGGGAACAATAAATAATTTTATAGTAGGCAGGTCCCTTTCTAAAGAATAGTAGACGACAAAAACTTATTTGAGTTGTTCATTCTACTGTGAGTAGGTACTATAGCGGTTATAAGGGGAGTAGCAATCTCACAAAGCAATAGATTGAACTTACGACCTTCCGATGCCGTGTGCTGTTTACAAAAATTCAATCCTTAGCATGCTACTGCACTTATCCGCTTATATTATAAATGCGAAAGTAATTCTCTCTGTCTGCTTGTTATGTTTTCACGACAAAACCATTGAACCGATTTTAATGAAAGAAAGGACATAGGGAACTTTTTATTTCGTGACTTCTTCTGCGTCCCCGATAACCGACATTTACGGGGACGAAGTCGCAGGCAAAATATAATAAATAATAATAATAAATCATTTATTGACAGATCATTCAATCCAATATGTTAGTAATACGCGCAATATGTTAATCATAAACGTCTTAAACACTAGTGTTAGTTTATAGTACTTGGTACATACAATTTTGGTAATAATTTAGGTATTAATAATGTCAAAATAATTAATAATAATAATGTCAAAATCATTAAAAATATGTCAAAATCACCATTAATCATGTCAAAATCATTAATAAAGTCTGAAGAGATTTTTTTTTGGAAAAAATCTCTTTGTATACGATAGCTAGATTCATGAAGAATAATAATATAGGCAATGTAACATCACGCTTCGACCCAAGAAGAACCTATTTCTCCCTGCGACTTAGTCCACCTGGTTTTGCGCACCATGTTATGTCTATGGTCACTGGTCCGCTCCCGTGGGTCCGTAGCGTGATGTTATATAACCTATATACAATTCCTCATGAATCTGGCTATCATATACAAAAAGATTTTTCCAATCCGACTCGTAGTTCTAGAGATTAGGGCGTTTAAAAAAACAAACAAAAAAATTTTTCAGCTTTATTATATGAGTATAATATTTAATAGAATAGACAGATTACAATTAACAATAATGTATAATTATATGAGAAATAAACGTAACAGAAACGTTATGTATAGGAAGTTGATTAATGTTTGTTTGTATATACATTGTTGTAAGGACAGGTCGCGGTTACAACGGCTTGGCTGGATGGCTGATATATCGGTACATATTCTATACTAGCTTAGGACTGTGACTTTGTCTGCGTGAATGTTAGACGACACTTGCTAGTAAAACTGACCATTAAATTAATCGGATTTTGTTGATATGGGCTTTGACTTTTTTTTGGGATGAACCTTTATTTTTTCTCCATAGCAAAACTAGTTTAAATTATTCTTTAAAACATCAGCTATCTTCCAGTGAAAGTTTCGTTAAAATCAGTCCAGCCGTTACGAAAAAAAGATTGCAAACTACACACAAAGGGTTTTTTTTAGTACCTATTAGTACCGTGTAAACATTCATATGCATTTAGTAAAACGCTGTTATTTTGACAATACAAACAGACACGTTTATTTATTTGTATAGATATGTGTAATTATACTATACGGCGGTAATGTATGGCACTTGATTTATTTCGTTAGAAGCTCGTTGAGAAATTACGTCGGGTAAAATATTATAAATGGTTTTCGCTCGAGTAAACTGAGGGTCTTTGTCTCACCGCCAACGTGTAAGCGACTAGCTATCGACTATTTTCTGGCTCCAAAAACTGTATATTATGTATAGGATGACTGGTAATTAGTGACCAATACTTAAACACTTGATTGTACTTATTAACAAACAAACAAAGAAATGTTTTTTTAATTTTATTTCTAAATTTGGGGTGCGCATGACCCCGTTCACCCGGACTTTAAGGGTCGGTTCACATCTGACGGAAGATACGTCGAACGTATCGTCTTTAGTATGGTTAAAGCACTAACGCATCATCGGTTATGTGTGTATGGTTGGATATTTTATGTTTTTTTGTTGGATATTATATTATATTTTATTTTATTTGACTGTTACTGCGTTGCGCGACGATACGCGGCGTATCTTCCGTCAGATATGTACCGACTCTAAGACTCAAAAACGGACCAAATTCCAGTGAAACTCGCCCACGTATGGTTCTGGGCCGCAGTAGTACAATATTTGATAACAACAAAAAGACACATTTATTTAATGAAAATTCCTTTTCATTTTGAGCTTTGGTATTTATATATTTTATAGGTTACCTGCATAAAACAATCGTGGCCGAAGAAAAAATATCTAAATTCGCGGCCTCACCCTAATTGTTCGGCGGACGGAGACAAATGGCCGTCAGGCTCTGACGTCATCCATCGCGTTGATAACGACTTGCCAGTGGGTACAGAAGTTTTACTGATAATAATTATGATATACGGTTTTATGGGGTCTAAAGTTTGACCTATTAATTTTGAGGGACATATGTCTAAAATGGTTCGTTTTAATTCCCATCTCTATTTATTTCATTAGGTGACTAACAGCGGTATTGTATGTTATAATACCCATACTAGCTTTTACCAGGGGCTACGCTCGCAAATTAAATTTGAAATTCGATCATGTTTCAAAATTCATGTGGCGCCATCTATCATCAAAAAAACGTTATTGTGATTTCACTCGGGACTGTACGTGTCAGTAGTTTTAGCGTGGAAAGGTAACAAACAAACTTACTTTCGCATTTATATTAGTTAAGATTTCAGAATAGTGCATTACAGTATTGTTGTATTGGCTAATAATTTTCTTTGTTAAAATAGAATAATTATAAAAAATGAATGCGGTCTACTCACAAATATTCAAATTCAATAGATGTTATATTGTGATCTGATGATCGGTTATTTCAACTCACATACACACAAACAACCAGACCCGGAATAGACTGGTCTTACAAGTATTTGTTCTGTGTGGGAATCTAACCCGCTACACCCAGCGCAACAGCCGTATCGTCAAGTCAGTACTTCAGAAAAATGATTTTTCACATAGATGTCTAAGTCCAGAAATCACAGAAAGCCATGAACCAACTTCTGTGATTTCTGCCTTCCCCCATGGGAATAAGGCGTGAGTTTATGTATGTAAGTCTAAGTGCCGCAACATTCTTGAAAACTTTACCTACTGTCACACAATCTTGTGTCGTCAGTAAGAAAAATAGGCTTTCAATATCACCGGGCGCGATCGATAACTCAGAATTCATTGTAAATTTCTTTCGTCCCAGATTTGCACGTTTTTCTCAAAGTAGATGGAGCAGTTCCTTTTGTAGCCAGTTAATGATCGCTGTTGAGAAATAGGAATATTGCTTTGTACTGGCCGTTGGTGTGATTGGTTTGATCTCTTTGTGTTGAGTAGAAACATTTTATTTTTATTTGTGGATATTTTTTTCTGTTGTTCTCATTTTAAGTTGTTAAAAATAGCTTCTTGGTTTTAGGTTGATTTTTGTTTATTAATAGATGTTTCAATAGACGTTTTCTTATGGGTATTATTGTGTTGCTATTTATGGGTTATTAACTGTTTTATTTTTGTATTTCCGAAGATTTGAAGAAGGTGGGCGTGGGGTCTGTCCATGACCGAGATGGCTAGCCCTTTCGGGGAAGCCTACGTTTAGCAGTGGATGGCTATAGGCTGATTTGATGAATATTAGTATACACGATTGACCTCTGCCTTCTATAATACGTATACTAAGTAAACCTTAAGTGCTTAAAGTTACACCAATATTAAATTTATTAATAAAAAAAAAACCATCTGTCGCGAAAATAAAGAAAGAAAATAAATACTTATATCGTAAAAAGTAAGCACGTTAAGCTGTTGGTCCCGGCTGTCATAAATGGATCTTTGACAGTCGTTACAAGTCGTCAGAAGCTTGAAAGTCTGACAACCAGTCTTACCTAGGGTTATCGTATTACCCAGTTACTGGGTTGTGGAGGTCGGAAAGGCAGTCGCGCCATGTAAAATACTGGTATTTAGCTGCATCCGGTTAGACTGGAAGCCGACCCTAACATAGTTGGGAAAAGGCTACGATGATGATCGTAAAAAGTAATTATTCTTTACTTTTTTATCAGTCCGTCTTTTTTTATTTTGCCTACAACTGGCTGTAAATACTATAGTTTACTATAAACCTTTGCAACTAAAAGCCAAATAAAAGCTAAAATAAAAAAAAAACCATTTCAAATTTCGAACACCACTAACATTCCTAGTTCCACAAGACGAAAATTAAAAGTTCCGAGTAAAGCCAACTCTTCCCCAGTACAGTTGGGTCGCACTTGACGATAGGTACTTGATTGCGTTCACTTCTTCTCCTAAGTTATAACGCGTAGCGCGGCACCGTCTTTGACATCTGTCGTCTGAATAAATGATTAGACTTTGAGTTCAAATTCTGACTCGTATATCATTTGTGGGTCATGGTTGGTATCTGGGGAAAGTAATTGTTTGAAAAATATCTAAGACTGGCTTTTGCCCTCGATTTTGTCTGTGTGGAAGTCAAGTAGGTATACCCATAAACATATAAACTTTTTTTTCTTACTCCTCCGCTATTCTTTCTCATTAATTTCGTTGCGGGACCCAAGACAGTTAATCGTTTCTGTGAGACTCGTCGAGCTTCATTGCCTCGGCGCTTTTCTGGTGGCCTCCACTACTGATTCTGGCTTTTAGGAGTTGCAGTGGGTTGGAACAGTGTGGCGGGATTGTCCCAATTAAAAAAATACCCTTAAATGTATGCCTAAGATACTTGATAATCGGATCAATATTTTCAGAGATTTCCTCTCCATACAACCTTGATCTCTTTATAATTTTAGTAATGTCTCAGTAAGTAATGACGTCATTAGGAATCTCGTAACTGTGTTTCCAGTACATTAATTTATTTTATAACAAAACTAGCGACTTGCCCCGGCATCGCACGAGTGCAATGTAGATACATAAACTTTCCTCTTGAATCTATTGATGAAAACCGCATTAAAATCCGCTGCGTTATGCGTACTTTGCTATTTGAGACTATAATCTATCTCAGTGCCAAATATCATTCAGATCTGTTCAGCCGTTCTGGCTGTGATTGAGTAACAAACGTTTAGAAGAAAACATTAGCGGTGATACACATTCAAAAGAAGGCGAGAAGCGACTTTGTTTTAAACTATGTAGAAATATTATAAGCAGTACGTAACTTTCCAATACCTTGACATCCAAAATATCTCTTCTAAGAAAGGCCTAAGAGCTGTTATCTCAAGGTTTGTGAAAGGGATTGATGGTCCTAGCATAATGTTATTATATCAGTCATCCGAAAAAATCTGCTTTCACACAAGTAGTAGGTGAAAAATCTAGGGAAAAAATATGCTTAACGTTCCTTCTTGGAATTTTCACCCGAAGAGATTGGAATACCACTGAAATAAAATCGGTTATTTTTTTTCTTACTTTTTTTTTAAAAATGTGCTGCGTGTTGGTTCGATTAAAGAGGGACAATTATTTCACAAAAAAAAAAAAACAGTAACAGCCTGCGCCCAGTCGCCTCTGACACCAGAGTCTTATATTAACTCGCTAAAAATGTGGTTATTCTAATAAAACGGGTATAAAAAGACTCTGAAAGGAAACGAAGGCGAGTCTTACAAGAAGTTATGTGATCTTCTCATCGGTGCAATCATTAACCTGTTCTGGACTACACCTGGGAATTTTCTGGTTATGAAGATATTGAAGCCGAAACTTTATTTTTGTGACAACCAGTTATAGATGCAATAACAAAATTAAGAATAACCCCATGACCCCTGTATTGTTGCATGTACTTGTAGGCGTAATGTTTTGCGTGAGTGCAAAACAGCGATTTTTTGCACTAAAAACAAAGATCGCTTCCCAGCATAAACTTTTGCTCAGTGTTACTTAGTATGTTAGGCAGTATGTATAGTTCAAAGCAGCGGTGGGCAACCCGAGGCCCGCGGGCCGCATGCAGCCCGTGGACGTCTTACTTGCGGCCCGTGAATGTTTTGTTTTATATAAAATCAGTTACCTATAGGTTCTTTTATAGTTATCATTTCTGAATGATTTTTCTAGCTATAAAGCCCAAACATATAAACATAATGTAAGTATTACGAGTACGAATTCAATCCGTACGGTTTAAATTTTTTTAATAATATTTTTATTTTTGCTAGGGGTTATGACCAATTATACGTAGGTATATTGGGCTTCTAAGGTTAATATCACGATTGCAGCCCGCCTTTAGTTTATTTTGCCAGCTTGTGGCCCTTGCCTGCCAAAAGGTTGCCGACCCCTGGTTTACAGGTATGTGATGTTTATACTCTATTATTATTATTTTTTATAATAATCAAATCGCACAGTTGATAATATTCTCTAATCTCAATAACGAATTCACTCCTAATTCTTTTTTTAATGTTTGTAATTATAAAGAGAAGGTTCTTTAAAAGTCAAAAAAAAAAAAAAAACTCGAAAACTTGTTTAAAAAGAAATTAAATGAACTGAATCCTGTGAACAAGTTTCCTGACCATTCAAAACGCAAGTAACATTTAACACAGAAATGCTTTTAATCAAGAAGTTTGCGATGCAAATTAGTAAGCAGACAACGTGCATACCAGTCGAGTTGCAATAGGAATAACTTAGACTCTTCAATCAGATGCGGTTAGCCGCACCACAAGAATGCAGATCACTTGAATTTAGGCAAATGCAGTCTAATCTCAAATTAACATCCGGAGAATTGATAAATGTTATTCTCCTGACCAGATTATAGTGACAAAAATTATACAGACTGTTAGTTTAAACACCGTTGTCACTAAAACCATAGGTACTTGATTTATTATAAAAAATGTTTATCTGAATTTAAAAATTAATAAACAAAGTTTTCGTTGCAAAATTAAAAAAAAAAACTGTCCGACACCGTCCGTAAATTCATGGATACTATGCGCCAGAGTTACGTAATCACCGCAAAGGGCGTTGACCGTCCGTTATAACTACCTACATAAATTTTGACTAATTACATCATTGTAATATAGGGTGAAATAATTTTGAGGAAAAATGGAGATTACTTAAAAATAAAGATTTTTTTTTCATTGATTTTACGTTCTATTAGTGAAACCAAACCACTGGTTTCAAGGATAACGGTGTTTACACTAACACTCTGTAGTGTGCAAGTGTGTCCGCCAACACTGTACTGCACTCTTTCTTCCCACACTCCCATGGTCTGATGGGATGGTCTGAAACAACCCGTAATAGATCAGACGCAAGACCAACGGCTTTGCAAGGATTTCAGAGACACATGGGTTGACACAACCAACTTCTAAACTCCAGGCTCCTACGTAGAATAACTAGTTGGATCCCGGTTTCGACTTCCAAATCGACCAAAGTGATATTTGTTTTTTTTTAATGGTGTGACACTCCCACTTCTCTGAAAGTTTCGTTGAACTGTGAGAATGAGAGGAGAGGGAGTGCAGCTGCGTATGCGCACACTCTTGTGCTCTATAATGTTGCCTACGTACTTGGCTAGTCTCCAGCATAAATGCGGTCAGGAGAACATTTTTACTATTATTTGTATGCCATGGAGACTGGCAAATTAACACTCAGTTTTGTACCCGTCAGTGACAAGTTAAGGTCATTTACTTTTTGTGACCTCAACTCCGGAAAGAAACTGAAATATGAGGCCGTTGGGTACAGTGCACCACTACACTAATAATGTCAGGTTATTTGACTGAGATCCCCTAGTCGCTAGACCTACGTCATTTAAACATCACTGAAATTTTAAGGTTGGATACTAAGGGAATTATGTCCTTAAGGTCCGACCATTAAAGCGTGACTGAAGTTATGGCCCGCGGAAAGTGTCTGGTAATAATGTATGTTGGTTTTAGGAAATTTCCTGTAAAACGTTATATGTGGAAGTACTGAATAAACCATGAAATCATCAGTGTTACAATTCTTATAAGGTTATTAAAGAAAAAACAGCAGTTCCATTCAAAAGTGCAACACCTTCACGCTCACGCTCAAATATATATATAATGACGTAGTTCTGGCGACCCCAACATCTTGGGCCATACAGGAAGTATTTGTGAAGTGTTTGTTAAATGATGGGAGGACTGTTCCTCCATACAAGAGTGCGATGGAGGACTAACCAAGAATGGGAAAAAGTGTTGCTTTTGGTATACCAACGTGTATCAGGTGATTATTTTGTGAGAACTCGGAATAGAGTGTGATGATATGTGTTCATGCTAGTATTGCCAGACGTCAATTTCATTATTAAAGCTACTTTTTCAAACCATAGACCCCCAACCCCATATGTAAGTTACTAGCTTTTGCCCGCGACTTCGTCCGCGCAAAAATATAATAATATATAGTCTATGTTACTCGCAGATAATGTAGCTTTCTAATGGTGAAAGAATTTTTAAAATCGGTCCAGTAGTTTTACACTTTATCCATTACAAACAAACAAAAAAGTATTTCTTTATGTGGGGTTGCTCATGAACTTACCTTTAAACGAAATTACATCGCAGAATTGCCATAAAAAGTAAGTTTACAAACTAAAACCTGACTATTGAAATAACACGCTCTAAGAAGTATGAAATAAGAAAATATTCTCATTTAAAATTATTATTGCAAGGTTCAGAGTATAGCTGTAGACATATCATAGTCTTGTATGAGCTGGTTAATTTGCCACGTGCCACTCAATTCCTTCGACTGCCTCAAATACGCTCCCTCGAAGAAAACGAACATCATTCATCAACAACAAGAATAGCTAAGGCCGAAAATAAAATAAACGTCTTCTACTCAAGCACCGCAAAAGGATTCCCGGCGGCTTAGCCACTACACAATCACATCCAAACCTCGGCATACATCCAAACATCCAGCCTGGGAACAAATGTCTTGAGGCCTGTAAATATTTGTCCTGTACAAATAGGACACCCTGTTAGGGACATGGATCATCTGTGTTGGAAGAATTAAGTGGGGATGTTGTCCTGTTTACTGTTAGTACAAATACTAAATATACAGACGCGTGTTGTATGAGTACTGAGTTAAGGTACCTTTTATGAAGATGATTTATAATTTGGATTGCGTAGCCAAAATCAAGTCAAATCATTTCTTTCAATGAGACCAGAAGAATGGACAACATTGTAACCTTAACAAAAATTAAAATATAAATAAAAATAAATAAATATATTTAGATATATTCTTCCAATCATTGCGATCATATTTATTTGCTATGGCGAGATATTGAAGGTCAAAGTTCTAACTCTTTTTTACGAAAATAAGTTTAATAAAATGTTCTAATTAAATTTTAATTACCCTCATGACCCCTACAATGTCGGTTGCACCAATAAGTAAAATATTTTGCGTGCATTAATCCATAACAGTGTTTTATCCATTCAAAATAAAATTCATTTCCCAGCAATAATGTTTGCCCAATGTTGCCCAGTTTGATGCGTATTTAACGGGTATATGGCGTATCTTGTTACACCCCTTATATCCTGCGGATTGACCTGTTTTCGTGTTACCGGAAAATGTTACCGGAAATTGAAGCTCTGTTACATCAAAGCGGTATTGCGGTACACCGCAAAAGAGATGAAGGAATAAACTGGACAAAATAAATGATAGAATACCGTCTAGCTAGGATTACCTGGAGGTTGCACTGAACGGGATTTGGGACGGATTGGTACGGAGGTCATTAATGGAATTATCAAGGGTCATTTTGCTGTTGCGGGACGTCTTAACAGGATACCGTGGCCCCGGAACGTAAAGGGCAGTAAAAGTCTGACAGTCCCATCCGCCCCGCCCAGGGCGGAAGGAGTCATTTGATGATTTTTACCACCTAAAAAAAGGGTAATTTTGCTGGGGTCCATTTTTAGATTTGCTATGTGTTATGGCTGTGTAGTTAATTAATTATTTATTAAGCACAGTTAATTATAATTTCTCAATACTTTAATTCCAAACTTGAAGTTTTGCTTTCAGCTTTTTGTTGGACGTTGCGCCGTAGTCGGCTTTTAGCTTTTTGACGTTATTTTTTCTGTATTCGGGAAATAATCTTAATGGAAAACATTTAACAAAAACCTTAGAGTTCAAATTCCCAAACGTCTTACATCGCTACTCTTACTACCGCGCATACGGCAGCCAGAATTTTCTCCAAGGACAAATTGACACTTTTGACGATCGAGACCCTTGTCACGTGACAAAAGAGTATTAGGGCCGACATTGTGTACCTTTCAGGTAGTGAGGAAGTTTTACAGGGATGCGGAAGAAAAGAATTAGTTTCACTGAACGGTTTTCCCTTGAGGTTTAATGTTACATTGGAATGGCGTGAATGGAGTGGAGGCGTGGCGGTAGGATTTGTACCTTCAACGTACCTTTAATGTACCTACATCTTTTACCATGGATTAAGTATATAGACCCCTTTTTCTAAGGATGTGAAATCATCAAATAACTTCTGCCGTTCGTTACTCCTAATACCTTTTGCGTTTCAAGGCCGCGGTGACTCTTTCGAACAATTTCCGTAGCCCTGGCACGCACTGGTTTTAGCGTGCCCCGTACACTATGCTGAAATCTCTTTAAGGTGCGTGGGGAACACAACGCGCCTTCAACGCGGGCCTGGTTCTGATTTATTTATTATTTATTTAAACTTTATGCAACAAATGTACAAATGTGTGAACAAATGAACAAATGTACAATGTATAAATGTGCAATAAATGCACGAGCATTAATGCCTTAGGCATTAATGCTCGTGCATTTTTTGTATGAGAAGAGGTCTTGGCCCTGCAGTAGGACAGTTGGTAATGGTATTATTATTCACAGGGTATTGTTAAACCGTTTTCGCTGTGACCTTTCGTGGGTAGACACCCCAGTAAGCCCAGCCATAACACACACAACATCACGCCTGTAATCCCCAAAGAGTGAGGCAGAGGTGAACTCATTAGAACACCCACATTTCGCCAGTAAGGTTTAAGTCCGATGTAATAGGGGGCGAGCCTATTGCCATCAACTGGGCATAAAGCCAGACTCTAAGGCTGCTACTGAAAAATTTCTGATTTTAAAATCTAATAACACTTTTCCCAACCTGGGTATTGAACCCAAGACATTATGGTCAGCAATCGCGCTTTGCGACCACTAGATCAACGAAGCAGTCAGCCAGCCATCTTAATTAAATTAATTAGCTGTCTTAATAAATTAGCAATATTTACAAGTCAGTGAAAACTAAGTCTTGCGAACTAAAAAATAAGTGCAATATCCCAAAAGCACGTTTTTTTCACACGTTTCTTTCTGCACGGAGCTGCTTAAGATTTGAGAGTCTCATGTAAAACTTAGGACGTTCTGTGCAACTCTCCATAAGGGGTAGTTTGGAGTACTCGCAAGATTAAAGGAAAGGTGTTTCAGAGTTTAAAGGACTCGGCTCCAACATTTAGTATGTCCATTTTTTAAAAGGAATATGTGAATTGTTCAATTCATATGTACTTTTTTCAAGTTTATCTTGGACATCACTGGCATCGGTGATGGAAAACATCGTGAGGAAACCTGAACTTACTGTTCCACTCAAACCATGTCGGAGGCCCTTGAGGCGGTTTAGAAACTCTGACACTAGGGTGTGTGGTGTCCTAAGACCTTACTGCCCACACGATAAAGAAAGAAGATTGGTATATGTAGTAGATAATGGTTTCTTACGTGAATTAGTAATTACCTACTAATAGGTACATGGTGACCATGGTGATCGAGTGTCGCGAAATGACCTTTATGGTTTAACGGGATTCTCATAATAAAGATGCATTTAATTTTAATAAAAATGTATACATACCTAAGAATTAATAAATAAAATTTCAGTGTCTGTTAGTAATGTAAAATAAAACAACTTTTTTACAAACTAAATATGAATACATGGTAGTTACACCAAAACATTTATTTTTAATTTTTGCCTGTCTGTTTGTACCGGTATAAGAAATGGCTGGATCGATTTTGACTCAATCGTAGACGCGGGCTAAGCTAGTAAATAATAAGTAATAAACATAAAAGAGTTAAAACTTATTCAAAATTGAGTCTTACCTGCTAAAAAATAAGAGTAATAACTCAAAAGTACGGAAGACAGTAACACCCATCCTCATCAAATTACATTTCCCTAATACACCCTAATGAGTCATATAAGCACATTCGTTCATAACCCTTATTCATAAATATGTTTACCGCCATACATACATAATGAGATTATTACAAAACTTGTGCTGTAAAATCTAATTTAAATGCGAATCTTAATTAAAATTTACAAACAATAGAAGATTTAGGAACGAATCTTGGTGGCAGGAACATTTCTCTTAATGTTTTAAATTAATTGTTTTAATTTAAATGTCTTGTTTCGTTTATTAATTTATTTTAGAAACGTATTTTATGTTGTTATTATAGTTTATAGTAGGGTATGTTGCGAACATTCGTATCCGCATCCGCAATAATCAATGCGGATGTTCATGCAGATGTAGTACAGGTGGCAGGGCTGGCGACTCTGTAATCACCAATAGCATGCTAATAGCAAATAGCATGCGGATCTTATTCGACGCTACCAGCCTCTGTTCCTGGCGAACAATTTTTATTGTTCAGTAGCAGGGGTGTAATTTACAAACCTCTGGTTTACAGAGTTGACCCCGAAAAGGCGGTAATATAAAGTTCTATTAAAAACTTTAAAAATATTTAAAATATTAAATATTACTATCTTATTGTTTTAACATAAACATAAAATCACGCCTGTAATCCCCGAAGGGTTTGGTTAGGTCGTACTCATTAGTACACCCAGATTTCGCCAGTTATGTTTAAGTCTTTTGTAATTGAGGGCGAGCCTATTGCCATCAACCGGGCTTCGAAGCTGCTACTGATAAATTCCTGATGGAAACACTTTGCCCAACCTAGGAGTTAAACCCAAGACCTCATGCTCAGCAGTCGCGTTTTGCGACTACATTGACTAACTTTCGCGCTGTGTGACACTTGCAAGACGACAAACGTCACGTCTCAACCGTATAAAAAAAAAGAGGAAAACTCAAGACCACTCCTCATCCACTCAAACACAATCATTACACTTAACATAAACAATCATAACTAGTACATTCACATACAAGTTAATACCATTAGCGAGATTTACGCGGCTCATATTTATGAACAAAGTTTATGTAAACAGTAACCAGGAAGCGAATCTGAAGCTATCTCTCATTCCGTTTCATTTGAGATTAGAGGACATGTACTGAACTTGCTTGTTTATACGAGTTAGGTTTGTCGTACACGGGTCACCGAGGACAACCACAAAACGCTGCTACCGGCGTTTTTCCTATAGTTTTCATACATTTTTTATGGACTCTCCGCCCTATTACATGGGACTTAAAAACGTAATTGGCGAAATGTGGGTGTACTAATGGGTACACAACTGCCTAACCCGTATCGCCGCACACGGTTGACGTCGGTGGCCGCCACATGCTGCTTCTAGCTTCAAGTGGCCGCGTTTGTGGCTGGCGCGTGTTGCTCGTGTGCGGCCAGGCTTAGGCTTGTCATACATAGACGACACGTTAGGAATAAATTGTCGTGTGCGTATGATTGGAGTCATCTTTTTGAAAAGTTGGTTTAATCCTTTAAAAAAAGTGTTTATTTGTAAATAATTGTTGAAAGAGGACGGTAAATGATGCCCATTCTTCTCCATACGAACGGAAAGTACAGGTAGGTACCTTTTAAAATTGGCAATGTGCAAAAGTGCCTGTAAATGGTCAATTTGACTTTAACTTTGACTTTTCATGTTTGTATGACGTTCAGGGTTCGTTTGTTTTTATACCTAAGTATATTTAATTAGTGTAGGCAAAAATTACAAATGTTTAAAAAAAATACATACATAACAACACGCCTGTAATCCCCGAAGGGTTAGGCAGAAGTGTAGACTGCCTTGTTGGTCTAGTCGTAACAAAGCGCTACTGCTGAGGATGAGGTTTTGATTTCGATTTAGGTCGGGCAAGGTGTTATTGGTTTTTTCCAATACAAATTTTTCACTGAATCTATGCCTGGACTTTTCACATGGGACTTTAACATGATTGGTGAAATGTGGGTGTACTAATAGGTACACCTCTGCCTAACCCTTAAAAAACATTTATTGTGTCATATCTCGTTTTTACTTTTACATAAATAAAAACACAGCGGTAACATAAATAAAATTATTTCTACTAAAATAATAATAAAGTTGAACCAAATTCTCGCAATAATTCGCGTTATAATGGATCACGACGTTTGATTGACACCTTTGCATTAGCAAAATGAAACAGTTGTCTTTACTTAGGGCCCGGACAGATGATCGTGAAATCGACCTAAAAAACCTCACGTAGATTTCTCTTGGATATTCTTTTTAAGCGAAAAAGTAGTTTAGTAGGTATTTTTTTTATGGATGGGAAATCTTTAAATGACTTCTTCCACTCTGGACAGAGCGGAAGGGAGTGTCAGACTCTTAATGACTAAAACCCATTCGTGTTCCTCCATTGCGTTCTGGGGCCGCGGTAACTTTTTCGAACAAAATCCGCAACCCTGGCAGGTACTGGCCCTATCAGGCCCCGTTCTCTGTGCTAACATCTCTTTGAGGCACTCGTGGAACTCAACGCGGCGAAACGAGCCTGGTTCTGACAGCGAGCCACTCAATTCTTGCTGTCCGCAGGCAAACGCTTACAGTGGTCGGGAATCGCCTGCGACTTCCGACGCCCGGGGGTTTCGTTCTGCTAGTTTAGTAGGACTATAAATAAATAATACAATTTATGTGTTGTCCTATATTATATGCCTACGACTTCGTCCGCGTCAAAGTTGATATATTATATATCCCAAGGGGAGTGTGCATTTTTCTCGGAACAAAAAGTAGCCTATATGCAAATCCAGACTATAATCTATCTCCATGTCCAATTTCGTCCAGATCTGTTCAGCCGTTCTGGCATGATTGAATTACAAGTAGGTATACATTTTTTCAAGCTTTCGAATTTATAATACTTGTGAGAATTATAAATTTGAAAGTAAGTAATATAATGCAGTAGTAAGTGTGGCTTAATTTGTCCGCATAAATCGTATCGTGGCTGCAGACGAAGTCGCGGGCTTGAACCATACCTTGGAACTATGGTTAAAGTTTTCATTAAGATGCCCCTTCAACCCGTTACGTCTGTGTTGTTTCCAAAACAGCATTATAGTTTCCATCGATAAAAAATATTCATTAATTTTCATGACCTTTCGAACAGTAATTAATGCAAATATTTAAATATTTTATGCTAATGTCTGTCTTAACGTTATTAATTCATCAAGTAAATTGGATTGGGACAAGAATTTTTATTTTAAGTAAATAGTAATTACGGGAAATATCTTGTTGCTAATTTATTTTATTTAAGCATTTTTTTAATGATATTTCGACGTATCTCCACTTTATTTTTTTAAGAGAAATAAAACATTTATCGAGTGTCAAAAGACTATCATAAGACCAAAGGATCTCAAGTGGCATAAATGCGCAGTGTAGGAAGGCCCCTCACGAGGTGGACTGACGACCTGGTAAAGGTCGCCGGAAAACGCTGGATGCGGGCAGGACCTCCACAAAAATAACCCCCACATTGTGGTCATCTTTAGGGGAGGCCTATGTCCAGCAGTGGATGTCGTTAAGCAAATATGATAATGATCATTAACTGCAAAAGTCACATTGGTCCTTGCCTTCATGCAAGAAAGACGGGCGCGTTAACCACTAGGCGTGAATATTAGGAATAGAATATTAGGTAAAAGCTCGCGAGCACTTACAAAAGAAGTTGGCAGACTCGTCCCACAATTCATTTGTCGTACTTCACCACCTATAATTATATTTGTATCTCTCTCTACTTTTTATATTTTGTTGTATGTATGTATATATGTATTTATTAATATATTTTATTCTCGAAAATTTTCTTTATCTGTGCACCTACTATGTTTTGTCTCTGCATCACCCTAAGGTAGACTGGTAGAAAATGCCCAAGGCATTAAGTCCGCCTTTGTACATTGTATTTTTTTTTACATGTGCATAAAGTTTAAATAAAAATAAAAATAAATAAAAATAAAATATTGTTTGCTAACTCAAATTAATCTGCTTAGCCTTTTCCAAACTATGTTGGGGTCGGCTACCAGTCAGTATTTTACAAGGAGCGACTGCCTATCTGACCTCCACAACATAGTAACTGGGTAATACGATACCTCTTGGTACGACTGGTTGTCAGTCTTTCAGGCTTCTGACGACCCGCAACGACTGTCCATGATCCAATGGACCAAGTCCAAGGTCCAAGTCCATCGTCCATGGTCCAAGATCCATGTACAACAGTGACCAGCGGCTTAACGTGCTTTCCGAGGTACGGAGGAGTCTCAGTGTGTAAAGATCACCTATTCACAGACCAGCCCAGCGTAGCGTAGCGTGCGTAATATCACAGTAAAAAAATATACAGTATTGTGACTCGGCCCTGTCCTTGAAATAATGACCTAGAACCTGGCGCGAACACGCGGTAAGTATGACACGCGTTCCGATCCTATGTATGAAGATAAAATACTGTGTGGTAATATTGTTTGCAAACCATCAAAGTTAAACTAACTACGGGACACGTCAGACGCCTCTATTATTTATGAAACTAAAAATATCGTTTATCCGATAGCAGGAAAATTAATAAAGTATTCGTTATTGACACTATGATTGATCATATCAAGCACGTCATTGTTGATTGATTGGCGAGGACGACACTATTGTATGAACAGTGTTCGGCTGTAGGGATGCGATTTGTTCAGTCCGGAATGGTTAGATAGATTTGTTAGCGCGTTAGATAAACGGTTGGTGTTTGACACAGAATAGATGAAGGTTTTGTGGATTGTAGATTTGATTCTCAAAAATATACTTCGATAGTATTTTTCTAATCGTTTTTTTTTTTAAATGATAATGTTTTTACAATGGAATCCGCTTATGTAATTGAATGGAAATGACAAATACCTCATAATAAGTAGAAGATAATGCTTTTTATGACATAGAAATGGGTACTTTCTTTTCTTCTTAGGTATTTAGTTTCTGCCTCGTTGGTCTAGTCATTGAAAAGCGCGACTGCTGAGCATGAGGTCTTGGGTTTACTTCCTAGGTCGGGCAAAGTGTTATTGGGTTTTTCCATCAGGAATTTCTCAGTAACAACCTCGGTGTTACTGAGAAATTCGTGCACGCTTGGTGGCAATAGGCTCGTTCCCTATTACATAGGACTTACAAATAACCGGTGAAATGTGGATGTACTATTGGGGACAACTCTGCCTCCGGGGTTGCGGGTGGCCCCGGATCGCAAAAGGGAAACAGAAGGAACAAGGTGGTTTTTTAGTCAGTAAAAGTCTGACAGTCCCTTCCGCTCCACCCAGGGCGGAAAGAGTCATTTGATGATTTTTACCACCTTAAAAAAAACCTCTGCTCAACCCTTCGAGGATTACAGGCGTGACGTTGTGTATGTAGATCGACTGCTCCATAATGTCTTTTGAGAGCTGGTGAAAATGGCCCTAAAACTACTTAAACCTGCCCCAAAACGGAAAGCTAGCGGGAAGCAAAAACACATTAATTACGTCAGGGCTAAACAAAAGTAAGCACAGAGCAGTGTGTGCCTTTTGCCTTTGAAAATTAAATATTCGTTTGTGTAACATTTTAGTATCATACTTTGTTTGCAAGTTTTCAGTTACGACAACTTTGTAAACAAAATTCAACCTTGATTTTAAAGATGTATGGTGTAAATTCGTTCGTGTGGTGTTTTAATGAAATATTGCAACTATTTCTGCTGTTGAAATATTATTATGTTTGGAGTGTTAAACTATGTGACCGACGTGTCCCTGGTTGCCAATCATTTGTGGTAAGTTATAATATGGCTAATACTTCATGGTTAGGTCAGTTTTACGAAATAATGTTTTGTGTTACATTCATGGATTGACTTAAATTTAACATCACGAATTATAAATAATACCGAAATGTAACTTTATTAATACAAGAAAATGGAAATGGAATGGAAATTAGTAATAAGTAATACAAGAAATAAAACACTGAAATATTATTATAATAGAAGGCATAATATTATGAGTCAATTTATTTATATAATAATCAATCAAAATCAAAAACACGTGGAATAAGGAGAACATTAGGTACCTACTATTTGAGAACTATTTTCTGCCTGTGATTTAGTGTACTTACCTAGTCTTGAAAATAAGACTAAAGTCCTAAATTATCCTATGCAAACACAAAAACAAGATAAATATTATCCCATGTGCTAAGCGAGATCAATAAATTTCCAACCTATGCCAAATTTCAGCTTATTCCCTTTAGCCGTTTTGGCGTGGAGGAGTTACAAATATCCATCTTTTCTCACAAACTTGCACGTTTATAATAAGTAGTAGGTAGTAGGAAAGATGGCATTCAAAAGAGTTCGAACAGAATCTTTCAAAATAATACTAACGTATTCATTCATCCGAATCCATTCCATATTCAAATTAATAAACCAACGACACACAAAACTTATTTACAGCCAGTAACGATCTTTTAAATAATAGTTATAGCTACATTCAGCCTATTCTATTTACAATAACCGTTATCATAATGTTAATACAGATAATAAATGTCAAAATGTCACTTACGTCAGATGTAGTATAATTACAACGGAGCATTAAGGATAATTTATCAATTTACTGCTAGATGTGACAAACGGACCCTCTTAATTTCATAACAGTTGTGTGTGGGCTGACATGATAGATGTTCTGCTTCTTAACGGACACAGAGGGATGGGGATGTGGTTTATTTATACGGTATTTCATTGAATATTGACTAAATTATTTGATTTCTTACGTTATTTTAGGGTTGATCTTATAATTATGACAGACGTATGTAACTGTCAAACCGCCATATTTATTTTTAGTTAAAGACTTCTAAGGTAGAGGTGAGTGGCAACGTAGGGAGGGGTTGCCCTACACTGACCTTATTGGTGAGGTTCTTCAGAAAGGACAGGTGCGCAGTACTCAAAACCATCCACGAATTAAAACCTATAGGGGACCTCCGGTTGACCTAGAATCATGAGGTAGGAAGCAGTGCCATGTGGCACAAGTAAAGAAGTAAATCCGTAAACTGCAAAATTTGTAATTACATCACAAAGTAACTTCTTTTTTGCGATAATGAAGACCTGTAATTGGCTGTCAGTCTAATTTTCTGTCACTAATCTGTTTTTTTGTAGCTGTTAAGAAACATAAATATGAAACCGAAAATTTGATATCAATTCTTAGAGTATTTTATATTGAGCTGAAACCCTTACCATATCGTTAGTTATAATCCAAAGAAGCCTTACTCTTTGTATGTATATACCCTATCCGTTACACGTTGTATATAATAAATAAATAGTAAACTTATTTTTTGTACGTTGTGTTAAATATTGTATCCTGATACGGAATCTTTCGTGTACGAGTCCGACTCGCACTCGGACGGTTTTTTAATAACTTATAGCGATCCACTATTGCACAAACAAGATTTATAAAACACGAGTGATGCAGTAAAAGGAAATACTTCCTGAAACCAAGAATTTCCATTAAATAGTCATAAAAGTCGACTTTTCGCTTCCCTATTAGAAACGCTTGGGCCAAAAACACTTAGTACGAACCGCTAAATAATTGCTGATTTCACTCTAGAAAAGAATTAAGTAGAACGAGTACACTCGACCAAAGAGATAGGTAGATAGGTCAGATATAGTTGAAGTTTTCTTAGAAACCAATGGATGACTTCGATTGAAGCTTAACTTAATTAAATATTATAATAGGTATTTAATAAGTAACATCACGCCTACAATCCTCGAAGAGTAAGGCAGAGATGTACCCATTAGTATACCCACATTTCGCAAGTTGTGTTTAAGTCTCATGTAATAGGGGGCGAGCCTATTGTCATCAACGGTGGACAAATCCAGACGCCGTGACTGCTACCGAGAAATTCCTGATGGGAAAACCCAATAACACTTAACATGACCTGGGAATCGAACCCAAGACCTCGAGCTTAGCATTCGCCCGTCTGTCGACCCTGGATACCTATCTCTTTTTTTGACTGTACATACGCCTTACTGCTTAATGATTTATTTCTTTAGTAGCTTCTGCCTGAGACATCTTCCGTGTAGTTTTTTCACCAGTGTTATTTTACAAGTCGTCTGCGCCCGCGATAATCGATAACCGATAATCAATGTCGTGGTCAAAAGCTAGTTAGTAGCTAAACTTCATGAATTAGGATTTCATAAACAAAAACTATTTTACCAATCCGACAATGTTATTTAGTTTGAATGTTAGTATAAGTAGTTTCAAATTACAACTCAAGGAAAAATAACGCACATATGAATCTATGAAATTCATAGTTCACATATTTTTAGGACGAAGGGTAAAAAAAATACTCCAAGAAAATAATACCAATTGTCTACGACCACTTCTGTTTCCAACAAGGCCGAATGTCAACATACGTTTGCCTCCCATTGTGTATAATCTGTATTTACAACGGCGGCCTCCATCCACTGAGCTGTATATATGGACAGGCCATAACTACAAAAAAAAACTGCTTTCCTGAGACACAAAATGGCCGCCGTATACGAATATTAATCTTGTTTGAATCACGCCACGATTTGACAGCTATTTCGTTCTTTTAGAAATAAAAGGTATCTCTATAAGTATACATCTTTGTCTCCATCCTAAATAATGAGCCACTCAAGTTATGGGAAAGAACATGTGCCACTGTTTATGGTAGCGCAACCCATAGAGTACAAAGGATGTAATGTAGTTTGTGTTACTAGGCCGCGTTTTGTTAACCGCCTCGTTAAGTTACTTAAGCCAGTGTCCACCGACATTTGACAGAGAGATTATATAATTTTAACGGTTCTTTATTCAAAATTTCCGTAGAAAAATGTCCTACTGATTCGATTTCGGGCCAGTACCAAATAGAGTTTTTCATTTCATATGTGCTTTCTAAGTTTATCTTAGACATCATTGACATCGGCAAAAGAAAATGTCGTGAGGAATCTTGGACATACAATAAACATTATTCTGAAATAGCCAAGTCGCCTTCTCTGAACGAGAAGAGGCCTTTGCCCTTCAGCGGGACAGTAATAGGCTGGTATTATGTTGAAATACGTAACCGGTTCATTAAATGTTGGTAGGCGCAGGCCTTAGGGTACATTCATACGGCAAGCGCTAATCGCGCGTTCTCACACAAACCGCTCTATAATGTATCGCTAGATATAAATGTAAATTATAAAGCGTCTATAGAGATACAGGCTTTAGAATTGATACTTTGTACTGTGATTGTAATTTTCTTACGTACATTATAATAAATGATTAATCAAAGGCGGATGATACCCGATTCGTGCTCTAAGCGTGTGCGACGTGCTTATTGGCCATCTATACTATATACAAAAAAATTAAATTGTTTGTTTGTAAAACCAAAATAACAGCTTTTTACTGAATGAAAGTACGAGTATATTATACGATACTTATAATATAACAACAAAAAAACAAAGTTAATTTTTTTGGTTGTCCAGATGTCTGTTCGTCTGTCCCCTGACAATCTTGTGTTAACCAACATTCATGTGAACAAAGCCATTGGCATAAGCTAGTCAAAAATACGTACGTTATAAAGAATACGCAGTCGTGTGAGCTCGTCCTTAGGCTCGCTTGCGCCAACCAAAGTTATCATAATAACTCCTACTTAATTACGCGGTGCTTATGTATGATGTATTTGCAATTTAACCTCATGTTAGCTACTAACTCTGAGTTATCTTTTTGGCGCAACTAGGCCTTATGGTTTATTCATGTAGTGTCATGGGTTCTGCATATAATGAGAATGGGTCTTTCTCGTGTGACAGAACTTTTGAAGTATAAAAGTGATAAAGTTTTAGAAGTTATGGGGGGTCTTTACGCAGTGGTGGGGTAATTTTGGGTGTTATGTAAAAGATGCAAGTTGAATATCAACCTAAGATATTTTTTTTGTACCAATACATTACTTGACAAGTAAATAATATTGAAGTGTCTTTAAGTAATTTTTAAATCACTAAATATTAAAAAAATCTTTACATTTTTGTCTGTTTGATTGGCTGTCTATTGATTTATTTCGGTGAATCTTCAAAACGGTTTTAACGGGACTTTCATTGACAGATTACTGATGTCATAATATATGGGCTATCTAAGATTTCTGTATTTTAGAAAAAGTATTAAGGTTGGTACCTAAACAAAACCCCATTGCTTACCTACTTTCAAGCGGGCAAAGTCTCGGGCAAAATCACATATAACCTACAATAACAATTCAACCCAAAATATATAAAACACCTATTTTTAAACTCACGGTTAAATCCTTACATTATGTTGAACATAAAAATACGTTTTTCAACCCCATAATGCGACGCAATGCTAATCAGATTGTAAGGGTTGTAATCTAAATTACACACCCCTAATTACGTTCTATGTCCCTCGTGAATATTAACACCCTTTACGTGTATAGAGCGTGGGGTGTAAGTAAGTGATGTTTAAAATTTATGACCAAGAAGCTTGAAATATATTTAAAGAAGAAAATATGATTTTTTTGGGAAGATACATACATAACATCACGCCTGTAATCCCCGAAGGGTTAGGCAGAGGTGTACCCATTAGTACACCCACATTTCGCCAGTTATGTTTTAGTCCCATGTAATAGGGGGCGAGTCTATTGCCATCAACCGGGTACAAATCCAGACTCCGAGGCTGCTATTGAGATATCGCAAAGCGCGACTGCTGAGCATGAGGTCTTGGGTTCAATTCCCAGGTCGGGCAAACTGTTATTGGGTTTTTCTCAGTAGCAGTCTCGGAGTCTGGATTTGTGCCCAGTTGATGGCAATAGGCTCGCCGCTCATCACATGGGAATAAAACATAACTGGCGCAATGTGGCTACATCTCTACCTAACCCTTCGGACATTATAGGCGTGATGTTATGTTATGTTAAATTATTCTTCGATTTTTCTGGTTTCAGAACATAATATTTGATGTTAAATATTTGATACGTGTTCTAACATTTGATTTTTATAAGCTTACTTCGCGGTTTCACTCGTGTTCAGTTACTACTTTGATTACTGCTCCGCTCCCGAGCGTGATATTAGAAATAATGATGATGATGTAAGATGGGGATATAAATATTATTTGGGGCATTGCTCAATAAATGAGCTACAAGATGCAATAACATTTTTTCAAATCGTATCATTAGTTACAGAGATTACCGCGCTCAAACAAATAAACAAACACAATCTTTTACAATTCCACACCGTGCATTAACTTCTAACTTGTTCTGAACAATAAAGCAATAGGGTTTATTTGTCTGAAACCATTACATAAAAGACATTTTTGTGTCCTTATTCATCAAATACCCACTGCTCTAATAGACTATTGAAACAAACAGTACCTGATTGAATTGGAACGCACGAATGACTCCAAATAATTACGTTTGAAAACGTATTTACATTTAATTTAGGTACCTACTAAAGAACAATGAATAAATAATAATTGAATTACTCTGTGTGAAGTGTTTAGTATTGTATTATTTAAATAAAAAATGAGAAATAATTACTGTAACAAAGTTACTTGGGAGCTACGCTTTGTGCTACGAGATTAGCTACGCGACGTGCCGTGCTACGGCGTAGCACACACGAGCTACGATCGCGTGGCATTTCACGTGGCGTTTGAAATGGCTTCAGAATATATTTGTTTATGCTTTAAAGTATACAAAATAAAAGATTTTTGCATCTTCTGTTCATATCAATATTTTTTGGACCACAGTGGCCAATCTCAGTGAAAACTAGCTAAAATCGCCTAGGAGATGTTTGGGATAGATGCAAGTCCGCCTTTGTACTTTTATGTGGCATAAAGTTTTATATAAATACATACATTTATCTTCTGCCACTCTCAAAGTCCAATGGGACGACAATCCGACAATCTTGAAAAACATCAAACGCAGAGCTAACGACACCATTTTAGGGGGTCACACCAGCAACTTCAAAACCCCAAAATGCTGATGAGCTATCTATCTACTCATATCTATATAAATTAAAATGAATAGATAAATGAGTGGCTAAGCGCAAAACACGAGAACGGCTGGAGCGATTTGGGTGATTTTCTTTTTGTGTTGTGTTTGTAAGGGATGATTCTCATTAGAGCAGGCCGTGCCCGGGCCGTGGCGTGGACGAGCCGACGTGGTATTGAAGTGCGTCGAGAGGGCCCGGACGGGACACGGATAATGCACTGTGAAATATAAATTGATTCATACAAAATATATGTAACAGATTTAAAACCGTGCCCCGTCCGTGCCCCGTCCGGGCCCCGCCCCGGGCACGGCCCGCTCTAATGAGAATCATCCCTAAATTCTGCCGAAAAAGACGGTGCACTCGTGCGAAGTCAGGGCAGTTTGCTAGTTGCTAATAAAAAACCAATAATACTTTGCTCGCCCTGAATCGAACCTAGAAGACCAAATAGTTTTTCATAATGTAATTAAAAGTATTATTGTGACCGCAGTATGACAATATAGGTTTTCTCCTGCTGATATATAATATTTCATTGTATTGACTACTATTTCGATGTCGGCGACCATATTTCTTTTGTTAACATAAAATAATTCATGTGACATAGCAGATAGAACTCTATTTTCTTTGTTAAATCAAGCATTACATCATGATTAATGTATTATACGGTAAAGACATTTTTAGCTTAGTCGTAATAAATCCTACTATCATTATATCGTAATGTCGTGATGGCTGAAGGTAATGGAACACTATCCCAGCACCGCAATAAACCAGCAATTTACTTGTCATTCAAATTAGAACATTAAATCGTGTGTGGTATAATATATTTCATAATGTCAATATGAAAAAGCCAACGGCAGGCAGTCAGCGCGCTTGCCACTACCATACAACTCGCCTCGCAGTCTGCAAGCTCCCGGACCGCGTGCCGGCCGGGAAGAGCAAGCTGGTAGGCGCCCGTCTCATATACAGAAGACTGTAGGTTCACAACTGAGCTGCTAAAAATCTAGCTGGTAAAAATCATCAAATGACTCCTTCCGCCCTGGGTGGGGCGGAAGGGACTGTCAGACTTTTACTGACTAAAAAACCACCCTGTTCCTTCTGTTGCCCTTTACGTTTTCGGGGCCACGGTATCTTGTTAAGACGTCCCGCAATCCCGGCAGGCGTTGGCCCTGTTGGGGGCCCCGTCCCTGTGCTGACAGCTCTTTGAGGCGCGCGCGAACAGAACGCGCCGTCGACCCGGGCTTGGTCCTTGATCGGACGGCGAGCTAACCGTGAAGAAACCTGAACTTATAATTATATGAGTCTGCAATCGCCAATCTGCCTTGAGTAAACAAGGTGTTCAATGCTCGTGCCTTATCTGTGTGAGAAGAGGCCTTTGGCTTGCAGTGGGACAGTCATAGGCTGATATATTTTTTTAAAATATACTTTACATATCTCGGGCCCCTAAGGTCCTGGGCCTTTTTAAAACGTACGAGGGGCCGGAGTCAACTCGCAGACGTAACTTTAGATGAAATGTGACCATATACTTTTATATTACATACGTACATACCTACACAAACTCATGCCTTTTTCCCATGGGGGTAGGCAGAAACTGCTGCGATCCTTATATTATACTCCTTTCGCCTTATCCAAGTTCATATATCTCGTCATACAAGCACGCCAGTTACGAGAACTGCGCACCTGACCTTTCTGAAGTACCTCACCAATAAGGTATTGCTTTTATGTTTATTATTATTATTTCACTGGTTTCAGCCCGCGACTTTGTCCGCGTAAAAGACAAGTATAATACATGACACGCGAAAATAAAGTAGCTTTCTATCAGTGCAAGAATTTTAATAACCAGACGAGTAAATTCCAGAGATCACCTCTTACAAATGTAAAAAATAAACAAAAAACATTCCTCTTTATAATATTCGTTATTCCATGTAATATTATTTGTGAGAATTCGTAATAATAATTTATATAGCAGAGAATTTATGTGCAACGTTACACATTATAATAATGTGTCCTCCTTATTTTATTCTTCATTATAATTATTTGAAAATGGAAAGGACTTATTTTCATGATGGAGTGTGTGTGTATGTGTAATAATTATAATAACTCAAGAGGGTATAAGGTAATTTGAACTTAACTCTCTTCCATATAGAGTTTCAAATTACCTGCTTTGTTTGTACATACGTATTTTACCTTACTGTTTATTATTTTTGGAGGTTATAAAGTGTGGGTGTTGGGTTGTTTTACTGTGGGAGGTAAGTGAAGTGAACACTTGTGCCGATTCTGCTATGCACGGTATTTCTGTCTTTATCTATCTAATAAAACATGAAAGGGACAAACATATTATTATTAAGTGCTGTCAATTTTAGTTTATCTAAAACTTCCATATCAATATGGTTGTTATATCAAAAACTCAGAACGTATTGATTACAAACACGTAGGTTCAAGACAAAACTAATTTGACATATTTAACTTACTTTTTATTTGTTGTCGTCCTTGTCTCTAGCTATCTGTCAGTAAGAGATGTCAATACTTTAATTTAAGTTTCGTTTGTGAACAAGGAAAAAGGCGCTACTGTCTGTATTTAAAGTTTTTTATTAAATTCTGACTGACAACTGCATTATAAGACTTAAGGCTTTGAGACAAAGTCGATATCGCGAAATAAAAAGTAGCCTATGTCCTTTCTTGGGGTTCAATCTTACTCTGCACCAAATTTCTTTAAAATCGGCTTAGTGATTTAGTCTTGAAAGTGTAACATATAGACAAACAGAGTTACTTTCGCATTCATAATATTAGTATGGATTAGTTTAGAATATAGATCATAAATTACTTTTTAATTAGAATAAATTTTCGTTATAGAACACATTTTTATCCTATTCTTCAAAAGACCTATTCACAGATCTATAGATCATAAATTACTTTTTAATTAGAATACATTTTTGTTATAAAACACATTTTTATCCAATTCTTGTCAAAAGACCTATTCACAGATCTACAATAATTATAATTAGTTGCCTAAGGAATCCTTCTAAGGGATCGCCTAATTATTTTCCAATCTTCTATAATAATAAATGATAAAATTTTCCTCTAAAAATAAAGGTATCTAGTCCAAAATTATATTTCAATACTCTACCCACAGAAATGCCTCAAGATATTCCGTTTTTAAAATAACAGAAACAAAATTGTCTTAAAATGAAAGCGTAGATACTGAGGCCTATTCAAATTACACTGTTTGGTTAAGGGCCTGTGCAGACTGACTACTTTTAGCTGCGACGGCGACTTTGCGACTGCATCGTTAACGCGTCGCGTTTTCGCGACTTTCTGATGTATAATATATATATTGGGTGTTTTAGCGATTGAAGTCGCTACGGCTAGACCTATCTGCAGCAGTCGATTTTGTTCATTGATTAATTGATAATGACCTAAAGTGACATAAATAGATTCGACTATTGAATAATTTCACAAAAATATTTACATAACTAGCTTCTTCCACGATTTCGTCTGCATCAAAGTGGATTTCTTGATACAAATTCTGTTGCGGGACGCCTTAACAGGATACCGTGGCCCCGGAACGTAAAGGGCAACAGAAGGAACAGGGTGGTTTATTAGTCAGTAAAAGTCTGACAGTCCGCCACACCCAGGGCGGAAGGAGTCATTTGAAGATTTTTATTTAACACCTAAAAAAAAAAAGGGGGTGAATTTCCTTTCTTACCGGACGCCACTACAGTGGCGTACTAACTAACTATAAACTACCTATCTGCCAAATTTCATCTTTACCTATACGTCAAGCGGTCTTCGATATTTCGTAATAATAATAATATCTTAGGACAACTAACACATCGCCATCTGATCCCAAACTAGGCAGAGCCTGTACTATGGTAACCAGACAACTGATAAATATACTTATATATTTCTAAATACATACATTTATCTAAAATGTGATGAGTAAGTGAGTGACCTTTCGCTTTTATATATTTAGATAGATAAGATTTCTAACTTTATTTCTATTGTATTCATAATCTCTTTCAAATTGCCGATTACTTGTCGATGTTAAAAGTATTTAGTCTGCTTCAACCCAAAAGAATGCCAAAGGGGCTTGAAATACCTAACCAAATTGGAAGGGAACTAGGCAGTGGCGAGATAATTACCTAAATAAACAACTGAATAGAGCATTCTCCTTTGTGAAACAGAGGCGCGTCCAAAGAGTTCCCTGTAAAAACCAAAGGAGGTTTTGTATAAAATTGTTTTTTAACAATTTTCGGCAGTTAGAGCTACGGAGTTGGGCTATTCGGAACTTCTTACTTTATGCTGGAATTTGAAAAGGAAGTGTTGTTGAATTTTGGTATGTTGTTAGCCTAAAACTAAGGTTTTGAAGATTTGTCATTTTGTCTATAAGAAAATATACTTACAGGTTTTTTTTAAGATACCATTCTACAAAAATTACGAATGAAATAAAATGCTTTATAGATTTTAAGTATGATTTATATAGAACACTTTAGCACTTTGTGAAAAAAAAATCAAAAATACTTTAGTTTAAAGATAAACGTATAATAGATTGACACAATTGTTGAGCAATTAGCTGTTGCTGCTTGTCGCAGGTTTGATTCCTTCACGAAACAGATATGGCCAACAGGTTGTTAGCATATATGAGTATATTATGTTTGTAAACGCACCCAAAATTTGATAAATAAGGAGAAAATCTAGTGTAAGGCAAAGTATTATAAACAAAAGAAAAAGTAAGAAAGAAAAGATTAAAAACAAGTAACAGACACAAAATCTGAACATTAGTATAGAAAAGCAATTAAAAAAAGTCCTATGGACACATTAAGCGGGCAGCTCCATCCACAAGTTTGCTCAGATCCCACGCTCGAATCAACTGTGTTGACGCAATCATACATTCAGAATAGGTTGGCTAAGTTTTTGGTTTATACAAGGATAGATTTTAAAAGAGAAAAAGGCGCCGATTCCCCTGGTCACAAACTAAACTAAAATTAGACTATTTCCATCTTTTTCTTTCCAATAAAACAAGAAAGAGACGAATATAGATAAGAGCTGTCAAATTCAGTCAATCTGACACATCCATACAATTATAGTTGACATCTTAAAACGTATGGATTAAAACTACGGAAAAGTTCAAGGCAAAACTAATTTGACATCGCTAACTTGGACTAAGTTAGCGATGTCAAATAAGTTTTGCCTCTCTAACTTGGTTCTTTAATGTCACGGAATGTAACCGTCCTTTCCTTTCGCTGTATGTTAGTAAGAGATGTCAATTCTCTAAATTTAGTTTAGTTTGTGAATAAGGGAATCGGCACCACTATCTTTAAAAAAAGATGTGACATTGTTTTATAAGTCATCTATATTATTATGTTTGTTTGTTTCGGAACGCGCAAATCTCGGCTCAGGATTTATATTATATTCTTTCAATAGAAAAGTAAATCTTATAATAATACCAGCCCAATACCATCTCACTGCAGGGCAAAGGCTTTTTTTCATACAGAGAAGGTAGCATTGATCACCACGTCCAGATTGCCACATGATACTTTCCTTCACCGATGTCAATGATCCAAGATAAACTTCGAATGTTTATGACCGCATGCATGAGAGGCGATCGTTTTACCCACTGGGTATCCCGACAATAAATTTAAAAACAACTTTTAAAACAAAACAAATAAATCTGTCAAATATTTTCTTATAAAAACTTAAAAACAACAGAAAACACAACAGTTACATAGAAACTTAACTTTTACTCAACAAATAAAAACAATGTAGATTTGTAAAATACAAATATTATTGTTGTTTCAAAGTTCAAGCTTGCCGTTTCTCCCCTTAGCCGGATCGTACAATATAAACAGTTGAAGACTTTAAACTTACGTTTTATGTTTTGTTGCGTTTTTGTATAAACGAGTTTGTAGACAAAATATAGCCGTTTCTACGTAACATAACATCACGCCTGTAATCCCCAAAGGGTTAGGCAGAGACCTATTAGTACACCCACATTTCGCCAGTTATGTTTTTAGTCCCATGTAATAGGGGGCGAGCCTATTGTCATCAACCGGGCACAAATCCAGACTCCGAAGCTGCTACTGAGAAATTCCTGATGGAAAAACCCAATAACACTGCCGTTTCTATTTATTTTTAGAGTTTGACTGCAGTGTTATCGTCAGCTTACTGCAATAGAAATAAGGTTCAAAATTGCGTGTAATGCCGCGCGTTGCACACACGTGTGCGTTGCGTACGCGTGCATTCAATGTTCAATGTTTCGATTACATTAGTGATGAATTTTTATTCTGTTTGTAAGAGGTAAATCTAAACCCTTGGAAGTACTGGTCTTAGTACAAAGTATTACACTCTACACTACTGAGTACAGGCTTTGTTATGGTACACTTTTCTTTCATGTAAGCAAAATCGCGGGTAGAAGCTAGTAATAATATTATAAAGTTGAAAAGTTTTATGTTTGATTTTTGTTTGAACACTATAATCTCCGGAACAGGTTCGACTCAGTAAAATTCCGCTAATTTTAACGAAATAATGTAGAGAAAACTCTTATTACTAGCAGTCCTATAAAAAAAAAAAAACATATTCTGGAAATGTTAACTGTTATACAAAAAAATCCTAATGTGTTACTGAGCAGTTTTATTTTTCGATTTTAATAAAAAATAACAACGTAACAGTTTATTTTCTTGTTAAAGTAACATTACCTTTATGATAAGCTATAACATAACGTAAGTGAAGCTTCAAGCCAGAGGCTCTTAACCTGTGGTCCGCGAAATATTTTATTTACTTCATAAACTTAGACAATTCATGTCAATGTTACTATTAATTTTGGCAAAATTGCTGACTGTTTTAATTGAACTTTATTTTGATTACGATAAAGCTTATATTTTGTTAGATTTGTTCTAAATTTTGATCTGAAAAAGGTTGAAAACCACTGCTTTAGTACACACGTGCCATTACCATCTAGCATATTACAGAAAAATGAACCTTATCGTTACTTGTCGGCTTTAAAAATCCCGTATAGGTTTCTCAGACTCCGCGGATTACTGTTAAAGCTATAATGAAAAGAGCACATAATATTGTTTATGGGTTTACATGGAGATTTTTTACGGTTCTCCCCCTTTAGAGATAAGTGAAAGTCTACGATGTAATAACATAAATTCAAGGTGTAAAAGCACCGCGTGTGTGGAACCATTTGTTTTTATTTGAGTAAACGTAAACATTTGTAATTTGGACTTGAATAACAGCGTAGTAACGTATGTTTCTTGATGTCTGAATTTGAAAAATTGTTTGTCGAAATTATTTTGAAAAAATAAAAAAAATATATAGTGTCGTTTAGTGATTTCTGTTTTGAACTCATTTTATATACCTTTTTTTTAACAATGAGTTTTCCTAAAATATTGGCTAAATTGGTGCCGATTCCCTTGTTCACAAACTAGACTAAATTTAGAGAATTGACATCTCTTACTAACATACAGCGAAAGGAAAGGATGGGGACATTCCGTGACATTAAAGAACTAAGTTAGAGATGTCAAATTAGTTTTGCCTTGAACTTCTCCGTATTTTTAATCCACACGTTTTAAGATGTCAACTATAACTGTATGGATGTGTCAGATGGACTAAATTTGACAGCTCTTATTTACATTAGTCTCTTTCTTATTTTATTGGACAGAAAAAGATGGAAATAGTCTAATTTTAGTTTAGTTTGTGACCAAGGGAATCGGCACCAATATCTTTAATAAAAAAAAAACATCGTTTTAATAAATGTGACTGCCTCGTTGGTCTAGTGGTCGCAAGCGCGACTGCTGTGCATGAGGTCTTGGGTTCTATTCCCATGTCGCGGGCAAAGTGTTATTGGGTTTTTCCATCAGGAATATTCTCAGTAGCAGCCTCGGAGTCTGGATTTGTGCCCGGTTGACGGCAATAGGCTCGCCCCCTATTACATGGGACTAAAAACATAACTGGCGAAATGTGGGTGTGTTATTGGGTGCACCTCTGCCTAACTTTTCGGGGATTATAGTTGTGATGTTATGTAAATCGTTATAATAAGTCATCTATATTATTATGTTTGTTTGTTTCGGAACGCGCGAATCTCGGCAACTACAGGCCCGATTTTGAAAATATGTTCGCCATTATCGTTACGGTACACTTGAGGCTTTACATGATTAAAAAAAGGCTTCGTACAAAATTTCACGTAGTTATAATTAAGTCGTAGGGGAAGGGGGAGAAGGGGGGCGTGTAAATAAAACTCTCAAAGAAAATAGTACACGTATCTCTTTTAGTTTGCCTTTCTCAGAGTAACATCTTAAAAACCTTTTTAATATTTTCCATCACTAAATCCGAACAAAAGTACTAACGATTCTTTAACACCTAAAACCTAAACTTTTCGGATATCCTAACTACAATTTGAACATGGAAACCCTCAAAGGACAATCTACTTCGTTCAAACGCGAATCTGTCTACTATGAGCACAGATTACGGTCTGGGCAATATCGAGCTATTTGCACTGTGCGTCTAACATTAATTAATTTTGATTGTCTAACGTAATTAATGTATTTAAATGATTATTTGTACTGCTATGTGCAGTTGAGATTTGAATAACCATGATGATGTCATCAGCTTCTATCAACAAAAACTTTTACCAGGATTTAATGATAAATGACTAACTATGCTAGTCTGTGCTACACTGCTTGCTTTGCTATTTTTTACTATTACTATAAGCCATTATTATTATTTTTATTATATTGACTGCTGAGCATGATGTCTTGTGTTCAATTAACAAGTCGGGCAAAGTGTTATTGAAATTTTCCAACAGATATTTCTTAGTAGCAGCCTCGGAGTCTGGATTTGTGCCCGGTTGATGGCAACAGACTCGCCCCTTATTACATGGGACTTAAACATAACTGACGGAATGTGGGTGTACTAATGTGTACACCTCTGCCTAACTTTTCGAGGATTGCAGGCGTTATGTTATATTAGGTTATTTTTAATAAATGTCCCAGGTCATGCAATGTTAACGTTTCATCTTTCAGTAGTGCAAGCAGTCCTACCCAACTATATCAATGAACATTTTTCCGGAATATTCTTTAAAAATGGTTCCTGAGTCGTCACAGTGCTTTGAGTAATGAAATTCGGGTTTTTACATTTTCTTTTCGAATTATGTTTGTCAAAAATGTTGTTTGATGGCTTTATTTTTACCATATAGGTACTTACTATGCCCCGTGGTATTACCCGCATTTTGTTGCGTCTTTGGTTAATTTTTTTCTTCTCCTCTAAAAACAGGCTATGAAATGCAAAAGGAATTTTCCAAATCGGATCAATTTTCGCATAAATATAACTTGCGATAACATAAAGTAAAGACTAAGTCGAAGTGAACTATTGATCGAAATGGTATCGTTCAGCTTTAAAATTCCAACAACCTGGGTTTGATTGCCGGCTCGGGTACAACGTTATTTGGTTTTCCATTAGCAAATTCGCAGTAACAGCCTAGCGTATGGATTTATGCCCGAGTGCCCGGATAATGGTTATAGGATTATCCCGAATTCTCATTTTACACGTTTGTTTTAAAATGTCGGTTTAAAATTACAAACTCAACCATTTAAAAAAAAAATGTTGCTATTAGTACAATAATATCAACAGGCAAATATCATTGTGACTTTCTAAGTTTATCTTGGACATCTGTGTAGAAACAAATCGTGAGGAAATCTGTACCCAAAATTAATAAGAAACGCGACTGCTGAGTATGAGGCCTTGGGTTCGATTCCCAGGTCGGGCAAAGCGTCTTTGGGTTATTCCGTCAGGAATTTCTCAGTAGCAGCCTCGGAGTCTGGATTTGTGCCTCTTTGATGGTAATAGGCTCGCCCCCTATTACATGGGACTTAAACACAACTGGCGAAATGTAAGTGTACTGTACTAGGTTCACCTCTGCCTAACCCTTCGGGGATTAGAGACGTGATGTTATTTTACAAAAATAAGTACAATAGTAACTGCAGTCTTTAGTCATACTGAAGTTATCTGAAATATTCTAGATTTTGCTAGGTCGTTAACTTGTAGTGAGCTGAAAGGAATTTAATTTAGATTTCGCTTTTGCGTTCGCGTGCGCTTGGAATTTGTCGAAATGTGGTGCATGTCTCGTGACATGTAATATTAGACTAGATTTATGATTTTAAATGGTTTTGGAAGTCAAAAGGCTTGTGCTGAATTGATTCTAGAAATTGCTGTAAGGAATATTGTTATATTGCTAGCCTACTGCGGTAGACCTACTAAATTAGAGTAGCAACTACTGTGACCAGAGGGCAACTAGATTCAATGATTTTTCTTGTATTATGACGATAAAAATGCGTTTTAATGGCCTAATTGAAATGAATGATTTGACTTTGATTTTACTACGGTGTGTGAAGATGGATGGATGGATGGATGGAAAGATATTTGTTTCTCTTTTACGAAATCTCAAGAACTATTTGACCTACAAATCTAAAAATTGGCAGTTAGATTAAGAGGTCCAGTCAAGTCATGCGTAATGCGAATACCGGACTCCTGGCTTATGGTAGCAGGAGTAAACTTGGGGTTTTAGTCAGTAAGAGTCCGACATAACCCTCCATTATCCTCAGACTGAGGGCATGCAAGAGGATTTACCCACAAAAAAACTTACTTCACTTCCATGGACGAAGTCGTCGGAAAAATCCTAGTCCGTAATATAATTTAGGTAGACAAAGGGACATTTAATATTACTTTGCCAATCGAAAAAACTTTTTCCTATTACTGTCATTTTTACGATTAAGGAAAAAATCTGCATAAGACATAATATCTGATTCATGTGAAGCCACTTGTTTTCCACTCTACTGTATTCCCAACTTATCAAATGCAGATTTAGAGGACTCTATTTCTATTGATATAAAGGTGACTTTTCTGTGGTGGTGTTAGGCTATAACTTTGCACTATTGTGTCATACATGATTATGTCGACCTCAAAAGTAGGGCAATATAGTGCAGTATTTTGTCAGAATTGCGTTTTAGGGACGTTTATGATGTTCGAAATGGGACAACTGCTTTAAAGTGTCATTATGCTTTACGTATTTTAATACACTGTGTCTTTGTAACTGTTACTGGACTTTAATGAACTGGTAAGTCAACTGGTGGTGGTGAGGTCTTGGCTTCGATTCTCAGGTCGGGCAAAGTGTTATTGAGTTTTTCCATCAAGAATTTCTCAATAGTAGCTTCGGAGTCTGGATTTGTGCCCAATTGATGGCAATAGGCTCGCCCCCTATTACATGGGACTTTAACATAATTAGCGAAATGTGGGTTTACTAACGGGTACACCTCTGCCTAACCCTTCGCGGATTACAGGCGTGTCGTTTACGGGGGTGAATCAGGGGCCCAACCCCCATCTCGGTGTCTGTGGCTGAGCCACTTCCAGATATTCGATTGGAAGCGTACATATGCACTTTGCTTAACAATGCTGTCATAGACGTGGCCTGATAATGGAGCTAAGTGCCATAGGAACTTAATCAAATCATACAAGATAAATTTGACCGATTTCACGGCGTTCGGTTGAGATGAAAATCACTACATAATAATATAAAACAAAGGTTTCTGCCGCGTCTGTCTGTCTGTTTGAGATAAACTCGATAATTACTAAACGGATTTTCATACTGTTTTCAACAATAGATAGAATGATTCATGAGGAAGGTATACCATATAATTTATCTAGGTTTTGTGTGAATTGGTTGAAATATAAAGATAATTATTGGAAGTGTCGGAAAAAGTCAAGCCGCCGCGAGCGATCATCGACGACTGCACCGTGCGAAGCCGGGGCGGCTCGCTAGTGCAAGATAAAAGCTACTTTTGTTTAATATTATTAGATATAACTTGCTATACTTACCTTGCAATCCAAAGTTTGGATAGGCACCCGGTTGGTGGCAACAACCTCGAAATTTCTTACATGAGAATTTGTTAAACAATATCTGTTACAATGAAAAATACAACTCATCTAATATTACCACCAGTCCCAAGTGAATTTACAAAAGTTAAAATAATAAAAAAGTAGATAAGTACAGTCGACAAAACAGATAGGTATGCAGGGTCGTCAGATATAGTTGACAAGTAGTAAGACACTGAAAGTCGCTCAAAATATAATGAAGTATTAATCAAAACAATAACATAATTTTATTCTTTACTTTCAGCATGGAAAAAAAAATAGACCTTGAAAATATTTTTTACAAGAACCGTCAAAAAGGTCACCAATTTAATTAAAATAATATTTTTGGACAGGTACGTTTATTATATTTTATATAGCTGTTTATTTTAATAAAAAAATCCTTGTAGATTCCATAGGTATAGTCAGCAAAAGAGATAGGTATCCAGGGTCGCCAGATATAGTTGAAGTTTTCTTAAAAACCAATGGATGTTTTCAAATGTAATTTAATTTAAAAAGTAGATAATAAACAGTTCATTAATTAAGTTTCAATTGAAGACATGTATCGGTTTCTAAGAAAACTTAAACTATATCTGACGACCCTGCATATCTATCTCTTTTGTCAACTGTACCTATCAATAAATGTATTTCACGTCAAAATTCGTATCTAGAAATATCTAAAACTATATTTACAGTACGTACATATATCCCAAGAAAGTCGATTATTTATTAATACAGACTGAGTACCGATCTTATTGTAAGTAGCAAATGAAAATATATATACCGAAGTAAGTACATTTTCTGTGTAATATATTATTCTATAAATTGAGTTTTCAGAAAAACTATGTCTTGTAAAGCCGATTAGTTTACGCTTTGTGTCAAATTCTAAGAATTGGATTCTGTCTGATTTTGAAAAAAGATAGTAAAAAAAAACGTACCTATAAATAAAAAATACATACATATTTTTTTCCGTAATCTGCCTACCAATTATGTTGGAGTCGGCTTCCTGTCTACCCAAATGCAGCTGAATACCAGTATTTTACATGGAGCAACTGTCTATCTGACATCTACAACCCAGTTACTGGGTAATACTGGTCGTCACAACTAGTATCCCTATACTGGTTGTACCCCTTGGTAAAGTTAGTTGTCAGACTTTTGACTACCCGTAATGACTGTCAAAGATCTACGAATGATAGCCGAACCCAGGAGCAAACACTCGGTAGTCGCGCATTAGAGAGTTTAAGCCTTACGTCATTTCAAACAAATTTTCAAGTCCTTATTGTTCACATAACATAACATCACGCCTGTATTCCCCGAAGGGTTAGGCAGAGGTGTAAACATTAGTACACCCCCCCTCCTCCCCCTCCTCGTCTCCTCGTCTCCTTATTGTTCGAAATTAATGAACCGATTTTAATAGAACTTCTTACACATAAGCAAGATACATAATACTAAAAAGTTAGTTAAGAACATTTTCGAAATGTTGTATTTAAAAAAATATATTTGGAAATCTCTGCTTCTATGGAAAATTTAAATTTGGTCGAATTTAGCTATTAACACAAATTCTTCGAAAATGTTCTGACGTAAGACGTAAACGCTCTTAAGACCATAAGACCAACAGGACATTCCACTAAACACTATTTCTAATGAAAACTAAAACTAATACAATACATCTCTCCACAATCCCATCACATTCGATAACCTTTAACTATGTAAGTATACCTATGTAATATATATGTATATAAGCAAGCAATTTTTTGCTGAAACTTCTCGACAAACTCCATTATAAATGAGGTTCGCTAACGACCTATTCTTGACTAACACTATCTAGAATAACGCCCTAATGACACTAGATGAAGTTGTCTGAAGGCCCGCTGTGGGGTGCATATGTGATCGAGTTTTGTGGGACTTGTCCTCTTTCTGTAATTTTATACAGGCTTTTATCTAAATTGGTTCTATGGTTTAAAGACAGACAGAGTTTCTTTCGCATTTGTAATATTAGTATGAATTAGCTGTTTCTACCACTCTTCTCAAGTGATCACCAAAAGTTAATTTGAGATATATCTGTAATTAATAAATATTGTAATTAGTGTTTTACCGTTTTCATTAATTATAGAATTAATAAATCTATTCTATGGGGCAAATTGATAGAGAAATATATTTTGCCTTATATGGCACTTTGCGGACTCCTTCACATTACGGGTTAAAATGTACCTACCATTGAAACGCTGTGTGTGTCTTCTTAGATATTCTAAGAAACTATGAACAAATAGAAAATTACAAAATGGTCTTAGTGGTACAAAATATTCAGTAAACGAATATGATAAGAAAATCCATTCGCTCTATAATAGGATGATAACAAGATAGATACATCAAGGCACGTGCTAGATGAGTATGCGATATTCACGCAATTTTTATCACCCACATTACATATCCAAAAAATAATCCCAATAATGTCCTAAAATAATTACCATAACGCACACACACCCCACGCCTATACAGCGTGTTGGAACCGCGAACACCTTTAGTAATAAAGGTGTGGCCACGTCAGCGTTTATCGGTCGCGCGCTACTCATCAATCTTGCTTTCGTTCAGGTGATATGTCACGCGTCCATTGAACACGATTTTGTGTGGGACGTATTCAACTACCGTTACAAATGACATTTTTCTGTTACGTGAGCAGTTGAGCGCATTTTTCGATAGTATGTTCGGGGTTTATGAATTTTTTTTTTCTTTTGTTTCCTGTGATTGAGTGTAGGCTTTTTATGGATAGATTTGATACATGAAGTTTCATTATAGACTACGAATACTTCAACACGAATACATAATATATATTATAACAAGCTTGCGGATTGCGGATTGTGTTCTAAAGAGTTGCCGCGGCCCTGAAACGCAAAGGGAATAAGGGAGAGGGGGAAGAACAAGGATAGGTTTTTATCAGTAAGAGTCTGACACTCCCTTCCGCTGCGCCCGGAGCGGAAGAAATATGATTTTCATCCTAAGAAAAAAGGTTTTGCGCGCGACTTTGCTTGTAGATTTTGCGCGTTTAAATAATAAAAAAAAACTCCTCAGCATTATAATAATACATAGACTAAACAATAGATAAACCTCAAAGTCTTCAAGTGTAATCTACCACATACTCTAAAGTCATTAAATTAAACTATACCAGTTTAAACCATATCATAAGCGATATAGCGTCGTTATCCCCATGTGGTCTGACGTTAAGTTGCCAGACCAATACGTTATCGGCCTAAGCAACGAAGACAATAAACGATCGATATCGCTTTGGACTTAGTCGTACGATGCAATGGGGCCATGTCTGTTCAGCGGCTAGCGGCGGTATATTGAGTGACATTTTAACATTTATGTAAGTATAAAAAAAATACAGATCTGAATTAGATCAGAATCAGAGATTGCAGTGGTTGCAAATCGCGACTACTGAGCATGAGGTCTTGGGTTCGATTCCCAGGTCGGGTAAAGTGTTATTGGGTTTTTCCATCAGGAATTTCTCTGTAGCAGTCTCGGAGTCTGGATTTGTGCCCGGTTAATAGCAATAAGCTCGCCCCCTTTTACATGGGACTAAAAACATAACTGGCAAAATGTGGGTTTACTAATAGGTACACCTGCCTAACCCTTCGGGGATTACAGGCGTGATGTTATGTAGCCCCTTTGGTTACTGCTCCACTTGGTGTGTCGTAGTGTGATGTTTTACAGTTTTATCTCGCCAACCTATACAAAAATATTATTGCTAATCCGATTAGTAATTTCGAGATTAACTCGTATAAACAAACAAAAATAGTATAGTTATCTTTACTTGATTTCTAAGTGAACGAAGTCACAGGCAGAAGCTAGTACGTAAATACAATTCTTAGGAACCACATCATTGATTTTAGGATTAAAAATAACTGCGATCAAAGATTTCTTGAAAGCCTGTAGGCAGTCGTTACTTAATTCTTTCTTTCTTTATTTCTTTTTTCTACACACCCTAGTGTCAGAGTTTCTAAACTGCCTCAAGGGCCTCTGACATAGTTTGAGTGGAGCAGTAAGTCCAGGTTTCCTCACGATGTTTTCCTTCACCGATGACAGTGATGTCCAAGATAAACTTTAGAAAGTACATATGAATTGAAAAATTCGCATTGGTACTCGCCGGGATTTGTACCCACAACCTCATACATGAGAGGCGGGCGCCTTAACCACTGGGCCATCACAACACAAGATACTCACTGATCTATCAACACACAGCTCCAAACGAACCAAGCCATCGAACGGACTTTTCTGAGGTGGTAAAAGTCATCAAATGAGTCCTTCCCCCCTGGGTGGAGCGAAAGGGACTGTCAGACTTTTACTGACTAAAATCCTTGTTCCTTCTGTTACCCTTTACGTTGCGGGGCCACGGTATCCTGTTAAGACGTCCCTCAACCCTGGCAGGGACCACCGAACGGATTGCACATTGAAATTTGGCACGCAGATATAACTATCTAAATAACTCAATAACTCTATCTTAATAACTTATGACGTAAGCATGCGCTAAGAAAGGTTTTTTTTTTAATTCACTCCTTAAGGGGACGTAACAGGGTACTAAAAAGCTTGTATTATAATTAATTTCAATACTTGTTTCCTTAGGTTACACTTAAATACATACTAGCAAAGCCACGGCCAAAGTCTATAAATAATATCAATTTACGCAACGATTTCTTCACGAAATTGAATCTTGGGCTCCAAATCTTCCGCTTTCATCTAATTTTAATTCTGTTCGATGAAGACGCGTTCGTCGTGAACTATGCAAACATTTCTTCATTAAGAGGGTCTTTGTCTTATAGTGTGGGGCTCCGAGATTATTGGAAGTTGGGAAACCTATCCTTACATACCTACTGAAACACATCGTCTTGCGTCCTGTTTTTCGACTAAAAATGTCCCTAGTAATATTTTAATGAAGATTAGTGAAAAAAATGGTTAATTAATGGTGATTAGTGAAATGTACAGGAGATAATTTCTGTACTTTACTTTTGTACAAGTACAAAGACAAAGTGCATTCCTTTTTTCGTCTCTCTCATAGCCTGATGTGATCAAAATTTCAGTGTTTTTCATAACATAATATCGCGCCTGTAATCCCCGAAGGGTAAGGCAGAGGCGTACCCATTAGTATACACACATTTCGCCAGTGCCGTTTAAGTCCCATGTAATAGGGGGCGAGCCTATTGCCATGAACCGGGCACAAATCCAGACTCCGAGGGTGCTACTGAGAAATTCCTGATTGAAAAATCCTACCTGGAAATCGAACACAAGACCTCACAGCAGTCGCGCTCTGCGGCCTCTCAAGCCGCTTGTTTCGTGGCCCAACAAAGTCTCGTTTCAAACGAGAAAAATCAACTGAGAATATAAATATTTTTTTCCACGTGACACCAATGAGTAATGACTGATTGAATGAACGATAAAACCTACCAAAGATCTTAGAAGTAAAGAGGATAAGACTTATTTTATGTAAATTAAGACCTTCAAGATGCTTCCTACTAAGTGGTCTTTTAAAGTTTATGCCGTAAAAGATATTCTTTAAAAAAATGTATAATATTTAACGGGTTTAAAAACACACTTAACAGAGCCGAAAGTCTGTTCTTCCGATCGTTGCGATAATTTTTTGTTCTGAAGCATATCTGGGAATCGTTTGGTTACGGACATATTGAAGGTCAAGGTCTCTTTGAAGGTATCTTCGAAGGGATAGGCAGAGGCTCTCTAATGAGTACAAATGTGGGTGTAGTAATCTACACCCACATTTCGTCAGTTTTATTTACGCCCCATTTAATAGAGGATGAGCCTATTGGCATCAATCGGGCACAAATCCAGACTCCTAGGCTGCTATTGAGAATTCCTGATGGTAAATTCAACAACATTTTGCCCGGCTGGGAATCGAATCCAAAACCTCATGATTAGTAGTCGCGCTTTGCGACCACAAGAGGCACGAGGCAGTCAAAATATCGTTGTCATTTAAACTTTATAATCGGCAAATTCGGACACGATTAAAAGGTTTAGTCCCATCTCATCCCCTTCCCATCCCATCCCCCATGCTTTTATACTTACAAAAATTTCACACCTCTCACTCCTGGCATAAATCTGTCATCGGTACAGTCATGAACAAAAAATACTCAGGTTGTGAAATTATTATAAATTCAAAATTAAAAAAATAAAATTCTTTTACTTTAAGATATGAAAACACAATAACAATTATTAGCCCTAAACGGAAAAACTAAATAATTTTCTTGTTGCCGATGTAATATGTATATAAAATACACTTTATTAAATAACAGAGGCCGTTGCCATAAACTCGTTAATCTACATGAATAAATGATTTAAAAAAATATATCACTGTAGAAAAAAAAAGAATATAAAAATCCAAAAATAAAATTAATGTTAAAGCGGGTCCCACACAGACGCGGCCTGCGGTGGCGGCCTACCGCGAGCCGCGGCTCCAGCCTCTGCGGCGACTCACCACTGTGATCACGGTGGCGGCCTGCAGCATGATTAGTTGTGGTGTTGTGTTCTTTTTTTTCTACAGTGGTATTTTTTACAGGGATATTATGAGTAATAAGACTAGGAGATAAGAAAAAAAAATGAAATAATAAAAACAGTTTAATCTTTTGAGGTGTGAGATACCTATATTATCATTGGCATCACTTACTTTCAGGAACAGAAAAATGTGGATTCATTTTCTATTACAATTTACGTATTTTTCAACGCGGTACACGCGGCCTGTTGTGAAATGTACAACTGACCGCGTGGCACAAGGGGCGGGGCATGCGGCCGCGGCCAACCGCTCGCAGGCCGCGTCATGACCGCGCGTGTTTAAAGACTCCGCCACCGCAGGCTACTTTTGTGTAGGACCCGCTTAAATACATTTGTTAAATTATTTAATCTTGTAGGTATATTTGGTAGGTAAGAGTATTCTCATACCTACCAAATATGCAACATATAATTTCATTCCGCTAGATTATAGGGATTAACTGACGCGCACGAAGTTGCGGGCGGAAGCTAGTATGTAATACAAATGTCGATAAGACTGTACTTTAAACAATTGATTTATGCCAGGAGTGAGAGGTGTGAAATTTTTGTAAGTATAAAAGCATGGGGGATGAGATGGGAAGGGGATGAGATGGGACTAAACCGATTAAAACATCTATAAGTGTAACAGACTCGAAGCTTTGAATATTGCACTTTGTTGCATAAATCATGAAAAAATATTTTGTCTATGAAATATTTTCCTATGTCTCCATAAGGAAAATGTTTCACTTGACATTGACTTTTTACAGCAAAAGTAAAAGCCTTTTCCCAGCGGTGAAATTTCCTCAATGTTGCTTAATATTGTGGACAGAATGCTTAGTTAATAGCTATGATGTGTCTTTACACCCTGTTACCTACAACGAAATAGTAATCTTCTGACTATGCCATTAACCGCAAAAACCTTCCTACAAAGTTTTATTTTTACCTAGTGATCCGCCCCGGCTTCGCATGGATACAATGTCCCTGCCGGGGTTGCGGACGTCTTAACAGGATACCGTGGCCCCAGAACGTAAAGGGCAACAGAAGGAACAGATCGGAGTCATTTGATGATTTTTACCACCTCAAAAAAAAATGGATACAATGTCAATACTAACTATACGTATAAACCTTCCTCTTAAATCACTCTATCTATTGATGAAAACTGTATTAAAATCCGTTGCGTAGTTAAAAAGACCTAAGCGTACAGACGGCGGGAAACGACTTTGTTTTATACTGAGTAAAGACGTGCCTAATGGTAATTTGTACCTACAGTCCATTATTTAAAGTTCGAAATTCAGAAAGTCATTAAAACTATAAGCTTTCAGTTTCAGACATAAAAGTTCAAAAGTCTGACGATTTGTCTTGTTCGAATAAAAACTGAGGGGTCCTTTATTCTAAAAAAAAATACTCACTGTTTCGATTCCTCACAAAAACTTTTTTTTATACAAGAAATCTCGAGTCGTCATAATTTGAAAACAAATTCGATTTGTCAGCATTCAAAAATTGCTTGTGAATAGTAAAATTGTTACATATCCGTTTCGTCTTCTGAACTAAGTTGATAGAGTACTTTAGGTGTACTTTAGCTAAGAATGGTACGAATGAATGAAGGAATTTCATTCTTTTTTACTAAACATACAAGGTGCTGTCATGCATCCTAGTCAAATAACTATGTTAGTGATTCACAACACTAATTAATTATTAATCAAATAAATAGGTTTTTTAGTTGGTTATTTTCGTACTAGTCATCTTGCCGCTGGGTTTAGGCAGGCGAGGCGTTGTACCCGCACGCATACAGCGATATAGTCGCGCGAAACTTCCCATGCTGCCTGCCACGACCGGGGAGAGATTAGGCGCAGGACCATTGGCTTTAATTGCTTTCCGAAGCTCGGGTGTATGACACCACTAATTTCTATATTCCGCTATTGAGAAATTCCTGATTGAATGACCCAACACTTTTGGTCCGACCTGGAAAGTTGCATATTTAATTTAGGTTATATTTTTTTGTTAGATTTTTCTATACACCATCATCCATGTTCCATGTATTTTTTTCCATCCTTTCTATTCTTATTATAAAATATGTATGTATTTATGTGTATGTATATATGGTATATATGAGTTTATGTACTTGTGTACGATTAAACTTGTTTATATATTTGTTTTTAATGATTTTAAAATTTCTTATCTGTTTACTTCCTCATGTACAATTTTTTGCACCTGCTTTGTTATCTCTTCACCACCTTTGGTTGACTGCTAGAGAATGCCTAAGGCATTAAGTCCGCCTTTGTACTTTTTTGTTGCATAAAGTTTAAATAAATAATAATAAATACACCAGAATTCAACTGTTTGGAGCTGTCAAAAATATCCTCTTTAGTTCAGCATAATTATTACATATCTCCCTTCCTTCTTCAATCCGGAGCACAACCAAAACATACGCTATACTAATGATCAACGAGTACATGTGGCTTTTTATCTAAATTCCAAAACAGTCGTAAATGTTTGGCAACATTTTTTTTATATGGATGCGATAAAGTTTTTATAGTACACATCCAGTGTGGTGGGTTCCTTATGTTTATGTTTTAAATGTCACATGTTTTGCTGTGTTTTTATGTTTATTTGATAGTTCTGTGTCATGTGGATGCGGTTTTTATTCTGCTTCGTTGGATATGACGGGACTTATATTTTTGTGGGTGTAACAAGATGCTGAGGTTTGTCTTCTTTACTTTGGAAGCATTTAACTGCAGGCCGATGTACAGTCACCAAAAGAGATAGTTAGGCATACAACGCGTCATAGGAGCCTAGTTAAATACTCGTGGTTTCGAATAATTTAATAGGTAAGTGTTTTATTTATGGACCATGTGATGGCCCAGTGGTTAAGGCGCCCGCCTCTCATGCATGAGGTTGTGGGTTCCCAACTGTTCAAGTACCATTGTGCATTTTCAATTCCTATGTACTTTCTAAAGCTTATTTTGGATATCACTGACATCGGTAAAGGAAAACATAATAAGGAAACCTAGATTTGTAATTAATATAAGTCTGGAATCGCCAATCTGCCTTGAGCAAGCGTGGTGATCAATACTCGTGCCATCTCTGTATGAGAAGAGGCCTTTGCCCTGCAGTGGGACAGTAATAGGCTGGTATTATTATTATTATTTTGAACATATGAATACTAATTTATTACTGCGAAATAGCTGGTGGTCCATGGCAAGACATTTTTTGTAGCAAAATGATCCTTCAACTCGAAAAGGTTAAGAACCATTGGGATAGCGACTTGCGACTATATAATAGTCCTTTTATGGATGTCTGAACAAACAGGGATGTGTAGGCGTGGGTATATGTGTGTGATTTCACGAATAAGTCGCGAGCAACAGTATTCGACTCCAAATGACTTAATACGCATTTCACACACACTAAAACTCCCGTAGACAAAGTGAAACGATTACGACTGAAGGTTTTACGATGCCGGTGAAAGCGACTAATTACATTTATTTATAGCCACTTAATCATTGCCGCCAGTTAAAGAAACAGCCTGTTGGTTATTTGAGACTCGAATAATTAATGTTGGCAATAAAATCTTTATTTCGTGAAGGAATTCTTGGAACGGTTTGTAATAATAAGTTATGAAAAGTTGATTTTTTGATGACTTTTATATTTAGATTTTTGTTGATTTTGAGAGAGAAAATAGAGAGCAATACAAATTGACTTTAGATTGTCTTTTTTACTTTTCTTTTTTTTTACAATTCTTATATTAAAGTTTTGTAATTAATTATTATTATTATTCTACGGATTAAAAACATTTAAAATGTAGTCGCAATCTCATCTCAGCGACAATCAAGGCTGTTTGACGGCAGAATTGGCGCAGAGTCTAAGCAATTGGCTGCTGCGCTGCGGGTCGAGGGATCGATTCCCGCACGGAAAAAATATTTGTATAACCAACATATAGTTGTACTGTATGAGAGTTTATATGTTTGTAAATGTATCTATGATACAGAAAAATGTTCCAGATTAGGGCAACGTTTAAAAAAAAATGTTTTTAATGTTACAAAAATATATACTAATGATCATTGTAGGTAAATTAGCCTCTTTTTTTACATATTGAGACTGAAATTATATTGCGATCATTCTTAAAACTTAGTAGAATTGCCCTGTTGTGCCTTGTCTGTGAAGTAATCGATGTGCTACGTCTCTTCGTAGCAAAGGCGTAGCGTATCGACCGTGTTCTACGAATTTCGTAGCGTCGTAGCCTCGTAGGTGATTCTGGAAACTTAATACGGTACAGGCATGTTCCTTTGGCATTCAGTACGAAGTTTCATTGGGACGGGATTTTGAACTTACGAACTTGACGGTTTAATCGTTATTGAATTTTACTTGCACTTATTGACGTTGATGACTTGTTGGTCTAGTCGTCGCAAAGCGCGACTGCTAAACATAAGGTCTTAGGTTCGATTCCCAGGTCAGGCAAAATGTTACTGGGTTTTTAAATCAGGATTTTGTCAGTAGCAGCCTTGGAGTCTGGATTTGTGTCCGGTTGATGGCAATAGGCTCGCCCCCTATTACATGGGACTTAAACATAACTGGCGAAATGCGGGTGTACTAATGGATAGGTATACCTCTGCCTAACCCTTCGGGGATTACAGGCGTGATGTTATGTATGTTTAGAAAAAAAGAATTATACAAAATCCATCCATCCGTCCACTCTCTTCTGTGTTAGTTATACTTATTTGTATTAATTAGTCAATTCATCAAAGTCAATGACCGTGGTTATAATAATAATTCAATTCTAATTTATATAACATTTAAATAACAAATCGTTTGGTTTCAACTTAAGATTTGAAATAATTATTTGAAATAATTATTTCAAGGTAACATTGAAATTATTTTGAACAAGTTAAGATAAAACTTTTGCCAAGTTAAATTGTCACAGAGCATTCTAAATAGTTTAAAATTATTTTGATGGAACTTATTAAAGATTAAAATTATTCAATTTGTTTGAAATTCCACGGTATTGGAACTAAATTTAACATTATTTTACAAGTATTCAATTAACAGGTTATAGGTAAAGATTTTTTATTATTGTACTGGTTAGTTATTCAAATATAACTATTCTATAAGACTTTTTCAATTCAAATATACTTTTTAAAGTTTGTCTTGGACATCACTGACATCGGTGAAGGAAAACATCGTGAGGAAACCAGAGGAGAAGTCAGAGGCCTTTGAGGGGGTTTAGAAACTCTGACACTAGGGTGTGTGGGGTCGTAAGACCTTACTGCCCACACGACTAAGAAGAAAAAGATTCAAATATTTAATAACTGATATTTATATTTATTAATTACCTGCCTCATTGGTCTAGTGGTCGCAAAGCGCGACTGCTGTGTATGAGGCCTTTTTTTTTAGGTGGTAAAAATCGCCCCACAAAACGCAAAAAGAGTCCCACCAGGTCGAGCAAAGTGTTTTGAGTTTTTGTTATGTAAATCAGTTCAGCTATTACAGACGAAAAAGTATATTTTTTTAACGGAAAAAGAAAGCACTCATAGAATTGAAATTTACGTACAAAATGTATTATTTTCAACCCTATTTCTGTTGTATTTTAGTTCATTATCAATTATTAACTGAAAACAGTTTCGTTTGTTTCTCCGCTTGCGTTGACTATTACGGTTTCATGTGAAAGGGCTCATCCAATTACCAGCACCATTCCTATTTCTGAGTGGCAGCTGTGGCCCGGTTTGTGAGGCATTTAAAGACGCCAGTAAACCAACACTTCGGTCTCTTAATAGAACACCCTTTACAGGTGCGAAACGATACTTTCTAAGGAAAACTGTTTGTCAATTCGTACTGCTAAGAATTTATGACGTCACGCGTGTATTCTGCGAAAGGTTAGGCAGAGGTGTACCCATGTCCCATGTAATAGAGGCGAGCCTATTGCCATCAATCGAGCACAAAATGTTATTATTATATAGGGTGTTTGGTACATCGTTTGCCAAACTGAATTGGCCGATAGGATATAAGAGATATCTTCACGACCAATAACTGATTCTTTGTCACACCGGTTTTTATATTACGAAAACTTTACGAGTTATTAAAAATTAAAGTAAACGTTACTAAAAAGTAATTTTGAATTTCATAGAAACAGTACACATGAAAATTGAAATGTAATTTGAAGACTATACAAATAATTTTGTTTACAATTTAAAGTTAAATGCTGAGTTTTTGATTTTTCAAAAATAAAATTTAAAAAATGTTATAAAAAACCGGTGTGACAAAGAATGAGTTTTTAAGCGTGAAGGAATAGCAAATGAGCTCTCCTATGGGCTAATTTGATTTGGAAACGATGCACAAAACACCCCCTATATCCAATTTTATTTATTTAAACTTTATGCACATGTAAAAAATACAAAGTACAAAGGCGGACTTAATGCCTTGGGCATTTTCTACCAGTCTACTTTATGGTGATGCAGAGACAAAACATAGAGCCAATTTTGCACGTCAACCATCTCTAATACACATTACTTGCAAACTCCAGAAAAAGAGAACCTATTCCGCATTTTTCCGAAATCACGCTCGTCTCTCTTCACGCCTTCACAGCCGCGTCTCTCATTGGTCTATCTATACAAATCCTTAGCAGGAGGTTAAGCCTTCGTATTTGACGGGTTAAGTTACACTAAGCCGTTACTGACGAGATTTTTTGTTTCCGCCGTAATCTATGAGCTATTGGGGTGTTTTGTGACGTCATATCACATTAGGTCAGTTATTATTCATTTGATACATCCTTACACAGGAAGGTTTTTTTATCACGTTCTAATTTTTTTTTCTAGACATTAGGTATCTTATAAAGATACCATTATTGAAAAAAAAAAAATGGTTTGTAATATTTTCAAAATAAAATATTTTTATGTCCGGAATACGACATACCTTTCGGTCCTATACCCGTGAAAGTATGAAGGGAAAATTTTCAACTTATGTTTTGATTGTTATTAATGTTTGGGGGTGACGCCAGGCTCGTGAGTCGGGTCGGTGTTCGACGCGACGCATAATGTCAACAACTATGTGATATTACAAGAAAAAACTCGTATTTTATAATTTTCAATAAACATTACAATATTAAAATTTTGAACTTAAATACGCCATTTGATATACCCGCTGTTTGATATACAATCTATTTGCTGTACTGCCTCGTTGGTCCTTACTTAGAGTCCTAGGCCGGACAAAGTGTTATTGGGTTTTTCCATCAGGAATTTCTCAGAAGCAGCCTCGAAGTCTGGATTTGTGCCTGATCGATGGCAATAGGCTTAATGATCACTAAAGTTAGGTAGCAACGTTACTTTGTATAAATTCTCTCAGTTGCCGTTTTCAAGGAAGTTAAAATGAGCTTTGCAGAGAAACAATTAGTTCCTCCTCGTACTTAAAAGTAAGTTAGAAATAGATTAGACAACGTTTTAGATGGGGAAAGTACTACAAAGACATTAAACTGAATAGTGTTTTTTTTTTGTGAATTCTCTTGAAATTATTGTAGGAAAACCTTTTAAAAACTTTCTTTTAAGTAGTAAAAAGTTGTTCCAACAATTACTAATTAATTAATTGCAATAGGAATTAGATATGCGTCATTTGCTAGTGCCATCGCTAAGGTGATTAACATACAGCACCGTTCACCGCCTCGGAGGGCACGTGTGTTAGGCATCAACGGATTTCTTAGAGGCCAATGCAACATGAGCAAGCCGCGGCGGTGCGCGGTGCCGTGTGCCGTCTAAATGTAGAATCTGGGTTCTATTCTTGTGTCAGGAATCTTGGCTGGTAAATGATTTCTATTTTTGGTGTGAGATAATTATCAGTTTATTGTGGCGTACAGTGTACGCAAGATATTATGCTTACAGGTGTATGCAATAGTACAGCGTTCTGAGGTATTCGAAGTTTAGTTATAACATTTCGTGATGAACATGATTTCGTAAGAAAGAATTGAAACTTTGACCTGCAATCTTAATACAATGAAAGCGAAATATCATATACTCATTCATCGCGAAATGTCGAAAACCGCTGGACGTATAAATATGAAATTTTGGCAAGAAGCTAGTTTATATTTAGTCGAAACGGGAGTCCGACATTTACGCGGACGAAGTCGTGGGAAGAAGCTAGTATTTACATAATTACAATGATAGGAAGAGCATACATATAATAATATTTTAACCTTATAAATATACTCATACGTAGTACATCTGAATTCAACCCTATATAAGTATTATTATATACTTACCTTGAATATGATGATTAAGACGTATATTCGTGTCGGCGTCAATGTGTCAACCCCCTAACGCGAAAGGGGAATAAATCAACGCACGCAGGTACAAATGACCTTAATATGCCGTGATGTGCAGGTGCCCCAGTAATGAAGGGTTAACGGTTTTAGTGTGACGTATTAAATTATATTTTATGGTAAAATCTGAACATGATGTGAAGGGGTGTGTGTGTGATTTTTCATAATTAGAAACGTTTATGTAATAATAAAAAGCATTTGTTTTCATAGTATTTATTAGTGCGATTTTTGATATTACATATTTTTAATAGAAAACTCAAAAATCTACGCTTTATACTATAAATCATTTTTTTTTTAAACTAGCTAGCAAAAATAAAATAAAATATAGCCTATGTTACTGGCAGGTAATGTAGCTTTCTACTGGTGAAATAATTTTTAAAATCGGTACTGTAGTTTTTGTGTTTAACATAACATAACATCACGCCTGTAATCCCCGAAGAGTTAGGCAGAGGTGTGCTCATTAGTACACCCACATTTTGCCTGTTATGTTTTTTAGTCCCATGTAATAGGGGGCGAGCCTTTGTGTTTATCAATTACAAACAAACAAACAAACAATTTTTTCCTCTTTATAATATTATATATATATACTGTAGATTAGATAAAATATTATTCCATACAAACTCAAACACAGACTTACATAGAAAACGAACACAACGACATTTAATCCGCAAACACAACAAAAATTGCATACGATCCAGCATTCAGTATTAAACAGAACACAGGGCTCAACGATAAATTGTAATGACAAAAGTAAATACGTTCCACCGATCTGTTTGTACGTCTGAACCAAACAACAAAAGTATTTTTATTCTGAAATGAATGATTTGTATGCGAATGGGAAACAAGTATTCCAAATAAATACAAAATACGTGAATATTAAATGCATCGCGAACGCAAAGTAATTTATCGTAAGCTTTTTGTATAAATATTTCAATTTTAACGTTTGATACATAACATAACATCACGTCTGTAATCCACGAAGGGTTAGGCAGAGGTACACCCACATTTCGCCAGTTATGTTTAAGTTCCATGTAATAGGGGCGAGCCTATTGCCATCAACCGGGCACAAATCCAGACTCCGAGGTTGCTACTGAGAAATAAAAACCCAATAACACTTTGTCCGACTTGGGAATCGAACTCAACACCTCATGCTCAGCAGTCGCGCTTTGCGACCACTAGACCAACGAGGCAGTCAACGTTTAAGATCAGCCTTTTATTGCCACATTGCACGACAAAAGACGCTTTTCGTACAGAAAAAGGCTGACAGCATTGCCACGTAGTATGGCAATGCTGATTCTTTGACCTAAGAAAAGGCCAGCCCTCTAGTCGTGTGAAGAGTCGACCAGTCGCTTAGCGATGTCCCGAAAAGCAAGGTAAGCGCTCGGACCCCATGGCCCCAGTGTTTCAACCCCAAACGGCTCAAACACATAACGTCCAAGAAGGTTGTTATATTTGCGCGGTATGAGCTTTTCGGCACCAGCAGCGGCCGCCCCAGCACAGCACGTCGTGAGAAGGTGAGAGGCATTTTAGACTTGTATTAATTAAGATTGAAAAAGTATGCTAAGATGTCTTTCGGTCATGTTGAAAGGATGAGTGAAAGGCGGTTAACAAAAGGAATTTATATGGCAGAGGTGAGTGGCAACGCAGGGCAGGTGCGGCAATGCAGGGCGGCAGGGAAAGGACACCCTAGAAAGACCTAAACTGACCTTATTGGTGAGGTTCTTTAGAAAGGTCAGGTGCGCAATATCCGTAAACGCCGCGTTTGTATGACGAGATGTATGAACGTGGACGAGGTGAAAAGAATATGTTAAACCGTAGCAGGTGGCTTTCTGTGGTTTCTGCCTACCTTCATGGGGAAAAGGCGTGAGAGTTTATGTATGTATGTTTATAAAAAAAATCAATCAGTAACCATATCGCCGCTTTGCTATAAAACAAATATGAATAGTGTCACAAATTATGTACGACATTTAATTTGTAAATTATCGCGAGCTGTATCAGTGATTGTGTCCATATCGATACATTAAGCTTGGTTCAGATGGGATGTGTCCGTTTAAATAACTTGGTACTGTCTATCTTTCTACTCATTTAGCATCCTTACTTAAATATTATAAATGCGAATGAACCCTGTCTGTCTGTTACATTTGAACCCCAAGGAAAAATATAGGCTACTTTTTATTAAACGACTTTTCCTGCATCTGCGATAACCGATATTTATGTGGACGAAGTCGCGGGAAAAAGCTAGTAATCCATACAGTAAAAAGGATACCTACTATATCCCATAAAAAATAAATGTACCAACTTTTGTCTTATTCTTCGGGACATCGTCAAGCGACTCTTCACGTCACAGAGGTCTGGCCTTTTCTTGCCCCAATGAATCAACATTGCCATACAACGTGGCAATGCTTTTGCCCCATTTGCAGCTCCCATTACAGCGATGCGGTCGAGGTTTCTGATGCACTATTACCTCCTTTTATTTTAGATTTGAGAACCGAACTAAAAATAAAGTGAAACATTATAAGTACTTACGCTCTGTGTTCTTGTATCCCACAGCAGTTGTTTTACGAAAAAAAAATCTAAGGCCCATTTGCACAAGCCTGGGTTAACTTTTAACTCGAAATTAGTTGCTAATATAAGCCCATAATGTATAACACCTTGCAATTTAACCTCACGTTAACCTAATTATGAGTAAGTTTTGGCACAAATGGGCCAAATAAACTAATAATATCGATAGCTTTCTAACTTCCTCCTCGTTTGCCTCGCACTATGAACTCCCCCCTAGTTCCGAAATAATGAGACTGTGGATAATTACCGCGATACAGTGGCTATCATTATACCGATACGAATTAGGATATGATAAATATGATGTAATTATCATCTGTGGTGTCATTATCCTCCACAATGCACGGATTATTGGCTCATTTTATGGCATAATACTCTCACGTAATTATAGTAATGTGAAAGACTAGTTTTTGCTTTCGACTTCGTCTGCGTATTTTTTTTACATATCCCAATTTTTTATAGTAAAATGTAGTTTTAAAGGATAAGGAAGTTTCTTACTAGTGAAAGAATTTTCAGAATCAGACTAGTACTTTTGGAGATTAGAAATAAAAAACCCGTAGATATATAGTATATAGTTTTACGCTGACAAAGCTTCATTAAATAAGGCAAGACATGACATACAAACAAACGACACACACATACAAACAAACACACACACACACACATATACACATACACTTACATAAACAAATACAGTAAACCATACCAGTATCTTTTAGTTATCTTTCAATAATTTTGTACTTGCTTTCTTTTACTATAGTTATCTAAAATAGTTTAACTTCTTTCTAAGGAACTATCGTACCACCGTAATATATTAGTCTTCAGGAGGAGCGGGACGACCCAACACAAGCATTATTACACTGGGCAGTTCCGGCAACTAAATAGTATTGTATGAGTAAAGTTAAAGAAATAAACTATTTTTATTTTTATTTATTTTACATAAAAAAGTTTTTCTGTTGTATTTAAAAAAGTATCAACCAAATAAATCACCTCTTTTATTTTGTATTTTTTCACAGTCTTAATTTTCAATTTGAATTCCGAAAATCTGATAAAATGCCCTTTCAAATGCCATTCTTCTTTCAATGTGACCTTTATATAAAGCCTTTGATGGCTTGTATACAGGTTGATTGTTAATTTACCAAAACCCTGAAAAGGGGTCATTGTACTCATCATTATGAACAACTTATACTGTGGTGCCTGTGACTGCCTCGTTGGTCTAGTGGTCGCATGCGCGACTGCTGTGCATGAGGTCTTGGGTTCGATTCCCAGGTCGGGCAAATTGTTATTGGGTTATTCCATCAGGAATTTCTCAGTAGCAGCCTTGGAGTCTGGATTTGTGCCTGGTTGATGGCAATAGGCTCGCCCCCTATTACATGGGACTAAAAACATAACTGGCGAAATGTGGGTGTACTAATGGGTACACCTCTGCCTAACTCTTCGGGGATAGTAGGCGTGATGTTATGTTATGTTATGTTATACTGTGGTACCAAACCTAAAGTCATGAAATAGAAGCAGCTGTTCCATATATCATGATTATGTTGTAAAGCATTTTTGCATGGAACATGGGGCCTATCCCCGTCCTATAAGCTAGTACCTGACAGGGTTGCGGATTTTGAAGAGTTGAAAATTCAATAACTGAAATTGCTAAGTAATATTAAAATGGTACTGTTTTAAGAGATGGTGGTAGGCTCTCTGCTGATTATTTTTCCATGATTTCAGAGTAATTCCCTAAAATAAATGTTGTTCATATTGATGAGTACAATGACTCCTATTTAAATTGTTGACATTTTAATTTTATCCTGTTTCTTTTTCTTTGTAAGTCATTGTTTTAATTTGTTATCAACGATTTCATAATTATCTTTTTGTAATAGTTGTCTTAGTGCGACTAATTTTGTACGCCATGATTGGCAAAACATGTAGCTACCTCTTATTATTTTTAAGACCTGTATACTTGCACTCATGTTTTACAAAATAAATTTCTGGTATCTTGTATCTTCTAATTTTTGGTAAATTAAAAACCGCCCTGTATAAGCTAGCTCTGAATGCATTTCAATAAACAAAACGTGCAGACAAAGCTTTCATAAGTATTTATTTCAGTAGTATTGTTTGAAACTTTTCGAAGCTTGAAAATTGAGGTGGAAATTCATGTTTTCCCAGGATGCGTCAAAGCATTGTTTGTAAAACAGAAAATAGTTTAGCAAAATGTTTCAGTGTTTGTTTTAACAATTATTAGTAAAACAGTTTGGGTATTTCAAAATAATTTTGGAAAATATCCGTGCCTACATTTTTGGATTGCAATGATTTTTTGTTTTAATTTAATTTTATGATTTATCTTTGTACGCGCCTGCTCCTATTCTGTGAGCAAATCATCGCAGTGCGTTTTACGTCCACAATTTTTTATTTACATTCAGTAATTGTGAAGGTAGTTTGTTGGACTTAAAAAAGTTATACTGATCATTTCGGCTCTGTACAAAAAACGTCTAAATTATTGAAATTATACTTATCGTAAAGTGGTCTATGAGTTTTACTTAAAGAAATTCCAATCTTGTACGTAAACAATCTTAGTCCATTTGATTGCAAGTATTACTTTCACAATAAATGTATGCTATATACATCATTAATAAATAATCAAGCTAAATAGAAACCCTAACAAGTTTAAAAAAAAACGGCTTTTATCTCGCATAAACCTTTTTTTTATTATTTCGGTATTTATATGAAAAGAAAATGGGCACTCGGACACCACGTATCTATGGTTCAAACAGTTTGACAGTTGTCTGAAGATACGATCTACGTTGATTTTTGTATGTAATGTCAAAAAATGTTGAAAGGTAGTACGGAACCTTTCGTATGTGAGGTTATTTCATATTAGTTTATTGATACAAAGATTCACTCACTTCGCTTGCATTTAATTTTGACACGTTAACAATTTTCGTTCCAAAACCGTTTGCTAGACTTTTTAATTACCAAACAGACTACACACTTTCCTAAAATATTAATTCACGACAAAAAGTTAACCAAATGTTTTATTCATGTAATAAGCTACGGCAAAAAGGTTCCCGAAATAGACAATAAATTAATAAAGACAAAGACATAATACAAACACATTAATAATTACACTCATAACTTCTGAAATTAATTAACGTCACATCATTTTAGTTAATTAATTTTGTACGAAACGAGCTCGCCTCTATATTGGTCTAACAATGATATTATCAAGATAATAATTTTATAGAATACTTCTTTTAATATCTTATGTTATCTCCTAAAAATACCTAATACTTTTTTTGAGTAATACTTCTGATCACTCAATTTTGATAAGAAAAAAATTATAGGGTGTTCGGAACTTGACCGAACTTTATTTCTGCCCTATGAACGTTCTCCCGAAAGTGCGATTTCCCGAAAAACGTTCACCTAACAGAACGATTGACCGAAGAACATTCGGCTGAATAAACGAACACTCAGCGAACCACATCACGCCTAAAATCTCTGAATAGTTGGGTAGAGGTGAAACTATTAGTCCACCCAAATTTCACTAGTAATGTTTAAGTCCCATGTAATAGCCGTCACAAATCCAGGCTCCGAGGCTACTACTGAGAAATTCCTGATTAAGAAACCCATTAACACTTTGCCCGACCTGGGATTCGAACCGAAGACCTTATGCTCAGCAGTCGTGCTGTGCGACCACTAGACTAACGCGGCAGTCGAGGTATTCAGACCTAAAGAAGGTTCGCCCAAAATGACGATTGAACGAAGAACATTCGGCCAAAAGAACAATTACCCGAAGAATGTTCCCCTAAAAGAATCCATCATTAAAAAAAAAAACTGTAGGTATATTACATAACCTAACGTTCCTAGGTAAAACCTTAGCTACCAATAAAATTATAACTCGTTACAAGACCACCCTTTGATAATTAAAATAAATTCGCTTACAGTAACAGCCCTTCCTTTAATTTAAATCCTTTGAGCGATAATAAAGTTAGTGGAAAAGGGTTCTAACAGTCAAAAGTCAATTATGACGTAGTTAGCGTTTGATGAAAGCGCTACGCGTCCATCAAAGATGGTGTGGTCTGTATTGTTGATTCATTTAGTAATTTGTGTAGGTAAAATGAGTGGAAGTAGATAAATAAAGCTGGTTCTGGGAAATGAATTTAAGAACTGGATATTTTGACGGTGTTTTGATATCGAGTTAAAGTCATTTAATTTGTCATTAGTGAGTTCAGTTGTTTGTTGTTTTATTGTCCCAATGGACAAGAAAACATGCTGTAATGTTGCCCAATGCTGCAATTACAGGTGAAATTATCGTAACGAAAAGTTTTCGCCTTTTTGTTGCAAGTGTGAATAAATAAATAAAACTTTTACCATACATTCAGGACATGATTTTAGATCACCAACTGTAATATCACTAAGTGAATAAATATTCGTCGAATAAAAAAAAAAAACAAAAATGTTCCATACAAATTGTATTCATACAACACGTACACGGTCAAGGTCAGTGTGTAGGTGATGTACTTTTGTATGGAATGGCTGATTTTTGATATCTGACGAAAATTTTATCATGCTAGAGGGTCTATAATCATAGGCACAGAACTTTTCGCTACAATTCCACCTTCTATAAATATTCACCGTTCAGAAGTAGACAAAAAAAAAAACAAATGACAAACCTTTTATTTATCAAAGTGAAATTATTAAATCTTTCCATTTTTAATTTTACCGATGGAATTCTGCCTACAACCAGCGTTCTCCAGAGATGGCATCTTAAGCATTGTAATAAAGCCATGACAAATAGAGAGAATATTTGACAAATATCCCCGAGCTTATATTAAAAATTGTAGAAGACGAATAATACAAAAGACAGTTTAAAATGGAGGTACAGATAGCAATAGAGATAGGTATTCAAGGTCATCAGATATAGTTGAAGTTTTCTTAGAAACTGATGGGTTTCTTCGATTGAAACTTAACTTAGCCGGGGTCGCGGGACGTCTTAACAGGATACCGTGGCCCCGGAAAGCAAATGGCAACAGAAGGAACATTGTGGTTTTTTAGTCAGTAAAAGTCTGACAGTCCCTTCCACTCCACCCAGGGCAGAAAGACTCATTTGATGATTTTTACCAGCCCAAAAAAAGAAATTTAATAAACTGTTTATTATCTACTTTTTAAATTATTTTCATTTGGAAATATATATCGGTTTCTAAGAAAACTTCAACTATCTGACGACCCTCCATACCTATCTCTTTTGCTGACTGTACCTACGGAATCTACACGGAATTTTTTATTAAAATAAACAGCTATATAAAATATAATAAACTTACCTGTCCAAAAATATTATTTTAATTAAATTGGTGACCTTTTTGACGGTTCTTGTAAAAAATACTTTCAAGGTCTATTTATTTTTTCATGCTGAAAGTAATGAATAAAATTATGTAATTGTTTTGATTAATACTATATTATATTTTTAGCGACTTTCAGTGTCTTAGCCTAATTGGAACTTAAGATTCTACAGCTCAGCGCCTAAGGCTCAATTTATGTAAGAGCTTACGAAAATAATGCTTAATTTGCTATAGGTACAATTTAATTTTTCTGAATTTAACACCATCTATCTTCAATTATTGTTTTGCCAGGTCGAGCAAAGAATTATTGGGATTTACAATCAGGAATTTCTCAGTAGCAGCCTCGGAGTCTGAATTTGTGGCCGGTTGATGGCAATAGGCTCGCCCCCTATTACATGGGACTTAAACATAACTGGCGAAATGGGGATGTACTAATGGGTAACCCTTCGGGGATTATAGGCGTTGTTACGTGTTAGAATGTACACTTTTAACTTACTATATAACCTATCTACTTAGAACATTTACATAGCATAAAACTAACCTATTTTCATATAATGGTAGTGGCTATAGAAGATTATAGAGACTCTCATTTAAATCCGTTTAGTAGATTTTGATGACACAGACAAAGAAATAATGTAAAAAACACACCGTTTTGGTTCCTAAAGATCCAGGTTTTACATTATATTTTGTAGATAAAAGGGGAAAAGCCTTTTCGATGAAGCCTAGTACGATTAAAGGCTAAACCTTGCTCGCATTTGCGTTGCCTGTAGGTACAGTCTGTGTGTGAAAAAGTGAATTCGATTTAGGACCAAGCGACTGATATTCTTTACTCGTGATGGCCCTGTGGTTAAGGCAGTGAATCTGGTCGTGGCGGCCACTGGTCGTGGTCAAATCAAAATCAAATCAAATATTTTATTGCGTCCCACAATGTAAATTAATGGTCTTATAAAATAGAGGTACAAAATCACTGTGGACCCTGTCGGATCGTGGCCGTCTAGTGCGCGAGTTGCCTAAGGCCCATACATGAGGCTGAGTTTATCTTTTCATACATATGAAACGATAAACTCTATCTTGGACATCACTTACATCGGTAAAAAAAGACATCGTGATAAAATCTGAAAAAAAGACGTGATAAAATCTGGACTTGTAAGGGATGATTCTCATTAGAGCGGGCCGTGCCCGGGCCGGGGCCCGGACGGGGCACGGACGGGGCACGGTTTTAAATCTGTTACACATATTTTGTATGAATCAATTTATATTACACAGTGCATTTTTTTTTTTTTTTTTTTTTCCCGTCCAGGCCCTCTCGACGCACTTCAATACCACGTCGGCTCGTCTACGCCCCGGCCCGGGCACGGCCCGCTCTAATGAGAATCATCCCTAAGTCTGAAATAGCCAATCCGCTTTAAGCAAGCGTGGTGATCAGTGCTTACGTGTTCTGTACGAGAAGAGACCTTTACACTGTAGTGGGACAATAATAGGCTGGTAACTATAAATTAATCAATCAAATTCTAGAATATTTTTGGCTGTAAAAATAATTTGTCCTAATCTCAAAATTGAAATTGCATAAACCAAGATCCAGTTGTAATCACGCATCACTGGAAAATCATTCTCAATTTTGAAATACCAATCCTTAAATTAAATTGTTTGACCATAATCCAATTTGAATCACTTAACACTGGATGCAAATAAAACCAAAACAAAACAACAAATACCAAACGAAACCATAAATTCCATCTCATTTTTGAAATATCCTTAAAATTATTCAAATTCAAGTCCCTCCAGGGTGTCCTCGGTCCTCATACTGCGACGAGGACTCTTTACTGAAGTGTCCCTGTTTCAAGTATTCGGATGAACACATCTTCAAACGTTCCACTTAGCATTTTTGCCCGTGGAGATGCGACAAATGCTAATTCCGACGGTCGGGTATGTTTGCGATGTGTATACAAATGATTCAAGATACGGGAGCCGCTAGAACTACGTTATTTGAGCCTGGCTGAAATTTTGAGAATAGATAGCGGAAAATGTCGTTAAGAATACTGGGCCCTTTGTCAGGTATCAAGTAGAAAAGTTACCTTACTTACGTGCAAGTATAATGGCCGGTTACTACGAGTATATGTGTTTTACAGGATACTGTGATGTTGGACAAAGAAACAGCTAAGCTGAAGTGGGAGTAGGCTGGCTACGATGGTCAAAAGTACTCACTCACTGGATGCCTGAAGAAGGACTAATAAACAGAAAGAGAGGGAAGGTCGCCTGGTTGATGCTTTTTATATTACGTGATGATTTCTACCAGTTAAAAAGCCGACGGGACTTCGATCCAGAAAAAAACAAAATATTTTTTACAACCAACATACATTATTATCAGGTTCCTTATTGATTATTATCCTTTAAATTTCAGAACGTTAAAGCGTCTGGCTGAATCTTTTTCCTTATCTAACTACGGTAAAAAGTAAGGTGCTCTTTGTAAATGATACCAGAAAATGGCCTAGCATTGAAACTAGCAAGCAAACATACCTCTTAAATACATTTTTCCTAAATATCTATTCTTAAAATTTCAACCATGCTATGTTACGTAGATTTCGCGACTCTGGCATCTCAATTCATAATGTCAATGGACAGTAAATATTGTATGGATTCGTTGGAATACTATTCAAAAGGTTAACGGTCACGTTTGAAAAATCTTACCTAATAAGTAAATCTGTTTTACGAGGAGCACAACGCACGAAATTAAATTAAACTAATCCTTTACAGCAAAGGTTAAATAACGGTTGTAAATGGTTAAATAGTTTAATATTAACACGACTGTTCGGGGCTCTGAACTTTGCACAAGGTTTTCAGTTCAGACCTATTCAAAATTGCTAAAATTGAGGTAATGTTCGGTTTCAACTACATGCAGTAATTCAAGTTTTATTTTCTGGATATTACATATCTTAACATCACGCCTGTAATACCCGAAGGGATTTCTACAGTTATGTTTAAGTCCCATGTATTGGGGGGCGAGCGTTTAAAACATTCCCAAAAGCGTCCCCTATTACATGGGACTTAAAAACATATCTGGCGAAACATGAGTACACTAGTAGGTACACCTCTGCCTAACAATTCGGAGATTACAGGCGTGTTTGTGTTGTGTCTAAATTTTTAATGGGTCTTGTATGGGGAAGGCTTCGCAGACGAAGTCCCGTGTTAAACCTAGAGAAAACCAGTGTTATACAGAGTGTTAGTGTAAACACCGTTATCCTTGAAATCAGTGGTTTGGTTTCACTAATAGAACGTAAATTCAATAAAAAATATCTCTTTTTTTTTTAAAGTAAAATCACTATTTTTCCTCAAAATTATTTCACCCTATATTACAATGATGTAATTAGTTAAAACTTATGTAGGTAGTTATAACGGACGGCCAGTGCAGCAGGTCAACGCCCTTTGCGGTGGTAACGTAACTCGGGCGCATATTATCCATGAATTTACGGGCGGTGTCGGACAGATTTTTTTTTTAATTTTTGAGAAAAAAAATTTGTTTATTTATTTTTAAATTCAGATAAACATTTTTTTATAATAAATCAAGTACCTATGGCTTTAGTGACAACGGTGTTCACACTAACAGTCTGTATTAGCTTTAAGCCAGTCATTCTCACACAAGAAATGACTGAAATACGAAACAATGTTATCTGGCTTTTGTTACCTAGAACATTGATATAATTCCCAGGACGATCTAATACCGATATGTCTTACGTCTGACGTTTATAAGAAGCGACAACTTGACCTATTTTCGATACACGAACGAGTGAACAATCATGTTTGTATACTGATTGGTTTGTTGGTATTTGTATTGTATTGTATTGGGATATTTGCTGTTTATATTCACGATTTGTTTAACTTTGTAGTGTATGAATATGTTATTTGGAGTGTTGGTTTGCTAAGGGACTTGGTGGATATTGATTTGGATATCCTAACTAATATTATAAATGCGAAAGTAAGTTTGTTTGTTTGTTTGTTACCGTTTTACGCCTAAGCCACTGAACCGATTATCTTGAAATTACATTGCCAGGTGTACAGGAACGAACATAGGGTACCTTTGATCCCGAAAAATAGTACTGTTTCCGAGAGAAATCGCAATAACGTTCTTATGATGATAGATGGCGCCACATGTCTTTCGAATTATGATCGAATTTTAAACTTGCGAGCGAAGCAGCGGGCGAATGCTAGTATTATATAAATATAATTATATAAAGGGGAGTATCGTGACAGATCGTTTTATACAGAAGTAGTCTCGTCATTATTATTATATTGATCCAATAATTTATTAAACTCGATTCAATTTTGTTTATAAGATAAGAAAATGTGACAACACATGAGTGTTATTGGGTTTTTCTATCAGAAATTTCTCAGTGGCAGCCTCGGAGTCGTGATTTGTGCCCAGTTGATGGCATTAGGCTCGCCCCCTATTACATGGGACTTGAACATAACTGGCGAAATGTTGGTGTACTAATGGGCACACCTCTGCCTAACCCTTCGGGGATTACAGTCGTGATGCTATGTATTTATGTAAGTTATTAAACTCAATCGAAGAGTCATAAACCCTATGAATTTAATAATAGGCTATACTATTATTCCATTTGTCAAGCAATGCTCAAGTTAAAAGCACTTTGACTGTTCATTGTACCTGTCTCTGTCGAGTCCCAAACTCAACTACCAATGATTTGAACGGGCCAAGAACTAATATAATGATTAATGTTAAATTTGTTAAAGCGATAGCAGTTTGTCACGTTTATACAAAGGGTATGACTATCAATCTGAAATATAAATTAACTAAGTTTGAACCGTATCCGGACATTAATATCAACTAGTATTTGCAGTTAATCATTTACTTATCAGATGTACATACATGTACAGTCAACAAAGAAGATGGGTATCCAGGGACGTCATACATAGTTGAAGTTTCCGTAAAAACCGATGGATGTCTTCGATTGAAACTTAACTTAATTAATGAACTTTTTATTGTGTACATTTTAAATTAAACAAAAAAAAAAAATAGTAATAAGTATTTTTATTTGTATTTGTATTTTTTTTAATTGACTGCCTCGTTGGTCTAGTGGTCGAAAGCGCGACTGCTGTGCATGAGGTCTTGGGTTCGATTCCCAGGTCGGGCAAAGTGTTATTGGGTTTTTCCATCAGGAATTTCTCAGTAGCAGCCTCGGAGTATGGATTTGTGCCCGGTTGATGGCAATAGGCTCGCCCCCTATTACATGGGACTAAAAACATAACTGGCGAAATGTGGGTGTACTAATGGGTACACCTGTGCCTAACCCTTCGGGGATTACAGGCGTGATGTTATGTATGTATTTTAAATTAAATTACATTTGAAAACATTCATTGGTTTCTAGGAAAACTTCAACTATATTACACTACCCTGCATACCTATCTCTTTTGTGGACTGTACCTATATGTTGATCTTGTATAGGCATTGTCATAACGGCTTGGATTAGATAATTATAAACCTGGTTTACATCTGTAATACCTGATATGGTGTGGCGTTTTTTGATGAACTGAGCCCTGTTCTATATTGTGTGCCCTGTTCGGTGCACACAATATTTTTTGTCGTTATTTGCTATTCCGCATTGAGCTTAAGGTGAGCTGTCATCCTACTTGCTAGGTATTGTTAGAGCTCACCTCAGGTTCACTTCACCCAAATTCGCAAATGGAGGTGTTTGAGAATACACGGACTGGATATCCTACTAATATTATAAATGCGAAAGTTTGTTAGAATGTATGGATGTTTGTTACTCTTTCACGCTAAAACTACGGAACTGATCTGAATAATTTTTAGCACACAGATGGATAATTTTTTTTTTTATGTGTTAAAAATCATCAGATGACTCCTTCCGCCCTGGGTGGTGCGGAAGGTACTGTCAGACTTTTACTAACTAAAAAACCACCCTGTTCCTTCTGTTGCCCTTAACGTTCCGGGGCCACGGTATCCTGTTAAGACGTCCCGCAACCCCGGTCACATATGGATTCTAGTCTGGAATAGCACTTAGGCTACTTTCTATCCTGGAAAAATTAACTTTGATGCGGACAAAGTCGCGGGCAGAAGCTAGTATTTAATATACAAATTTTAACATTTTTTTTTTAGCTTTTCGCAGTCAATTAATAGGGAAATTTGTCCTCTCATACCAAAAACAAGGTCGGTTAACACAAGAAATGAATAGCTAGATATTCGCCAAGTGTACATCGCCACTCGTGGAGATTATCTTAACATTAGTGTCTGTAACTAAGATCGTTAATACAAACATAATATTTGTAATTAATCACTAAGTTATCGAGTAATACCAGCACATGCTCACATATGTCTTGGGAAGGCAATTTAGCTCCGGATTGTAATACGCATTGTGATTTGTATCTGGATTATATTGAACAGTCTTGGGGCGAATTACAGTGCAATGACCTGTGTGATTTACAAGATGATTTTTTTTTATTGCTACTGTTTCAAGTATTTGAGGCTAGGGTATTTATTTATAAATACTAGCCTTTTTGTTGTGGGGAGTAAAAATCATCAAATGAGTATTTCCGCCGTGTCACGGTCAGACTTTTACTGACTAAAAAACCACCCCGTTTCTTCTGTTGCCCTTTGCGTTCCGGGACCACGGTATCTATAAATACTAGCCTTATACTTCGTCTATGTGGTTCTTTTTACGATCGTCTTTGGTTTCTGCTCCGCTTACGTGGGTCTTAGCGTGATGTTACACAGCGTATATTATTCCTTATGAATCTTGCTATCATACACAAAAATATTTTTTTAAATCCGACCGGTAGTTCCGGAGATAAGCGCATTTAAGTAAACAAAAAAACTTAACTTTTAATTAAAGTTCCCTAATTTGATGCACGGGGAAAGAGGAACAGCGGGTCGAGGCCTGCCGGGGGAGCAGTGAATGCTTATTCCAATCTCGCACTCTTGACCATAGGCAGAGGTGGAACTCTGCGGTGGTTTTAGCCGGTAAAGGGCCGGCATGCCCCTCCGTCACCCCCAGGACGAAGGTAGTCCATGAGGACTTCCACCGCGCAAAAAAATAAGAAAAAAGTTGATGAGCTGTATATATGCGTAGTAAACGTCTATACACATATGATGTGTCTTGTAACACTTCGTATAGAAGACCAATGTGTAAGTCTTCTTTTAAATGATCTGGTAACAAGTACATATAAGTGTAACATAATAGGTACTCTGAGATTGGCAATAGCTCGCGTCGTCTATCTAGTTGGGCATTAGCTCTGTGCGACATAGACAAATTGAGTGCATTCACGACAAGGACTGACACTTGAGTTAGTGCATTCTCTTAGATTGATAATATCTTGAATAGTGGTGTGGGTACCATTAACCAATCATTTCAAGACACATTGTCCCAAAAAAGAACTCTTTTAATTTAGCCCCGAAAACTCGATTGATTTTCATTTAACTGTAAATTTTTGGTTGCTTTAAAATCTTAGCAAAATAACAAAAATCTTATTTAAAAAATATTTTTATAAACAAGCTTTAATTTAAAATTATTACAATATTGAGTATTGGACATAGCATTGTCATCGGAACTAAAGGTGTATGCGAAATTTCAGCTCAATCGGATACCAACAAATGGTCGAAAAATGTGAAAGGACAACTTATATACTTACATACATACGAACAGTGCAAGCTAAATAAAAGCTTGTAAAAATTACATTACAGCTCCTTAATGCTATACAAAATCTATTTGGGAAATTACGGAGTCGCGTTTTGTGCATAATAAGTCTATGTCAATTGATTGGTGGTGTCTGCATCGCGATTGGACGGAAATCAGTTTAATTATGTGTTTGGGAATGAAGTTTTTTATTGCAAATTCGAGTCCGTCAACGTTGTTTTTCTGATCTTATTAAAACGATATTTCACTTTCAAAAAAGAGGTAAAGTATGATTGTTTTTATGAGGTAATTCAATAAGATTACCATGATTTTCAATCACAGTACGGGTTTGTGATACGAATAGTAGTTTGCAAGTTTGTCTGATTTTGAAAGTGAACAAGAGTTCGATCAAAACTGTGATATTTGTCCAATAATTATATTCTGGAGTTTTATTCGGTTTTTCCATCTGGAACTTCTCAGTAGCAGCCTCGGAGTCTGGATTTGTGCCCGTTTGATGGCAATAGGCTCGCCCCCTATTACATGGAACTAAAAACTGGCGAAATGTGGGTGTACTAATGGGTACACCTCTGCCTAACCCTTCGGGGATTACAGGCGTGATGTTACGTTGTGTAATTATATTCTATTGAATTTTCTAGCCAGACTCAAGCTGATATGCTAAAAAATATACCAAAGAAAATAACTTTTCAAAATGAGCAAAAATGAACACGACTTCCTAACGATAGAACCAGTTCAGTGAAATAAAATAAACTCGACTACCCAAATGTAAATCATTAAGATAAGCACTCTCAGAGTCGAGGAATCCGATGGCCTGCCGGGGCCAATCGTCTGTGAACGTGGATTTATGACGAGTGGCGGCCTCTGGCCTCACGCAGATTGTAAATTGTTAATCCGTGATAAATTGCACGTAAAATTGGCCTGAACCTTGGATCGTAGAAACAAGAGGGATAAGCTGGGAAATTGAGGGCACTTTACCTTAAGGCCTGCGGATTCGGGGTCAGTCCATCACCCAAATAAAGACAGGCCTGAGAGTAAGGCTTACGAGGAATACCACTCATTTCTGAAGTCAGTGCAGCCGGTTGGTGACTGCCGCACCGGCTAACGGAATCCGCCTTGTGTTGGTGGCGGGTCAATACTTGCCGGGTTGCGAAAGCATGTTCAGAGCGACGCTCGCGCCCCGAACAGTTCATGAGAATTTCTTTATGAAAAAAGAGAAACCAAAGGGTATCTATTTTAGAAAGAGGGAAAGAAAGAAATACTGTTTATTCACGAGAAAATAACGCACATAACATAAAAAGAAAAATTGTAAAGGAATAAAAACAAGTTGGTATTAAATCCAAAATATAATACAAATATTAAATATGCTACTACTACACTACTGCGCGAATAGGCTGACGCTCAGCATAATGCCGTGGTCCGTGCATGAAGGTACGAAGGCACGAAAATCACGGCGCTGGTTTCTTACAGCATATCCATCTTATATTTGTATTTTTTCTTGCATCTTGGTTTCAACGCTCCATTTGTTTAGTGGCGAGCACTGCGCATTGGTGCCGGGTTTGATTTCCGTATTAGAAAAATGGCTTGATTTTGGGAGCTCACGTTGATCGTACACAAAAAGATATACGATTTCTATCTTTTATATTGAACTAGCTCCTGTCCCCGAGATTGTCTGCGTAAACTTCAGAATTATGCCATAGTCAAGGAAATGGAAAAACGGTATAAAATAAAAAAGTATTCTGTTTTAAGCCAGATTGACATCTGTATTTGTGTTTTTCAGCTAATTCCGTTCAGCCGTTTAAGCATGCAAGAGTAACAAATATCCACCTAGCCTTCCTCGCTAACTTTCACGTATCTTTCATGTTTATAATATTAGGTAGGTAGTTAGGTAGGTAGATAGTACTGTAAACAATTAAAAGGCGCTTTTGAACCATCTGTAATTTATTTTGGTTAACTAAATCTTTAACTCCGCCACGAACCAACAAAAGAGAATGTTTATTTTTTAAAACATAAATGTAAAAAATAAGGAATTAAATATTTAGTTAACCAAAATAAAACAATTATTTTAATGAAGAAAACCTGCGTCTCAACAGTAATTCTTCCAACTCCTTTGATTCTCCTGACTGAATTTGAGGTCGCATCCAAACTCAGCGGAAATATGCTGTTTTTTTGAAGTGAAAACTTTTTTAGCGGCGTTAAGCACTTTTTCTGTAATGGGTATAAAATCTTAAACTCGCGTCAGGACACGTGACCTGATCGAAAAAGCGTAAGACGGATGTAGAGTAGACAGCTATCCCCTCTCTACGGCGCGGCGCGGCGAAAATGTATGCCTGGGCCTACTGTTTCGTTTAGGCAGCGCAGGGCGCTTGCGCGAATGTTCGTGTATAACTTTTTAATGTAAATTAATTGTAATAGTTTTAAAGTGTTAAATTTTTAATGTAATATAAATTGTCATGTTTGTGTACGATAGCGCAATAAATGAATATTGTATTCTACCACATAAATGATAGTACTTTTATACTGATAAAGCAATTGGTGCAAAATTATTCCCTAACCATTCCAAAATATCAAACATGCTCAACGTTAATAATCAAGTTTTCACTTCTGCCGGCACTCCCGGAGTGCAACCCGTCTTTTTTTTTGTATTATTTATTTCCATGCTGACGAATTCGCGGGCTGATACTAGTCGATTTATATAAGTAGTTTTTTTTACTGACTTAAGTTTCTCTCTCGCTCTCTCAAGGGCGTATAATTACATTCAAGACTTGAACAATATTGACACAAAACTGGAAATAATGGCATAAAAGGTAGGCTTACGCGCTGCAGCGAGTTGAAAAGGATGTGGATGATGATGGATGAGCATTCTAAAAATGATGGATGGAACCTTAAGTAACGTTACAATGTATTTTATTAAACAAACTAACAAGAGAAGGATATTCTGAGGAGATCGAGGTGTAACAAAACACTCGACGTTCCGAGTCGACGGACAATCGATTCCATATTATAATTAAAATGAAAATAACAAGAGTCCTATTAATTTCAAGGAAGGTTTCTTTCATTTTGTTTCTACAAGTCAACCAATCTTTATTTATATTTTTTAATCGTTGCGTTTACAACCGTATAAATTCATAAACAAATTACAAATTATTATTTTGCACTTTTGCCGCTAATATGAGATTAGGAATAGAATTTTAATTAGTAAAATTGGCCATCAGTAATGAAATCCACGATTTGAAAAATAATACCCGTATTTATAACTGAGGTTATACAGCTGGCCGCGCACAATGCTTACTGCCCGAATCACTATACTCGCACGATAGAAAAAGACAAATAGGAAAGATTGCCTGGTTGCAATTTCATTACGTGACGATGTCTGACATGTACGAACTTCGTTCCAGAAAACTTAATTGTGTAATATTACCTATTCAAAAGCGTCGACAATACGTAATTACTGAAACACTACTGAGAACCTTTCAATAGCTAGTTCAAAGTTTAATCGTTTCCAATGGAGTTCGCTCCTCAATGCAGATCGTGTTACATTCAGTTTAATTTAGAGGTCCGTCGAGCTCAAACAAGATGGCGACAATTTATCTTTGAAATTCACTCCCTCTTACTGTCAGCTTCGTGTTACATTGAAATTATCTATAGTAACACTAGCTGACTCGGCCACGCGTTGAGTTTAAGACCAATAATTGAGATAAAAACTATACAATCTTTTAAGTTTGACCAATTACACACAGTAAGCCATATTTAATCTTTGGATACTGGCACTGATTCGATTACAAAAATATTAGATTCGCACATTATATTTACGTAACATCACGCCTGTAATCCCCGAAGGGTTAGGCAGAGGTGTACCCATTAGTACACACACATTTCGCCAGTTATGTTTAAGTCCAATGTAATAGGGGGCGAGCCTATTGCCATAAACCGGGCACAACTCCAGACTCCGAGGCTGCTCCTGAGATATTCCTAATCGAAAAATCAAGTAACACTTTCTCCGAACTGGGAATCGAACCCAAGACCTCATGCTCAGGTCAACGAGGCAGTCAGGTTAGATTTTCAGTTGGCATAAAAATGACGTCATAGTAAGATTGTATAATATCAATGTTAAACACAGGTTGCTAATCATTAACACGAGCGATATAGCCAATTACTTACCATTACAAAAAACCTCAACAAAGTCCCAAAACTTGTCTCAATTTACTTCAAACCTTCGAAGTAACCATAGAAGAGCGAGAAACCAATTAATTCGTGGCTGTAAATAGAGCTGTGGGAGCGAAACGGAGCGGAGCGGCGGTGCGTGAACAGAGCAAAGGAAGCGAGAGGGCTAAACGAGTCCCAGTTGCTAGTTGCAGTTATTTGTATTGGTTATACAGGATTGTGGGGAATGCTGAGTAATAAAAGGTTATTTGAAATGTAGGGGGTGGTTCCAGGTAACTACCAGACTAGAATGTTTGATACAAACATTCCAGGTAGCAAGGCTGCATTTAGAAAAGCCATGCTTTTCCTATGGTCAGCTAGCTATATGTCGCATGTTCACGTGTGTCGAATGCCCGGTATTTATATGTATCAGCGCCAAATACTTCTGCCTAACCCTACCCTTCCCCTAGTACGTAATGTGTAAAAATCTTTTATTATTTGTTTCATAACATTTCTTATGTAAGTGAATTTATTCTTATGGTAAATAAACATCTCAAACCTCCGGAGATAACAGGCGTGATGTTTTGATGGTATGTGTTAATTTGTTGAAACATAGGCGAGGCCGGGGCGGGTCGCTAGTAACTAGGTAATAAGTATAACTAGTAGCTTGCCTAGTCATCGAAACTCGGGGCACGAGCGAAATGACATGCGATTAAGCCAACTGTGCCGGGCAGCACATGGTGTAATGCAACCAAATTCGCAAACTTCAACAATTTGTCGATATTGTAATGGCATGCACGTTTTAGATCCAATTTCACTTTTCACTGCTTTCGTATTCAGAATATTAGAACATCGATCACGCTAGAATAGTTCAAACATTTGAATTTACACTCTTGCAGTATTGGTAAAAAGTCTTGGTAATTTTTTTTAAATTGAAATGTGCATGCTTTAATTTTTTTTTTCAACTAGCTTTTGAACACAACTTCGTCCACGTGAAAGTTTGTTACCGCGAACAAAGACATATTCTTGGATTAAAATGTACCGTAGGTATGTTAAAGCCTTATCTATAATTTGAAGACTTACTTTTGTTCCGCGCTATCTCTAGGACTCCAAGTCGGATCAACAATATTGTTTTTGTGTGTTAAATGTATGTATAAATTTTGGTTTAACTGTATTCTGTTTTAGTCCCATGTAATAGAGGGCGATTATATTGCCAAACAGGCACAAATCCAAACTCCGAGAGTGCATCGTTGGTCTAGTGGTCGTAAAGCGCGACTGCTGAGCATGAGTTCTTGGGTTCGATTCCGAGGTCGGGCAAAGTGTTATTCGGTTTTTTCATCAGAAATTCCTCAATACTTCTTTATTTATTCATAAAAAAACTCGCATACACAAATAGCCAGACAACTATCTGTAGGACATACAAAAATAAACATTTGTTCCGTACAGGAATCGAACCAGCACAGCATCCTAATACTAACCTACTAGGCTAACTATATCGTCAGATAAGAAAGAGTTTCAATATCACCCATTCACTTTTATCCCAGATATGTCTTCAATTCGATAGTATTTGGCTCCTTCCAATATTTGCTGACTTGCCAAGCAATATCCGAATACTTATATTTTTTTGAGCATTTGATAGGTACTAAGAAAACAGTGTCTAGATTTTGGCTTAGGTGGACTAAGATCCTAAAGAAGTCAAACCTATGTCATTTTAAAATGGCTGATTATTTTTTGAGAATAGATACAATTTTTTTTTTTTTGACTTCCTCGTTGGTCTAGTAGTCGCAAGCGCGGCTGCTGTGCATGAGGTCTTGGGTTCGATTCCCAGGTCGGGCAAAGTGTTATTGGGTTTTTCCATCAGAAATTTCTCAGTAGCAGCCTCGGAGTCTGGATTTATGCCCGGTTGATGGCAATAGGCTCGCCCCCTATTACATGGGACTAAAAACATAACTGGCGAAATGTGGGTGAACTAATGGGTACACCTCTGCCTAACCCTTCGGGGATTACAGGCGTGATGTTATGTTATGTTTATTTATCATTATACATTTTATTAGAAAAACATACAGTGTATTAATACAGAGAAGAAACAGATATGAACAACTGAGCACCATTTACATGTATCCGCATATAAACATCTAGAAAGCTAACACAATATTGAGAAAGAAAGATAGGAGATAGTGGATAGGATTCTGGACTACAGGCCACTTCTTTTCGACGCATCGCTCGCTTCGCAGAATTATCAAGCTGCATAAATATTCATCACGTAGTTTTAGATAGGAGAAATATATTTAAAAAAAGTATACGTACTTGTTATTTTTAATGCTGGGCCCTTTCTCTGGTATCAGGTATTAAACGTATATATATATACGTTTAAGAAGGACGACTGCTGAGCATGAGGTCTTAGGCTCGACTCCTAGGTCGGGCAAAGTGTTATTGGATTTTTCCATCAGGAATTTCCAGTAGTAGCCTCGGAGTCTGGATTTGTATTCGGTTGATGGTAATAAGCTCGCCTTCATACATGAGACTTGAAACTATGAATCGATGAACCTATACACTAAGAAAAAAAAAAAAAACTGTTTATTCACGCGATGACGCAACCCATAACATAAAAAAGAAAAAATGTACAAAAAAGCAAAATTAAAAACAAATACTTAAGAAATATGTGCCACTACGCGCAAAACGGCTAACGCTGAGCATAATCCCGTGGCTTGTGCACGAAGGCACGAAAATCACGGCGTGGGTTTTCAGCGTAAGCCGGCGGCGTGTCGCTATCTAAAGAGCCCATCCTCACCCCTTACTGTTCCATCCCTATCTAATTCTATCTATACCCACAAAGTATCAGCTTTGCGAAAATGACGTAAGTCTAGCGACACCAGGATCTCGGACTATAAGTAGGAAAATATTGGACCGAGTTCTTGAGTTGTAATCATTGGCTGTAGAAAATGGTGGTATATTTTTGTTAGAGGGAACTCTCAAGTACGTACTCTACGTTAGCCTTGTGTTCATAGCCTAGTTGGCAGATATCGTTTTTCTTGATGAACTATTTTTGTAAGTACCTACATTCCTTTTCAAGTGTCAGCCAAAGAATTGAACTATTTTAATGTTAAGTAATTTAAGGACATTGTAACTAGATTCGACTATTTTGTATTTATAGTAAGCACGTATCAATGAGACATTTTACGTAGTTTTGAACCTAAGCGATCAAACAAACAGATACGAAAAATTAACTTTGCTTTATACAACACAACGTCTCATTTAGGTTGTCGGATATAAACAATTTTTTTTTTAAACAAGCTTTAATTTATTATTATTACAATATTGAGTATCGGACATTGTATTGTCATCAGAACTAAAGGTGTATGCAAAATTTCTGCTCAATCGGATGCTAAAAAATGGTCGAAAAAATTCAAATTTTGAAAGGACAATTTACATACATACGAACAGTGCAAGCTAAATAAAAGCTTGTAAAAAAGCAAAACTAAACAAAACATCGTGTAATACAACAATTCCATCAACAAGTAGGTACATTCTTTAAACAAAAACATAAGGGTACGTCTAGACGCTCAAATCCCTTAAGGATAGCTTGATCGAATATCTCAAATATTTGATATAGGATAGGTTGTGTAATGTAAGAATTCTAACATCGTAAAATCGAAAGTGGCGTTGTTAGTTCTAGTCACGTCTTAATTGTTCAAGAAATCTTTATAAGCTGCAGACATTGATAATGATAGCAGTATTAAGATGGTTGTAGAGATAAACTACACTAACTTGACGCGCCCTTCCACAATTCAAAACGTTTGAAAAAGTGTTTGTAAAAGTATTGAGAAAATTCATAACGCATTTGTGCGTACTGAGACGGCTCCTAAAACAAAAACAAGTCAGCGATTTGTTGGTCGACTAGCGGCGTCTTTAATCATTATTACTAGTATGGTGCTGCACTGACATTCTCTATGAAAATGATAGGTGTGTTTGTACTGTGTTCCACTTTGAAGAGACATTTCAGCTTTCAACGCGTTTGTTAAACCTCTGGTATTGTTAGTGTATAATAGGCGGCTGTAACCACCTTCATACTAACCATAGCCATTCTATAAAATAAGAAAACAATATCTCCTCTACTTATCCTCCTTTACTTAAATCCATAGCATCCATCATCACTTTAAAAGTCAAAGGAGCAAACACGTCCACGGAAACTCCCAACAGACTAAACAAACAATAAAACAACGGCATCCAATCCTATATTGTGTTCTCAGTTCAAAGCGAGTTCAAACAGTACGACGGCGACACCTATCGTCGGCATCCCTCGGGAGGATTAGCCGAGCATTCCCGATGTCGTGCGAAAAGTTCGGTCCCTGTCGAGTTTTGAATTTAAATAAAATATGCTTGATTTCAAACGCCTGTTCTTGCTTATTTTTGGGTGTAATAGGTTTATGGAGATTGTTGGTATTTTGTATATTATTTTAAAGTACTTGTCGAGACTGGATCACTGGGAAAATTTGGTTAGATAAAATGTAGATTACCTATTGGTGTATGTACATTTCATTTATTTATATTACTTTTGGGCTTCATCGCATTCAAATTGATCATTAAACAAAGTAAAATAGTATTTTATGTCCAGAAGGGGAAGCTCATAAGCCTTTTTAAATTGGAACAATTGCCCTAACAAGCGCCAGCAGTGTTTTGTTTTAGGACAATGCCCAAAGATTGCCAGCTCTCTGCTTTTAGAGTTGACCAACGGCTTTGCAATGTCCCGAGAAACAGGTGAACACTCGGACCCCATGATTCTAGACAAATTTACCTTAGAAATAAATGATCAATCTAATAGTCGACAAACACGAAAAAAGTAAAAAAAATAAAAAATAATACAACGCTCTTTATTTATGTACCCAAAAATGAGCACACCCATTTCCTACAACCGTTGTCATTCCGACAGTTGCTGTCAAATCAAGAAAACAACGTCAATCGAAGGAGCCCAATAAAATAATAATTTTGAAAACCACTCACCGAAATCATTTTCAACCATTTAATTCGGAAGTCCACGACGTTCCAAACCTCAAAATGTTGACAGTCTGCGACAGTGCCTGTGCCCGAAAGCATTTTGACATCTGTCAAATTGTTAAGAAAACAATTATGGCGGGCGTCTAGCCGTGTTCGGTAACAAAACATTGGTGTTGAAATGAAAGGTTTATTATTTTTATGACTGACAAGTTTTGTTGTAGAATTTGTTGCGTCAGTATTTCAATTATTTTTTCATAAATGGTTTCTTTTTTTTAAGAAATAGATTATTTATTTTTTCAAATGAGGTTTTCTTTGACATAGTTATAACAAACATTACGTTAAGCTAAGCACCTATTCATCTTCGTTAGAAAACAATCTAGCTGCTCATGACGCGAGATTATAGTGCATAATATTATTGTACCTTGTATAAGCGACGTATTTCGCGTGGGTTATGTTTACACATTTTTAATTTTTTTAACATTGAATATAGCTTATGTTACGAACTGTACCCATTAGTACACCCATATTTCGCCAATTATGTTTTAAGTTGCATATAATAGGGGGCGAGCCTATTGCCATTAACTGGGCACTGGGCAATTGAGGCTGCTACTGAGAAATTCTTGATGAAAAAACTTGGAACTTGATGGAATTGAACCGAAAACTCAGCAGTCGTACTTTACAACCACTATACCGACTAGGCAGTAAATTCAAATCATTGCTTTAATTACTCAAGTCCCACGTAATGAGACATCAGATTCTCTATTGACAGATTTTCTATTGTTCTGTCATACCGGTAAGTCAGCCGAGGCTTGGTTAACCAGAAAGAAAACAAACCACCCGTGTTTCCTCTAAGAGAAGTTTGCTCGCAAGTTATGCATAGTTGTAAGCTTAGAGACTACATTGTATATGCATTGCATCGCTTAGGAGTCCAGTAACTTAGAGAATAAGTTATAATTGGACCATAGGGATGCTGAGAGGTTTTGTCTTAAGTCTAAACTAAGTTGGAACTGACCGTTGTCTCATAACAGTGTCTTTGGAATGTCTTGGAAGTTGTGTTGTGAAGGCTACAATAGCTTCCAAAAATAATTAGCTTACCGCTAACGAGGTTGTTTGCCGGATGATATTAACAGAGGGTCTAGCTTAAACTTAATGTATATAAGATCGATTTTAGAATTGAAAATACCTACCAGTTTCGCACGGACAGTATGATCGCGATTTCGTACGCGTGTCTGTTTAAATACTTCATACAGTATTAGCTATCTGCTAGTGACAGTCCCGTCAAAATCGGACCAAGTAGTTTTGGAGATTAGCCGAAACAAAAAGCCGAAATTTATACTCAGCAAAACATTAACATGCATTAATTTTTCTTGTAAATATGACGTTCAAAAGTGCCATAAAATGATTTAATTAAAATAAATTATTAAATTTTGACTTTTTGTTTTAGAAAAAGAATTAGAGAGATAAAGTAGCTAGTAATTTAATATGACTCAAAAACTAATTCGACTTATGACGTAAACGATGACAATGGCGTTCCATTTCTGTGTCCTAAGTAATGAATGCATATAGCACGGACAGAATTTCTGTTCTGAATTTCAAAGCTTTAGCCAGTTACAGCGCACAATGAATTTCAAATATAATATGAATATCCTCCCTGCCGAATTTCAGTCACGCTGGCCAATCACAACGGAGTAGCCAAGTGCGCTGGAAATAATAATCGTGTAGTGCACATGTGTGTACCAAACAAGGTATAGACTAGACCAGTAGGCTTACTCTTGAACAAAATCGAGAATGAGATTGGAATCGACATTACATGTACATCCGATCCAGTTTCAATTCCAATAAATATAAGAAGACATTTATTTATAGAATTAACGAGTTATTTAATATTTAAAAATTTGGTAATTTACGTTTTCATTTGTATGGCAACCTCATGTCAATCGCTGTAGTCAAACACGCAGTCGATTCTAATCTCATTCTCGATTTTGTGCAGGAGTAAGCCTACAGGCCAGGTGTTTATGGTCTCTATAATATAGTTTTATACTAGCCTTGGGACTGTGGATTTCAAATAAATAAGTCTTGAGATCAATACAGTTTTTTTTTTAATTAATTACATCTAGGTATACTTAATATACATGGTCACTCATGGTACTCATCATAAGAACTACTTTAAGTACGGTACCAACCTTGAAATTATGAAAAAAAAACTGCTGTTTCATACATTACGATCGTGTTGGGTAGCATTTTTGTAGGGAACAACGTTTTGGATAAATTTTCAATTACCTACCCTGTATAAACATAAAGAAATTTCTGCGCTTATCTCTAGAATTTCCAATTAGATTGGAAAAAATCTTTTTGTGTTTGAAAGCCATATTCATGAGGAATACTATCGGCTTTATAAGATTACAATAAGATCCACTGCAGATCAGGAATTTCTCAGTAGCAGCCTCGGAGTCTGGATTTGTGCCCGTTTGATGGCAATAGGCTCGCCCCCTATTACATGTGACTAAAAACATAACTGGCGAAATGTGGGTGTACTAATGGGTACACCTCTGCCTAACCCTTCGGGGATTACAGGCGTGATGTTATGTTATGTAACATCCACGTAAGCGGAGCAGTAACCAGAGACGTTACTACACACGGGTGAAAAAAAAAATAGTTATTTACTTTCACCTGTCCCGGTGTCTATGGCTAATCAAATCTTACAAGTTAAATGTGATCCATTTACCGATGTTCAGATTAGCTGTTTTTTTGTAAATGTGTAATTTGCATGTCCATGCAATATTATGATGTCACAGAGCTGGTCTGATGAAGCCAGAAAGTAGCTATAGGAATTTGATAAAATCTTACAAGTTTGACCCACTTCCCAGTGTATGATTGAGCTGGAATTTTTTAATACATAAGTCAAAGTCAAAACAGTTATTTGTTTGTACAGTTAAATGTTTATAATTGTTATAATTGTTTATAATGTGTTAATTATTTATAAATGTTTATAATGTGTTATAATTAAAATAAACATTTGAACTGTCAAGTTGCAGCTAGTTGTTTGTTCCAAAACGGAGGTAGGCCTTTGTGGAGAAGAACGAGCAAGAAACTCCACGGCACTCTTTTCATTTAGGTTTTTATAAAATCCTGGTTACACTATTCTTGTTGATTCTACATGTGAAAATGCATATACAGATTGCATGACAAAACAATAATAAAAAAGGTTTATTAAAAAAAAATAGGTTAAACTTTTTTGAAACGTGGTACTACTGGCATAAAAACAAAGTCTTAGGCGAAACTGAAACATTTTAGACACAGATCTATTCAGCTGTACTCTGAATGAATTCACAAAGGTGGCAATGTTTATAATTTCTTACAGAAGTGTGTAATAGGTGTACCTATGTGTTAATAGGGTATGTTGTACCTAGTGAAATGTATTATTTTTACATTTATTATGTATGTATTATTTTCTGTATTATTTTATGTATTATTTTGAAATGTATTATATTATATGTGAGTGTGTATGTTTAACTATCGTCTTGGGTTACCTGTAAAGATAGTTTAAATATGGCTAAATAAATAAATAAATAATTTTATCAAAATACAGCAAGCAAATTTTAATTAGGAAATAGATTCCTACCGATCTCGTAACAGGAAAAAGGCGCAATGCAATTATGTAGATCACTTGAAAATCAATTAACTTAGAGCTTGATTAATTAAATTCATTAATTTTATCAAACAATTTTAAGCGTTACTTTCGCTTCATTTATTTTTACCTGAGTGTATTTGGTTATGTTTATTTTTCAGTTATTTATTACCAGAAAGAATGAAAGAAAATTTGACATAAAGTCAAAGTCAAAACATTTATTTCAATTAGACCATTTTACAGGCACTTTTGAATTGTCATAACATCTCATCATAACATCACGCCTGTAATCCTCGAAGGGTTAGGTAGAGGTGTACCCAATAGGTACACTGACTGAATTCGGCAGGCCAGTTATGTTTAAGTCCCATGTAATACGGGGCGAACCTATTGTCATCAACCGGACACAAATCCAGACTCTGGGGCTGCTACTGAGAAATACCTGATTGAAAGAAAATTTAGTGTATCTGATTTTTTTTAAATTAAATGTACATTAAATAAAAATTTTGCACAGTACTTACACGAAAAACCAAGTCAATTTTTTTTTACTGTTTTCACAGCTAATCTCCGAAACGGCTCTACAGATTAGGACGGGACTTTCACTGGCAAACAGCTGATGCTGTGATTAATAATTTTGTCTAACTTTATTTTCGAATAAGAATTAGGGTTCCGCGCAAAAATAATAAAACCCCATGATAACCGACATTCACGTAAACAATAAAATTAAATCTTCGAAAGCCATTCAGGTTAGTATTTACCGTTGTAACACTGATTTCAATAAACCCATGTACCTTTTACAATTACATAGCCTAAAGCTCTGAATTGGTATTTAAAGCTCAATTTGTCTAGTATTCGCTGTGTAGACTGTCTCAATAGCCTGTATAGGTCATTCATATTCATGAGGTATCCGACAGATCGCGTAGAAGCTCCAGCTATGTCGCACAAATGCTCACGTGGTGCGCTATTCTGGGAGGAATACAGATGATTTGTGTTTTGTTCATGTCTTTCTATATTTGTGAGAAATGGAAGTGAATGTGTATCTGACTATATGTCGGTTTTATTCTGTATAAACCTCTTTCGGTGAATTTTGGTGCCGGCACCGTTCTGTTACCGTGAAAATTATTATTTCATACGTTCTCTATGAACGCGTTCACACCTGTCAGTGTCAGTGACGACACAGTGCTCTCAGTGTCAGTTCCGGCGGCGTTCATAGAGAATATATGGAAAAATAATTATACCCTTATTACCTTAAAGCTTGATTCATACTTAAGTATCAGTGAAATCAAAGTTCCGGCACAGTCCCGTATCAGTGATACATTATTCTTACTCTATGAACGCGTTCACACTTGTCAGTGTCAGTTCTGGCGACGTTCATAGAGAACGTATGATAGAGTAATTATACCCTTACTAGCTTTTACCCGCGGCTTCGCCCGCGTTGGTTTAGAATTTGACAATCAATTCGGGCTGTACTCGGCTTGTTGCTCGGCCAGATCCAGAATTATTAAATACCTACGGACCAACAGACTGTGACTCATAAAAGTCGGTCGGCGTCCAGTTTGCATTTCTGCAAGAGAGGTCCTTCTCGCCTGCGTCTGTTCTGGAGTTTCAGTCGCTGTAATGGCTGAGCTTCTTCTCTGAGACGAAGTCGTGTAGTCATGTGTGTTGTGTATCGTGTGTGAATAGGCGTCTCAGTTGCTCTTACAGCTCTCTGACTTTCGGCTTGTTCCTCCAAAAGCAATTGCGTTTAGAAGGGCGTCTCAGTCACTCTCAGAGAAGCTTGGCGGGCGGACGGTTTAGCTTTCCAGTCTTTCCTGGCTTTAATAAAATGTCTCATCAGCTCTCAAATTTGCTTGTCGCTCCGGTTGTGCTTGCTTTCTTAATGCGGCACGAACGGAAGATTCCGGGGATTGAGCAGTAATTTTTGCTCGGGCTAGCAAAGAGCTTTTGCCTGACTTGGAGCTGTGAGACAATTTAAAAAAAAAGGAACCTACCTACCGTCATTAAAATACACCGAACATACCTCTAAAGAAAACATAAACAGTACTGAGGGACAAACTTAACTTTGCCGTTGGAAAACTGCTGTCTACACATCTACATCGACATAGGTCACGGTCATAGTTTAGCAACTAACCTCTTCCTTCAGTCAGTCATCGACTAAACGCATTAAACAAAGCAATTTTACTGTTACGACAGTTCTGCTGTGATCCTATGAGGAATTCCGTTCCATATCTCCGAAGTTCATCATCAGATCATGACAGTATTTATATGGGACCAATTCGGAAAAAATAAACAAAAAAAGAATCATCCAAATCAATTCACAATTGGCGGAGCGTGTTATAAGTTCGCCTTAATTCTTCCATGCATCCTCTATGAATGCGTTTACACCTGTCAGTGTCAGTGACGACACAGTGATGACAGTGTCAGTTACGCAGTTTTTCTGTATCCCTGACAACGTATATAAAGTGGGTCCCAGACAAACGCGAAATGTTGTGGCGGCCGCGTCAGTTGCAAATTTTAACAACAGGCCGCGTGTATTGCTTTGTAAAATGACACCAAATATGAAAATTGTAATAGAAATAGTTGAATTTAAATAATAATTTAAATTTAACCCACACTTCTCCATTCCTAAGAGTAATATGCGATGCTAATGATAATATAGGTAGAGATAAACTACTATAACCTAACACCACTCACCACCTCAAGTGTTTAAATAAACGGTTTTTTTTCTACCTTTTTTCTCATCATCTGAGAGGGCTAATGAGTCATGTGAGTAATAAGACAACGTTACGGTTAGCCATATTGACTGACGTCCGATTGTGGCACAAACACCGCGCTAATGACACTTCAGGCCGCCACTGTGACCGCGGTGGTGTGTTTTTACAGCGGTTGGAGCCGCGGCCTGCGGTTAGCCGCAACCGCAGGTCGGTCCGTCTGGTAGCCACTTTATGCAAAATGTCAGTATGCTCTTCAGCGGTTTTGGGCATAAAAAATGATTAAGCAAACAACTCCGTACTCGTAGGTTGTATACTTGAAACTGGTCTATCGACAGTCTAGACTCAAAATGTATTAGATGCTTAAGCTTAAAATTTGATCATGATTCGATAGACACGTGGCGCCATCTACTGTCATAAGGACGTTATTGTGATTTCCCTCGGGAACAGTACTTTTTTTCGGGATTAAAAGTACCCTATGTTTGTCCCTGATCACCTGGCAACGTTTATGCTAAATTTCGGGATGATCGGTTTAGTGGCTTAGGCGTAAAGTGGTAGCAAACAAACAAACAAACTTACTTTCGCATTTATAATATTAGTTAGGACTAGCTTCTGTCCGCAACTTCGTTCACGTCAAAGTTACACAATTATCCTACGGAAACCGTAAATATCTCCGGGATAAAAAGTAGCCTATGTGCTATTCTAGACTATAATCTAAATTTCTTCCAGATCCGTTTAGTAGATTTTGCGTGAAAGAGTAACAAATATCCATACATCCTCACTAACTTTGGCATTTATAATATTAGTAGGATTATTTTAGGGGTCAATTCTATCATTTAGGAACGCAATCTTATCTTAGTCTCAATCTATCAAAAACCTCTCTAATTTACCATTTATTGATATTGATTGTCACTTTGTTTTGAATGAACCTTCAGATTGGCAAACTATATTCTAACACTCAATTATTTAGCTAAGTATATGATGCTACCGTCAATAAACCCAGTCATTATAGTGGGCACAACACACAAAGTGTATGCGTCATTGCTTTCCAATCGCTAAAGTATTCATTACATAGGAAAGGGTCGTCTATTTTTAGACGGAAACCACCTAGCTTAGGTGCTAGTTTAACTGACTTTATGGACTCAATCGGTTTACTATAGATCGAAGGTTTTTTTTAATAGTTAGTTGTCCGTTTATTTTCTTCTATCTTTCTTCTGAATGACTGCATGATTGCGATCCATAATTAATTAAACTAAAATATGTCATTTTGTTTTTAATTTTCTATATTTGCACGCCGAAATTAGAGGCAGATTAAGAGAATATTTTCTTTTATATTTTACCGACCCTCTGCACCTTTATTTTTGCAAATATTTTTTTTATTTTTTTTATTCTTACTCAAGGGTTTCGAATTTTTAAATTGTAAAATACTGTTTTTACTGCTAACCCTAACGTAGGTTTCTATTAGCGAAGAACAATTCTGAATCAGACCAGAAGTTTCGCAGATAAGTACGTGCAAATAAACCAACTCTTTGAATCGGCCTGCGCTTGACCTGAACATCGGTTGATTTGAAGCGTTGGTCTTCGATAGCGAGTCCAGAAGATGCAAAAAGGGTAATTATTTGGGGGTTTCTAATGGTTTTTAAGTAAAAAAAAATTTATTTACTTGAACAAAAGGAATACGTACTGTGCTTTCTATTTCTACAGTACCTGGAAAGAATTTATATATTTAAACTTTATGCAACAAAAAAGTACAAAGGCGGACTTAATGCCTTAGGCATTCTCTAACAGTCAACCAAAGGTGGTGAAGAGATAACATGGTAGGTGCAAAAAATTGTACTTGTATGAGGAAATAATCAAATATGAAAATTTTAAATCAATCTGTATAAGAATATTACTAACCCAAAAATAATCTTGTAGAAAACATAAAAAGTCTATACGTTTTCCTTTTACATCATAACCTCTTTGCTCGCCAAACCGCTCAGACCAAATACGTTTTTCCCAGATTTGAATATGGAAAATTTTCACAACTTCTCAAATGTCCGGCTAGAACGTTTCCACCAATGACGGTAGCTGATTTGATCCGTTGTAGAGACGGTCATGAATTTTGGGACCGCATTCGAAATTTGAAATGGTCGATTCGAACTTTGCATGAATATCGGCCGTCTATTGTTTTTAGTTGAAAAATGTGGCGGCTGTTCGTGATTTCTCAGGCACAGAAGTTACTAACCAAATTCCAAACTCCGGGCAGCTACTGAGAAATACCTGATGGAATAACCCAACAATGGTTTGCTCAACTGGGGAATCGAACAGGACTCCAAACAAAACCATGCCTAATCAGTACCTATGTATTTAATAACACTGACCTTTACCAAACTACTACGAGAATGCGGCTTATAAATTCATCGTCTTTCTTTCATGAATAAATAACAAAGTATTGTATATTTTATTCGTAAGCAGTCCATAAATATTTCTGTACAAATAATTCAGCCTTTTGCAGAGAATAGAAGCCTTGTGAGGAGTATCGGAACATTTTCGGTCCAATCTGTCTATGTATTGTCAATAGCTAACATTATCTTCATAATCTCAGAGATTGGTTCAGACTGTATCTACACAGACGTATTGGTTCGATAAAAATTCATGACAGAAGAAACAATTCTATGTTATGTTTGTTCATTGGGATGTTTGATGCTTTTTTGTTATATCGTCGAACTATATCGTGGATCGTGGCATCGACTTTTACTGTGGGTTTGTTTCAAGATTGTAGATTTACCTATAATATAAATGAAAGAAGAAAGAAAGAAAAACTGTTTATTAAAAATAAATATTGTACATAAAAGCAAGGTAGAAACAAATTTATATTAAATCTAAAAAAATAAAATCAAATGAGTACAAAAAATGCGCCACTACCGCGCGACAGGGCTTACGCTCAGCATAATGCCGTGGCCCTTGCATGGAGGCACTAAAGCCATGGCGCTGGTTTTCAGCGTAACCCGTATAAAAAAATAATCGGTTATTTAAAAAAGAAAAGTATCGGCATACACAAGTACTTTACCTACACAGTCCAAATATATGGGACAACTGATTACTTTTACAATACTGGAAGTCTAGTTCCAAAATCAATTCCACTAATTAAAAATGTTCAAAATTCAATCGCATTCTCATCTCAGCGTCAATTACCTATGTTAAAAATGTAGGTAAATTAGAGGCACTTTTAACTTATTGACATTTAGACTTAGATTGCATACATAACATCACGCCTGCAATCCCCGAAGGGTTAGGCAGAGGTGTACCCATTAGTACACCCACATTTCGCCAGTTATGTTTTCAGTCCCATGTAATAGGGGGCGAGCCTATTGCCATCAACCGGGCACAAATCCAGACTCCGAGGCTGCTACTGAGAAATTCCTGATGGAAAAACCCAATATCACTTTGCCCGACCTGGGAATGGAACCCAAGACCTCATGCACAGCAGTCGCGCTTGCGACCACTAGACCAACGAGACAAAAAAAAAATGCCAAAATGTTAAAAATGTAGGTAAATTAGAAGCACTTTTAACTTATTGACATTTAGACTTTGATTGCAATCGTTCCTAAAAGTTAGAAAGAAGAAAGAAAAACTATTTATTCAAGCGAAAATGACGCATATAACACAAAAGCAAAATAAAAAAACTAGTTGGTAATAGGAGAACTGCCCCCTAAATTCTTAATAAAAGTTTGTGTCATCATCCCCCTTCCACAATTTAAAATAGTTATGATTCAAAATCTGCATGAAGATATGAAGACACGGTACAATGGACGCATCTAAGACTTTATGCATTGGTTTTAGACCTTATATCATGTCTGTTAGCTGGACTGGGAAAGTAAAGGTTTGACTATAGTGTATAGGAGACAGCGAGAATTAAATGCAATGTGATAAGTGCAGTAACATCTAGACTTTTGCTCTTCGCAGAGAAGAATCAATGTGACTAAGTAAATTAGTGGCTTTACTGACAGATTGAGATTAGTTAGTGGAAATAATATGTTTTCTTACTCCTCCGCTATTCTTTTCTGATTAATTTCGTTGCGGGATCCAAGACAGTTAATCGTTTCTCTGGGACTCGTCGAACTTCATTGCGCTTTTCTGGTGGCCTTAAGTGTTGACTCTGGCTTTCAGGAGTTGCAGTGGGTGGGAACAGTGTAGCGGGCTTGTCCCAAAAAAAAAAAGATTGAGATTAGATTGCGACTGTTCCTAAAAGTTACTAGAATTTCCCCCAAGAATTTCTCTTGTTTAAGTAGTAGTATTCTTCAACCGTATATTTAAACAAATAGGGCTTACATTTTATTTTCTAGAATATCCTTTTCAATCTCATTCTATTTTTAGCGGTAAAACAATTACTTTTATGTCTGTACAAGTCAATAACCTCTGGTGGGTGATCGACTCACGACCAAATACTTGCGCGTACAGACGATATATTTTGCGAATGTGTCACTCTAAGTACGTCTTTTAGGTGGAAACTTGGTCGAGACAGGTCATTGACTGCAAGAAGGGGCCGTTGTAAAAGTATTAGAATCAGAACGCTTTATTTGTAAACATAGGTTAAGTTGCAGTAGTGTTACGTGTTACAAATTAAGTATGGGTGTCTCGGGTTCGATTCCTGAACGGAATAAATATTTGTTTGGCAAACGCTAGAAGCAGTTGTTCTGGGTCTGTTTGTTTGTGTATAAACCTTACCGCGATACAGTAGAAATCCTATTGATGTGTGTTCTTTATTAAAAAACACATAACATAACATCACGCCTGTAATCCCCGAAGGGTTAGGCAGAGGCAGAGGGCAATGGGTACACCATTAGTACACCCACATTTCGCCAGTTATGTTTTTAGTCCCATGTAATAGGGGGCGAGCCTATTGCCATCAACCGGGCACAAATCCAAACTACGAGGCTGTTACTGAGAAATTCCCTAATGTAAAAACCTAATAACACTTTGCCCGACCTGGGAATCGAACCCAAGACCTAAAATTCGAATCTTCGAAAATCCGCTTCCACAAATCGCTACCGCTCACACACTAAAGACATGACCACAATCGTCGCCACATTGTCTAACATAAGCAGGGCGCGGATTCAACCGCCGCGCGGATAAACCCCTTCGGATATTCAAGGTACAGCGGATATATCCAGCTATATTCCGTTTTACGGCACCGTCAAGCCGTACGCTGTATATACTGCATATTGGGAACACATATTGTTAAGCAAATATCCGATGCGACAGGCCATCTCTAGTTTATGTTTTCTCATCTTAGCTGCCTTTGCTTCGAATATATTATGGTGGTACAGATTTTGTGGGCGCGGTTGTGAATTTTTGGTTAAAATATTTTGTTCAGAGATTGAAATTGTTAGATGTGTACTCATAACATACATAACATCACGCCTGTAATCCCCGAAGGGTGAGACAGGGGTGTAGGTACCTATTACTACACCCACATTTCGCCAGTTATATTTTTAAGTAAGTCTATGGGCGAGATAACAGGCGTGATGTTATGTTATTATATCAAATCTTTAGTCTTCACTATAAATATAAAATAAAAAGAACTACAATACGTGATTCTTTCGAATAATATTTCAATAAAACAGAGCTGGAAAGTCTGCAAAAATAAAATATGGAAAGGAAGTTCATGTACTCTTCGACTGTATCTTATTTGTATAAACAATATCAATGAACATCTGTATTTAAATTTATGAAGAGCATCTACAAAACTTTGTAAAGTAAATATGTAAATGAGTATGAATAAAAAGCCATTGACTTCAAAGAAAGAAAGAATTTTGTTCAGCTGAAAACTAAATATTGGCAAAAAGGTCAAGAATTTTTTTCACTAAAATATTTTTCTTTGTAAAATCATGATTTATTCTCTCGCACCAACATAAAATATTGTTCAATCACTCACAAAAAAGTAAATTCATTGGTGCCGATTCTCTTGGTCACAAACTAAACTAAAATTAGACTATTTCCATCTTTTTCTGTCCAATAAAACAAGAAAGAGACTAATGTAAATAAGAGCTGTCAAATTTAGTCAATCTGACACATCCATACAATTATAGTTGACATCTTAAAACGTGTCGATTAAAAATACAGAAAAGTTCAAGGCAAAACTAATTTGAAATCGCTAACTTAGTTCTTTAATGTCACGGAATGTCACCGTCCTTTCCTTTCGCTGTATGTTAGTAAGAGATGTCAATTCTCTAAATTTAGTCTAGTTTGTGAACAAGGGAATCGGCACCATTATTAAGTATTCTAAGTTGAATGACTGTTTTTTGCAGCAGCAAATATTATTGTACTTTTTAAATTTATCTTGGACATTACTGACAACAGTGAAGGAAAATATCGTGAAGAAACTTAGACTTATAAAACTAGCGATCCACCGCGACTTCGCGCGGAATGAACCACTTTATAAAGTGATGAAAACTGAAAATGTGTTGCGACGAACCGACTTTTTAAAACTATGTAAAGATATAGGTATGTCTATAATCACCAATCCGCCTTAAGCAAGCGTGGTGATAAATCCTAGTGCCTTCTCTGAGATGAGATGGGATGAGAAAAGGTCTTTGGCCTCCAATGGGACAACAATAATAAATAAATATCTTGGGACAACTCACACACGGCTATCAGGATCCCAAGCTAAGCAGAGCTTTGTTATGGTAACCAGACAACTGATATACATACTTATATAATTTATAAATACATACATATTATGGATAAATCACACCCAGACACAGAACTAACAATCATGCAATAAGGTACTAGGATGTCAGAGGATCCCGGATGTCAGAGGCCCTCTATTTTTTAGGTGGTAAAAATCATTAAATGAGTCCTTCCGTCCTGGGTGGGGCGGAAGGGACAGCTTTTAGATGAAATGAAAAAATAATAATATTATTCGTTGGAATAATACTAAAGACATGGTAAAAGTTGTCACACGATATTCCTTCCACCGTGTATAAGAATAAATATAACTTTTAAAAAAAACTTCCACGAAATTTTCCGATCATCCAATTATTAAAGTACCATTTTTAGCTCTTATTTTTTTATCAGGATACTATGCGGTGGCAATATAGTGCATTGGCTTCGAAATGGAGCTTCAGAGGTGTCAATTTACACTGTAGTGCTAATGCTGACGCCGCTTTGCCTTTGTCCCGCTTTTAAATCGGAATTTTCATCGGACAGATATCAACTAGCACGTTGTAAAATCGACCCTGTCTGCCTTTCCTTTTAAATCACTTTAATTTGTAATCTAAAATTGAATTTTCTTTATTCAAAATTGTTTTTGCTGTTGATCGGCATTTGTTATTTGATTAATAAGAATTGACTTGACTTTATACATATTCCATTTAAGTTGACGTGCACATTAAGAGCTAACGCGCACTAGTGTTTTTTAAGTCGGTATCGTAAGACGATATGTAAGATGTACGATTCTTAATCGTCAATTGCGCGCACTGCCATATATCCATATTGAATCCCAGAAAGATCAAAATGTCGGCCGATAAAAAAAAAACACGCGCTGGCTCTAATAGTACATAAGTGATACAATAAGCTAAGTTAATCCAAGCTTATGCTTGAAGAAGAAGAAAAAGAAGCCGAGAGGCTAATCTCATTAGACGTTTTCCAACACACTCGGCAGAAAAAATAAAACCTTGTTAAACCGTTTTATTTTATCAAAATTCACTGAGCGAGACTATTACAGAATACTACAGATATAGACAACTATAGCCCAAATAAAGACATTGCCCAAACTCCTAAATCACTTTCACAATCATTTTTTATTAACATTGCCTCGGCTCAAACTAAATTGCTTTTTTAAATTAACAAATTCTTTCAATCTATTCTCAAATAAATGGGCGAAAATCAATTTCCTTTTACACAAAGACCATTTACTTTGAAGAAAAAATTATGTACACGTAGGTATTAACTATCACAATAAAAGACTAAATAAACTACTTGATTTAAGGTAAAAATCTACACTCAGCGAAAATATTCAATTGATTTCGACCCAACTCAATACAAGAATGGTAATGAAACCGATTGTATTCAAAATGGCCGCCGAACATAATACTGTGAACAGTAAATGGAAAAAAATAATAGAAATGCAAATGTTACACACAGTTATGTAAACTTTATTAAAGGTTTTCAAATTATCTGAAAATTGAACGAGCTTTTTTATGAAAAGATAGTAATCGCCGTGTATATGCGGTGGTGATAGACAGACAAACATACAATTGTCTTTTTTTTCTTTTTAGGACGTGGACACATTACCACGGCGCGGCACCGCCGTCACCGTGAATCGCCGTGACGTCTTGCCGAAGCACGGTGCCGTGTGCTCTCGCCAGCAACCATCGGTTCAAATGGGTGCTCAAACTTGCAGTTCTTGTCTAAATATGGACCGCGAAAGACGTATTCTTCTCCTAATATTGCTAAACTGACGAATGAGGAAAAAACAGAACCAAAGAATAAAAAAAGCAGAAAGGATAAAAAAAAACACAACAAATACAATCCAATACTCAACAAACTACAAAAAATAGTGTTATAATAATAAAACTATAACATTACAAAAAAAATATAATAACAGACTGAGCCATCAATGCCACATCTAGTAAAAATCAAATTCATACATCCATGTTGTGCTTGGTTATTCTAACTTACAATCGAGTTAATGTTATCTGACTACCCAAATTTTTTTTTTTGTTTTTTCTTAACTATTTTATCTTATATACGTACCTCTGTGCACTCTGATTATTAATCTTAGTTTTAGTATTGTTTCTCAGTAAATGAATTGTGTATGTAATTCTTTATGAGGAATAAAGTTGTTCTTAAACCTAAAATCTAGACAAGAACTGCAAGTTCGATAATGATGTGTCCACGTCCTTATTCATACTTGTCATGTCGTGATGGCTCAATGGTTAAGCCGCCCGCCACTCACGAGGCTCGCAACCGCAAACGGGAATTTTCTAAGTCTAAATTGGACATCACTGACATCGGTGAAGGATATCATCGTGAGAAAATGTAGACTTATAATGAAATCGGAAATCACCAGTCAATGCTTGTCCCTTCTCGGCATCAGAAGGGGCCATTGCACTTTTTTTTTATGTGCTAAAAATCATCTTAAGACTCCTTCCACCCTGTGTGGAGAGGGACTGTCAGACTTTTACTGACTAAAAAACCACCATGTTCCTTCTGTTGCCCTTTACGTTCCGGGGCCACGGTATCCTGTTAAGACGTCCTGCAACCCCGGCAGGGGAGGGGGGGGGGCGTTGCCCTGCAGTAAGATAATAATAGGCGGGTATTATAATTATTATGTTCACATTTGAATCATCGACTACAAATGCAATTACATACGCAATTGTTACTCAAAAGCTACTCTATCGCCAAATGTCATAGGATTTTGCAATATTTTATGCTATACTTAACTTCCACGCGGACAAAGCCGCGGGCTAAAGTTAATAAACAATAGATTCGTCAACGATTTTAATTAAATTTTCCTTCCAGAAAACATGGCTCAGTCTAATTCTGTCCACAAATTAGACCCGCTGACTCACAAAAGCTTTCCGTCTAACATTTTGCCAACTCATTTAATTCCGTTTAGTTTCAATTGAAAAAGAACTAGCACGGGAAAGTTAGACTTCAGTCTAAGAAAAAAAAAGTTTAGACTGAGACTTTTCAGATTACACGAACCTTTTCTTACATTTCTAAGTCTAATTAGACCACAATTAACTTTCATTGTGAGGGTTGAAACTCTAAATGGTCTATGTGACAAAGGAAGGTTATTTTTTTGCTAAACTGAGTTTGCTGATGGGGTTATGTAGGGGTGGTAGTTTCCTTTCTTCTGGTCCGTTCAGAGGTTAGGTGCACCATGGGCTTAGTGAAAAGCGAGGCTCAAAAACCCCCCAGATCCTCTTTAGAGCTGAACACATCCATGATGGTCCACACGTACAAATTAAGTGTGGTCTATGACCAATATGTTTATATGTTTTAGCTAATATAGTAATAATCTAGCTTCGTTCTATTAAGATTCAGAATCCACAAATTTGCAATAATTAAATTAATTATAATAATTAATAATTTTAATTTTTTAGACTGCTTATAATGTTTTATATATTTGCGTGCCTATTTCCAGGCAGAATGTACATGGCTCACTTCTATCTACTCCACCTGATTATATTTTAACCTACATTCATTGCAAATAAATGATTGATTTGTTTTTTTTTTTTTTTTTTTAATAACTAATTCAGAGTGCAACTCAAGAAGACCTAAAATTATGATTAGAAAAAAAATACAGCCTTGATTACACAATAACTTTAAAAAAACTTGACAGGTCTGCACTAGCTCTAATAAGGATAATATTATGTATTTTTATTTAAAGGTTTTTTTACAAATATCTCTTTAAAAATGTTTTGATACTAGACAAATTGATATTTAAAATAATGTTACGTTAATCGCAGGGATGTTTTCAAGCCATACGTTTATTCAAAATTAATATATTCATATACCTACATCATTCTACAAAGAATAACAAAACAACAATTCCAATTGTCATACATAATAACAAACAAAATGGATACCCTTTTCATTAAAACCATCCAATTCAAAAAGCCAATCGCGCCATTGAAACCACAGAATAATAATTACTAAAAGTGATACTGGAATTAAGGCTGACATAGGCGGAGCGTAAAGAAGACGGTTCAATTAGTGTTACGAACGAGTGGTCCAATTAACCCCGCTCTCCCGCGTGTATTGCGAGCCACTCTATTAGCTTTTGATCTATTTGTTTTGTGGAACATTTTGGCTGTTGTTAAGGTCAGGAATCGAGTTTGTTTTAATTAAGGGTTAAGTAATAGTATGGTGTTGGATTGCTGTTTATTTTATTATGTGTATGTTTATCTATAGGTACTGTTATTATGAAGAGTTAAGGTTAAAGGTTATTTTTTTTTGTATTTTCTGTCTAATACGAGTCCGATTACGATATTGTTTTTACTGATAGAAGGATACACAATTGCTTAGTATTGTAGGTAAAGCTCTGTGTATATATTATATTTAGCTCAGTATAAATATTTAGAAAAGCTCTTACTTGGGTGCTCATTTAATTATTTTTTATATTTTTTTGTAGCTCTTATATTAAATGATGTCAGTTTAATGAATAGATCAAAAAATTCACACTTCGAAGAAGGTAAAAAAAAATTTACAACCCACAAAAAAATATTATTAAAAGACACTGCAATTTTGAATAAGGAGCAAAAACCTTTACATTCATTTTTAAAGTAAATAATGAAACCGTTTCACTAACAACTGTTTAATAAACGAACGTTAAAATTATATATTATACGTAAATGTAAGTCCGCAGAACTTTTTTGACTTTTGCATAGAACCGGCAGCGTCCGCAAAACTCATTTTAGACATCATTGATGTACTGAAAATAATAGTTACATAATAATCAGGTCTTATAACGTAACCTAGCAAACACTCTTCTAACAATATTTTGACAAAGAAACCCACAAAAAACCTCCAACCTAGATTAAAACGCACGCTTAACTAACAAGTCTATACCGCCACCATGTTTCCCTTCGGCCTAAACTTCGGTACGAGACGCAAATTACAAAGCGTACTCCCTGTAGTGCAGTGGAACCAGTACACACGTACCGTTGGCAAAAAAAGTAGACAAACACAGTTACTTTTACATATTTTCATCTGTACAAGGTGCTATTTTGCAAATCACGTCAAATTCAAGATGGTAACTTTGCTAGTGATTCTCAACACGAATTTACATAACATAACATCACGCTTGTTATTCCCGAAGAGTTAAACAGAGGTGTATTAGTACACCCATGTTTCTCTGTGCTGCGCTTTTCGTTTCGTTTGTTGTTAAATATTAGGATTTTTAAATAATTTTACTGACTTTTAGGACCGATCGCAATCCATTTTCAGTCGCAAACTGTCAAAAATGCCTCAAATTTACCTACATTTTTTGACATTGATTGTCGTGAAGATGAGATTGCGACGACATTTGGATGGTTTTTAAATAGAAGAAAAGGCTATCTGAACTGACAAATGACTTCTGTCGCTGACGGTACGACAGTTCGGTACAAAACCACATGCCAATGAAACAGCTGGGAATCGTTCCACGCTGCGAGGTTGGAGACTTGTCTAAAGAGTCCAGGGAGAGGATTCTACAAACTTTTAGGAACGATCGCATCTAATCTCAGTCTCAACCCATCAAAAAATGCCTCTGTTTTTTCTCCATTTATTTTTTGGCAAAATACATTACATGATTTCACTCCTTTAATCCTCGAAGGGTTAGGCAGAGGTGTACCCATTAGCACACCCACATTTTGCCAGTTATGTTTAAGTCCCATGTAACAGAAGGCGATCCTATTGTCCTCAACCGGGTACAAATATAGACTCCGAGGCTGCTATTTTTTCACATCATTCCTGATGGGAAATCCCAATAACACGTTGCCCGACCTGACAATCGATCCAAAGAGCTCATGCTCAGCAGTCGCGCTTTGCGATCACTAGACCAACGAAGCAGTCAAAATAAAGGCATTTATGACGTTGAAGTTGAAATGAGATTGCGACTTGGTTTATGATGAGGAGACGGGTTGCTGTTTTGCGACCACGGATGCATTCACACCATGTAGGTAAAAATAAAATAGCTTTCGAAAGTAATGAGTGTGCCAGAAATCAAATTGAAATGTAATTTATAACATGAACGAAAGCTTTAAGGTTCACATTAAAAACATTCTCCCACCAACGGTGATTAGAAGTTTTTTTAACGTTTTCGTTTCCATTTTTCTTTTGTTTTATACAAAAACCCAATAAAGCCATTGGCACAAAAAATTTAACTCAGAGTGAGTTGCTAACACGAAGTTAAATCACATAACTCGTAATTTAACCTCATGTTTACTGAAATTTTGATGCCTGTAGGTCTTTTGGGAGAGAACAAAAACAACACAAGAACACAAAAAATGTTTTTTTAGACATTTTATTTTAAGTCAAAGTCAAATCATTTATTTCAATTAGACCTCTAAAAGGCACTTTTGAACATCACTTTTTTTATAAAATTGAATCTAGTTGCCCATTCCAAAAGGTAGCTTCGTATGGAGAAGAACGGGCAAGAAACTCCATAATCAAATGTCTTATTTCTTTGTTACGATTATTGAAATCTTTAAACTACACCAATTTGCTAAATGAATATTACTTGAACGAAATTTGAAGATTATTCAAGACTTTAAGCAAAGTTGTAACATTCCTACCTTAGCCTGCAGTTCACTTTGATAAAATTCAATTTCTTTAATACAAAGGCAAAATGCGACAGTCAATGTCTACCCAAAACATTTTAAAACATAAAATACGCTACCGATATTGGTAAAATTTGGCAGACAGGTATCCTGTTACACAGCGAACTTTGGTACTAACTTTTATTCGGAGAATTGGGAATATTGAGAGCAACTTATACTTTCAAAATTACTTATTTGAGTAGAACAAGAAGGTAAAAACCCGGGAAATTCCCAATAGCTGCCTTGGAGTCTGGATTTGTGCCCGGTTGATGGCAATAGGCTCGCCCCCTATTACATGGGACTTAAACATAACTGGCGAAATGTGGGCGTACTAGTGGGTACGCCTCTGCCTAACCCTTCGGGGATTACAGGCGTGATGTTATGTTATGTTATGAGATTGCTACTCCACTTATGACCGTTACTGTACAAAATTATCTCCTGTAATCTATATTAAGATGGCCGCCGTGACTAAAATTCAGCCGAGAGGATATTATTATTATCCGGATTATGTTTTTTTACCCGAACATCTAATCCTATTGATGTCCAAAACCTCAACAAAGTGCTGTAAACCCGTTTATCCGTGTGGGGACGACCTGGATATAAATGAGAGATTTTCCGGATGTAACGTCCAATCTGTAGCTGAGTTTCCGTTGATAATACAGGTACGATTTTGATGGTCTGATGTTAAAAAAGTGCTTACGTGACCCGGTTTACCGAATTCTATTTTGTTTCGAGTGTTTTTATTAAAAAAATATAAGCTTAAGTGCGAGTGGAATAGGATTTGTTTTACTTTAAAATATTTTGTTTTTATGGCACTTTATGAAATGAAAAGGATGTGGGGATTATTGTTTAAATGGATTTTATGTTTTAGACTTGTGGACTTCGTAAAACAATTGGAATAAATTATATCGTAGTAAAATGTCGCCTTGTATAACATGGCATTGATTATTTATCGAGATATAAAGTGTGCCTCGAATAACCGCAAAGCGCGACCGACCGACCTGAGGTCTTGGGTTCTATTCCCAGGTCGGACAAAGTGTTATTTCGTTTTTCCATTAGGAATTTCTCAGTAGCAGCTTCGGAGGCTGGTTTTAAGCCCGGTTGATAGCAAAGGGCTCGCCTCCTGTTACATGGAGCTTAAATACAACTGGCGAAATGTGGGTGTACTAATGTGGAAAACGTCTGTCTAACTCTTCGGTAATTACAGGCGTGATGATATGATGATCAGTCAAAATAGTCAATATTTAACACAACATACAAAAAGAATAGTTATACAAACAATTTATATAACTGTAAATCTGTAACGTTAATTAATTAGGTACCTAATTTAAATTAATCTCCACCGATAGCTATTGGCGATTGTTTATAGGTGTTTTCGGGGTTTAAGAAGGCTATAAAACCCTGACTCCCCGCCTTGACTTAATCAATCAGGGTCTGCATTGATTTTCTCTATTAAAAGAAAGTATAAAGCTATTCTTGTGCTTACAAAGATTTGGGTTAGGTTAGCGTTGCTATTCTCTTAATGAAATCAATCTGTTCGGTTTAATGTACTCAATGCAACCTGTGATAATATTGTTTTTTAAAATGCCGAACCGAATATGCGAATATACCCGTTTTTATGTAAAGCAACCTTAAGAGGTCAATCGTTTATTTTTTTAGGGACAGACAATGCATTCTTTTTTAAAACAGGTGCTTTTTTGACTTGGTTTAAACATTTTCTAAAGTAAACTTTAAGTTGGCGACTAAAGTTTTAAAATTAATCTTTAAACGTGTTAAACGGAATCCTTTTGGTGAAAATTTGGTGTCTTTGATTTATTTATTGAAATGATTGTTTAAAAGAATAAAACAATGTAGTTACAATAAAAATAAAAAACTAAAAAAAAAAAAAAAAACGTTAACAATTGCTATTGTTAACAAAACGAAATTAAAATTCGCGTCTCTAACAAAAACAGAAAAACAATACTTTGTTTTTTACTCTTCACAACGTCTCGTTGAAAGAAATCTTACTCAAACAAAACAGAAATTAAGAAAAATCGTCAAAATAACTCTCTTACTCAGATTGTAAGAACATAAGTTCAATCTATTTTTTTAAGTAAGTTTAGTACTTCGAAGATTTGTCACCAACATATAAGATTAACTGTTAATTATAGTAATCGGGCGCTAGAAAGAGATTAGTCAGACAAAAGCTGATTGATTAGGGAGCAGAAAAAATCTGTGAGTTTTTGGAAGTCTCGGTTGAAGTCACAGCACAGATAGATGCAGAAGGTTTGCAAACTCGAACTCATAGTCATCATCATTATCTGCCTAACCTTTTCCCAACTATGTTGGGATCGGCTTCCAGTCTAACCGGATTCAGCTGAATACCAGTATTTTACATGGAGTGACTGCTTATTTGCCTCCACAACCGTTATTTTCGTCACGAGATCCAAGACAGTTTAATCGTTTCTCCAAATTCTTCAAGTTTCATTGCCTCGGCACTTTTCTGGCGGTATCAGTGCACGGGAGTGTATAGGAAATATGTGGCGGGGGGCAAAAATAAATCCTTGAAAAAAAAAACATCATTAATGAAATCATAAATGAACATATTGCTCTCAAAGCGTAGAGACAGTAAGATGATACACTGCGGTCACAATATAGATGAAACATACAAACTCGTGTATTTGGAAGAAATACAATTTCAATCCTGCTGCTCATTCAGAAATTAACTTAATTCACACTTCTATAATGTTGTTATTGGCATAAGTGAATAGCATACAATGGAAACTATACTTTAGACACACATACGTAACGTCTTTTAATGCACCTATTTTTTGTTGGTTGTTTAAAACCCAACTTCTGTAAGAATCTTCTTTATGCCAAAGTAGTCTTATCGGTTAATTAATTTCGCCTCTGATCTAAGAATAAGGGCAAAGTAAAACCGACTGATTACGTCACGGGCATCTGTTGATAAGTCTGGGAGATACGTGTTTCTGATCAGCCATTATCTTTTTATGTAATTGCCAAGATATTTGATTTCTAAGGTGCTTTTCCGAAAGCAAGAAAATAACCTTAATTAATCAAGTACCACGTAATGAGACACAATTGATTTTCTATTGTTCTGACTTACCGGTAAGTAAGCCGGGGCTTGACTGGTTAAGTGCAAAATAGAGCTTCTTATGACTCGATACTTATAAAAGGGAAAGGTCACTTTTTCACTTACTGACTAAACATACAATTTTAAAAACAACTCTTCCTATGCTTTGCATTACTGCTGTAATGTAAGGCTCTTGTTAACCCATACATACACGTAACATCATGTTTAAACACGTTAGCGGTGCCAAAACCTTGAAACACTGTTTGGCATAAACCTCTAACGTTCATGCCAATTTCTGCCACAGTTTCTCACTATACTGTGCTTTGGAGCTGACCTAAATACCCTGTATTCCCAGAAATGGTCCGCAGAAACATAATATAGAACACTGAAATTCCACCAGTCTTGTGAAAGTAGGCACTTAAAAAAGTGAAATAAATATAATGTTGGGAGGATGAGTGAAAAAAGAAAATAATTATAATGCTGAGAGTATGAGTGAAAGACGTTTAACAAAAGCAATTTATATGGCAGGTTATAACTATACCCCGCGTAGGTATTTATATGGCAGAAATTGTAAGTGGCAACGCAGGGTGGGGACGCCTTAGGAAGACCCACACTGACCTTATTGGTAAGGTTCTTCGGAAAGACATTGCATAAATAAACGTCTCAGATAGTCATTAAAAGGCACGAGCATTGATCATCACACTTGCCCGAGGCAAATTGGCGATTTCAGATTTATATCAATTGTACATGCGAATGTGTAGCCGGGGGTCGCTAGTGTCGTATAAAATTAAACCAAAACGTTGGCACGTCAGTGATAGGCCTAAAACCCAACTTTCTCACGTTTCACAGTCCACGTACAATCTTGGAGGGCAATCTGTCACCCACAGGGGCACTTAATAAATTCTCTACGTGAAACAAAAAGGTATTATGATCTACAAAGCATCGCCATATTTCTCACTGGGGGGAGCTAAAGTCAGCGATATTCTTAAGCGTATATGCAGTTTTCTCGTTTTCGATTTACAGAGGACATTTATAGAAGAATAACTTTGCTTTCAATTGAGTTATGATATTCGATTTCTCAATTTTTTAATATAATAAAGATAAAGACTTTTTTTGTTTGTTTTTGTATTTTTTTAATAATAATAATAATAATAATAATAATAACGTTTATTGTGTCTAAAAGTTATACACAAACAATATTGGGTTTGGAGTCTTCATTTAAGCATATATTGCCTGTATTAGAAGACTCCGCTCCTTCACAACAGTAGTTAAATTACTTAAAACACAAAATTAAAATAAAAAATGGGTGTAACTAAAAACAAAGGATAGTTACATGAACGTGTGAGTGCGTGTGCATGAGTGGGCCATGTGATTGTTGAGTGTACAAGAGTGTTATGGATGTGTGGTTGTTTGTGTATGTGTGTGTGGGTGTACGTGTAGGTATGGGAGGGTCTATGTGTGTTTGAGTGGGTCGTGTATTTGTATTAAGTTACGTTTTGTAAGAGAGCTTCAGTATCTTCAAATGTCAATGGTTTTATCCAGTCAAACAACATTTCTTTACATTTATGATAAGATTTTGCATATACGAAAATTTCTTTATTTATTTTGTTATACAATTGAGCTGATCGTTTACTAAATTGCATTGATCCGAATTTGGTCTTGGATATTGGCAATTGAACTATGTCATGTTTTCTTCTCCTAGAGTGTATATCCGCATTATAGGGTATGGTTTTGTGCTTTTTTAAAATCATTTGAGTAATGTATAGTTTCCTCACTGACAGTACATCACTTAGTTTGTAGAGGTTTTCTGTAGAATATCTCCTTTTTTTAAAATACATTATTTTGAGTAGGGCTCGTTGTGCTCGCTCCAATTGAATGAATTTAGATTTATTTGCCCCACCCCAAATAGGGATACAGTATATTAATATTGATTGCGCAAGAGAGATATATATTTGTGTGAGCACATTTCTAACCGGCTTACCGCTACGCTGTATAGACCGAGGCAGCACGTGACGCAAAGTCTTAAAAATCCAATTCAGCTTGCGGACTCTATTGGCTACTTGCTCAATATGGGGGTACCAGCACATTTTTTAAACGCACTTATCTCTGAATCTTCCAGTCAGATTGGAAACATCTTTTTGTGTATGATAGCCACATTCATGAGGAATAGTATACATATATAATATTACGCTATGACCCAAGGCAGCGGAGCCGTAACCAAAGACGGAACTTAATACTAGTGAAAAAAAACATCAGTACGAAGTCGCGGGGAGCAGCTAGTATGTCATTAATTAGGCAGTAAGTGACAGTAGAGTGATGGCAATGATGGAAAAACCGTTTCACTTTTTTATACGTGCCTAACGCTATAATTACAATTATTAATTTTTTAAAGGAAAAACCGTAAAAATTGATTTTAAAAGAGTACGTAGGTATAGAGTTTTTGCCAATTCTTTTCCATACAAAAAACTACCTTTTGGAAGGGGCAACTAAATAATATTTTTTTTTCTTTTGTATTTGACGTTTGAAAGTGCCTTGTAATGGCCTAATTAAAACATTCAAGCTACTATAATTAAAAATATAAAAAACACGACTGCAAAAATTGCACATATTTGTACTTTGTTTACTCGACAGTTTTTTTATGACGTTTTTATTTACAGTGTTATATATTCTTTTAATCTACTCGTCAAATTCTAGACGATAAACATAGTAATGACCAGATTCATTAAAAAAAAATTGAGGCTGGTATCAATTTACGTTTTATAGTGACCACACCGGTTTCTTTTTATTTTTATATAATTATCTATGTTACACGGAACGATGCTAGGATTGTAACGATACCCTATACATCTAAATCGGTTCAGGCGTTTAAAAGTTATGGTGGAATAAAGTAACTGACATTCATACACACATTAACCCTGAACACATAACACTCTTTTTTTTGGGACAGTCGTGTAACAAATGATTGGACTTTGACATTTGAAATCTAACTGAATATTAGTCAAAACTTTTATTTTTATTTGCCTCTCACGAAACCAGCCTGCTCCATGGCCAAACATTCATGTGGGTGGAGTGAATATGACAAATGATAGCTAACATTACGATGGGAATTTTTATCTTTGACAGATATAGGCGATCCCGGGTGGGGCGGAACGTGATATTTTTCAGATAAAAATATTAAAAAAAGATATTTCTTTAATGCAAAAAGAAAAATTCTGGCAGAATAAAAAGTTATATGTTATTTTGAAACTAATATTTTATAAAACGTTTTTATTTTAACATATAAGTACGTGACTTTTTGGAATTTACCTAGAGGCTGAAATTATTTTAAAGGATTCTGCCCATTACACCGTATCATGCTAAGAACGTGTCGGGTAAAAACTATTCTTTTGTATTAAAAAGTTTGAGACTATACCCACTAGACAGATTCGTCACCGACTAACTCCATCGCGTGCCATGCACGTCGTTTGATACGCTTTAATAGTGTTGGGTAGGACTCGACTTTTTTTTAAAGTCGATTCTGTAAAAGTGGCCTCTTTTTTGTACTATGCCAGTAAATGAGGCAAGACGTATTGAAGTTACACAAGTACGAATATGACATTTGGAGTAAAAATTAGGACTAGGACATTTGGACGTTTGTAACATGCATTTGTAGCATGCTATATTTAACACACGGTATGGAGAATAAGGAATAACGCGACTATCGCAACCGCAATATAATATGAAGGAATCAATTTTAAATGACGAGCCACTCTCACATTTGGACTACTTGTAAACGGTAAATGTTCTGCCTCTTGTATCTCCTAGACAACACTCAGCTCTAGTGGGCATAGTAGTGTCATATGTCTTTCCATGCCTAATACGTTCAGGTGATGGTACGGTGTAGTGGACAGTCTCCTTTATTTCTTTTCTTATCGGGCGTGGAACGCAATTTTCAGACAGCAAAATGTCAGTCATCGCGGTAGAATTTCTTCAGGGAAATTAGGCAGCGGATTGTCATTGACTCTCGAGATAGAAGATTACACTTTAACGTATATCATTTCACTTTAAATACCAGCTGAGCTATTTTGTTTAAGTCTCTCTTGGTTAATTTAGGCGAGGCTTAAGATAAGCTGTCATCCGCATAGTCGTGTTATTCGACGTAATATGAATCTTCCTTTAATTAGGTAGGTATTGCAATTAAATTCGATTATAATTATATAATTATTACTAGCTTCTGTTTGCAAATTCGTCCGTGTCAATGTTGATATATACATGTATTATCCCACGGGAACTGTATATTTATCGGGGATTAAAAGTAGCCTATTTACTGTTTCAGGAATAAATAATGCAATAAAGTTTTTAGGTTATTCTGTAAATATCTCCCTTTCACTGTCCCTCACTTTCACCCATTTGACCGAGCGAGGTTTTTATATAACAGACCGGTTAATAGACATCTCATCTCAAGCTCACTTCACCTAAATTTACCGAGGATTTTTGGAAGAATAAGACTCAGATTTTTGTGTTTAAATTGTTACGATCTTATCTTTGAACATCCATACCAACACTATAAATGCTTAAGTAACACTGTTTATCTCTCTGTTACGCTTTTACAATTAAACTCCAGAAGTGATTTTAGTACGGGGTAATTTTGAACCCCAAGAAAGGGCATAGGCTAATTTTTTGTCAGCGATTTTGTCTGGCGTTTACACAGACGAAGTCGCGTTCAAAAGCAAATACGAAATAACACCCTCTGTCTACTCTATAACATAAAATTGCTTTGTACAAAACCATTGCATCTAACATTTAATTCTATTCGAAAAGAAAACTGCAATAAATGTTCAGATAATCTCATATACAGCCACTGAATTCAAACTATCCACTTATCCTGAAAGCCAGTAAAGCTACAGTTCAAAAAACCGCTTAATAACATCCAACAAAACTGTATGAATAATTCAATAAACATAGTATATGCAAGTAACAGAAGCATAATGTTCCCGTGCATACCATTAACATCGATTTACATAGATTTACAACATATTATGTTGAAAATATTTATTGTTAGTGCAGGGAAATATGATAGCGATCGTCTGATGGATGACGGAATGACAGTTTATTTTAATAAATCAGAAAAAAATTGGTTTAAAAATTTTTGTGGGTTGCTTTGTTGAAAAGTTTGCGTTATTTTTTAATAAAACGTTTTTCGTATTTATTTTACATTCCAGTGATTTTTTGCTGGAGGCTATTTTGATATGGGCGGTTTCCTCATTGGAAAATGTATGAAAATTTATTTAAAATACGGATATGTTTTTGTTTGCCTGATTGAAAATAACAATGGTACAATTACCGAATATAAAAATCATAAATCAATCAATGATTTATTTTGTAAAGCATGGGTATGGTTACAGATAGAATTTTGATTAAAATTTGTTCACTATGCTTTGCCAATTTATGGCGTATAAAATCAAAACCATTACGATTAATTCCATAAATGGAAGATATTATTAAGTAGTAGATTGGTTCGTTTTAACAGAATTAAGCTTAAACGCATTAAAGTGCCAAGTTGACGTTACCACTAAAAGAGCTAAGTTAATTAAAGATTATCAAAAACATTTCATTGTTATCTTTAACACAATTATGAGATCAACTTAAATATTTAAAATTCTGTTTGTGAGTTTAAATACTTAAGTGTTTAACAACTTACAGATACGAAGATGTTTTGAATTTTCAAATCTAAATATTTAGAATAATATCTGTGTTAGTTCGAGGTAAAGATAATCATGGAATATTTATAATTCTGCAGGTTATTTGGCTTACGGATTATTTTAAAGTAAAGACGCTGATAGATGACAGTAACAGTTGGAGTGCAGTCACTGTCAGACTTAATAGGAAAGAAAGAGAAGGGCGATGACATAACGATTGTAATTGGTTACAAAATAATTATGAAGCAATTATCGATTTACGCTAAAAGAAGTAAATTAAGTTCAGTTTGAACTTCAAAAAAATGTCTTTATTTTAATACGAGTATTATACGTTATTGTTAATTTATAAACAGCATAATTAAGAATTATCGATAAGGAATTCGTTAAATAAGTCATTATTAAAGGCTACTTTATTATGGTTATGCATCAAGGAATTAAAAATAATAATCTTACCAGATTATTACTGCCCCACTGCAGGGCAAAGGCTAATTGTCATACAGAGAAAACACGAGTAATGACCACCATGATTACTCAAGGCGAAGGCAATTCAAGGCTAATTGGAGATTTCAGACTTGTTGTATTTAATGAAGATCCAAGTTTCTTCACAATTTTTAATTCATCGATGTGTGTTTACTACTTAATGCCCGGCTGTCTCACCGATATGAAAGAACAATAGATAATCAATTGACCCTCACTATGTACGACTTTTTTTTTTTTTTTTTTTTGTTGACTGCCTCGTTGGTCTAGTGGTCGCAAGCGCGACTTCTGTGCATGAGGTCTTGGGTTCGATTCCCAGGTCGGGCAAAGTGTTATTGGGTTTTTCCATCACGAATTACTCAGTAGCAGCCTCGGAGTCTGGATTTGTGCCCGGTTGATGGCAATAGGCTCGTCCCCTATTACATGGGACTAAAACATAACTGGCGAAATGTGGGTGTACTAATGGGTACACCTCTGCCTAACCCTTCGGGGATTACAGGCGTGATGTTATGTTATGTTATGTTTTTTTTTAGACTATGTAGGACTTGATGTATTAAAAATACACTACCACTACCACAAATACAACGTCACAAAAAACACGTACAGTTGTACACAACAGTCGATCATACGTAAATACGATTAATATTGTGCGCGTCTGTACTCCGTGGAATTACTATATTTCATCGCGAGAAACACCTGGGCTTTGTAAACATTGTTTGTGTACATATCGACTGAACGTGTTTCACTGTGTTTTTTAGTCACAGGATTTTGGTGCCGCGATTGCTCTTATTGTTAATCGTTCAAATCGAATGTAAATGAAAACGTTTCGGACATCTTGATCTTTAAATACACTGTGTATTTTGTAAATGGTATGGTATGGTAAAATAATATTCAAAATAACATCATAAGTAAGCAAACAATTAAAAAATATGTTAGTATCCCACTTATGTTTTTTTTTAAAAGAGGGAAGAAACATATACGTCGCATAACATCATAGTAATCCTCGAACGGTTAGGCAGAGATGTACCCATTAGTACACCCGCATTTCGCCAATTATGTTTAAGTCCCACGTAATAAGAGGCGAGCTTAGTATCAACATATAACACATTCAGACTCCGAGGCTGCTAATGAGAATTTATGGAAATCCAACCCAATAACACTTTGCCCGACCTGGGAATCAAACTCAAGACCAGCAGACGCTTTGCGACCACTAGACCAACGAGGCAGTCGAGTAAGAGGAAAACAAAAATGAATATTTTTTTTTAAATGAGCAACGTTTTGCATCCAGCCATATCTGCATGTCCTTAACAATATCTACTATAATATTTTTTAAAGTAGATTTTACAATATTGTGATAGCCCAGAAATTAAAGCGGCTGCTTCTTATGCATGAGGTTGTGGGTTCTTCAATTCATACAGACTGTTAGTGTAAACACCGTTGTCACTAAAACCATAGGTACTTGATTTATTTAAAAAAATGTTTACATGAATTTAAAAATAAATAAACAAAGTTTTTTTCAATAATTAAAAAAATAATCCGTCCGACACCGTCCGTAAATTCATGGATAGTATGCGCCCGAGTTACGTAAACACCGCAAAGGGCGTTGACCTGCTGCACTGGCCGTCTGTTATAACTACCTACATAAGTTTTAACTAATTACATCATTGAAATATAGGGTGAAATAATTTTGAGGAAAAATGAAGATTTAACTTTAAAAAAAAAGATATTTTTTCATTGAATTTACGATCTATTAGTGAAACCAAACCACTGGTTTCAAGGATAACGGTGTTTACACTAACACTCTGTATAATACTTTTTAAGGTTATCTTGGACATCATCGGTGAAAGAAAACATCGTGAAGAAACCTGGACTTATAGTCAACATAAGTCTGAAATAACGCTTTGAACAAACATGGTGATCAATGCTCAAGCCTTCTCTGTACGAGAAGAGGCCTTTGTCCTGCGGTGAAGCAATAAAGGGTTAGTATTTTTAGATAATAACATTTAAAACCATTTAGAGATTCCCAATTCTTTCTATTTGCGAAAATCCCGCCTCCCATTCCGCTGAGCTAGATAGTGATTTAGCTCTCATAATATGCATAGGAGACGCAGTGCAGTACTGCAGAACAACTAGTATATCGTTCTCGCTTTAATTTATTGTCTATGCGTTAGATGTGAGTTATGCAGCAGAGAGATTGCATATTTTTTTTTTTTAGTCTGTGAAAACGTAGATTCTTTTAGAATGAAATAATATTGAAAAAAGGTTTTAGTCCTGTTAGTTATTAGTTAGGTATTTATATGGCAGAGGTGAGTGGCAACGCAGGGAGGGACATCCTAGGAAGACCTACTCTGACCTTATTGGTGAAATTCTTCAGTGACCTTTCTGAAGAAGGTGCGCAGTACACGTAACCGGCGTGCTTGTATGACGAGATGTATGAACGTAGATGAGGTGAAAGGAGTATGTAAGGATCGTAGCAGGTGGCGTTCTGTAGTTTCTGCCTACCGTGAGTTTATGTTATATATATTATTAGTTGTTTTTTTTCGTAGAATTTTTATTTGAACAAAGTATTTTGTTTCTAGTGAAACAGGTATACGATTTTATGAAAGTTAAATAAAAAAATAGAACATAAACATTGGCTTACAGCAGAACTGTAGTTTATATTACTCTCAAACAAACACTAATTAACTATGGATATACATAATAACCACAAAAATATACAGGTAGCTATCAACATAGCTAACTTCAAATTGCAGACAGTCACGAGTAACATGTCATTACGTCCGACTATTTATAGATCGAAGAAAGAACAACGTCATAAAAAATCGATACACAAATGAATCTTTAAGACAAAGTTTACAGTTTCCTATAAACAAGCATACATATGCGCATACATTGCTTCCACCAAACTTGCTTATTCAGTAAAAGATAAAAGCAAAAGATAACCGGAAACAGCACAAAAATGGCGGTACCCTTTTAAATGGATTGGGATATTCAAACCGATAGCCCTTATAGAGGTGTATGAGGAAGTAAACCGTACATCGTAACATTTGAGCCTACATATAAAAATTAATGGTAATTTACTACAGCAGTAATCGGTGCTACGCGTTGAGCTACGGCGTAGCACTGTGCTACGGACGGCCTACGCATTCGTAGAGTTTTATTAGGCCGCGTAATACATTGAAGATTTATTTATAATGTAAAGTAATTGTTTTGTAGATGAATGGGGAAGAAGAGTACGGTAACAAAAGGATGAACTGTGTGAGGAATGATATGGAAGAAAAGGGAGTTAGTGATAACGTGATGAAAATGTGTTGCGACTTGCCCAAGTAACATGGGACAAGGGCAAAATGATGATTATGTTATTGATTTGGGGAACTTCAATCTATTCTAGCCTTTAATATTTCTAGATGTTCAAGATATACAGAGTGTTAGTGTAAACACCGTAATCCTTGAAACCAGTGGTTTGGTTTCACTAATAGAACGTAAATTCAATGAAAAATTATATCTTTTTTTTTTTAAGTAAAATCTCCGTTTTTCCTCAAAATATTTCACCCTATATTACAATGATGTAATTAGTTAAAACTTCTGTAGGTAGTTACAACGGACGGCCAGTGCAGCAGGTCAACGCACTTTGCGGTGATTACGTAACTTGGGCGCATAGTATCCATGAATTTACGGACGGTGTCGGACGGATTTTTTTTTAATTTTTGAAAGAAAACTTTGATTATTTATTATTTATTTTTTTTATGGGACAAGCCCGCCACACTTTTCCCACCCACTGCACCTCCTGAAAGCCAGAATCAACAGTGGAGGCCACCAGAAAAGCGTCGAGGCAATGAAGCTCGACGAGTCCCAGAGAAACGTATAACTGTCTTGGGTCCCGCAACGAAATTAATCAGAAAATAATAGCGGAGGAGTAAGAAAAAAAAAAATAGTTTCCACTTCCCTCCATACAAGCAGGAGACGGAACAGAACTACTATAACTAACTGTTTATTTATTTTTAAATTCAGATAAACATTATTTATATTAAATCAAGTACCTATGGTTTTAATGACAACGGTGTTTACACTAACAGTCTGTATACACCACGTCACGCGAATGCTCTCGGACATTAGACAAAGATGGTAACTTACTGGACGCCTATCGCAGAATATCGCGCTAGACCGCTTCATAGGTGGTTTGACGATATGGATGGTCATATGGATCTTAGTAATTATGAATAGAGAAGATAAAACGAAGAAATCGGAAGCTTTTCTCCAGCAATGGCACACAAAATAGGCTAAAACGTATGCATTAAGTTTACTACATACATACATAACATCACGCCTGTAATCCCCGCAGGGTTAGGCAGAAGTGTACCCATTAGTACACCCACATTTCGCCAGTTATGTTTTAGTCGAATGTAATAGGGGGCGACCCTATTGCCATCAACCGGGCACAAATCCAGACTCCGAGGCTGCTACTGAGAAATTCCTGATGGAAAAACCCAATAACACTTTGCCCGACCTGGGAATCGAACCCAAGACCTCATGCATAGCAGTCGCGCTTGCGACCACTAGACCAACGAGGCAGTCAAGTAAGTTTACTAAATTTTGAATATGAATATGTAGCCACGTTCAAGCAACAGCAGCTCTTATTCGTTCTAAAAATATTTCTTGTTACAACAATTTTCAGAACCGTTTATAAGGTCGACTTTACTGTTACAGTCAGCCAACATTTACAGGAAGCTATATACAAAGGAATCAAAAATAAAATGGTTTGAGTGAGGGTCAACAAAATGTAGAGGACAAGCATATACAAATGTAACCCATCAAATGACCATTGTGGTTTTTTCTGAGGCCAAAAGTACGCCCACAACGATTATGACGTCATTACATAGGATATTAGGGTCTTGACACATCAAAGTCAGCTGAAAAGGAATCACCGACATAAATTTTTAGTGACCCATAAATTGAGGTATTCGAGCAACGTGAAGTAGGTTTGGGGTTCCGTAGTATGTAGTGTGAAACTATTTATGAAGTTATTTTGGAGTATGATAGACTAGCAATACCCTGCGCGTTCACTCGCCTAAGTTACGTCTTTGATTAGTGCTTCGCTCCTGTGAGTTTGATGTTAAATTGTTTATGTTACTCGCTGATATAAATCGCTTAAATACTTTATCCACATAACATCACGCCTTTCATCCACGAACGGTTAGGCAGCGGTGTACCCATTCCACATTTCGCCAGTTATAGTTAGTTGTATTTACTTTATCCATTTCAAACAAAAATATAAAACTTTTCTTCCTATAATATTACTAACTTTTTACCGCGTCTTCGTCCGTGTGATTGTTTGTATAATATATTGGTTACTGCTCCACTCCCGTAGGTTAAAGTGTGATGTTGTAACCTGCCTATACTATTTGACTTGAATAATTTAGCTACCTATCATATACAAAAACATTTTTTGCAATCTGATTGATAATTCCAGAGGTTAGGCTCGCCCCCTATTACATGGGACTTAAACATAACTGGCAAAATGTGGGTGTACTAATGTGTACACCTCTGCCTAACCCTTCGGGGATTACAGACGTGATGTTATGTATGTGATATGTAGACAAACAAGCATTGCTTTTGAACAAACAAACAAAATATATTTTCAACTTTATAATATTGGTATAGATTATAGTTTAGAGAATCAAATGGTATTGAGGCCAATGTGTGAGGTTTTGGTGTCAAAGAAAATAATGTTAAGGGTTATGAGTTTTATTTCGGGCGTAAAAAGATACTTAAAGAAGCGAAACGTCGCTTGGTTTTCGTGTTTGTTATATTTTTATAGTGGACCATATATAAACTTTCTTGAATTAAAGGTTTAACTAATTTTTTATTGACGTAATCATATTTGTTTTACTACTTAAATCAGAATTTAAGATAGCTTATAAATAACATTAATATTTTAATGTATAGTTGTTCAAAAAAGAGGCCACCCCCCCCCCCTTAAGTCCTACTTTTTTATGTTTATTGTAAACTTGAGTTCGATTCCCCAAGTCAAAAAAAAAGGTTCTTTGATATTGCTCCCCAAGTCTATAACAAATTACCAGATGTAGTCAAATCTATGCCAGTCCATAAGTTCAGAACTGCTTTACACCAGCTGCTACTTAAAAAATGTTATTACACATTAGACGAGTTTCTGAATGACAAATTTAATGAATTACATTTTCAATATATATTTTTTTAGAATTATTTTTTATTTTTAACTATTTTTTAATGTTATTATTTCCTCAATAATGACACTTATTTTTATGTCATTGTTGACAAAACATAGCGCTCTATTTACTATTTCTATGATCTTTAATGTACCTATGTTTCACAAATAAATGATTTCTTTCTTTCTTTCAAGTCGGCCAAACTGTTATTGGATATTTCCATCAGGAATTCATGGCAATAGGCTTGCCCCCTAATTACATGGGATTTAAATATAACTGGCGAAATGTCGGTGTACTGATTCGGGGATTACAGGCGTGTTGTTATGTCAAGTGTATTTACTTCAATTATTATGAACATAATCTCCAGTACGCATTAAAACACGTCCATCATATAAGGCGACATCAAAAATTTTAAAGTTTGTTATGTTTCCATTTTCTCCAGAACCATACATCTTTGTAACAGTCACACTTAACTCATGTTTTATACCTCTCATGGGCTGCAGCCATAACATTCAACGGAGAGCCGTTAGTAATGTGTACCAAATATATATTTATTTTATATCAACATAAATCATGGTAACGCATGAAACAGGACAATGTATGGTTCTATGCAAATGATGACCGAAAAACGGTTGTGAGGCCGCCATTTTGTTGTTTCCGTGTTTTTTAAATGCGAATATAAAATATGTGGGAACGAAATTTTTGCTTATTCGATTATAGGTACTGTGGTTACCCCATTATAACTCATTTTAACACCACCGCTCCGAAGGGTTACGGACTAGCTGGAATCGCCTTGAAAAATCCAACCGTTAGCTTTAGCACGCCGCCCGCGATACGTCACCTCTTTATCTTGTCATTTAAAAAAATACTTTAACAAAGTAGATGTAAATCTCTAACTTGCATGGCACGTTATATGCAGTGTCGTTGTCGAGCTGTTAGTGACGACAATAGCCTCAAAAATAAATCCGTTAGATAAAAATGAGCCGCCCGCGAGTCGTCACTTTTTTTATCTTGTCATTTAAATAAATATTTTAATACCTACGATTTAAAGCCCAAACTTGTATGGCAAATTAATTGCTATGTCGGAACCGTGCTGACCGCTGGCATTAAGCGTGTAATAAGCATCATTTATAAGTTCGAAGAAAAATCTTAATACAGATAACCGAACCAATAAGTAATACAAGCCAATTATAAGTTCTCGCTTTGTCTCCAGGTGGGTAAGCACGCATAATGGAAGCTGAACAAAAGATAAATGGCGTGGTGGATATCGACACGGAAGTAATTTGTTAGACGCCAGTTGCACGCGACCTTGTAGAACAATACCTACACAATAGTAGGTATAGGTACATGCTTTCACAGTTTATTCATGTTGTCATGTATGTAGTAGCTGTGTCCACGGCTTTGCTGGATCTAATTGTAACCGTATGGTGATAACGCCGTCTTAGAGTTGAAACCTTTTTATCAGGTCATTATAAAAAGGATTTTAGTAAATTTGTTTTAAAGTCCTAACTTGAACAACAAATTATTTGAATCGGGACTAAACTTTAACAGATATTTTGAGGTTGAAATAATATATGACACGCGACACACAGCGACACGTCTGCGGTTAGCACAATGACTGAGCGATTGGCTGCAACGCTGCATGTCTTGGATTTGAGTCCGCACGAAACAAATATTTGAATGGCCTACAGGTTGATGTTCCGGGGCGGGCTGTTTATGTATGTGAGTTTATATGTTTTGTATACACACCAACGATGCAGGAGAAATTCCAAGAGTAAGAAAAAGTAGAAAAAAAAATTGGTAACACTGCGTGCACAGTATTTGATACAAATGGGCAATATTGCCTTCAAAAAGCCTAAACCATATCGCAGCCCTCACATCACTTAACGCAGAAACTCGATCTCCTTTTCTGGCGTATTATGTAGATTATCTTTTGATATATTTATAAAAAGCGCGTTCTGTTTGATGCGAAAGCGACACCATCGGAGTGTGAAGCTCGGGCGTTGTCGGCAAATTGTCTTACAATTGAATTCAGCTCGCGTACCGGTTTGCGTCATACCACTACACAAAGCTATACAGAAGAGCTATTCATAACTTGAATAATGATAACATAACATCACGCCTGATAATCCCCGAAGGGCTAGGCAGAGATGTACCCATCAGTACACTCACATTTCGCCAGTTATGTTTATGTCCCATGTAATAGGGGGCGAGCCTATTACCATCCACCGGGCACAAAACCAGACTCCGAGGCTGCTACTGAGAATATCCTGATGGAAAAACCCAATGACCGAACCAGTTCTCGATTATGGTCAGATCGCGCTCTATTAGGACAGAACGATTGTTGTCCCACTACAGGGCAAAGACCTCTTCTCATGCAGAGAAGGTACAAGTATTGATTCACCAAGTTGGATTGGCGATTTCGGACTTAAGTCATTCCAGTCCCTAACGCCTGCCGGGGTTGCGGGACGTCTGAACAGGATACCGTGGCCCCGGAACGTAAAGGGCAACAGAAGGAACAGGGTGGTTTTTTAGTCAGTAAAAGTCTGACAGTCCCTTCCGTCCCACCCAGGGCGGAAGAAGACATTTGATGATTTTTACCACCTAAAAAAAAAATAGTCATTCTAGTCCGCTTATAATACTTACAATTAACATAAGTCTGAAATCGCCAATCTGCCTTGCGCAAATATGGTGATCAATGCTCGTGCCTCCCTATATGGGAAGAGGCCTTGCACAGCAGTGGGATAGTAATAAGCGGGTATCATTTACTCATTACTGCGGGCTTTAATTTTAGTTGCTTTTCATTTGAGTCAGATTTTTCCTAATCTCAGAGTTTAAAAAAGTTGTGACCTCAAAAGTGAATTATATATTTTTTATACATAGAAAAACATTTTTAATTTACGAGTAAGTACATGCACAAATATTCACAGTGTCTACAATTTCATTAATTAATCTTGTGTATTGAAGCTTACTTCCACAGTAGATGCAACTAGCTATCAATAGATTTTCTGTTCTTTATTTTGTGGTAAAATGGACATGAACCGTTTTTCGCTTAGCAACAAAACGCGTGGCGATTTAAATGTGAAGCAATTTAATGACATTATAATTGAAATCCTCCACTTTTATTTTTAGAAACCAGGATTTAAATATGTATGAGTTTTTCGTGTGTGGATATCAATTGAGGGTAATAGGCAGATTTAAATGTGATTTGAAGTTTCTTGAAATTACTTTTTTTATGTGCGGTTGTAAAACTCGTCTGTGGATATTGAGATAAAAAAGGCTATCAAAGGTATTTTTGGAACGAAGTAACACAGCTTGCGGGAAACGTTGACTGGCAGAAATCGTCATGTAAAGAAAAAGCGTAATACAGTTCCAGGCGATCCCCTCCTTCTCTTTCTTTCTGTCTATTTCTATTATATAAGGATGTGTGTGCTGATGTGCGCATGCAAGTATCAGATTCGAGCAGCAAGCATTGTGCGCGGCCAGCTGTATAACCTCAATTCGAAACACGTGTTTATTTATATTTTTTTGTTTCTTTTGTTCTAAACTCCCACGAGCCCTGTACTGCATGTACCTGTACCTGTATCCATACGCACATATTTTTGCGCGAATGGGATTTTTTGACACCAAAAATTAAACCAGCAATATTTTTTGCTCAAAATTACTTAGTTTTATGAACAGTGTGCATAGTTAACAGCTATATGATGTGTCTTTCCACACCCTGTATTACATTAAACTAGTCTTAATCTTGCCTTACCTTTGTCACAGTAAAAGCTTAAAAGCAATCTCAAAGATAGAACATCTTCATTAAACTCCAACATCATCCATCACCACAAGAAACAACCTAAAATAGAGCGAAACTCATTACTTCGAAATTGGCACACGACAATCAATCAATTTTCAATTCTATTGCTTCACAATAAAATTGAAGATCGATTGCTATGTAGTGCTGAACAAAAAGCACATACCTAGATCATCGTTGCCTTATATGTTACATTAGTGGTAAACGATCCAAGTACGACATTATGCCACTTCAATAGAGCTGGGAATTCGCGTGAGGCACGCTAAACGTTTCATGTTGAGGGGGATACACGGCGCTTAAATTTGTACGGGCACGCTGCAGAAGATTATACACAGTGTTATTTTTTAATTGTTTAAAGTTGCTCTTTACCTGCCTTATTTTCTCATTTACAAGCAACAAGCATAATATACTGACTGCCTCGTTGGTCTAGTGGTCGCAAGCGCGACTGCTGTGCATGAGGTCTTGGGTTCGATTCCCAGGTCGGGCAAAGTGTTATTGGGTTTTTCCATCATTCTCAGTAGCAGCCTCGGAGTCTGGATTTGTGCCCGGTTGATGGCAATAGGCTCGCCCCCTATTACATGAGACTAAAAACATAACTGGCAAAATGTGGGTGTTCTAATAGGTACACCTACCTAACCCTTCGGGGATTACAGGCGTGATGTTATGTTAGGTTATGTTGCTTTTTACCTGCATTATTTTCTCATTTACAAGCAACAAGCTTAATATAACCCAGATTTTGTGAAAACTTAATTGAAAAGAGTGGCCGGTAAGTTTATTAGCCGTTCTAGTTCATAGAGACGTTTTTGAACGAGCAATCAGATTTAACTTTCTGACTAACTAACCGACTTCTTGACAGTTCAAAATTGCCCGTTAATAGTTTTATTGAAATCAATGAATTTTCTTTTTATCGAGCTTTTGATGGTCGCCACTGTTGATTCTAGCTTTCAAGAGTAGAATAAACAAATTAAATTATAAAATGGTAAGTAACACTAAATATTTCGAAGTGAGAAGAAACCGCGGAAGACTACCTGAAACTCGATTAAATTTATGGGCTGATGGGCACTAGTGTGTTGTACGAGAATGTTTCTCAGAAAATGAGTCTATTACTGTGGATCAGTTCCAAATATGTCCCCGTATGTCTGAACACGCGTGCATGTGAAAGGAATTCAGCAAAGTAAACTCAACTTGTACGCTTTTGTGAGTGTGCCAGTGTATGCGTGAGCAATGTCGCCAAATTACACTGGATATTATATTTGGCATTAGTTTCACACAACCTTCCAAGAAGTTAGTTACCTACAGACAGAACTAATAATAATTATTCCAAGCGAATTTCGGGCACAGCGGACAATCTCAATGGAGACTCAATAACACTGGAGATGCAAAAGTGCGTGTTTTATTCGCCACCTTGGTAGACACCATGGCCTGGCATGGTAGATGTCGTGATGGCCTAGTGGTTAAGGCGCCCGCCTCTCATGCATGAGGGTGTGGGTTCGAATCCGGGCAAGTACCAATGTGACTTTTTCAATTCAAATGTACTTTCTAAAGTTTATCTTAGACATTACTGACATTCCGTGCCTCGGAAAGCACGTTAAGCCATTGGTTCCGGCTGTCATTCGTGGATCTTTAACAGTCGTTACGAATCGTCAGAAGCTTGAGAGTCTGACAACCAGTCTTACCTAGGGGTATCGTGTTACCCAGTTACTGGGTTGTGGAGGTCAGATAGGCAGTCGCTTCATGTAATATACTGGTATTCAGCTGCATCCGGTTAGACTGGAAGCCGACCCCAACATAGTTGGGAAAAGGCTAGGCAGATGATCTTGGTAGACACCATGGCTTGTCTGCCTGAATCGGTGCTACATGGGAGCCAATCACAAACCTTCATACTAATATTCTCCAGACTGAAACCCGTCACCTCGCCGGTCAATCTCAAGTAAACAGCTGATATTAAAGTGAAAAAGTGTGTGTGTAAACACAGGTGCACTCTCTCTTCCTTCACTCTCATAGTGAAAGAAGAGGGCTATCGATCGACTCCTTGAAAATTTAAAAGTGACTATAAATGGTCTGATTGAAATAAATGTTTAGAGTTTGACGTTTTTAGTTCGATGAGACTGTAGTCGAACACGACCGGAGACTATAGCAAAGGAGATTTTCGAGGCACGGGGTGTTACACCACCGAATTCCAAACTTCATGCTGCTGCATAGAAGTTCTAAATAGAAAAACTCAATAACACATTGCCCGGGTTGGGAATCGAAACCCCATTATATTAATAAAGGAATAACTATTTTCATTTCCTTAAAATTCTTTCACAAAATCGTATGCTTTAATAAACCGCACGTTGTGAAACGTTACTTTGATGTAGCCAACCAGTAGTAGATCAGTAGCATCTTGTAGTACCTAAACATAAATATTAACATTGGGAGTTAAAGACACAATCTTGAAAAGGGGTAGTCCGTAAGTAATTTTCAGAATACAGCTACACAAAAAAAGTTTCACCAAACTTTTAAATTACATATTATTATGTCCTATCCGGGTTGCTTGCCAAATAAAACGCTGATACAAATAAATGATTACCATACAAAACAAATAAACAACTGACTGCCTCGTTGGTCTAGTGGTCGCAAAGCGCGACTGCTGAGCACGAGGTTTTGGATTCGATTCCCTGGTCGGGCAAAGTGTTGTTGGGTTTTTCCATCAGGAATTCCTCAGTAGCAGCCTCGGAGTCTGGATTTGTGCCCGGTTGATGGCAATAGGCTCGCCCCCTATTACATGGGACTTAAACATAATTGGCGAAATGTGGGTGTAGTAATTGGGTACACCTCTGCCTAACCCTTCGGGGAATACAGGCGTGATGTTTATGTTACAAATAAACAATGACTGACGTCTACTGAAAATGTTTTCTCAAGGTCACATCTCACATATCAAGTCGAAACAAACATAAAACAGTACATTTAGTACTATGGAAGATTTAACTTATTCAGTAGGGTCATTCTTTTGTTAGCATGATTGGCGCAGTAACTCAACGATTGGCTTCTAAGCTTAGGATCGCGAATTTGGTACCAGATGGTTCGTTGAAGTTTAATAAGCATTCGCAATAACTTTTTGATATTTACACTACTAATCAAAAGGGATAACATAACATAACATCACGCCTGTAATCCCCGAAGGGTTAGGCAGAGGTGTACCCATTAGTACACCCACATTTCGCCAGTTATGTTTTCAAAAGGGATAAAGTTTGTTTATTTGTAAAAGGGGTATAAGTATATAAATATCTAAAATATCTATATATAAATATCTGGAATATAAGTCCGGTCACAAACAATCGTTTTTACTGAGGGATAAATGATTATGTTGATAAATGAGAGTAAATATTTTGACTTTGAAGTTTTTATCTTCTAAATAATTACGCAGTGCCGTACTGTTTTGTAGAAATAAATTACCACTAGACTTACCAAAATCTGCACAAGGAAGACAGTACTATTGCAATTTACTCCACAAGCTGTTCTACCGTATTCCTAGATCTGTAGTAAGCCTCAAATTTAGTGGATATTAAACATAGTGAAACAGTTCGGTTGGCACGGAATGGAGACGCCGAGCGAAGTAATAGTTTTATCTTGTTGAACAAATGGTTGTGAAACTGATATAATAGCTGGGTTTTCTACAAGACTTTGTTGCAGATAGTTTTGAGTTGTAATTCTTTGACGTAGAGTTTCTTATAGAATGTTTCGTCTAGGCAAGTCTTCAGTAACGTTCTTCTATCATAATCATCTATTTCTGCAAAGTGGTATTTGTATGCACTAGTTTGAAGCGTGTTGTGTCTGGGATTTCGTCCGTCGAAAGAGTTATCTCGGCCCTGGAACGCAAAGGGCATTAGGAGGAACACGGATGGGTTTTAGTCAGTAAGAGCCTGACTCTCCCTTCCGCTCGTAGCGAAAGACGTCATTTGCTGATTTACCATCCTTAAAAAAGGCATAGTCCGCTCCTAAATAACGTCAACTAGGGAGGAATGAAACTAACACACCGCACTAACGCAAAATTTAAAGTTTTTCAATTTCTTTATTTTTTTATTAAACTAACATTTAAAAACTATTTTTATCATTATTATGTTTAAGTCGTAACTTGTTTTCTTTAAGTTAAGGTAAGGAATTGATAAAAGCTTTTTTATTTTATTATTTTTAGTACGCCAACTAGATAAACCAGTCAGTGGTGCCGATTCCCTTGTTCACAAACTAGACTAAATTTAAAGAATTGACATCTCTTACCAACATACAGTGAAAAGAAAGGACGGTGATATTCCGTGACATTAAAGAACTAAATGAGAGATGTCAAATTAGTTTTGCCTTGAACTTCTCCGTATTTTTAATCCACACGTTTTAAGATGTCAACTATAACTGTATGGATATGTCAGATGGACTAAATTTGACAGCTCTTATTCACATTAGTCTCTTTCTTATTTTATTGGAAAGAAAAAGATGGAAATAGTCTAATTTTAGTTTAGTTTGTGACCAAGGGAATCGGCACCTATTAACTAACTAGACACCTCAAGTCCTAAAATTTGATTAAATGTAAGTCACTTTGACACTTTACGAGTTGTAAACATTCTGGTTGGATTTTAAAAGATTCCCAGCGATAGAAACGTCGCTGTAAAACAGTTTATGTGGTAATAAACGTTCATTTAAAATTACGACTTAGTTAACAATTTAATTTGGTTTTTATTTTACCATTTAGGGTTAGCTATTGGATAAGAGTGTGCTAAGTACCGTCAACAAAACAGAAAGGTATGCAGGGTCGACTAATATAGTTCAAGATTTCTTAGAAATCGATGAATGTTTTGATTTAAAAAGTAGATTTTGAACAGTTTATTAATTAAGATAAGATTTAATCCATCCAACAACAACATCCATCGGTTTCTAAGGAAATATTCAGCTATATCTGACGACTCTGGATGACTATCTGTTTTGTTGACTGTACATTCGTTTACCTAACTGTTTCAAAGTTGTATGGCGTTGTATGTAGTAGCTACATAGCGTTGCAGATTAAATGTCCAGGAAACGTTGAGCTGAATATGAAACTACTGTAAGCTTGTTATTTCATTGGTGTAGTAAGAGAGAGTGCACCTGTGATTGCGCCACCCACATTTCGCAAGTTATATTTAAGTCCCATGTAATAGGGGGCGACCCTATTGTCATCCACCAGGCTCGAATCCAGACTCCGAAGCTGCCACTGAGAAATTCCCCATGGAAAAACCCAATAACACTTTACCCAACCTGGGGTTCGAACCCAAGACCTCATAATCAGCGGTCGCGCGTCACGACCACTAGCCCAACGAGGCATGTATCTAATAATATATGAATATATCCTGCATACTTGATTAGTCTCATTTGAGACTGACCGCCGTACCTACCGGAAATTCGGCCGGGCAAATATTATAATGATTAATGATTAATAATTCAACTAGGTATATCAAACAAATCTGTCCTATTAATAATTTATTAACACCCTTGCTTCTACTTAATTATTAAAGTCATTCGGATACTTTCAACCATGTTTCAAAACGATGTTCAAACAAATTATGTTTGCCGTACTAATCAGCGCTTATAGCTTCTAATACCGTGAAATAAAGTTTGGAATTGGCTAGCAAACAGTTTTATAACTGTAAGATAGGAATAAATATTAAATTTACTTAAATTGAGGTCTTCACGACAAACTGAAATTATATTCTGTTTGAAGTTCATATTTATTAAATGTTATGGAAAATAATATATTATATAGTGTAATAAATAGGATTTTTTGATACCCTATATCTTTCTTCTTTCTTTTTTGTAAATAGACATACTTTATTATTGTCAAAGAACGAGTGAACGAACGATATTTGAGTGATTCATTTGATTGATGTTGAGATAAATCTTTTTTGGACGATTATTATTTTATATTTAATCGTTTTATGACGGGATTGTTCTTTCTAGCAAAGTAACAAATACATAGTTATTCCAAAAAACATAAAGAGGTAAAATAAACTTCAGATTTCAGTGTAAAACTTTAAATTATTACGAATTTTTTACTCGACTGCTGTGTAGCACAAAAAGAGGATTATGTATTTGACCTGTAAGTGTGTATGTCCGCTCGTAACTACTCAACGGCTCAAAAGATTCAGAATCTAAATAAAAATACAAAAATCTAAAAACCTGACTGTGTAAAAAATAACTTTAAAATTAAAAGCAAAATACAAGTACCTACCTACTCTAGGAGTCTAGAGTACTTATTTGTTTTTTTTACGTTAGTAACTGTAATTAAAATTACGTTAATTAAAGTCTAGACTAGGTACATACAGTACTTAAAGTCTAGAATGGTTACTTGTTTTTTTTCAATTTCAACATGTGAGAGCTAAGACATCAATCACTAAAATAGCTCCACGTTAAAAAACCACAAAAAAGTAACCAAAAATAAATTGCTATTCTATAAAAAGTACTAGGCAAACATGACATAACAAGATCTCACGAAAAGCGTTCAACAAAAGTGTTATAAAGCTTCCAAACCACTTGACGAGGATAAGTTGCTTCGTAATATCAACTTAACAGCCGTACTAGGTGCTATAAACTCTTTCGAATTTCTGATCTCCTGGTAATAACGGTGGAAGCCTACTTTACAAAGTTTAAAAAATATAAGGCATGTAATATGAAAAAGTTTTTTTACCAGACGAACGTTGAATTTTATAGAATTCGGCTATATTGACATGATATATTATTCTTCAGGGATGTTTTATGTTTTCGGGATAAGCGTTTTATTTTTATTTATAACTTCAATATTTTAGAAACCGAACACGAGGCAGTTCATTGATTTGAGTGCGATCTTGGTAAGATAGAGGTTTTAAGGTCAAAGTCTGCAATAATTAGTTTAGTTTGTAGTTATTTTTTTTTAGGCCATTGTGTATCTTAGGGTTAGACGAACGCCTTAACTTTCTTTTTCCAAATCCAACAGGTGACTAGGTCCATATTTAAAAAAAAAACACTTCTTCTAACCTACCTCAGAAGTACAGCCAAAACACGTGCGCTAAAGTAAAAATATAAGATTTCAGTAATTCTTTTTATTGTAAATATGACTCTATCTTTGATAATTTTGGTTGAAAAGCACAATAGTATCACCCATTAAAATGAATAAAGACTTCAAACTAAAATCTTACTTCTATGCAAAAATTTGTAAGTGTGGATGTTTATTACTCAATCATTCCTGAACGGCTGAACGGATCTTGATGATATTTGGTACAAAGATAGATTATAGTCTGGAATAGAATATAAGTTACTTTTTATCGTTTCTGTAGCTTGATATATTAAAAGCGAAAGCTAGATAATAACATCATAACATCACGCCTGTTATCCCCGAAGGGTTAGGCAAAGGTGTACCCATTAGTACACCCACATTTCGCCAGTTATGTTTTTAGTCCCATGTAATAGGGGGCGAGCCTATTGCCATCAACCAGGCACAAATCCAGACTCTGAGGCTGCTACTGAGAAATTCTTGATGGAAAAACCCAATAACACTTTGCCCGACCTGGGAATCGAACCCAAGACCTCATGCACAGCAGTCGCACTCGCGACGACTAGACCAACGAGGCAGGAAAGCTAGATAATATTTATTTATTTATTTAAACTATATGCACATGCAAAAAATATACTGTACAAATGCGGACTTAATGCCTTGTCTCGTTCGAAATGAATATTCTTAATTCAACAAGCTGCTATAATTAAAAAAAATAAAAAACACGACTGCAAAAATTGCATGTATTTGTACTTTTTTTACTCGTCAGTTGTTTTTACGACGTTTTTTATTTACTGTGTTGTATATTTTTTAAATCTATTTGTCAAATTCTAGACGATAAACATAGACACGACCAGATTCATTAAAAAAAAATATTGAGGCTGGTATTCATTTACGTTTTAAAGTGATTCTTTTTATTTTTAACTAGCCTAAGAATGTTACTCAGAACGATGCAAGGATTGTAACGATACCCCATACATCTAAATCGGTTCAGGTGTTTAAAAGTAATGGTGGAATAAAGAATCTTTTCTTTCTTTGAGGCAGTCGCGTAAATAAAACCGATTGAATATATATACGTTAAATTCTACCCTCTTATAGTAATAACTATGCATTAACTCCACCTTAAATTACCTATAATACTGGCTTTAACGTTTAATCCGTTTGTCAGTTTCTTCTAACAAATAAAGGGACGACTGTAAGTAGCTCTCACTTTCACCGTCTCTATTTGTACGGACATTGAATCTGATTTGATCTTCTCCTTTATGTCTTCAAGCTTGGTAAAGACATCCTCATGGTCTTTTTACGTCCGTTGTAAAAGGAAAACTATTTCGTAGTTCTGAATACTTAGTTTTACTTGCAGAATAAAGGATAATTTTCTTTTTCACTTGTTTTAATTTTCTTTTAGCTTTTTTAGGCCCGCTTGTGTCATCCAGGGTTATCTTTAAACCTCAAGTTTTAGCCAATATTGGCAATTAATAAAACATTTTTTTTAAAAATTAACCTTGTGTTGAGTTAAAGGAGTGATTGTCGTGATGGTCTAGTGGTTAATCCGGGCAAGTACAAATGTGACTTTTTCAATTTATATGTACTTTCTAAAAGTTTATCTTAGACATTACTGAAATTCCGTGCCTCGGAAAGCACGTTAAGCTGTTGGTCCCGGCTGTCATTCGTGGATCTTTGACAGTCGTTACGAATCGTCAGAAGCTTGAGAGTCTGACAATCAGTCTTACCTAGGGGTGTCATGTTACCCAGTTACTGGGTTGTGGAGGTCAGATAGGCGGTCGCTCCATGTAAAATACTGGTACTCAGCTGCATCCGGTGAGACTGGAAGCCGACCCCAACATAGTTGGGAAAAGGCTAGGCAGATGATGTTGAGTTAAAGGAGTGACTGGCTTCACCTAAGTCACTGAGATGGAACCTCGCTCAGGTCACTACATGTACCATAGAAGGTCCGTCATACATTACTACTATCATAAATCAACACCTGTGCTGATTATAAACAAGATAACAATTTGAGCACCTCCCTCTTCACCGGCTTCAAAAGAAGAAAGTTCTTAGAATTTTAGTATCTTTCGATTTAGGCTATAAAATATACAGAACCCTAAAAAATACACTCACTTATCCATGATCCATAATCATAAAATTCTTAATAAGTACATAGGTACGTGTGTGAGCATATGGCGTTTTGCTTTGAATATGAATGCGTACCATATTTATACGATAACGCACGAAATTCAATTATGGTGTGGCGTTTACTTGGATGTATTTTCAAAACGATATATAAAACTGAAGCCTGAATTTTTTCAGACAAGTTTTTTACTATTTTTAAGCTTAATATGTGGTGCGTTCAATGTGTCACGTTTTGTTATATTACTGAGCATTTTTCTTATACTTATACAAGGTGTTATTTTATTAAAATAAAACCCGAACAAGGGTCATTGAACTGATCATTATGAACAACTTTTTATACATGACCAAACCTGTAAACGCAAAAATAAAATCAGGTAATCCATTCGTTTTTTTTTATTGTCTCCATGTGCATAATAAGAGCTCTAACGTTACCTAAACTTACATGCATATATTAATGTACATTACAAAATGAGTTCTAATGGGTATACTTCTGCCTAACCCTTTGGGGATTAGAAGCGTAAAGTTATCTTATGTTCAATTTCCGTTTACATAATGCCACATTATTTAAAACTGAACGTTCTAAATAACGTGACGTAAAGAATCAAGGTTACTTGTAAAAATATTCAATGCAAAAATAAAATATCGGAGCCAATCCTTTGAAGCTTTGAAGTCTGTCAAAATGTTGTCTATCTCACAGAGAGGGTATTTTGCAAATATTTTCTTCGGCTTTTTTGTTATCTTAACTCACCTTTTAAGAAAAATAAGGGTATTCTTTTTGGTTATCAGAATTTTGTGTAGGTTTATTACGTATACAGGGTTATTTTTAAAACACCAGCAACCTGAATGAAACACCAGCAAATTTCATGATTTCAGGGTTGGTCCCATAGTAAAAGTTGTTCATAACGATGAGTATAATGACCCCTTTTCAGGTTGCTGGTGTTTTAAAAATAGCCCTGTATAGTACAATCACGAGCATAAACATGTATACAGTCTGTTAGTGTAAACATCGTTGTCACTAAAACCATAGGTACTTAATTTATTATAAAAAATGTTTATCTGAATTTAAAAATAAATAAACAAAGTTTTCTTTCAAATATAAAAATAAAATCTGTCCGACACCGTCCGTAAATTCATGGATACTATGCGCCCGAGTTACGTAATCACCGCAAAGGGCGTTGACCTGCTGCACTGGCCGTCCGTTATAACTACCTAAATAAGTTTTAACTAATTACATCATTGTAATATAGGGTGAAATAATTTTAAGCAAAAATGGAGATTTTACTTTAAAAAAAAAGTTTTTTTTTTCATTGAATTTACGTTCTATTAGTGAAACCAAACCACTGGTTTAAGGATAACGGTGTTTACACTAATACTGTATGCATAGTTAAAAACTAAGGCAATTTTTCGTTAATGAAAGATTGAAACTTAGAAATTAGAACTGCCCTGTAGAATGCAGAATTTGATATTCGTTATATTATATTATGTAAAATTCAAACACAATGTACATTGTTTATGAATAAATAAATGAAATGAAATGTAACACCATTACATTTTTATCAATCCTTTAGGAGTAAATTGCTTTAGAATGTTGCTATGTGTATACATGTTCATACTCATGACTGTACTCGAATTCGAAATGACCGGGGAGAGACCAGGCACATGGCCAGCGACTTTACTTACTTTTAAAGATACGGGATACGGTGTTATTGGGTTTTTCCATCAGGAATTTCTCAGTAGCAGCCTTGGAGTCTGGATTTGTGCCCGGTTGATGGCAATAGGCTCGCCCCCTATGACATGGGACTAAAAACATAACTGGCGAAATGTGGGTGTACTAATGGGTACACCTCTGCCTAACCCTTCGGGGATTACAGGCGTGATAGTGTCACACCACTAATTTTAAAAATGCAAACTGCTACAGAAAAATTATTAGTAGAAAAACTCAATATCACTTTCCCCGACCTGGAATCGATCCCAAACTCAGCGAGTGTGAGACCAACGGGGCAGTCAAAATGATTATACAACATGAGCATCTGCCCGCGACTTCGTCCATGTTGATTTTGTCACACCTGTTATATTACGTCTTTGATCACTGCTCTGCTCTCGTAAATCGCAGCGTGATGTTATATAGCCTCTACTATTCCTAATGAATTTGGCTATCATACACAAGAATAGTTTTTCCAATACGGCTTTTCGTTCCAGAGATTACCGTGTAGAAACAAAAAACTCTTCAGTTTTTTAAATAAATATATAGATAGATATTGAAGTTAAATATTTCCTTTTGTATTTTAGAATTTCCGCCAGGTAGGTGCAGGTACTTATAAAAGTACAGTTGTACTTGTTTATTTTTTCCCGAGAACTGAAATACAGCTCCAACTTTATTAGCGAAGTTTTTAAAAGGTTTTGTTGATACCAAGTCAAGAGTTATTCCAGAAGTCGTAAAAATTTGGAAAAACAACCTACAAAAATCGGCGGTTTGCAGTAACTTCGAAATCTGTAAAAGTACGGTCATGTACTTTCAAAATACGTTAAAAAATAGAATATTTTTCTAAAATTTCAAGTAGCCCAAGTTACTTCTTGTAACATCAGCTACCAATGAATGTCAATATCGGTCCTGCCATTTTAGAAATTAGCTGGAAAAAACAGACAGACAAATATTTTAAAAAATTCATAATTATTTATTTTGTATAAAACTGTTTTTTTTTACATTACAAACAGACACCTTTTTTTTGCGATATTTGCAGCGAATTCGCAAGCTGAACTCGCAGTGAGCAGGCCACATAGCACGCAGAACTGATGGCCGATGACCACGCACCGGCAAGCGCAGCGTAGGATGTCCACCCACAAGGCGGACAGACGATTTGAAGAAGACCACAGGATCGCGCTGGATGCAAGCCGCTTCCGACCTATTGGAAATCTACAGTCCTATTGGAAATCTATCGAAGAGGTTCAGCTGTAGATGTCTTATGGCTGATATTGTTTATATATGTTATATATATATATATATATGGCTTATGCATTAATTGAATAGTGTATAGCTAAGTAATAAAACAACAAAAATATATAATGAAATTTTATTTCCCAATAACTAATCATAATTTATCTTTATTTATAATCAAACGTATATTTACATAATTCTAAACGCTTTTTATCACGTCGGTAACAATATATAAAGTTCATTTGGTGGGCCTTGGACCTGTGTTATATGAGCTAAAGCTGCGAAAATGATCACAGGTTTAAATAACAGTGTTTCTTCTGCTAAGTAAAGTAAGGTCAGTAAAATGATGAGTGTTGACACTGACGGTGGATGCAGTGACTGAGTCCCGGCGTGCAGTTCCGCTAGACTTTCTTCTGGAACAAATGGAACGTGTTAGTGGAAGAATCAGACATAAGTCAAAGTCAAAACATTATCTCAATTAGACCATTTACAGGCCCTTTAATTTTCAAGAAGTCGGTCGGTTAGACAGAAAGTTGAAGCGTGTTGCTCGTTCCAAAATAGAGGTAGGCCTCTATGAAAAAGAACTAGCAAGAAACTCCACGGCACGACATAATATACGTTATGTATATTATCCCCAAAGGGTTAGGCAGAGGTGTACCCATTAGTACACCCACATTCCGCCAGTTATGTTTAAGTCCCAAGTAAAAGGGGGCGAGCCTATTGCCACTAAACGGGTACAAATCTAGATTTATTTCATCACCATTAAATAAAAGTTTTTAAGAACTTGAAAGTTCCTATTTTAAAAAATCGGGCAAATCCGAGTAAAACTCTCACACGATGAGTCCATACCGTCATACAATATTTAATACTACAATTTTTTTTTTAATAGTTCAGAAAGATACCTTTATTGTAAAAGGGGTACCTTTTATATAATTATAATTTTTATTTCTTATTATTGCGGTCAAAATAACACACACCATGTGAAAATTTCAAGTGTCTTCCCATTACCGTTCAAAAGATACAACCACAGGGCTGTATTTGTTTGTATACCTATCACAGGACAGACAGACACACAGCAGAGTCTTAGTAATAAAGCCCCATTTGCCACCCATCGTGTACGGAACCCTAACAAGAATTACTGATCAAAAATATGACCTAACTGAGAGACTTCTATTTCACTTTGATCTCAAAAGAAAGTTAGTTGTTTTATTATCCTATCTTGTTTATAAATTTTCAATAGGTAGTAAGTGTCTCTTCTAGAAATAGGAGCATTATTATTTCAGGCGAGACTTCGACTTTCAAATTTTCTTTTATACTACTTAAATCAGTTTTTGTGATACTCGTATAAAACTTCGATGTCTTATTTGCATAATAATATCATTTGTGAGTTGCGATCAAAGTTGGAAAACATTTTTGGATCAAAGATTGAATTTTGATATTTGGTTCTTGATCTTTGGTTGCTTGTTACTTTTGGAGTATTCAGTAATATTATTGCGAAGTTTGTATCACTATTATTTGGGATTGGTTGGAAGGGTATAGGGGCGTTGACGTTCACAGGCACATAAGACGTTTTAGTTCTGGAACGAAGTTGCTTAAAGCTTGATTCACACATATCAGTGAAGTCACAGTTCCAGCACCGTCCCGTATCAGTGATAAATTATTATTTCATACATTCTCTATGAACGCGTTCACACTTGTCAGTGTCAGTTACGACACAGTGCTCTCAGTGTCAGTTTCGGTGCGTTCATAGAGAATCTATAAAATAATCATTTATCACTGATCCGGGACGGTGCCGGAACTGTGTCTTTACTTCTTCTAAAATTTTGCAATGCCTTTTGCTTTCTATGAAGAGAATATTCCCAATAGCACGCTCTATACAAATGTAATAAGGCCGTATTTTGAATAAATCAAATCAAATACAACCATTTATTTACTTAAATTTATATATATAACAATAGAATTTAATATCCAACCATAATAAGTGAGCAAAATAATTTAATTATTATCTAAATATTCATTAGGTTTAGGATAACAACAATAATGAACGAATAAATAATAAATTATGACTAAATTAATTACATTTATCAATTAACTAATCATCATTAATTGAATATAATATAATAGGCTTTAACAATGATTAACTAAACTCGATGAAATTATTAGTGCAAATTGCTATTAGTAACTAAGTACCATAATGATGTTTTGAATTACGTACCATTTTGAAATTAAATTTAAGCGGGACAAATACTAGATAGTAGTACCGATTCCCTTGTTAACAAACTAGACTAAATTTAGAGAATTGACATCTCTTACTAACATACAGCGAACGGAAAGGACGGTGACATTAAAGAACTAAGATAGCGATGTCAAATTAGTTTTGCCTTGAACTTTTCCGTTTTTTTAATCCATACGTTTTAAGATGTCAACTATAATTGTATGGATGTGTCAGATTGACTAAATTTGACAGCTCTTATTTTCATTTGTCTTGTTTTATTGGATAAAAAAAGATGGAAATAGTCTAATTTTAGTTGACCAAGAGAATCGGCACCATTAGTGAACCAATTATAGCTAAAATAAAATAGCTATATTTACTTATTGACCAATGTATTACTCGATAACGTTTGTATGGAGCTCGTTGCTGGAAATATCATCTTTAACAAGTCTATTTACTACATCTCAAAATCTTCATGAACTTCCTCCGTCGTGGGGGTGATGGAGGGGCATGTCTCTTGCCAATCGTGTATCGGGAGTTGTGTATGCTTATGCGAATCCCTCACTCCTGGCCATAGGTAGAGGAAGAACACTTTTTTTTTTTTAACTTGGTAAAAATCATCAAATGACTCCTTCCGTCCTGGGTGGGGCGGAAGGGACTGTCAGACTTTAACTGACTAAAAAACCACCCTGTTCCTTCTGTTGCCCTTTACGTTCCGGGGCCGCGGTATCCTGTTAAGACGTCCCGCAACCCCGGCAGAGGTAGAACACTACGGTGGTTTTAGCCGGTGAGAGTTCGACATGCCCATGAACCCCACGACGGGGTAATTCCAGGAGGATTTGCGGGACGTCTTAACAGGATACCGTGGCCCCGGAATGTAAAGGGCAACAGAAGGGACAGGGTGGTTTTTTAGTCAGTAAAAGTCTGACAGTCCCTTCCGCCCCACCCAGGACGGAAGGAGTCATTTGATGAATTTTACCACCTAAAAAAAAAGGGAGGATTACAACTGCTCAAAAAAATAAATGCTATCATGTATCTCTTGCTTGTCTACCTAACATGTGTCGTGTTAATTTATTTTCTAAACTGTCTACAATACGTACCGTTGAGAACATGTACCGACACGGTGTGAGATCTCGCGCCTCGGACCGCGCATGTGTAATTTCCTGCGTCGCTGCTGTTAACGCGCGCCAACCGCAGCTGGCTGTCTGCGCCTCCGGGCACTTGCTCTGTCTTCACGCTGTAGAAAAGAAGATCATTAGCTTTTACACATTCACTGCCGGGCCAAAAATATTGAAAGTCAAACCGCCACTAGAACACGTCAGGCACTTTCCTGACTTATTAAAAACGGCATCTAACGGGCTAATAGAAGCAACTGGACGAAGAAAATACTTTATTTTTCATCTTAGCGTATCGATGGCAAATACTACATACATACACACACACACATACATACATACTAAGTGGTATTTTTTTTCACTCTTCTTCTCAACCTGACCATCTAAGCATATTCTTTTCTATCCTTGTCAGTACATCCTCTTTTAATCCGCAACGGTCTCGTATAACCTCATTCCTCACTCTATGTTTCAAAGTTACCACACGTACTTCGAAACGAACGCATGTACACAGCATTAATCCTACATAATACCTATGAAAACACACATTGGTACTTAATTGTGCCCGGTTGTAAACCCACAATCTGGGCCAATAAGACATAATTATAGTTATGTACTTACTAAGTATATCATAAACATCACTGACATGGATGGAGGAAAATATCGTGAGGAAGCCTGGACTTATACATATTATTAAGTAAGTCAAACCGACTTGAACAAGCGTAGTTATCAATGCTCGTGCCTTCTCTGTGTGGGAAGAGGACTCTGTGTGGGCAGAGGGACAGTAAAAGGTATTTCTAGTATTATTTCCTTTTGTTCTCTTAATCTAAATATAATATAACATTCTTAAATATTAATGATTCAGATATTCAGAGGGCAGTATTTCTGTACTGCCCTCTGAATCAAGTCTTTGATCCAGATGCCTTAAATATTTGAGGCTCTTGGCTATTGAGCCAAGGGCTACTATTATTGTTGTTATATTAAAACCTTAATGGCATAACATAATAAAATTTAAAATAAATAAGGAAATAAGAAAATATATTTCCGTTCAGTTCCCAAGAAGGTACATAACAATATTCACAACATCAACGTTCTATTAGCTTGTTGTCAACGGGCGAGTTTTGAGCGAAGTCTATTTAAAATTTCATAAATGTCTGGCTTGGCATCAAGTTTCACGTTTGCGTGAGCCGCCCCATTTACATTGTATATTTATCAGCAATCCGGTTTGCTCCCTTTTTCTGTAGGTAGCTACACTATAATGTACCGATAGGATGTAAAATAAACCATTATTGCCTTTAGACTAAGATCGTAGCGTCGCCAGAATTACGTGTTTTTAACTTGGCTGAAATTTGAAGAAGGAATTTGCAATTTTTCTTCCTACTACTGTTATAAACGCCAGGCGCTCATAGCTGTCTCTCAGGTTAGGCTACGCTTGCCGGTGTTGATCCGTGGATGAGTGACCATCTTTACACATCGAAACTCCTCCGTGCCTCGGAAACACGACCTTTTAAACGTGTATCTTTAACAGTCGTTATGAGACAACAGAGACTCGAAAATCTGACAACCTGTCTTATCAACGGATGTCGCATTACCCAGTTACTAGGTCATGGAGGTCAGATAGGCAGTCGCTCTATGTAAAATAATTATATTCAGTTACATCAGGTTAGACTGGAAGGCGACCCCAACATAGTTGGGAAAAGGCTAGGCGAAATTTAGGTAGCAGAACATTATCAAAGTCATAAAAAATTCTAGATACAGATGTCACAAACAACTGAGTACAAAAGTTGTCAAAGAATTATGTTAAACACGAAACCCTTCTGTTATATAAGTTCATGTAATTTGGTGTCTTATGCCACTTAAGTTTAAGACTCTTGTAGGTCCTTACTTCAAAAGTTCTCTTGTGTTTTGTTGACCCTTTGTCTATAACAGCTTAACCACTTAAACGAGTACTCGTCTGCTAGTTAATGGGCGCGGGGTAGGGCTAGAGGTGCCGGCAACGGGCGTTCGTAGCGTGATACACAAGAGGCGAAATGGACACTGGACAGTTTTTAAGATAAGTGACGTCTCAGTGATTTTTTTCTTTGTTTTTCAGTGATTCTATCTGATTAATTTCGTTGCGAGATCCAAGAGAGTTGAATCATTTCTCCGGGACTCATCGAGCTTCATTGCGTTTCTGCCATTGGCTTTCAGGAGTTGCAGTGGTTGGGAATAGTTTGGTAGAATACAGTGGTTTACAGTGGACGGAGGACTTAATTAAGTGGTTTAGCTATACTAAAATACTGGCTAGTAAATTAGTAATAACAGAAAACTGGACACTAAGGATATTTTTCTTGAAACAGACTGATGAGAAACTTGTTTTATGTTTTAGTTTATTTTGAAGTACCTAAAATAAAAGAACACTTTTTTAGGTACTTTGCTGCGTCATATGCCAAAAAATATTAGCCTAGTTACCCCTTCCAAAAGGTAATTTTAAATAGACAAGAAACTTCATACTTACGTTAAAAATAAAATGTTTTACAATAGTTATTTTCGATAGATTGTTTAGATTTGTAATCATTATGTATTTTCGATTTTCATCGCTCACTTAGATTTCACTCATTTCGAAATGTGGTAGAAGCTCGTAAGTTTAAACTTAATTTATTTTGAACCCAGCTATTCGAATGCATGTCACAGCAAAATTTATAATACTCATGCTTTGACTAGATTTTCTCTTCAAAAACACATCACCAGAACTTAAATTGAAATAGTCGAGACCTCATTATAACACTGTATGCGGGTCTAAAGTACTTCAAAATTTGCTGACAAAAGCTTATGCTTTGATGAGCACGATCAGAAAATATTTGAGCGTGAACTAAAGTGCAAACTATTTGAGAGTGTACTAGCTTGTACTCGCGACTTTGCTCGAGGGGAGGGGAGGGTATCACAGGGTTTTTTGGCACGGCACTCTTATTCTTTTTCTAAAATACTTAAACAATAATTGATAGACGTACACCATTTGTTAGTCTGTCAAAAAATGGTCTTCACATGGCCTAGGAAGAGGTAGGTTGATGACCTGAAAGTGTATCACGTGGTTTGGTTCAAGGTGGTGCAGAAAATGATGTGTTAAAATCAAATCAATGCATCGACTACTTACAAACTACATCGTTAGGAAACCTGGACTTATACCAGTCTATTACTGTCCCACTCAAACCATGTCAGAGGCCCTTGAGGCGGTTTAGAAACTCTGACACTAGGGTGTGTTCGGTCGTAAGACCTTACTGCCCACACGATAAAGAAAGAAGATCAAATACTTTTTGAGTGTTTTGGACACAAATATGGAAGCTGATTATTTAGTCGTAAAGATTTTTGCTTTACCTGATCCCTCCTCGAGTGGTATCAGCATTCAAAGCCCTGCCTTCGTGCAGCCACGTCAGCAGCGCAGGAGTCTCGACGTGCCGCGCTCTGCAGAGGAGGGCCAGGGTTGACTCAGCTTCGTAGTACTTCTCCAGTAGAGGGGCTCCCGCCTCGTCGACTACCCACACTTGTGGGGCTGTGGAACAAATTAATTATTTAATTTTAATGATCGGACATTAATTACAACTTATTTTTGAGAAGTAGTAACTTCAGCGAAACGATGGAAAGGTTCGACATTTAAAGCATTTGGCTGTAGTAGAAATTGCCTAGAAAAGGACAATAATGTATCTTGGTTTTTCGAAATATCCTGTGATGCTTATACAGGTAAGTTAAAACTAGCACTTGAACGTAAGTGAGTAAGATACACTTTAATACCTGATACATAAAATCATAACATAACATAACATCACGCCTGTAATCCCTGAAGGGTTAGGCAGAGGTGTACCCATTAGTACACCCACATTTCGCCAGTTATGTTTTTAGTCCCATGTAATAGGGGGCGAGCCTATTGCCATCAACCGGGCACAAATCCAGACTCCGAGGCTGCTACTGAGAAATTCCTGATGGAAAACCCAATAACACTTTGCCCGACCTGGGAATCGAACCCAAGACCTCATGCACAGCAGTCGCGATTGCGACCACTAGACCTAACCTAACCCAGATATAAATCATCGCAAAATATCAACCATGCTAAAATGACATACATAGGTCTAAGTCGTCGTTCTTAATTATATATTGTAATATCTATTCACAAAATTTCAGCTTAATATATTGACGACAGCCTAACAACTCTGGATCTTGGATCATAATAAGCTGCACGTCTTATTAATATTATAGGTACGTCGGAGGATATTTTTGGGCAAAACCTGTCGACATTGTTCCAAAATGTCCAATTTTACTTATGGAAAAATATATTTTTAGGTGTTATTTTATTAGTATCTAGTATTGTGTTATATATGTACCCTAGTATATTTCTTTTCTATTTATATTTTATTTAGTATTCTATTGATATTTTTAACTTAATTCTAATAATTACTTATAACATCGTTTTGGTTTTTTACTGTAAAGGCGTTATAATTGTGTGTGTAAATAAATAAATAAATAATAATAAATAAACTGTTGAAATAAAGATATCGCTCACATTCCAAAATATAAAGCAACATCTTTTAACGTAGAAGTTTAGTGAGTGTAGCAGAAATGGTCTCTCACTTTAAACGGAAACAAAATAAAGGCGCGGTTACATTGAAAGCTTTTATATGTATAGTAGTTAGAAGCTATAAGATGTAGAAGAGACATCGTGAAAGAAGAAGTAAAAACTGAAGAAGAAAAGAGTAGAAGAAAAGACCAAGGCATTAAGTCCGCCTTTGTACTTTTTTGTTGCATAAAGTTTAAAGAAATAAATAAATAAATAAAAGAAAGAAAAAAGAAGAAACAAAAAGAAGAGAAGAAGAAGAATTGATTAACAAAGTTAGAGGGTACTACTAATAATAATAATTTTAGGAACTGAGGTTGAGACTTGACAAAAATGACTCTAATGTCGTTAATTTTGTTGTCATTGTCACTGAGATGAGATTGCGACTAGGTTTTGAACATTTTTAATGAGTAAAATTGACCTTCTGATCGAGCCTTTACGCCACCTAATACTAAAGTGTCACCTTCCATAGAGTTCTCATATTAAATGAACTCCATAACACTCATACACTTCGTTGAAGGGAACTCATTAAAACTTTCATGTTCCCTATTGATACAAACTGCGGAGTTCCGTATTACATTATGTATAGATTACTTGTGTCTTGAGCAAAGGGGTCTCCAATTAATAACGATGCGAGTAGGATTATAATCGAGTTTGTGTAATTTGAGAGAGGTCTGAAAAGCTTCTGTTGGCTGTAATTAAGACAGATGGGAACGGATTAGAGAAAAATTGAGTGAAACCGTTTGGGGATGGCCGGTTTTATTCTGTTAATCTTCGTGAATTGAGTGATGTGAGCTTGACATGAGTTGCCGTTTCATTTTGCATATTGTTCTTTAGCTATACAGTTTAATTAAGTATTATGCTTTCAATTGTTTATTTTTTTTGGATCCTAACATCATCATCTACTAATTTTGTATAGCACTAATTTATCGGATTGTTGGAGGCTTGGAGACACCCAGGTATTCCTACAGGCTCCAGTCTCCATAACATCAATTAATGTAATTAAATATTTGTAACTGTAGGTACTGTATGAACTGATCATTCATTATGTGGTAGATAAAAAAAATCGTTATTATTAACGTTTGTTGATACTAAATATTTTAAATCTGAATTCCATCATTATCTTTAGCTGTACTATAATATAATGCTAGAATGATAATAAGTGGCGTAAAGCTATGTTCACACCAGTGCGCGTTCATGATCATCTTGCGTCTTCAACATTAAATTAATCTCACATCAAGAGCATGCGTCATTATCGCCATCAAAGTACGCTATGGTCATGCACTGTTTTAGCGCATTCCTCATTGCATGCGTCAGACGAAAAGGCAAGATGAACCTGAAATTGCACTAGTGCAGACATAGCTTAAAACTTCCATCTCAATATTGCACATTATTCTCACAAGGTACCATAAACTTATCAACATACAAGGGACTTTCACTGAATATCAGGTATGGACGGAATACCGTAAAATCCTAAACATTAATAATACCGAAATATCGATTACAGCCGACAATCTTTCGGAAACCTTCGTGTCTGGCCGAAGGTCGAGCCTCGAGATAATATCTCGAATGTTAGGAGAAAGACCAAAATGTGTAAGGGACGATTTCGATGGAAAGGGTGCCTAGATTTTGGGCTAGTGAGTGGAGAGATAAGGGTGATCAATCGAGCGTATACTTTGACGATAGGCCCTTTATTTTTGGCGCAGTATTAGATAAATGGGCTTAAGTAAGTATCTCTTATGTAGCTTGAGAGATTATAGTGTTTTGTGTTGAAACTTGATTTAATAATATTTGTCTGTTAATATCCCAATCCAGGGTTGCGGATTTTGTTCAAATGGTTCGAAAAAGTCACCGCGGTACTGGAACGAAAAGGGGCATTAGGAGGAATAGGGATGGGTTTTAGTCAGTAAGAGTCTGACACTCTATTCTGCTCCGTTCAGAGCGGAAGAAGTCATATATACCAATAATAATCAGTCAAATGATTATTATTATTATCCTTAAAAAGACTGTCCTACTGCAACGCTAAGGCATTACGAAGTAATGCATAGATCTTAGCATTGAGATTTCTCAAACTTTCGCTGGGGAACACGGGAACGTACGCGCCTCCCACGACAGCTAACCTCAAGGTCATACATACATAAACTCACGCCTTTTTCCCATGGGCGTAGGCTTACTCCTTTCGCCTCATCTACGTTCATACACCTCAAGGTCAATTAGACTAAATTCACTTCAGAAGATTTACAAAGGAAAGGATAATTAAAAAACACGTGACTCTTTAAGTAAACTGTCAAAAATTGTCATATATCCCTTTTCAACTATAATTCAAACACCTAAAGATTATTTTTCGATAACCTTAATGCAAAGTTCCCCTACATCAACTAAGCCATTTATTACTGTCCAAAAAATATGCTTGAACTGAAAATTTTAATACATTTTTATGCAAATAAGACCACTGGACCGGAGCTAAATCCTTTCCCAAGCCGATCTCGACAAGATTATTTATCGTTTAATCGTATCCAAGTACTTGAATACATTATTCTAATGTGGTTGGTGAATAATTGAAGTTTGTAGTTTTTTTTTACTTTTCATCTATTTATGTACCTACGGGTACGGCCTCGTTGGTGTAAGTCGCAAAGCGCGACTGCTAAGGATGAGGTCTTGGGTTTGATTTCCAGGACGGGCAAACTGATTGTTTTTTTTTTATTAGGAATTTCTCTGTAGCAGCTGCGGAGTCTGCATATATGCCCGGTTGGTGGTAATAGGCTCGCTCCCTATCACATGGGACTAAAAACATAACTGGCGAAATGTGGGTGTACTAATGGGTGCACCTGTGCCTAACTCTTCGGGGATTGCAGGCATGATGCTTTGTAGGTTTACGTGCGGGAAAGTATTGTTTTGTGATAACATTATTTATTTGATGAAGTCTCAGCAATTTTTTTTTCGTAAATAATAATTGCTCGGAAGCCATCCACCAAAAAACAATCTTCTATAAATAAAACTGCCTTCAAAAGCTATCCAAGCATTTTTTTAATAAGCCTGGCCTTTTACAAAAACAAAATGTACAAAAATCTGATGAAGGTGTGAAAATGTCAACTTTTGCAAGCTCGAACAAACACGCAATTAAAAAAAAATAATGCGAGGCAATGGTGTTCACTTTCCTATATAGTAATTGTACTGTTTCTTCTTAATATCAGATAGTGCTAATGTGTATTAGGAGGCATGAGAATTAGGGATGATTCTTATTAGAGCGGGCCGTGCCCGGGCCGGGGCGTGGACGAGACGACGTGGTATTGAAGTGCGTCGAGAGGGCCCGGACGGGACACGGATAATGCACTGTGTAATATAAATTGATTCATACAAAATATATGTAACAGATTTAAAACCGTGCCCCGTCCGTGCCCCGTCCGGGCCCCGCCCCGGGCACGGCACGTTCTAATGAGTATCATCCCATAAGGTAAGTATAATTTCTTATCTTCCGTTGAAAAGGGAGTAAACTAAAAATACATAGTTAGTTAATTCAAAATTAGCATCACCGCTTATTATGCAAGTTTGAGCTTTCAATCAACATCATCTGCCTAGCCTTTTCCCAACTATGTTGGGGTCGGCTTCCAGTCTAACCGGATGCAGCTGAATACCAGTATTTAACATGGAGCGACTGCCTATCTAACCTCCACAACCTAGTAACTGGGTAATACGATACCCCTAGGTAAGACTGGTTGTCAGACTTTCAAGCTTCTGACGACTCGTAACGACTGTCAAAGATCCACGTATGATAGCCGGGACCAACAGCTTAACGTGCTTTTCGAGGCACGGAATAATGAAATCATGTGCGTTAAATATATTTTTATAATGACAAAGTATTTGAATTGTAATCTTCTCTATTCAAATGAAATACTTTGTCCTGAATGACTGACTGACAAATCAACGCAAAGCCTAAACTGCTGATCGTAGTGACCTGAAATTTGGAGGGTGTGTTCTTTGTGTGACGTATAAAATTCACCTCCTAAGGGGATGAAACGAGGGTCTGTCATTTACGAGGAAGAAGTCGCGGCCAAAAGCTAGAAATTAATAAATCTAAAGTTTTTTTTTATGAGGTTATACGAGACCGTTGCGGATTAAAAGATGATGTAGTGACAAAGATGGAAAAGGGTATGCTTAGATGGTTCGGTCATGTTGAGAGGATGAGTGAAAGACGATTGACAAAATGTATTTATATGGCAGAGGTGAGTGGTAACGCCGGGACCCCTCCCGGCGTTACCACGCCCTAGGGAAACCTACACTGACCTTATTGTTGAGGTCCTTCAGAAAGGTCAGGTGCAGAGTACTCGTAACCGGCGTGCTTGTATGACGGAATGTATGAACGTAGATGAGGCGAAAGGAGTATGTAAGGATCGTAGCAGGTGCCGTTCTGTAGTTTCTGCCCCATGGGAAAAAGGCGTGAGTTTATGTATGTATGTAAGCTTTTTTTTGAGAAGTTGTGTCTTAAACTATTGATTAATTAATAGTATTTACTGTCCAATTACGTCAAACTGAAGTGACCGCCAGCTCTGTCTAAACGAAGCATAACAAACAAAACATAAATATTATCTCGCACAACATTACAGGTTTAACCTTCATGAAAGTTAATTTGTTTTAGGGTGCTCATGTTAATACGTGATCTTGTTTCTCTAAACATCAAAGGTAACGCTTTGGGCAATTTAATGGTAGCTATAACTATAAGTGCAGATATCAGGGATGTTACTAACTTTTACGAACGATCGCTATCTAATCTCAGTTTTAATCTGTCAAAATGCCTCGAATTTACATTGATTTTTTTACATTGTCGCTGAAATGAAATTGCGGCTAGATTTTTAACGGTTTTAGGGGTGCATACCCGAAGGTTGTTACGAGACCCTATTACTAAGCCTTATTAGAAACTCATCATCATCTGCCTAGCCTTTTCCCAACTATGTTGGGGTCGGCTTCCAGTCTAACTTGATGCTGCTGAATAACAGTATTTTACATGGAGCGACTGCCTATCTAACCTCCAAAACCCAGTAGCTGGGTGATACGATAACCTGCTTGGTAAGACTGGTTGTCAGACTTAGAGGCTTCTGACAACCAGTAACGACTGTCAAAGATCCACGTATGACAGCCGGGACCAACAGCTTAAAGTGCTTTCCGAGGCACGGAACGATGCCAATTATGTCTAAGATAAACTTGGAAAGTACATATGAATTGAAAAAGTCACCTTGGTACTTGTCCAGATTCGAATCCACAACTTCATGCATGAGAGGTGGGCGCCTCCACCACTGGCCCATCACGACTCATTAGAAACTACATTTCGGAATATAATTCTTATATTTTCTAGTTTATGACGTTCAAAATTGCTTTTAAATTGTCTAATGGAAAAAAACAATTTGACTTTGACTTTAGGGCTTTAATAAGCCGGGGTTGAAGGACGTCTTTACAGGATACCGTGGCCCCGGAACGTAAAGGGCAACATAAGGAACAGGGTGGTTTTTTAGTCAGTAAAAGTCTGACAGTCCCTTCCGCCCCACCCAGGGCGAAAGAGTCATTTGATGATTTTTAATAACTAAAAAAAAACGGGCTTTAATAAAAACAAAAGGTTTACTCACAACTACCGATTCAAAAACAGAACTACTAAAATACCTCTGCCTAAGGTTTCCTCAACCGATCAAATCTTATAGCAGCCGTGAGATTTTGCATTTCCCAAATGGCTCTTAAAAAGGCTCACAGTTGACCTTTACGCCGGAGACGGTCGTATTCCGGCAAAAGGACCGTCTGGGGGCCTCACAACGTAAATTATTTATGAGTATGTCCTACAGATGATGGAGGCGGGAATAGGCACGTGATTAGCTTTATAATTGCTTTTCTATATAATACCTATGTTTTCGAGATTAAAGCTGAGCTGAATTTTAATTCGTCTATTCTCGTATTATATCGTCATATACAGAACGTGAGTGGAATAATTTTTGTGTTTTATTATTGTAAAGTACCTGATGTCGTGATGAAGCTGTGGTTAAGGCGCTGGACTCGCTGCTAAAGGCTATGGGTTCGCAGTATTTCTATTTCATACATAACATAACATTACGCCTGTAATCCCCGAAGGATTAGGCAGAGGTGTACCCATTAGTGAACTTATCAAATTCTCTAGTCTAATTGTATATTTCTTACTACTCGAATGAAAATTAGCTGTAAGTTTTGCTTAGAATCAATAAAATAAAATAAATAATTATTTTCAAATATTATTTCGAGTCGGTACCTACTTATAACCTAATGATAAGTTAATTGCCTCAGACCTTTTTATAGATTTCTCTTTTACTTTGCTTTGCTCTCGAATACCTAGATGTTATATTTGTTAAAAAAAAAATTATCTTCTTCGGGTATTACAGGCGTGATGTCATGTTAGTAAGAAGTAAATATGGAAGAAGGTCAATTACAAGTTTTCATTTTGCGGCACGTACGATCGTATCTGTAAGTTGGCAGATACCTCGATTGAAGTGTTAGCTACTTACATATGCATCACACACGAAGCCCTAAGCTATAAGCATAACACTAACTTAGCTCTTAGTTAATCGGCTTTTGTTTAAGAAGGGTAAACAAATGATACATTTTGTTTTATTTTAGGGTTGGTACTGGAATAGGGCCAGCCATAAGCTTAGCCCATTTCCATACCCTATTGCTGGCTTCCACTTAGCCTAAAAAGAAACTGTATTACTATTCGCAATACAAAGGCAGACAAGGGCTAAGAGGGTGGATAATTTTGTAACTATTACCCCGGTTTCATGCGTAGACGAGAAAATAGCATAGCCAATGTTTGAGCCAATTCGACTACAGATGCTAAAAGTTTTGTGTACATTTAACAAAAGAGATTGGTATGCAGGGTCGTCAGATATAGTTGAAGTTTTTTTAGAAACCGATGAATGTCTTCGATTGAAACTTAACTAAATTTATGAACTGTTTATTATCTACTTTTTAAATTAAATTACATTTAAAAACATCCGTTTTTAATAAAACTTTAACTATATTTGACGACCTACCTATCTGAATACCTATCTCGTTTGTTGACTGTACCAATAATGGTTTGGTGTAACCATATATTTTTGAATTAAACAATCATATACATTTTGTTTGTGAAATAAAAAATATTAATTATTTAACTAGCTTTTGACCGCGACTTGGTCTACATAAATGTCGGTAATCGCGGACGCAGACGAAGTCGCGGTATCAAAAGAAAGCATATATCCTTTCTTCGGGTAAAACTTAGCCCATACAAAATTTCATCAAAATTAGTTTAGTCGTGAAAGAGTAACAGACAGAGAGACAGAGTTACTTTTGCAATTATAATATTTATTTAAGTATGGAATATTTAAAGAACAAACAATTTTCATCCAAACATCATATTTAAAATTCTATTTTGTCCATCTACAAGGACATGCTCTAAACGAGTGACATTGGTTCAAACATTGGGACCAATGTGTGAAGCGGCTATTACAGAGACTGGGCGATGAAATGTTAGCTGAGTCTAACACTTTTTGTACGAACCGTTTCTCTAGGTATTTTTTTTTTCTTTTTATTTTGCTGTGTAAGTTAAGTAGTCTAGTCAAAATTGTTTTGTCTAAACTATAATATTAGAAAAGGAAAATATTTGTATTTTTGTTTTGTAATGGATAAACACAAAAATTATTTAATCGATTTTAAAATTCTTTTACTTATAGAAGCCTACGTCATCGACGAGTATCATAGGCTGTTAATACTATTTTTTGTTTTTAAATTGACGATACATTATGTAAATACATAAACTCACGTTTTTTCCACAAGAGGGTAGGCAGAAACCACAGAACGCTTCCTGCTACGATCCTACTACATCCATACTCCTTTCACCTCGACCACATATATTTCGCCAGTTTTGTTAAAGTCCCAAGAAATAGGGGGCGAGCCTACTGCCATCAACCGGGCACAAATCCAGACTCCGAGGCTACTACTGCAAAATTCCTGATGGTAGAACCCAATAACACATTGCCCGACCTGGGAATCGAACTTAAGATCTCATGCTTTGCGACCACGAGAAGTTAGTCTATTAGTAAAAAAAACCACTTACTATTAACATGCAAATAGGTCCTGCTAACTCTAGGCGGATGAGTCGATATCTGACACTCGTATACTCCCTCGTCATCAGGCTTGACTTCCCTGATGAGGAGTCTCCAGTTCCCAGGGTATCTCCGGGCTACTGTCACCCGGTTGTCGTGAGCGTACGTGACAGCACCAACTGTGAGGAGTTCTGGCATTTCATCCTTGCCTCTGCGACGGACCCAGGATACCTGAGACAAAATAATGTCATAGAATTAATAAAATAATATTATTATATCAGCTAATTATAGTCCTACTGCAGAGCAAAGGCCTCTTCTCATACAGAAAAGGCACGAGTATAACGCTTGCTCAAAACGGATTAGCGGAAGTATTCCTGTTTAAGCACCTATTTTTTGAGCACCTACGTACTGAGCAGCAAAGGTACCTATAGATTGGTGCTCAATGCATAGGTGCTCAAACGGGAATACCTCGATTAGTGATTTCAGATTTTTGTTAATAGTCTAAATGACATCACCAATGAATTGATGTACTTTTTATGACCTCTCAAAATGTGAATATCCCATAGATTTTGAATCGCAAAAGACAGCTATGACGTCACACTATTTAATAATTTTTAAACCTATTTAATGTAATTTGAAAGAATTTAAACAACCGATATATTATTTAAAAGTAGTTGCAATTAAGCTGCCTGCATACCGAATAGTTTGTTCGACTGTACTATGTCAGAAACACGAGCGAAATCGCGTGAAAAACCTGGTATGTATTAAATAAAAATAAGTACTCATCTATAACAATAAACAACCGCTAAACTGTTTAACCAACAAAATAAATCCCAATAATGCTTTTACCAGTAAAACGATTTGCCCATTAACATTTGTATGAAAATCACTACATTTGTGGTGTTAATCCCCAGGTGATTAACCCATCAACCAAACGAAGCATCAATTGTTGTTCGCTCGTTAAATCTTCTCTTAATGTTCCACCATGACGTTACGGAATTTCTCAAAATGAAATACTCCGTGAAAAGTTAAGTGATTAGTACCCAGTCGCGTCTTTATCAGCTGTTCTGCGGCATAGTTTGAATCTGGTATTAAATTGAGTAATAAATTGAGCTGTTAAAAACATTTGGGCTTCTTGTAATGGTACTAAGTGGGTAACAATTCATTTCACGAAAACATTTCAGTAGGTACCTTGGAACTAATTTCATAAAATCTTTCTGTGAATAAAAAGAGAATCTGAATGACTGACTTTTTGCTCTCGGCTTCCTTTTGTGATGTAAGAAGGGATTTTTGAAAATTCAACCCCAATGGGAATGAAAAGGGGTCATTTTGTTAATATAAAAAAATCTTATTTCTTGGGTTAATCAACTTATAAATATACACCGCTACGAATTTTAGTCAACTTTGACATTTTTATTTTTACTGCTCACCCCCTCATCCATCACTTTTAGAAGGTTGAGTTTATAGCGGAAATTCTCATATCTACACGGACAAAGTCACAGGTAAAGTGCTAGTGATTTTATATTTAAACCGTGGTTAATGCCGCATTGAAAGAACCACAAATATAAGTACTTAAAGTGCTTATAGTTAAGGATTAGCTTAGCTTAGCTGTTTGACCACTAAGCAATAACAGGTACCTATAAAATATGACTAAATACAATTATTATTATTATTTTAGGTGGTTAAAATCATCAAATAGCTCCTTCCGCCCTAGGTGGGGCGGAAGGGACTGTCAGACTTTTACTGACTTAAAAACCACCCTGTTCCTTCTGTTGCCCTGTGCGTTCCGGGACCACGGTATCCTGTTACGACGTCCCGCAACCCCGGAAATACAATTAGCTTACAGAATATACCCTTCTATCCTTAATCAAACATTACTGTTGATTTTATCTTGGTCATTTCTTTTGCTTATTGTATTGATTGTATAAGACTGCCTTCCCTGAAATGCCGACTCTAGACAGAAACTTAAAAAATCCCAGAAATTCGGTGAAATAATTTTTTTTTTTCAGAGTCCTCCTCGTCATTGTATTCGGTCGTCGGCCGTGGTCGGCTGTTGTCGGCCGTCGTTGGCTGTCATTTTCTTTGCAAATTATCTTTCATTTAATCATGATTGAATTTAAAAGTTAAAAGTAGGTTACCCCAGAGGCCCCTTAAAACTAGGTTTCCAGGGAATCCGTCCAGGATTGCAGCCTTAGGTATAAATAAACAGATTAACGAGATATTTCGTACAACAAACACTGCGGTAAATGGAAGGTAAATTAGACTAGTAACAATGCGCTGAATCTAGTTAATGGATGCATTGTTACAATCTTCAAGTATTTGCGCCAAACAATACTTGAATGTTTGAAGGATTTTACTTCGTGTTTGCGAATTTTACTTGCATCAACATGTTTTATGAAAGGTTTTTCTTGCTTACTTACTTGCTTACTTTAATTATTAAAATTGGCCTTTTGATTTGTTAATGAGTCAGTCACTCATTGGTTACCTAATGTTTAATGCTGTGAGTCATGTTGAGTGTCTAATCATCTCTAAATTAAACTTTATGATCTATTCCATAAATTATAATATTCATCTTATCCTCTAGCTAGGAGATTAACTCTAAAATATTAATACACACAACCCTTCAGGGGTTTAATCCAGCCAATATTTAAAGTGCGGATAATTTTCTCGTATAAATTTTAGCAGCCGATTAATAATCCTTTTTAATGGCTCCCAGGACGATCACTTTGTAGACAATGGCTGTAACAATTCCTATAATGAGTCTAGGTGGCGCCACTGTCGCAACAATGGCCGCTCTTGGCGCCATTAACGAATTTTAAGTCGTACTTGTGCTGATCGCTCCATTAAGTGTAGATGAATGGAAACTTCTGCTTGTTGATTGAGTGAATGGAATTTGTGGGGTAGTAACTTGAGTATGGTTACAAGCCTGCCACACTGTTCCCACCCACTGCAACTCCTGAAAGCCAGAATCAACAGTGGACGCCACCAGAAAAGCGTCGAGGCAATGAAGCTCGATGACTTCCAGAGAAACGATTAACTGTCTTGGGTCCCGCAACGAAATTAATCAGAAAATAATAGCGAAGGAGTACGAAAAAAAAGTATGGTTAGTTGAGTATGGTTAGTTTATGTTTTTTTTACTCTGTTGAAAGTACCTTTAATAAAGGCACACATATCAGTGAAGCCACAGTTCCGGCACCTTCCCGTATCAGTGATAATATTATTCTTTCATACATTCTATATGTACGCGCCGGAACTGACACTGAGAGCACTGAGTTGTCACTGACACTGACAAGTGTGAACGCGTTCATAGAGAATGAATGAAATAATAATTTATAACTGATACGGGAAGGTGCCGGAACTGTGACTTCACTGATAGATGTGAATCAACCTTAAATCTTCTGCGAATTTATTATTGAACTATCAAAATAGACAAAGGATAATAAAGCTGAAGAGATGTTTTCTTTGTATTTATTTAAATAATTTTTCTTTAATAAATCTTTCAATTAACTCTGATATATCTCACTTTCAAAATTTATATTTATTTTAATTGTTTAAAGCCATTAATTATCTGGGACTGCCGCGCCGGTTGGATTGGAAAAAATATTTTAGGATATAGTAGCCAGATTTGAGGAATATATAACGTTACGCTATGACTCACAGGAGTGAACCAGTTACAAAAAACGTAACATAACGCGGGTTAATAAATCCACCACTATGCATTAATTTAGGTCCAGATCTCCATTTGATGTTAAACTAAAATATGCCAAATTAAATCATCGATGATTTTCTTAATGCTGCATTGCAGTCTACAAATTACAAGAAAGAAACAATTTTCAAATTAACACAAGCCTTTAAAATATTACGCACCAAAAATTTTGCAACATCACCAGAAAATTAAGTAGACATTTTAATTTATAGTGAAAATTCCAGCAACTACTCAGTTCACAAGTTTAGAAGTGTCGTAAACGAAAAGCTTTGGAATGAGATTTCGTAAAACGTCATGTTGTTTAATGGTGGCAACTAACGAAGTGTGTAAAAGTAATAGTCTCGGGCACTCGGCTAAGTCCGTATCTGTTCGGCTCACTTCGTATCTCCGTATAAAGGCTGGTGGCTAAATAAATAATGGCCGTTTTCTGGTACATAATTAATTACATTTTCGTTCAAGCTGATTTGGGAAGAAAAGAAAAAGAACATGGCTCCTGATTATCCGGTTGTGCGGGTCGTGTGTTCGATAATGTCAATTTCATTATTTTACCGACCGGTTTTGGTTAAGCTTCACACTTCAGAGAGCCTAGCAAGAGTGTAACGACAAAAGTAGCAGGTTTGATTTTTCGAATTGGAAATTCGACTATCTTATTCATTCTTATAACATAACATCACGCCTGTAATCCCCGAAGGGTTAGGCAGAGGTGTACCCATTAGTACACCCACATTTCACCAGTTAAGTTGTTAGTCCCATGTAATAGGGAGCGAGCCTAATGCCATCAACCGGGCACAAATCCAGACTTCGAGGCTGCTACTGAGAAATTCCTGATGGAAAAACCCAATAACACTTTGCCCGACCTGGGAATCGAACCCAAGACCCCTTGCACAGTAGTCGCGCTTGCAACCACTAGACCAACAAGGCAGTCATTGTCTTAGTCATTATTTATCTATTTATTTATTCATGCATTTATTTATTTATTTATTTGTTCATGTGTGTTTGACTGCCTCGTTGGTCTAGTGGTCGCAAGCGCGACTGCTGTGCATGAGGTCTTGGGTTCGATTCCCAGGTCGGGCAAAGTGTTATTGGGTTTTTCCATCAGGAATTTCTCAGTAGCAGCTTCGGAGTCTGGATTTGTGCCCGGTTGATGGCAATAGGCTCGCCCCCTATTACATGGGACTAAAAACATAACTGGCGAAATGTGGGTGTACTAATGGGTATACCTCTGCCTAACCCTTCGGGGATTACAGGCGTGATGTTATGTTTATTCATGTATAAAAAATATTTAACACCAATTACAGTCGCCGATCAAAAGACCAATTCTAATAATTACAAACGTTGAAAATCTTATCTCAATCTCATGTCAGCAACTGTGTATAAAATTAATGTTAAAAAAATAGGTTAATTGTGTGCATTTCTCAATCCGCCTTGAGCAAGCGTGTTCTTCTCTGTACGAGACCTTTGCCCTGCAGTGGTACAAAAATAGACTGGTATTAATTATTTTATTTAATAAAAAATCTACATCCTCTTACAAAATATACCACAATAAAAGTAAAAAAAATATTCTTGAACCAAAAAATAGGTATTAATAGTCTCCAAGACTATATATATAAAGTACAAAATCCTTTGAATAATTTTAGGTACAACAATACAGAAACCCTGTAAGATAATAAAGGCTCTTATTTCCGTCTACAAGCTCCATCAAAAGCTCTAAAGGTAAATTTAAGTGAACACAACACGAGGAATATTTATACAGGACGTATCTAAATATTTAAAAAAAAAAACTGCTACTGAGATATTGCGTTTGGGCGAACCTTCACGTTACCAGTGGGCTAACTTATTTTTGGCTAAGAGTTACCATTGCCATACAATATGGCAATACTGCCAGACTTTTGAGCACTTATCTCATTGACAGTGATGCGAACAATATTTTTTTTGGTGCCTTATAATGTCGCATGTCATTTTGTTTATCACATTACAATATTTTAAAGTTTTGATATAAATGTTTCTTCCTTTAATGGACTGCCTTTTCTTAACTGCTATGGAATTGACATGCTTTAACAAACCAACAAAGCAAAGTAAAAAATAGACACAACGAATTCTGAAATCGTTATAGAACAGCGCCGAATATATTTTTTTTTTAATGAAAGTAATTTACTAAATATGTACCCGCTTATTTATTTTATATTTTGTATATCATAATAGCTACATAAATTCAGAAACACCCTGTATATGTAAAACAAAATTTGGTAACTTGTAAACTTTTCAAGAAGAAGACCAAGTTATTTAAGGATAAGGACATAAAATGTTTACCTAACCGCTTATATAATAAAAATATTAAATAAGCAAGGTAATGTCGTGATAAAAATTCATGAGCATGGATTATATGCTTCCTTCCTAATATGATTAAAAATATAACGATAATTTTCAACGTACTGAGAAAAAGTAGCATTATTATATGCGCGTTTTATACGCATATTGTATGTATACGGTATGTACATAGTAGAAGACTTTCTCGAAATAGCGCTTATATAGAAGTAGTTTAGTCATATTGTTATTTTTTTTTCACTGATAGAAAAATGCGTTACGGATACCGTATCTTTTTTCATTTAAATTATTGGAAGACAGCCTAAATAACCATTTAAAAAGAGATGGGTATCAGTCAGCATTGAGCTTCGGAGTCTGGATTTGTGCCCAGTTGATAACAATAGGCTCGCCCTCTATTACATGGGACTTAAACATAACTGGCGAAATGTCGGTGCACTCCTCTGCCTTACCTTGAGGGATTACAGGCGTGATGTTATGTATAGGTATCAGTGCCCTTAAATAATAATAATATCAATCTATAGTTGCACCAATGCAGGGCAAAGGCTCTTCTAATACATAGAAGGCACGACCATTGATCGCCACGCTAAAAGCGGATTGGCGATTTATGACTTAAGGTGCTCCCTCACCGGGAGCATTCGCGTGTAATGTAACGTTACAGATTTGAGCATTACATCAGTGAAGGAGGAGAACCGAGCATTACAATGCGCACCTTGTAATGATACAATGTGTAATATCTTGATACAACTTGTAACATCAATGCGCTCCACTTCCAATGTAATGCTCGAAGTCGAATCTATATGTTACATTACACGCAAATGCTCGTTAGTCAGGGAGATATTATTGTAATGTAATGCTCAAAGTCGAATCTTAAAGTTTTTTAAGTCCAGATTTTCTCACGATGTTTTCCTTCACCGATGTCAGTGAATTTCAAGACAAAGGCAGAAAGTAAAAAAAGGAATTGAAAAACTTTTATAGGTAATTTTTCTGTATCGAACCCGAAAGAAAACTCACACACAAATCAAGCTTATCAAAAATCTAGACTTTAAACACTGTGTAACCAAACCATGAACACTACCTTATTAAATTAATTCCTATCAAAGCTAAGTGAATTAAACAGTTTTTACTAAAGTGAATAATAGGTAGGCAGGTACTTGGTGAACAAAACGGCTGTTAACACGCCACCACTCTTAAGTAGATTAGCCGCTTTCCAAATTATGGGGTACTACAATCTAAATGGTATCCGCTTAAAAGAAAGAGCTCGCGTTATCTTGGATGGGGAAACACACGCTAGCCAAGGTAGCTGAAACAGTGCTGTCCCACGCAATAGACTCGTTGGAAATTGTACTTTGAATCTAAAAGACGTTAAAAAATATTAAAATGTAACTAGAACTGGACTTACTCTATTCAATATAACATTAGAAAAATAACGTTACAACGCTATCGTTATTTAAATGTTACCGTAAAATAAGCTACGTTATTTCACGACTAATGAAAAGCAGTTTAGACTATGAGTCATCTACAAAAAAAGAAGACCAAAATGCAACTTTAGCTGACTGGCTTAAATAAGACTAGAGTACGTTTGCTTAATAATAGTATTAGGCTAACCGAACCGATGAAGAGAATAGTCTCTTCGGTATTATCATCATCATATCAGCATATAGCCATCCACTGCTAAATGTAGGCCTCCCTCAAAGAGCGCCAACCATCCCGGTCTTGGGCAGCCCGTATCCACCCGCCACCTTCTTTAAATCGGTCCACCTTGCAGCAACCTAAACGTGGTCTCCACTCTAACACATGTCTGCTCCACTGACCGTCTGTCCGTCTGCAGACATAACTGGCCCATAGCCACTTACTAATTCTACGAGCAATATTACCCAGAAAAATAATAATAAAAGACGCACACTCACCGTCTTATCCTGCAGCAAACTGATTCTGCAGTTCAAATGCGCATCTTCACCCAACTGCACAGTTATCTTAGTAATATTCCCATCGGGAGCATCTTCAAAACTCGGTCCATACTTCCTATCATGATCAAAGTACGTATTCTTCAACACAACATGTGGCACCATGTCTATCTTCATAGGTTTTGAAGTCGCAGGGTCTTGGGAAGGCTGTGGTACTTTGAAAGACTTGGTACTGTCGATGGTCGAGTTGCCAAGTCTTAACATAACCGGTGCAGGGACTATGCCTGTGCTGAGCGCATAGAATGTTGTCACCGTTTGAGTTTCTTCTGTTGTCGTTGTTTGTGGGTTTTCTGGAAGAAAGAGGGGATTTGGTTACAGTCAAATCATTTATTTCTTGCGCTTTTAAACGTCAATTACAAGAAAATAAATTTGAATCTAGTTGCCTATTCCAAAAGGTACAGTTTTCGTTCAGAGTAGAATGGGTAAGAAACTCTATAAATAGTTACTTTTATTTTTGATGAAGTTAAGTTGAGTTGTAAAAGGGATAGAGGATTAAAAAGAAAAAATAATGTTGGTAATACACGAATGGTTCCGTACCACTGTAAAATATATTATTTAACGTGCTTTTGATAATTTTTTTGTTCGGTATTTTTTCTACTAAAGCTACGGTCGTCGTTATCAAGACTTTTCGTCATTGTCAATGGGTACTATATTACCCTAGTCGTATAAAATTAACATAAAACGCTATAGGATACTTGTATTTTCAATTCATAAGTCGACTCGAAATGAATACGTTTGTTAGCAAACTCGTGTTATGCCTACGGGACTGCTGAAATTCAGAAATTAAACTGTACGTGCTGCACGTGTAATTCCGCTGTGTACAATTATATATGCGGTTCAAGGTTAAGCTATTTGTTTAACCGGTATTTAATGTCTTTATATACTTATAGCGTCCTGCCGCGACTTCATATATTATCCCACGGAAATTGTACATTTTTCGAGATATGAATTTGCTTAGATGTTCAATTTCAGATTAAAAACTATATCTGTGCCAAATAACATCAAGATCCGTTCAGCCGTTCTGGCGTGACTGAGTTACAAACGTCCATCCATCCAAATACTATTTTTCAAAACTTTCCATCCAATTACTATTATTTTAAATAATCAGTCCTAGTACTATCATAAATGTGATGCACTGTACATATTTACATAGAGAGATCAAATACACATACTCATAAACTCACAACTTTTTCCCAGGCGGTAGGCAGAAACCACAGAACGCTACCTGCTACGATCCTTACATACTGCTTTCACCTCGGTTACGAGTACCGCGCACCTGACTTTTCTGAAGAACCTCACCAATAAGGTCAGTGTAGGTAGACTGATAAAATAAAAAGGTTGATCTTGAACTGACCTGTTGTAAATTGACAAACGACTATCTGTGTGAGGAAGAACACGCTCGCACTCCACATAGCGCCTGGACGAGGCTCAGCCCCCCGCAGGGCCTCATAATCTGAAACAAATAGAAACACACGTTAAAATTTCACGATACGGTATAACATGGACTAAAACATAACTGGCGAAATGTGGGTGTACTAATACGGTACACTTCTGCCTAACCTTTCGGGGATTACAGGCGTGATGTAATGTGACACGGTTAGGGATTGCAATTGCTGGATCCAGTATACAGCAATCCAGCTGGATCCAGCGCCTTTTTAAACATGCTGGATCCAGCATACATCTTGATCCAGCGATGCCGATCCGCAAACGTATCAATTTCTATTGTTTAGTTTTGAGTTGCCGCCATTTTCGAATCGGCGCGGCAACGTTGCCGTTCTGTCACCATAGCACGTGCCGCATGAAAGGCAACGCCGCCCGCCCCCTTTCCCCCTTATCAACTGTACCGCTTATGCTTGTTTATTTTATAAATCAAAGACAGTTGATGAGTTGAATAACTGCTCTCGTCTCGATAGAAAGTGTCTTTGTGTCACTAAAGTGCATATGAAGTGCGTGTTGGTTGTTGTTTGAGAGACTGAATGGTAAGTAAAGTAAAATGTTTATTTTTAATTTTAGTATTAATGTTGATTTGATTCATGTCTCTTACTTTCTCGAAGAAGGAAAAGGAAGACACGTTTGGTGAGGTTCGTCAACACATCGCGAAATCTTTTTGTTTTTGTTTTCTTATTTAAACCGATCTTATTTTATTACCTACCTTTAATTGCAAGTAGGTACATATCCTACAGTGGACTATTTAGTTATTTAGAACTTTGTGTGTGTGTATGTGTGTGAGTATTGTTGCTATTAAACAAGATTGCTAAAATGCGCAATTTTGATTGGAAAAAAGCTGTGCCATGTGTATAAAGATAGGTTTTTATAGGTTTTTCCAGTTCAAAAACGCGTTCAAACTATTAGTCCTCCCGTAACCACGGTGCGGTGCTTGCAATAGCGCCAAAATATCGGAAATAAACAAAAGGAAGTTTGAACGCAATTTGAAACCCGAAATACCTACAAAATGTGTAATAGTAATCGCGACAGTTCTCCGCTGGGTTCGCCGTGTCGGGAGTTTGATGCCTGTCATACAGCTATTTCCACGGTCATTCTTGCAAAAGATGTCAAAATTGCTATAGGAAATATGACAGGTGGAAAATCTCCAGGCCATGACGGGCTCAGTGTTGAACATCTGAGAAATGCCGGTATCCATCTACCTCGAGTGCTTGCCATGTTGTTTAATCTGTGCGTAAGCCATGCATACCTGCCTCACGGATTGATGCAGACTCTGGTGGTGCCTATACCCAAGAACAGGACAGGAGATATGGCGGACAAGACCAATTATAGGCCAATTTCTTTGGCAACAATAACTGCCAAAGTACTTGACAGTGTGCTCAACTCACATTTCTCCAAACACATTAATTTGCACGACGCCCAGTTCGGGTTCCGGCCTGGGTTGTCCACAGAAACTGCAATATTTAGTTTGAAGCACACTGTCAAGTATTACACGGATAGACATACTCCTGTGTATGCCTGTTTCCTGGATCTCAGCAAGGCCTTTGATCTGGTGGCATATGACGTTCTGTGGCAGAAATTGGCGGGGACCGGGGTCCCACCGGAGTTGGCATCACTCCTGAGGTATTGGTATCTCAACCAGGAGAACCGTGTGAGATGGGCGGGTGAACTTTCGGATGCGAGCAGGTTGGAGTGTGGGGTGCGACAGGGAGGGTTGAGCTCACCCTTGCTCTTCAACCTGTACGTAAACGCCCTGATTGAGGAGCTTAGCGGTATGCATGTCGGATGCTATGTGGACGGTGTTTGTTGCAACAATTTCAGTTACGCGGACGACATGGTGCTGCTGGCCCCCTCAATCGGAGCTCTCCGGAAGCTACTCGCAGTTTGTGAGACCTTTGTAGCTTTACACGGTCTCATGTACAATGTAAATAAATCGGTTTACATGGTTTTTAAATCAGGTCCCAAGGCTCCACCTGTGCAACCACTTTTTCTGAATGGTGAGTCTTTAAACAGAGTACACAAATTTAAGTATCTCGGGCACTGGGTGACCGATGATTTAAAAGATGATTGTGACATGGAGAGGGAACGCAGAGCATTGTCAGTTCGGGCGAATATGTTGGCGCGCAGATTCTCCCGGTGTACAGACGCAGTCAAAATTACTTTATTTAATGCATACTGCACTTCATTGTACACGGGGAGTCTGTGGGCTAACTACACGCAACGGGCGTACAATGCTCTGCGGGTCCAATTTAATAATGCGTTCAGGGCGCTGTTGCGACTACCACGTTTCTGTAGTGCATCAGGAATGTTTGCTGATGCACACATAGACGGCTTTGCAGCTTTATGGCGCAAAAAGACCGCGTCATTTATCACTCGGTTGCGTGGAAGTCGCCACAGCATCTTGAATGCCATTGCCACTAGGCACGATTGTCCCCTGACATGGGTGTTAGTGCAGCGGACCAAGTCCCTGCTCACTATTATGTATTAGTTTATCTTTTAGTTGTTTTGTTTAGTTTTTTCATGTACCTATGGATCAAAGTTGTCCGAATAAAGAAATTTTATTATTATTATTATTATTATTAAATAAAATATTACCTTATTGGTTTTGTTAAGTTATTGCATCGCGATAGTTGTATTTGTTTATCTTTAGGCATACTTATACTTATCTCATACTTCACCGATCTTTTCTTCATTACAGATTTTACGCTGTTTGTCGGACAGTTTAAAATGTCGACCAAGAATTCTAGCGACGGTAAAAAAAGTTTGTGGGACTTTTTCGTAAAGTTGGATAGTCGAAGTGCCAAGTGCTCGCTATGCCTAAAAACATTGCTTATTAGCAACCGCTCCACTACAGGGTTAAAAGGGCATTTACAAAAAGTACACTGTATCAGTGTCATAAGTAATGTCAGTGGCAACAAAGCTAGTTCACCCAACAAAGATTTGGATAATGCAGATTCACAAGCTTCCACTGATGCTATAGCAACTACTTCAAAAAATGAAGATTATCAGGAAGTAGTTCCTAGCAAGAAGACCAAGAAGACTATTGATTTCTACTTTGAAAAGAAAAATTCTATGGAGAGTTTGGTCACTAGGATGGTGTGTAAAGATGGCTTTAGTCTAAGTACATTTTGTACATCATCCGACTTGAGATTATTATTCGCAAAATCAGGATTTCAATTGCCGACTTCTCCAAATACCATCAGAGCGATCATTTACAGATATGCAGAGAATATTCAAGCTGATTTCATTAAAGAATTCACTAATTTAAAGCAAAAAGGACAAAGATTCTCATTGAGTTTTGACGAGTGGACCTCCCAAAAAAATCATAAATACATAAATCAACTTGCACCATGATGATAAACATTTCAATTTAGGGTTGATGAGAATTCATGGCTCCTGCACTGCCGAACACTGCATTGAATTAGTGTCGGAAAGGCTGAATATTTTCGGCTTAGTGATGGAAACCGATATCATTGGTATCACTACCGATGGCGCTTCCGTAATGGTGAAAGTTGGAAAACTTTTGCCTTGTTATCAACAATTATGCTATGCTCATGGTATCCAGTTGTCTGTGGTGGACGTGCTATACAAGAAGAAACTTCATAAGGAAGTAGAACAAGCCGCAACAGATGAAAGTGATGAATGCAAAGACGATGAAGACTTAGAGACAGAGATGAACGATGGCTTGGCAGTTACAGTAGAATGAACATTAGTGGACTCTGGTGAATTAATTCCACGATACAGCGCACTGCTCATGATAGTACGCAAAGTTGTAAAAATTTTCAAAAAATCACCCACCAAAGATGATTTATTTTTGCAAAAATATGTTAAGGAAGATAAAGGTAAAGAACTAAGTCTGATTCTTGATTGCCGCACGAGATGGAACAGTTTGCTCAGTATGCTGGAACGTTTCTACAACCTAAAAGTTTGCATCGATAAAGCATTGATAGACGTCGGTTCTGAAATAAAATTTTCCGGCGATGAATGGTCAATAATCAATGAGTCGATTGTCAGTCTACAACCGTTGAAACTGGCTGTAGAAGCTCTTTGCAGAAAAGAGTCCACATTGATAACTGCCGACACAACCCTGAAATTTGTCTTAGACAAGCTAAATAACCAGGGCACTTCCCTAAGCGCCGAGCTAGCTGAAGCACTACGCAACAGAATCGCAGAACGACGCCTCTCCGAAGTTACTGGTACGTTAGTGTACTTGAAAAATCCAAAAAAGTATGAAGAAGCAGTAAAAAAACCTGGCTATTTTCCATTGCCAAAAAAGAATGCGATGCGGCAGGAGATAAAAACATTGTTAAAACGAGTAAATAAACAATATATTGTAGAGCCGGTGCAAGAAAATACCATGGAGATAGAAGAAGATCGTGTAGATGATGACGCAGAACCCGTTAAAATGACTTTAGAGCTAGAGCTTGAGATAGAACTTAAAAGAGAGAAGGAGAACTTAAATAAACAAAAGCCAAGTGGTCAATTAGATTACGAAAAGATCCTGAAAAAAGAAATGAGCGTTTATGAGAGCGAAGGAGTGCGTGGTGAATATTTATCAATGGTTTATGAGTATTTAATGCCCTTAAAACCGACCAGTGTAGAGGCCGAAAGGGCATTCTCAGCAGCCGGCTACATATGCAGTTCTGTTCGAAGCAGGTTGGGAGATAAGACTATAGATAAAATTTGTTTTCTAAGGTCTTACTTTCAGAGAATTCAAAAAAAGAAGTAGTCTCTTATCGTCAGACTTTAAACTGCTTAATTATTAAAGATTAACGAGCGGAGAGAAGATTATTTCAAAGCTTTTTTGTTTGATACAAAAATACTATTGAAAATTAAAATAGTGTTATTGTTACGGTCCTTTTTTAAAAGAATGTTAATTAAGTTAATTTTAAAAGAATTTTTGAGACTGATTGCTACTGATTAGCCGTCCTATCATTAAACATAAGCGTAATTAATAAGATAGTGCTTACTTAGAAACATTATCTTAAATGTTATATGAATATAAGGTTATATGTTTGTTATTTAATTTTATGTTGATTATTTTGATCTCAAATTATTAAAAAACCAAAGCAAATTAATATAAGATATCACCAAATGAGTGGAAGATTTCAAAGATTATCGTAAGAAGTACAAATTAATAAAAAAAGTCTAAAAAATGTCGTCTTTTTATTTTCGTTCCACGTTTTGCTGGATCCGGACTGGATCCAGCTGGATTCAGGTCAACCCAGCAAAAATTCCGCTGGATTGAAAACGCCGCTGGATTGCAATCCCTAGACACGGTTGATGCTTGAGGTGCTTGCTTGGTTTTCCACACGGAAATAATATGTGTATTACTTACAGGTTATTGTTGAGGGTCTGAAAGGTGTGTCTGTGAGATTATATGTTTGTAAATGCACCTTCGATATAGGATAAATTCCTGCAGACCAATTCTCAAAATCAAAAACACGATACAGGAGAAATTTCTGCAGGCCAATTCTTAAAACGTTCAATCGTTCTCAGATAAGATTGCGACTAGATTGAGAGACTTGAGTCGCAACCTTATCTCAGTGCCAGTAAAGTCAAACTTGACAATTTTGTAGGTAAAGCAAAGCATTTCCGACAGGTATAGATATTTATCTATAATATAATATAATTTTAATCTATTATTTTCCGTTGGATTTTCTTGACCTACGGAGCTGAAATTTTGCATATACCTACACAATTTGCAAATACGTCAGTCGACTGTGATTCCCACGTAAAAAGTCAGTTATAAATAGCAAAAAAAGACCTCGTTATCAGAATCATGTTAACAGCTTACAAAAGCTATGATAAGCAAGTAAAACCCTTTGTTAGCGTGTTTTACTTTGATATTAATGGTGAAGGTGTACTCCGAAACAAAACATCTCCAATTAGCCTAATTGTCTTATCTCTCTTGTAACCCCTCCTCCCCCCTCCCGACCCCCTTTATTCACGTTGAACAATTTTCCTCACAAGACTTTTAAGATGTTGACGATATTATTGTTTGGAGTAACAAAAATGTTTTGATGTTTTTATTTTGTCGATAGTTATTATCTATTAGCTTCTGCTCGCGCCTGCGTTTGTGTGGAAATCAAATATACCTACCAGAGACTATATTCTATGACACTTAGTAATAGTGTAGCTTTCTACCAGAAAAAAAAAATATTGTAGATAATCGGACCATTTCTCTTAGAGATTACCTCATACAAACAAAAAACATCTAAACAAACAATTAGACAATTTAGATAGTTTCTTACTTTCTTTTTTTTTATTTATACTTAGTTTAGTCAAAAATCTTTGAGTACCAATAATCTCATCAGCATCAACAGTGTTATTCTGTAAAAAAATCTCTTATTGAATATTGTTCGACATGATTTAGTTTGATGATGATTTTAGAATCATCGGTGTAACATAATAAATATGACGTTTCTAATATAGTAGTGGTAGTAGTTTTGCAGAACATGAGGTCTTAGTTCTTGGTTCCATCAGGAATTTCTCAGTAGCAGTCTCGGAGTCTGTATTTTTCCCGGTTGAGGGTAATAGGCTCGCCCCCTCATAAAAGGGACTTAAACATAACTGGGGAAATGTGGGTGCACTAATGGAAACACCTCTGCCTAAACCTTCGAGGACTACAGGCGTGAAATTACGTTATGTGTGTTTCTAGTAAACCCAGAACATTTATAATACCTTAAAACTTTAGTCTTCACCACCTGTGACTAAGCATTATTCAAGACCGCCCAGAATTTTATGAAAATTTTTTCACCACCTGCCCAGAATTTCGCCAGATCTTAATTAAAATAAAAACCGCTAAAATAACTAAGTTACTAGGCTAACCGTCAATCATTCTAGAAAAGTAGAGTTGCCGTAAAAATTAACGAGTTTTTTTTTACGCTGGTAACTTTTTTACTGTCTTTGGATATAGCTTAAGCAATTAAAAGTTTGAAAAAGTAGTCGCAGTGTTTTTGTTTCGGCGTTTTTTTACTTTTACTGGCCCTCGGACGGAACTGTGGTAGAAAAGTACTGCGAATTATGTGCCATTTTTTTTGAGGTGGTAAAAATCATCAACTGACTCCTTCCGCCCTGGATGGGGCGGAAGGGACTGTCAGACTTTTACTGACTAAAAAACCACCCTAATCCTTCTGTAGCCCTTTACGTTCCGGGGCCACGGTATCATGTTAAGACATCCTGCAACCTGGGGAATTATGTGCCTAAGACGGAATTGAAAATAAATAGGTACAGGTTGAAATATAAGCTTTATTTAAATATAGACAGAGCTCAATTTTTGGCAAATTCCAGTTTGCTTTTCCTTGCCTACAAATTAATCTCCTATTTCTGGTAATTTTGATAAATAAATTAATATCAGGGAGGTAGTACTACAAACTTTTAGGAACTATTTATATTAAAGTTTTATTAGAAAACGATGGAGGTCTTCGATTGAAGTTTAACTTAATTACATAACATTACATCACTCCTGTAATCCCCCAAGGGTTTGGCAGAGGTGTACACATTAGTACACCCACATTTCACCAGTTATGTTTTTAGTCCCACGTAATAGGGGGCGAACCTATTGCCATCAACCGGGCACAAATCCAGACTTCGAGGCTGCTACTGAGAAATTCCTGATGGAAAAACCCAATAAAACTTTGCCCGACCTGGGAATCGAAACCAAGACCTTATGCACAGCAGTCGCACTTGCGACCACGACCAACGAGGTAGTCTTAATTAATGAACTGTTTATTATCTACTTTTAAAATAAAATTTAATTTCAAATCATCCATCGGATTCTAAGATAACTTCAAATATAATGACGGCTGCATACCTATATCTTTTGTTGACTGTACATTATGATTTTACTAATGAAGACACTTGCACATAGTTTGCCACCAAAACCCAATGTGCCACCAACTTTAATTAAAATTGGTCAATGCTTTAATTTGCGACGAAGCTTAGCTCAAAATCTCACCCGCAAAAAAATGTCAGTACGTAAATTGGTAAGTCCTCATCAAGGGCGAGGGGAGCATTATCAACAGTAATACAACGGTACAAGGTTTCATTTGTAATTGTGGCTCGTTCCGGTCGTTAACCTCTAGTCGTCCTTTGTTCTAACTCTTTACAACCCGCTATGATGGTGGGGTAAGCGATGAGAGGCAGCGGTTGATAACAAAGACTTATAATAAACTTTTTAGGACTTTCATATTGGTGCCAATTCCCTTGTTCACAAACTAAAAAATTAGAGAACTGGCATCTCTTACTAACATACAACGAGAGAAAAGGACGGTGACATTTTAGGATTAAGTCTAAGTTAGAGATGTCAAATTAGTTTTGCCTTGAACCTTTCTGTGTTATTAATCAATGCGTTCTGACATGTCAACTAAAATTGAATGGAAGTTTCAGATAAACTAAAATTGACAGGTCTAATTTTTTGTTTTATTGGAGAGAAGATTAAAGATAGAAAAAATCTAATTTTAGTTTACTTTGTGAACAAGGGAATCGGCACCATTGTAGAGCCAATTTCTTTACTTTGTAAAATTAGGAAATATTCGGGTTCATGACACTTTTGTACATATTTAGTTTCCAAGTTTTTCGATTCCGCAGTGAAGAATAAATAAAATAAATAAATAAATAAATAATTTTATTTATTTATTTATTATTTATTATTTAGTGTTTGAGGTTAAATTTACTTAACACTTAACTACTTAAATAATGTGGTCGGGTTTTGTTCAAGAAGCCAGTTTCAAAATGCCTTTTTAATTTTTTTGGAACTGCAACACTGCTGGACATAAGCCTCCTTTAAAAATAGCCACAATGAGCGGTCTCAATAACTCACATGCTCAAATTGAAAAAGCTTTAAATGTCAAAAATGTCATCTACTAAATTATCAAATCTCTCAATACTTGTGGCAAAGTGCTAATTATGTTAGCATTTAATTTCTTCAGGAAGTCAAAAGTTTAATTCTACGAATGTTTGAGGAAACGCCTCCGGACCAAATCTGAATGTGAAATTCCGCAAACACAGGGCGAGAACCTTTTTTTGAGTTTCATTTTGCTTGTAATGTAGAAGTTTGGTGATGTGTTTTTGACTTTTTTTTAGCTATAACGGGTACAAGGTACGTCGTTTACGTGTTATTTTAACGTCAAAGTTCTCTTTTTCCACGTTTTCATCTATTTACTTATTTAAATTAACATTAAAACATAAACATAACATCACGCCTGTAATCCCCGAAGGGTTAGGCAGAGGTGTACCCATTAGTACACCCACATTTCGCCAGTTATGTTTTTTAGTCCTATGTAATAGGGGGCGAGCCTATTGCCATCAACCGGGCACAAATCCAGACTCCGAGGCTGCTACTGAGAAATTCCTTATGGAAAAACTCAATAACACTTTGCCCGACTTGAAATCGAACCCAAGACCTCATGCACATCTGTCGCGCTTGCGACCACTAGACCAACGAGGCAGTCGAGATATTTAAATTATTTGTATTTATTCTTAGGTACATGTTATACAGTCCACTCATAACTTTAATAGTCCTATCGATCTATCGTCCCGAACATTATACATAAAACTGCTGTTCCATACATTACTGACAGTGTAGGCATTTGTTTACGGATGGGACAATTTTAGAAAGTACATAATGAACTGGATATGTCACATTGGTACTTGCGCGCTTGCGTCATGCATGAGAGGCTATGGCGTCTAAATCTTAAGATATTTTTGCGCCATCTCCTTAACACGATATTCTTTTCTATGCTACGAGAAAAATTAAATTAAAATGTTTTACGTCATGACAAAACCAAAGAAGTTCTTCTTAAATAAAATTATATTAAAAACTCGTCATTAAAAAAATCAAATAATTTTATTTTAAGACGTTGGTTTTGTGAATTCCAAAATAAAATTCTCAGTAAGAGATAAAATTTTATTTCATACACAGCTTTCTATTAATTATAAAAATAATTAACGGTGCTTTACGTCATATTGTATAAATCAAAAGGATCTTTCTTTTTATGTTTTTTTAGTAAAAAAAGATAAAAGATTATTCCCGTTTTCAATGGAAATTTCCGGAAATTCTGTTTTAGATCGTTCTATTCTTAGGTCTCTTTAGGCTTATTTTGATAACATCAGATATTTCATTTTGGAAATATAAATAAAAGAGATAACATAACATCACGCCTGTAATCCCCGAAGGGTTAGGCAGAGGTGTACCCATAATTACACGCACATTTAGCTAGTTATGTTTTAAATCCCATGTAATAGGGGGCGAGCCTATTGTCAACAACCAGGCACATATCCAAACTCCGAAGCTGCTACTGAGAAATTCCTGATGGAAAAACCCAATAACACTTTATCCGACCTAGGAATTGAACCCAAGACCTCATGCTCAGCAGTCGCGCTTTGCAACCACTAGACAAACTAGGCAGTTAAGAATACAAGAATACATGAAAATAACATAAAAATAATAATTGTTTTTTTTTTTCTCAACAATGTAGGTATAAGTTTCAACATAATATTTCAAAATTTAAATACACCACCACCCAATAAAACAAAAGCCACCATTATTAATATTCCCCACAGCTTCTTTTAAAAGTCGCCAAAGTTTAAAAGAAGCACATGCCCCCATAGAAAAGATAACTCGTAAATCTTTGAAAACTTTCAACAGCGTTCAAGACTGTCGGAATTTCCTAGGAACGGTACAATACGGGCTTGTAGGACAGTATAATATAATGGTCTAGTAAAGTTGGTGGCTGCGAGAAGCATGGCCATTCTTTTGAAAGAAAAAAAGGGGATTTTGACATTTTATTTAATGTTTACAGTTGCTTTCATGTGGAAATAAGCCCAGTTGCAAGATTGAAACCAGTCACTTTTGTTAATCATCTCATTTTGTGACTTCTTTGTGACTTTGGCCCATTGTGTAGTGTGTCGGAACTTTTTCTGGAAATTCTGCTTGTGTCAAAATTAAAAAATAAACCCTTGTAGGCGTATCATGGTTTCCCGTCCATGATGAATATTTTTTAAGCATAAATATATATTAGTACCTCGTTGGTAGCACGACTGCTAAGCATGAGGTCTTGGTTTGATTCCTAAGTCGCGCAAAGTATTATTGGGTATTTCCATCAGGAATTTTTAAGGAGCATTCTCTGAGACTGGATTTATGCCCGGTTGATGGCAATAAACTCGCCCCCTTTTATATGGGACTTAAACATAACTGACGATATGTGGGTGTGCCAATGGGTACACCTCTGCCTAACCCTTCGGGGATTTCAGGCATGATGTTATGTAATAACAACAATGCTCTGTTAAAGAAATAACAAAAATGAGTCGTGATTTAGGTACGTTAAAAACATAATTATGTAAATCAGTTAGACATTTTTAAGGTTTTTCTCTGTTAGAAGGGTAGCGAATTTACATTTTGTACCTAAGTACGTGTGGGCAAGCCTTCTGTAAGATTCCTTTATCATCATAATACGCTTATACGCTTAATTTACGCTAATTATATATATTCATTACATGTAGTACATTCTCCAGAAAGAAACAACTCCAGACTGTTATTAGGAAATCGCTAATGGAAAAACATAATAATACTTTTTTGTATATATACAAAAATACCTCGACTGCCTCGTTGCAGAGCATGAGGTTTTGGGTTGGGTTCCTAGGGCGGGCAAAGTGTTATTGGGTATTTCCATCAGGAATTTCTTAGTAGCAGCCTTAGTCTGGATTTGTGCCCGGTTGATGGCAATAGACACGCCCCCTATTACATAGAACTAGAGAAATGTCAGTATACTAATGACACCTCTGCCTAAATCTTTGTGGATTACAGGCGTGATGTTATGTATGTGTGTGATATTGCGTCTCGATTTATTACATTGTAATTATATTGATTAGTTATTTATTTACTTAGTCGCTGTAAACACGTGAACACTATGTATACTTGAAAATATTTTAGCCTTTCAATTTTTAATTTGTAATTCTTCTTACACATTATGATTTGGTAGTGTTTAATTTATATAAGCTGCATTGTACTCACGTGTCATTATGTGTGATTCTGTATACAAATATTTATTTAAAAAGAGTACGTATGGAGTTTCTTGTACATTCTTCTCCATACAAAACTACCTTTTGGAAGGGGCAACTAGATTCAAACCTTTTGTATATGACGTTCAAATACCTTATATTGGCCTAATTGAAATAAATGATTTGACTGTGACTTTGACTTTGCTGTATCTGGTCAACGTAAAAAACGTTATTAAGCAAAAGTGAAAGCTTATAATTAGCAAATGTCCCTGCTAATGTATGATATTTATGTTTGTTATTAGTCTGTAAGCTTTGTTTAAAATAAATAAATAAATAATAAATATTTATTCTATACGTTCCAAAATAAACATGTGAGATTGTTTCTGGCCTCCACTAGACCTAAACTGGACTATTAAAGTTAACTAATGTTTTCAAACTTCATCAATGTTGGACAGTTCTTATGTATGTAACGTAAACTTTTCCAATAAACTAGTAACATGCGCTGTATTTGTCCAAAACTAATAGAATTTAGTTCAGCGGAATTTTAAAAAGTTTTGCTTGAAATTGGGTAAAACAAAGGGTGGGTCGTGTTGTATTTTCTAGACAAAGTGTGGTGTAAGGATTAGTGTAGGCCAAGCATTAGTACACACACATACATAAACTCACGCCTTTTTCCCATGGGGGTAGGCAGAAACTACAGAACGCCACCTGCTACGATCCTTACATACTCTTTTCGCCTCATCTACGTTCATACATCTCGTCATACAAGCACTAGTTTGATTGCAGTTTTCATTGATTTAATAGGTTATCCCCACAACTTTGTCCTCAAGAATGTCTATTTTGCTCGGAACCCTAATACGTATTGTATAGTGAAATTATCATCAGCTATTTGCCAGTAAAAGTTCAAAGAAGTCCGAAAGAAGTTTCCCGTCAACATCGATGAAGCCGTTTAGAAAATTAGCCGGAACAAACTAACAAATAGTCAAAAATTGATAAAAGTAGGTGTTTTTTTTTTAGATACATGAGAAACAGTTGTAAAGTTTCTAATCCTCCGTTTGAAAAGGAAGGATCCTCTGACCAGACGAGTGTTGTATCTGGTGGGCTACTGCCCGACGGTTGTTGTCGGGATTTTGTATTTATGCTAACGTAGACACATCAGTTGTGGTTCAGATGCTGTTCGATAGATGTCGCTACATTTTATAGCCGACATTTAAGCAGACGAAGTCGCGAGCATAACTTAGTTTAAAAAGAAACAGTAAAAATCTAAACGAATCGACAGTCTAGTAAGTTCTCACAGTTCTAGATCGAGTGTGTTTGAATCCTTACCTAGATTTAATAAAGTGAAATCTAGGGATTAAACAAAGTTACTAACTTGACCTAATTTATTGTTAGTTGAGCGGAGTCTGGCTTAACGATTATAGTTTTAGTGGCTTACTAACATAATATGTGTTAATCTTAGTTAGTAACGGTCAAGACTAGTTTAATTCAGTTTGAACTGGTTTAAGTTAATATTGACTAAGCGATTAATTTGTTGATTGGAATGTAATGATTAACTAATGGTTTGAATAGGGTTCTTTGCTTAATTTAGTGTCTAACTGGCTTCTGCCCGCGATTTCGTCCGCGTCAAAGTTGATAATTTTCCATAGGAACTGCACATTGTCCTGTTATAAAAAGTAGCTTTTGTATTACACACTATAATCTATCTCAGTGGCAACTTTTTTCTAAATCCATCCAGCCGTTCTGGTGTTATTAAGTAACAAACATCCATCTGCGCCTACTTTCGTACTTATATTAGTAGAAAGATAACTCGACAGGAATTCCTCAGTAGCAGGCTCGGAGTCTGGATTTGTGCCCGGTTGTTGGTACCTAGGTATTACACGGGACTATAACCTAACTTGCGAAATGTGGTTGTACTAATGGGTACACCTCTGCCTAACCCTTCGAGGATTACAGGCGTGATGTTATGTTATGTAGATAACTCGACAAAATTACATGTATGAGCAGCTGATTTATTTCTAGTCAATTTAATCCTCCAGTGCATAGCATTTCTTAATCAATATCTCACATAGAAACATCCATACTAGTCCATGTCTACACTGACCTTATTGGTGAGGTTCTTCAGAAAGGTCAGGTGCGCAGTACTCGTAACCGGCGTGCTTGTATGACGAGATGTATGAACGTGGACGTGGCGAAAGGAGTATGTAAGGATCGTAGCAGGCGTTCTTTTAGTTCTGCCTACCCCATGGGAAAAAGGCGTGAGTTTATGCGTATGTCATCATCATAATAACTTCACGCCTGTAATCCCCGCAGGGTTAGGCAGAGGTGCACCCATTAGTACACCCACATTTCGCCAGTTTTGTTTTTAGTCCTATGTAATAGGGGGCGAGCCTATTTCCATCAACCGGGCACAAATCCAGACTCTGAGGCTGCTACTGAGAAATTCCTGATGGAAAAACCCAATAACACTTTGCCCGACCTGGGAATCGAACCCAAGACCTCATGCACAGCAGTCGCGCTTGCGACCACTTGACCAATGAGACAGTCGTTTATGCGTATGTGTATGTGTGTGAAGTCACAAGCAATAGCCAGTACCTACATATAAACTCGATTAATCAGCGTAGATACTCCTTAAAATCTTAACACCAAGAATTAAGTATGAAAATGTAACTAGAGCGCGGTTCACTCCCGCTATCACGCTGCCCAATTATACTAAAATTACTCCTTTAATAAATGAAAATCCTTGGGAGCCTTAATTTTAACCTGTGCCGTGCAAAATGCGAAGGTTCTTTGAATAATTCAAACGCAGTGTACGTTACAAATGTACCCGTAGAGAGTGGGCGCCGGTTCTCAAAGTTTCGGATTAGAACAAACTTCCAACTTATAAACAGATCTGAGAGAAATTGGGTAATTGACACCATCTATATGACCTTCTAAATATATAAAAGCGAAAGGTCACTCATGAGTGAGTCACGAAATATCGAAAACCGCCTGACGTATAAAGATGAAATTGAGTGTGAAACGTTTCGCCAACAGTCGGTTGGCCCATGAACTATTGGTCAACAGAATCTTTCAACCACGAACTTTTCACCCAAAGCACTTTTCACCCACGAACGTTTCGCCAACATGATTTTTCGCCAGTGAATGTTTCACCAACAGAATGTTTCGCCCATTCACTTTTCATCCAAAGCACGATTGGCCCATGCACTGTTCTCCAACAGAACGGTACGTCAGTGATTGTTTAACCAACAGATTTTTTTTTTGTCCCCATGAACTTGTTTGAAAAGTTATATTTCAACATTTCATTCCTTCCCGAATACCTACAAACGTTCATGGGCCAACAGACTGTTGGCGAAACGTTTCACACTCGATGAAATTTGTCAGAGAAGTAGTTAATAGTTAGTAGATGTCCGCTAAGAAAGGCTTTTTCCAAAATTCTCTCCTAAAAGGATGAAACGTGGGTCCAAAGTTCGTATGTAGAAATCAACTTTGACGCAGAAGACGCTGGTAGAAGCTGATTCACCAATTATTCCAAGACGTAACTTTTCTACAGAAATATTTTATTTTAGTTCGAAAAGACAAATTATTGGTTTATACAGTCAACTCCCAAACCCAAATGGAATCTACCGCGATCAAATTATATTAATAACTATCAATAATTTTCAATTTAATTTCATTTTGTGACAAACATCGCTACGTTTCCAAGTAATTACGTCCCAAAACGGAACCGATTTAACGGAAAATATAGAATTTTCCATTCAATTTAATAGATACTTGCTCAATTGTCAATATTTAATGACTTGATTGTTTTATGAAATCTTCGTTTTGCTCAGCTTTTGCCCAACAATGTTAGGGTCGGCTTCGAGTCTGACTGGCTGCAGTTGAATACCATTATTTTACATGGAGCGACTGCTTATCTGACCTCTATAACCCAGTTACTGGGTAACACGATACCCTTTGGTAAGAGTGGTTGTCGGAATACCCGTAACGACTGTCAAAGATCTACGAATGACACAACAGGCACGAGTTTTTGAGAGGCACGGGGGTGTCACATCACCAGCTTGAAAACTTCGGGCGGCTACTGATTTTCCTGATAGAATAACCCATTAACACTTTGTCCAACCTTTTTTTAAGGATGGGTAATCATCAAATGACTTCGTTCTCTGGGCGGAGCGGAAGGGAGTATCAGGATCTTACTGACTAAAACCCATCCGTGTTCCTCCTAATGCCCTTTGCGTTCCAGGGTCGCGGTAACTCTTTCGGGCAAATCCGCAACTTTGTCCGACCAGGGATTGGCACCCGCTCAGTAATAATAAATGTTGGTCTTAATGTAAACAAAGATTAGTTGGGCAAACATTTTGTTTCACTTAAATCTGTTCATCAATCAACGTTCATTGTTTACTAGGGATCAAGAGATAGTTTTGGGTCAAATAATAGTAAAGTCGATTATTAGTTCGGCTTCAACTTCGTAACGCCTTGCCTCACAAGTTCAGATTACAAATTTGAAATGACTAACACTGAGTACTGTTTGTTGTGTTATTAATAGTTTGAGTTTATTGTTTGTCTGAAAATGCTTCGATATCATTCCGGTCTTTTGCCTTGAAAAGGAAATCCATTTTATCTGCTGCCACCAGCAAATCAGACTAGTCCAGTCCTGTAACACCGGTAGGGTTAGGCTTACGTGTAGCCATTAGTACACTCACATATCGCCAGGTTATGTTTAAGTCCCATGTAATAGGGAGCCTAATGCTACCAACGGACTATACCTTTTTGTTCTAAAATCACTCCTATTACAACCGCATAAGTTGCTGTTAAATTTCATATTTTTGCAGACGGGTTTTTTGAATATTTATAAATTGACTTTTTTCGGTTATATAAATTCCTAAAACTTTATATAAGATACCTTACCGCATAAACACTCTTAATTACTCAAGTCCCACATAATGAGACACAATTTTATTGACTTACCGGTAAGTCAGCCGGTCTTGAGAGGTTAAATCTCATTCTACCTATTGGCACCTATTTTCTCATTATCTCTTGCTAATCTAAATAAACTTAGATATGTCGAGACACTTAACCATACAGCATCTTGTAACTTATTATCTAAGGATATCTGACGAGAAAGGGCTTTGGTAACAGATGGTCTTTATGGTGTCACTGAGGGGAAAAGGGTTCACTTAGGGCCAGCCTCGAGAGGATGCCATTAATTGTGGGCTGCCCCATAGATTGTCTTGGACGAAAATAACTTTTTGGCTCTTATTATGGATGGCCATGTTGGATGGTACCACTGTACCTAAGCATGAATTGTTAAATGGCCCGACTGACGTTGTGCTGTCTTATCTTTTGAGTTTATAAAAAAAATATTATTAATAAAATAGGCTTCCTTAAATTTTACAATACATAATTTTTGGCAATGTCCTAAAAACTTTATTCGGATTAATTTACACATAAAAATATAAACCCAAACTAATGGTCTAGTGGTTTATCAAGTGGTGCGCTTGCCAATATATAGCATTTATTTTTTAATTAAGATGACGAATGGCTTTTATATACCGTGCCTCGGAAAGCCATTGGTCCCGGCTGTCATACGTTGATCTGTGATAGTCGATAAGGGTCGTCAGAAGCCCGAAAGTCGGACAACCAGTCTTACTAAGTGGTTTCTTATTACCCAGTTACTGGGTTGTGGAGGTCAGTCGCTTCAAGTAAAATACTGGTATTCAGACTGAGTTACTTTCGTATTTATAATATTAGTATGGATTACTATTAATATTAGATTTATTGTGGGCGTATTTCAAAAGCGTAAAGCAAGCTTTATCTTTGTCTTTGAAACTGCTCGTTAGCCCGATTTCTATATAAATATCGAATTTGAACAAAATGTATAAATACATGACTGAAACTATAGCCTAAAAGATATTGTTTGATGTTAGGATTAATATTATAAAAGTCCCTACAAAGTCGCTACTTAGGGCAATAAAGGGTCTGATAAACCCATACCCGGGGTAAGCCTTCAAAAGACTGCTTTGTATTATATAAAATCGATACCTCAGAGCGTGTACACTTCGTTAGACAATAGACATGATAACAATAAAGATTTTCAATTTTGAATTTTAAGGTCCCAGAATTCAAGTTTTTTAAGACAGAAAGAAAAACTGTTTATTTACGCGAAACATAAAAAGAAAATTTTTAACACAAAAGCAAAATAAAAACTGACTGCCTCTTTGGTCTAGTGGTCGCAAGTGCGACTGCTGTGCACGAGGTCTTGGGTTCGATTCCCAGGTCGGACAAAGTGTTATTGGGTTTATCCATCAGGAATTTCTCAGTAGCAGCCTCGGAGTCTGGATTTGTGCCCGGTTGATGGCAATAGGCTCGCCCACTATGACATGGGACTAAAAACATAACTGGCGAAATGTGGGTGTACTAATGGGTACACCTCTGCCTAACCCTTCGGGGATTACAGGCGTGATGTTATGTTATGTTCTTCAGAAAGGTTTGGAGCGCAGTACTCGTTACCGGCGTGCTTGTATGAACATGGATGAGGCGAAAAGAATATGTAAGGATCGTAGCAGGCGGCGTTCTGTGATTTCTGCCTACCCCCATGGGAAAAAGGCGTGTGTTTGAATACAAAGTACAGGTACCAACCTAAAGGTTATATTAAAACTTTCTACACTGGATCGAAACTAGTTTCATGGTTAATTTAACTCACTTTGAGTTTAAGCTTAATGCAGCGCTCGTGGGGACTTCAAGCTCAGTGCATGCAAATGTGCGGGAAAAAAAAGTTAAATTATGTAGTCGTAAAGGGATTAAGTAACTTTTTATTTGCGTTATTTTTGTATTGGCTGCAGAATAATATCATCACGCCTGTAATTCCGGAAGGGTTAGGCAGAGGTGTACCCATAAGTACCTACACAAACATTTCGCCAGTTATGTTTAAGTCCGATGTTATAGGGGGAGAGCCTGTTGTCCTTAACCAGGCTGAAATCTAGACTAAAACCGAGGCTGCTACTGAGAAATTTCTGATGGAAAAATTCAATAATACTTTGCTCAACCTAGGAATCAAAGTCAAAGTCAAATTATTTATTTAAATTAGACCATTAAAAGGCACTTTTGAACGTCATTTACAAGAGAAAAGAAAAATTATCATATTGAATCTAGTTGCCCATTCCAAAAGGTAGTTTCGTATGGAGAAGAACGGGCAAGAAACTCTATACTTACTCTTTTAAAAAATATATATGGTTTACAATAAGTAGTAGGTACATTAATTTTATTTATACGAATGTGGAGACGATATAAGTACCTAGAATAAGTCATATAAAGTACTACAATAACATACCAAGTACTACGAAGATTAGAAATGAAAACTAAATTATTTTTTGTAGATACACAATGCTCACACGTTTACAATATTGTGATTGTCAACTATCTTTACTAACATTTCGAAAGACATCGAATCAGTGTGTGATCCATAGTCATCACCAAAGGCAGGTCTTAGTAGAAAACATTAAAAAAATAAAAAAATTACCAATACAAATCGAACCCAAGACCTAATGCTCAGCAGTCGCGCCTTGCTAGACCAACGAGGCAGTCTGTAGAATAATGTTACGATTTCTTGTTCGAAAAAACCATGATTAAAAAGTTTATTATACATTTATTATTGCAATACGAAACCAATACATTAACGTTACACGTGTGTAATGTATTGGTTTTTTATTATCTTATTTATTAATGCAATTAAAAATAAAATAAAAATAAAATGACAATAATTAAAAAAATCAACATTAAAATATCAAGAACTAACTTTTAGAACCATTGCCTTATTTGCACTTCTTGTACTTACAAAGGCAAATGTTTTATTTGTACAGTCGAGCACACAATTCACTGCGACCTACAACTTAATGTACACTTAAGTACTAAAACAAATAGGCAAATGCCCCTTACATGTACATTCAACAAAACAGTTAAGTATACAATCATAAATTATTCATGTGTTTTACGGTTATACACTACTCGAGAATTGCTTTTTTTGTGCGAGCTTTGACACACTCAGATGAACGAAAGTAATGCTTTAGAATGAAGGCAGACAAGAGTGAGCGATGCGATTTTATTCTGAAAGATAATAATGTAATCGCAGTAATGCGCGCAAAAGAAAGAATGGTCAGCGGGTCAGTACTTTTAAAACGGCATGCTTTTATGACGAGATGTATGAATCGACTTCAACATACTTCTTTCGCCTCACCTACGCAAGGATCGTAGCAGGTGGCGTTCTGTGATTTCTACCTACTCCGATGGGAAAAAGGCGTGAGTTTATATTCGTATGTATGTGTGCAAAAGCATAACTTACAAAAAATACGTATCAAAAAGCGATCTTCAATTGTGCTGCAAAAAGTCGTATCTATACGACGCAGAAGCCATCATGACACAAAATTATAATGTAACATTTTCGCCGGATATTAAAAAAATGTCTGTTCCATTCATTTTGATCCCGTATGGTAACAGATGTTTTTTTTTTGTTCAGGGTCGTGGTGTCCTTGTACCCATAGCCTTTTCAAGGAGCCGTCCAAACGGTGGTTTGACACTTCCCTGGACCTAGGGAAGGACCAACGTTTCAATGCGGCCTGTCTTTTGGGCACATTTCTAGTTGACGGCGATGGGGATTTTTTTTTGATAGTTTTTTTTTATAGTTAAGTAAATAAATATTGTACCTATACATCACATAAATAAAAACTCTGTTAATAAAGTAAAGCCTATATACTAATCTCATTTGTCATCTGTACATTTTTATTTCCTTTAAGGAAAACCGAAAGTACACAGCAGATTTATCCTAAATCTTTTATATTTATTATTCATAAATAATCTTCATTTCCTTATAGGCCGGCCATACGGCACATAAAACGATGAAAGATATTACATATAACTCTTATTTATTTAGAGGTCTTTATTTACGAGGTACAAGTTATGAGGTCGCATATGACAGTGCACTAATACATGAAGATGAATTGTTATTGGAAAAACTACTCTATTACGTAAGGCCTTGGTAATGTTTTCACTAGTAAAGTAAGTGCGCTGCAAAATTTTAGGAGTGTAGCCGTGCTTTGTGCTTTTTTATGCCTTTTGTGCTTTTATCATTACGGTGTGAGAGTACCTTTTGTCTGGAGTAAAATGTGCAGTCTTTAGTAGCGTACGGGGCATTAAAATCACCACGCGAGCGAAGGTTTCATGTAGTACCATAGTATCTATTTAGAAGGGTAAGTATGGAGTCTCCTTTCTTCTTATTATTCTTCTCCGTACAAAAATACTTTTTGGATAGGCCAACTAAATTTAATTATATTTATCTCTGGATAATGAGGTTCGAAAGTAACTTTTAATGGTATAATTGAAAGAATGGTTTGGCTTTATAATTGAAAGCATAATTGAAAGAATTATAGCGAAAGGAGGCCAACAAAATCCCATACAACTTTGCCCAAATATGTACCTCGAGGTACACGTGCACCAAATCGTAGAGAAAAAATAGAGGAATTCGAAAATAATTTTACTTTTATTCATAAATCATTTTTAACTATTTAATTAATTATTCAAATATAACCTAATAACCTGTAATACAATTAAAATATGTGGCAACTTTGCATGTACGATTGCGTTTTAATTGGTTGTCACGCGGGTTGACATTTCGTAAATGTCATTTTGTTTTGCTTATGTTGACACTTGACACATGTCAATCCGTTCGTTTATGCGTTTCGAGGTAGTCGTCTGTCAACTTGACAGATTTTTTTAGGTGCTTATTTACTATAGTGCCAAAATGGCGTGCTTTCTATTACGATTAAAAGTTATTTTATTCTCTTCCCCGGGCAACTATATAAATAATTTAAGACTGCTAAATTATTCAGTGTAATCTAGTCTATTTTATGCCACTAAGTATACCTTCTGCACAAAATTGGGCAGATACTGTTGATCTTCTTTGGGTATTCCAATAGGTACACCTCTTTCTAATGCCTTGGGGATTACGGGCGTGATGTTATGTAACTTTAAAAAAAGAAAGCGGTTTTTCTGATAGTTAGAAGTTTGGGTAATGGCTATTTGTTATAACTGCGGAATACAATAGAAGTCTTTGCATTTAAAGTGATACTGCGGAAGAGGGATTTTCGTATGATGGAGCGAGACACTGCATTCTAAGGTAGATTATTCGACCTAGATCTTGCTTCGGGATGTTATGTAGAATTTTTATTTGTAAACTAGATTATAATCGCGATTTTATCCGCGTAAATGACGATCATTTGCGGGGTTTCCTTTTTTTTTAGTGAATCTCATATAAATAAATGTTGCTTTAGTTACTCGGATCTGGTACACTTGCGCGAAAGTCTTTCGCGCAAGTGGCCTATCGCGCAAAGGGAGTCTCTTGGCGGAGTTTCTTGGCGCGGAAATGTCCATTCGCGTCTGTTCGCGGAAAGGTCTAGGCGCGCAAACGTCCATTTGCGCAAGTGTCTTGGCGCGCAAAGGGACTCGCGCAAGTGTCTGGCGCGCAAATGTCTTTTGTGCATGTGTCCTGATACCACTATATCTTGCAGAAGTAAACGTTAATGTGTATAGCATAAATTAGTGCTAGTATCTGAGCAATTTGTTTTGTTCATGGTTCATGGTTATGTACATACTTGCGCAAGTTTCGACTTGCACAAATCAGTGTGACGCCGATATGCCCACAAATAGCTCAGATACTTGCGTTAACAATTTATTCCTTGCACGTTACGCATGCATATTTGTGCAAGTTGAAATTTCCGCAAATTTATCATAACATGTTCAAATATTTGGTTAAGTTTAATTACAAGCTTTTCGAATAACCGACGAAATGTCATATCGCTAAGGTTCTAGAATTATATACAGTCAACAAAAGATATAAGTATCCAAAGCATCAGATATAGTTGAAGTTTTTTAGAAACAGATGGATGTCTTCGATTGAAACTTAACTTAATGAACTGGGGGCTTAGACAAAGTAACAATTGCAAAACGATAACGAAGTTAGAATAGACTAAAATGTATTGGATTGGATTGACATAAGCCGCGTTAAGTCACGTGGTCAATCGACGAAGCGATGACCACATGAAAGACTAAAATGTATGGGATTGACATAAGCCGCGCTAAGTCACGTGGTCAATCGACGAAGCGATGACCACATGAAAGACTAAAATGTATGGGATTGACATAAGCCGCGCTAAGTCACGTGGTCAATCGACGAAGCGATGACCACATGAAAGACTAAAATGTATGGGATTGACATAAGCCGCGCTAAGTCACGTGGTCAATCGACGAAGCGATGACCACATGAAAGACTAAAATGTATGGGATTGACATAAGCCGCGCTAAGTCACGTGGTCAATAGACGAAGCGATGACCACATGAAAGACTAAAATGTATGGGATTGACATAAACCGTGTTAAGTCACGTGGTCAATCGACGAAGCGATGACCACATGAAAGACTAAAATGTATGGGATTGACATAAGCCGCGTTAAGTCACGTGGTCAATCGACGAAGCAATGACCACATGAAAGACTAAAATGTATGGGATTGACATAAGCCGCGCTAAGTCACGTGGTCAATCGACGAAGCGATGACCACATGAAAGACTAAAATGTATTGGATTGACATATCTTAAGCCGCGTTAAGTCACGTGGTCAATCGACGAAGCGATGACCACATGAAAGACTAAAATGTATTGGATTGATATATTTTAAGCCGCGCTAAGTCACGTGGTCAATTGACGAAGCGATGACCACATGAAAGACTAAAATGTATTGGATTGACATATTTTAAGCCGCGTTAAGTCACGTGGTCAATCGACGAAGCGATGTTACTTTGTCAAAGCCCCCTGTTTACTATTTACTTTTTAAATTAAATTACATTTGTAACATCCATCGCTTTTCAAAGAAAAGTTCAACTATATCTGACGATCCTGCATACCTTTCTCATTTGTTGACTGTTCAAATCTATAGTGACTGCCTCGTTGGTCTAGTGGTCGCAAGCGCGATTGCTGTGCATGAGGTCTTGGGTTCGATTCCCAGGTCGGGCAAAGTGTTATTGGGATTTTACATCAGGAATTTCTCAGTAGCAGCCTCGGAGTCTGGATTTGTGCCCGGTTGATGGCAATAGGCTCGCCCCCTATTACATGGGCCTAAAAACATAACTGGCGAAATGTGGGTGTACTAATGGGTACACCTCTGCCTAACCCTTCGGGGATTACAGGCGTGATGTTATGTTATGTAAAATCTATAGTACAAGTTTTCATACGCTGTCCCTTCAAACCGTAATTATACATGATAGTCATAATCATGTTGGTCAACTATCCCATAAACATATGGTCTGATCCTTAGGCTTTACAAGCCACAATTCCCATATGTAGTATTAGGGTCACAGACCACAACCGGTAGTGAACCTGCCCAGCGGCGCGAAGTCCCTAAACATTAATTTTAACTAGACGTAAGCTATCATCTTACTGGGAATATGAACAGTACAGTCACAAGCAAAAACAAGTATACATTCAGCAAAATGCAAAAGCGATTTTCTTATGAAATAATGGTTGTAACTTTAAAATAAGACCTATTTCATAGTATTACCGAATTGCATTATTGTCTGCCTCGTTGGTCTAGTGGTCGCAAGCGCGACTGCTGTGCATGAGGTCTTGGTTTCAATTCCCAGGTCGGGCAATGTGTTATTGGGTTTTTCCATCATGATTTCTCAGTAGCAGCCTCGGAGTCTGGATTTGTGCCCGGTTGATGGCAATAGGCTCGCCCCCTATTAGATGGGACTATAAACATAACTGGTGGAATGTGAGTGTACTAATGGGTTCACCTCTGCCTAATCCTTCAGGAATTACAGACGTGATGTTATATTTTGTTATGTTACTGAATTTAAAATACTATATTCTTTAAAACAAGACATTTCAATCAATATATTCGAAGAATATAGCTTCATAATGTTGCCAAGTGTATACTTGTTTTGCTCGTGACTGTACAATAATATTATGTTGTAAAGCCGTGGTTTTCTTACAAACTTCAATTACTTTTTGCTGTGCTCCTCACAGGGGAAATCGCGTAAAGCAATGCACTCACAAACGCGGAACAATGTATGAACAATGTAGTAAACACGTGATTCTGATTTTTTCCATCAGATTTATAAACTGCCTCGTTGGTCTAGTACTCACAAAGCACGCTTGCTGAGCAAAAATTCTAGGGCTCGATTCCCAGGTCGGGAAAAGTGTTATTGGGTTTTGCCATCAGGAATTTCTCAGTGGCAGCCTCGGAGTATGGAAATAGGCTCGCCCCCTAATACATGGGACTTGAATGTCGGTGTACTAATGGGTGCATCTCTGCCTAACCCTTCGAGATTTACAGGCGTGATGATATGTTATGTAAATGTTTGAACTAAAATTTAAATACTCCTGTATTGTCAAATGAGCGAGTACGTAAAATGTTTTGCATGTCAACGCAACACCAAAAACAAAACTCGTTTTCCAGCAATCTTTTTTGTTCTGTGGTTTGATGGGCAGCATGCGCTGTTAACAGTGATGTGGTGTTCCTTTTTAGAAAAAAGAATAAAAAAACGTTTATTAATAGATACCGATAATGTGCACGCAAAAATAATAATAAAATGATTTTTCATGTAAAAATACAAAAATAAATTTTAATTCATTATTTTGTATGCGAGAATAACTTAGCTTCCTAATAACAAAATGGCGTTCTGGATATTCATTTGTGTTAAAACAAAAAAATAAAATAACACTAAACTAAAGATATTAGAAAGAAGGCTTCGTAATATTAGTATACGTATACAATACCTATAAGTGTGAAACAAAAGAACATTTTACCTAATATATTTTTTGACATCCAAACCAACAACTAATGCAATCTATTCTTAAATACCCCACTCCTAAATCTAAACTAAAAATATACTTAAAAACAAAAATAACAATCCCTTTACTTTTACGCCGGTATTCGGACGGGTTGACGTTTTAAAAGGCAAACCAATCTCCATTACTGTGGGGATATGGACGGAACTCCATTCGCGTACGGCACGTGAGCTCCTTTACTGTGCACGCTAGGAGAGGAGCGATTCATAACGTTGACATACACTGGACTGTAGTCCAAATTCAATATAGTATCGGCGTTTCTAAAAGCTTCTTTCGATGTAAGAGCTAGTTCAAACTGCGATGCTGTTTTTTAGAGTACCATTTTCGATTTTGAGATAGCTTTAATTACGTTAAACAATATCTACAGAGTTTATTAATAAGATAACCTAAAACACCAAAATATTTAAAAAAAATTAATTAAAAATTTAGAAAACCTCTGACGGTGGCCATCTTGTATCGATTTTCATCAAATATAGCTAAGAATAATGCCGACTAATTCACCTTTCAAACAAAAACAAAATCAAAATCAGAATCGGTTCATCCATTCGGGAGGTACGATGTCATAGACACACACCCTCAATCACGTCAAACTTATAGCTTAGTCACATAATCAGAAATCAAACTAACCAAAGAAATAATATCCTTAAGTGCTATGAAATAATTTTTACCACCATTTTTAAGACAGACACAAACCTCAACATGTTTTAGTTAACATGCACGAATATCCAAACCCCGTATGTGAGTGTAAAATTTGAACCCCTAGCCACAAGAGAAGCGATTTATAATGTTCGATGTTGAGAAACGCTGAACTCACAATGTACACAGAGTACACATGTTGCTTTTACCACTTTCTATGTTGATCTGAGACCGCATGGCAAACGCAGTGCCTACTTGCACATGGAAGTGGGTTAATGTTTTGTTGTAGTGGATTTTCTAGGAACCACAAAGTCACAATAAATATATATATATTTTTGTATCGTGTTCTAAATACGTACAACAATATTATTGTATACAGAATTAAATACACAAAAGAATAACAATGTTATTATTGTATATAATAAAATTACTGTCTCGTGGGTGTAGTGGTCGCAAAGTGCGACTGCTGAGCATGAGGTCTTTGGGTTCGATTGGTCGGGCAAAGTACTATTGGGTTTTTCCATCAGGAATTTCTCAGTGGCAGTTTTGGAGGCTGAATTAGTGTCAGGTCGATAAGGAGACGAAACTGTTATTATATGGGACTCAAACATAAGTGACTAATGGGGACACCTCTGTCTAACCCTTCGGGGATTACACGCGTGATGTTATGTTATTATTGTTATTTTATCATAAAGTTTCATTTTATTCTGTGAATTGTATTTGTATTTCATTTTGTTTATTCTAGTTTGTGTAGGTATGTTGTAGTACAAACACAAACTCGTTGTCAAAATATATCGCACGACCTTAGACCTCAATTTTAAACGCAGATGTACCTACCCATGTTTAACAAGTACATAATTATATTCTTTTCTAAATAAGGATGCAAGGAGTAATTTATGAAAATGTGATTAACTTTTTTGGGAATTAAAAACAACATGAAAGAGGAAATAAACAAAAGTAAAGCAAATAAATGAAATTCCGCTAATTAAGAGCCACAGGGCTAATTGCAAGCAATTTTGTTTTTAAAGATAAGAAGGTCGACTGTGGTTTTTAATTTAAAACCGCGGAAGACAACTTGAGAAAAAGAAAAAAAATATTTAAATGAAGGGAATAGCCAAGGTTTTTACAATAAATATTTATGTTACAACAATGAAATGGGTTTAGTTCTTTCAAAACAAACAAATACACAGTGTTTTTTTTTTACATAAACTCACGCCTTTTTCCCATGGGGGTAGGTAGAAACTACAGAACGCCACCTTCTACGATCCTTGCATACTCCTTTCGCCTCATCTACGTTCATACATCTCGTCATACAAGCACGCCGGTTACGAGTACTCCGCACCTGATCTTTCTGAAGGATCTCACCAATAAGGTCAGTGTAGGTCTTCCTAGGGACCCCTCCCGGCGTTGGCACTCACCTCCCGCGGTGTTGCCTTTTTTTTATTCTATAAGATTTATTCATTCAAACTTTATGCAACAAAAGTACAAAGGCGTAATGACTTAGGCATTCTCTAACAGTCGACCAAAGGTAGTAATGTAGGTACGAGAGTAAAACATCAAAATTAAAAAATAAATAAAAAAGTACTCAAACATACATAATAAAATGAAGTGTACACAAGTACAAAATATTTTTTTACATACTTACTTTAAAAATGCCTTATAATATACATAAACTTATATAAAAATATAGTATATACCTATAATATACGAGCTTCTGCTTCTTATCGTGTGGGTAGTAAGGCCTTACGACTCTACACACCCTAGTGTCAGAGTTTCTTAACGGCGTCAAAGGGCCTCTGACATGGTTTGAGTGAAACAGTAAGTCCAGGTTTCCTCACGATGTTTTCCTTCACCGATGCCAGTGATGTCCAAGATAAACTTAAGAAAGTACATATGAATTGAAAAATTCACATTGGTACTTGGCCGTATTTGAACCCACAACCTCATGCATGAGAGGCAGGCGCCTTAACCACTGGCCCATCACGACACAAGATACGATAAGATTCCACTTTAGAAAAAAGAAATTAAGGGTTCACAAAAAGAAAATCCCGTACATATCGGATACTCACGCAGTCAAAGTCGAAAACAAAACAAAACGGAAGAGACTAGTATAAAATGTAATGGCGCTAGTATTCAGTTTCAATACATTTGCTTTGGGACAAGTGTATTGATACTGAATACTACAGCTTTGCATACAATCTCTTAAGTACCATTTAGTACTGCCACACCAATAAAATAAAAAGAGTTCAGTTTTGGAAATGTTTGTGGGAGATTGGCCAAAGAGGTTAGCACACAGGAAAGACTAGTAGGCTACAGGGGAGAATTTTGGGCAGCACTGGACCTAAAATTAGTTTCTGACACCAGTATATAGTAGAAAGAGATAGAAATAAAGAGAAAGAGAGAGAAGGTCGCCTGAGGCATAAAGATTTTTTGCTACGTGACGATTTCGGCCAGTTAAGGCCTGGTTTATTTTGCCGGGGTTGCGGGACGTCTTAACAGGATACCGTGGCCCCGGAACGTATAGGGCAACAGAAGGAACAGGATGGTTTTTTTAGTCAGTAAAACTCTGACAGTCCCTTTCGCCCCACGCAGGGCGGAAGGAGTCATTTGATGATTTTTACCACCTGAAAAAAAAGGCCTGGTTCACATTAGGATGGCCCGATTTTTTTCGGACCAACAATGAACTCATAACTGCTTTGTGAGTTGGTTGTGGTAAAACGACGATTACGACGGTGGTGTTAGTTCGGATCGGCAGCTTCTAATGTGAACAGCAACAACTGACAATCGGTCAACGGTAAATCTGTCTAACTTCTACCGCAATACGCGTTAAGGAACTACGTTCCAAAAAAAAACTGGTTTCAATGAAGCGGTCACTACATTAATCTTTTTTTCTATGTAAGCCTACTTTGACATCTTTCTTAGGACCCAAAAGAAAACTAAAAAACCGCAATAAATAACACATAAAGATTTTATTTTATTTTCTCACTAAAGATTCTTTTTTCGAATGATTTGTTGGGTTCCATTTGAAAAAGGAATCTTTCTTCAAAAATCTTAGCCTCCAAACACCTATTTGAATCACTTTTTCTGAAAGAAAAAAAAATTCAACGTGTTTACTTTTCCTCAACTATTTTCGCTCAGACGGATCGGTGGTGCCATTGAGTTCACACGTACCCCCATTTCTCTTCCCCCAACCGATACAATGGCAGTAATCGGTGCGTAACGAAATTGAATAGACGTTCTTAGGGTCCCGCAAACAAATACCATCAATTATTTCCCCTGAAACCAATCTAGACGTTTTTGGTTACCTTCGTATTGTTGTCTGCATTACCTTGGATTAATTTATTTCGACTTTTATTGAAAGAGAGTGGTTTTTTTTTTCTTTGAGTATTGAATTGATTGAGAATACTTTTCTTTTGTGTGTTGATTGATTTAAATTACATGTCTTCTAGAAAGTGTTGGTATTGAATTTGTTAGTAATTATCTTCATTATGTATGCTTTCTACATGTAAGTATGAAAGTCAAATCATTTATTTAAAATAGACCATTAAAAGGCACTTTTAAACGAACGTCACAATACAAGGAAAATAAATGGAATATGTTTATCAGCGCGTCAAAAAATTTCTTTTCATTATTGCGAACATATTATTATTTTTGTTTGTGTCATACCTTTGATGTTGAGGTCAAAGTTCCAAATTTATTATTTTATTTTATGCAGCAGAAAACGTACAAAGGCAACCTCAATGCCGCAGTCATTGTCTACCAGTCAACTAAAGCTGGTAAAGAGATAACATGGTTGGTGCCAAATTATTGTACAAATGAGAATAGAGATTTAAAAAGAAAAATAATTTAGACAATCAACTTTTAAACATAACATCACGCCTGTAATCCCTGAAGGGTTAGGCAGAGTTGTACCCATTAGTAGGTACATCCACATTTCGCCAGTTACGTTTAAGTCATGAGACTGGCAATCAACCTATTGCCATCAACCTGGCACAAATCCAGACTCTGAGGCTGCTACTGAGAAATTCCTGATGGAAAAACCTAATAACAATTTAACCGACCTGGGAATCAAACCCAAACCCTAAACGTTATAACATTAACTGAACTTTAAACAGGTCCCCTGTACACACGCATAAGCGTTATTTACATTAATTTTTCACACCAAAAAAAGGTAATTTGCCATTAATTATTTTGGCTGAAGGTAAGGTAGTTTTCTAGATATTAAGAGTAGCTAACAGGTATGTGCTTATTATTTTTACACTCCGTATAACATAAGCATTTATGCAAACGTTTCTCGGAATTTGCTAAACTCTAAGAATAGCTATCTCAGAAGCACCGTCAAAAGCGTCACATACTACACAAGGGTATGTTTCTGTTATTCCGGGCGAGTGCTCTTCAAATAAGATGTTTATGATGTCATGTAATGCGCTATGTATCTCGCGAGGTTCACTTTGAAGCAAATGTTGGTGACGACGACATACGAAAGTTGACTAAACGGTATATGAAAAAAAGGTTAGATTCTAGGAGAATGCTGAAACTACTGTCTCACAGAAACCATACATAGCCTATGTTCAATTCCAGACTATAATCGATTTTTGTGCCAAATTTTATCCAGATCCGTTTAGCTGTTTTGACGTGATTGAGTATCAAATTTTCGGATTTATAATCATGGTAAGATTAGTAGGTAAAAACTTTAAATAAATAGCTAAATTACAAGTGAGTGACAACGCAGGGAGGGGTCGCCCTAGGAAGACCAACACTGACCTTATTGGTGAGGTTCTTTAGAAAGGTTAGATGTGCAGTACTCGTAACCGGCGTGCTTGTATGACGAGATATATGAACGTGGATGAGGCGAAAGGAGTATGTAGGAATCGTAGCAGGTCGCGTTTTGTGGTTTCTGCCACCCCCCATGGGAAATTTAAATAAAAAGATTTTATTATATTCATTTCTGTATCGCTCCCGCTTCATCTTATAAAATCGCCAACTCCAAAGCCTCTGCAAAAGCGTTGTATGCAGTATATTCGTCATTCCGAGAGAGCGCACGTCAACTTAAATGTTTATGACGTCATGTGCACTCTGGAATCTGCAACTGAATTTATTTTTGATTATAAATTTAAAAGCAGGGAAGCTTTTAGTCTTACCAAAATTCTTTTAGTTGAAAAACTTAATATCGTGGCAGACGAAATTTCCAAGGAAAATAAGACGTCTTAAATATTTTAAGCCACGCTTGTTGTTTGGGGAACGGTACTTCCCATGGAGAAGATTGTCCAAATCCCTTGGGTGTCGTAAGCAGCTATGTTGGAAGAGATTAAAATTAATTAATTAAGATGTTGGGATTAAAATTGTGGGGTCTGAGCAAGGTGTATTTGTAATAACATCCTTAATATGTTGATGACATGATGACGCATAATTTTGATCCTTTCCTTTTGCCACAATAGCTTATTAACCCATTAATTTACTTACATAATGATAAAGTATCTCATGCCAATTTCGGTTACGGTGACAGTTTTGGCCTAAGACGGTAAGCAGACAAAGCGGCTTTGATCTCCGTATTGCGGCAACGGCAACTTGCAAGTAGCTGTTTACATAGACATCAAGAAACTGTGCAGACATAGCAACTCTAGTTGCGAGAAACAACATAACATCACGCCTATTATCCCCGAAGGGTTAGTCCAGGTGTACCCATTAGTGCACCCACATTTCGCCAGTTATGTTTAAGTCCCATGTAATAGGAGGCGATCCTATTGCCATTAACCGAGCACAAATCCAGACTTCGAGGCTGCTACTCAGGAAAAATCTATGTAAAAACCTAATAAACACTTTGCCCGATCTGGGAGTAGAACCCAAAACAGGCGTGATGTTATGTGATGTTTTTATGTGTTATATATTGTTGTTCACGCGTCTATTTACTACACCTTTTATTTACTTTAAAAAACATTCTGATTCTTATTCAATTAAGACTCCTATATCTCCCACTTAATAAAACACTTACCGAACAAAGCACCTACAATTCACTCAAGCACAATACAGTCAAATACTGTAACACTTGAACACTCCTTGGTTGAATGACTTTCCTTAAGCGTATTAGACGATGTCAGGTCGACACGGCTGTAACCTAGTTCCACTGGCTCACTCAGAACTAGCGACAGTGGGAAATATCAGCTGACTCCGAGGTCTTGGAAGACGTTACAATAGTAAAACGGGGAAGTTTACAACGAAATTGTGTTTAAGTGCCTTGGTTTAAAGTTTGGTTTTATTTTCCTTTAAATTTTTAATGTCTGTAATTAGTTATATGAGGAAGTGAACGTTTTTTGTTATTGTTTTACAATATCAATTATTTCTTCAACTAGGACTAGGTACTCGATATAACTTAACAAAATGTTTAATTAACTTAATAAGTGTTGACATTACTATGTCAAGTCATCATCTATAATATACTAGTCTTTATAAAAAAGAGCTAAATAAAGTTTTTATTTCATTCTTGTTTGTAATAAGGTAATCTCTGGAAGTACTAGTCTATCTAGAAGCTATGCTATTGCCGAGGGTCATTAGATATTTTTAATGGTATTTTTGACTTTCATACGGACGAAGTCGCAGACAGTGACTTAGTCAATTTATCTACTAATAAATCAAAGTCTTAAAATCAGCTACTACTATTTTCATTATTTCTGCCTAATAGCTGTCAATACCCAATAATCGTTAAAACTTTCATATAAAAAAAAAAACCAAAACGTGCCACGTTATATTTTTTTAGATTAGAGAATTTAGGTCGAATACTTGAAAAATCAACAACAAAAAAATACACACCTCTATTTTGTACGTTCGCTTGTGAAAACTACTATATTGTACCACTTGACAACAAGTGTAGTTTGAACAGTTCCACGTCAAAAAAATCCACCAACATTCTAAAATCAACAACGTACGAACAACCCTTGAATTTGGAGAGCCGAATATTCCCAGTGCCGAATATTTCCACAGCCGAACATTTACATGTTGGTACAAAACTAATATTTACTAGGCACACCACTAGTTTACATTTTTATTCGGGTTGCGAAAAAACTTGGTGTAAGCGGATAAATGCACAGAAGAATAGACTTTACCCTGACCGTAAAAATTGTGAAGAGGGAAACGAAATGGACTGAGAGCTAAGAGTCACTAGACCTACGTCATGGCTTTTTTGAGGAGAGATTCGTTTTTAAATACTTTTTTAACATCACGCCTGAAATCCCCGAAGAGTTAGGCAGAGTACCCATTAGTACACCCATATTTCGCCAAAATACTTTTATAAACGCGAAAGTTTGTGAGTATAGATGGATGAATAATTCTTATATATAGATTTGTATCCCGTTTTTGTTCTTGCGGAAAAACTTGGGATTACGTCCTAATGCCAAAGTCTACGTAGACGAAGTAGCGGGCAGAAGCTAGTAAAGAAATAAATTGGCCATTATTACAAATAAAAATAACAATAATTGAGTGAAGTTAAAATGAAGAAATCCCAACACAAGAAACGTGTTTTTTTTGCATGCAGTACTTAGATATAAAATATTGCCCATCGAAATATGACTGTGTCCGACTTGCACTTGGTTGGTATTTTTTAATGTTACTTTTGACATAATATGTTATTCTGTTTACTATTGACATAATATTTATACCTATGTTATTGATTATTTTAAGTGAAAACTGTTTCAAATTCATGATTTATTATTTTCTGTAATAAATTAATTAATGAATATCTTAATTCAAACACAATGCGAATTGTTATAATTATGAATAAATAAATAAATATGCAATAACGTCAAAAACAGTTTTTTGTCAGTCACTTTCGTCGGCTAGAACACACTTAACACAGTTTTTCTTTTGGCGTGGTAAAAATTATCAAATTGACTGTCAGACTTTTACTGACTAAGAAACCACCCTGTTCCTTCTGTTGCCCTTTGTTTTCCGGGGCCACGGTATCCTTGAGACGTCCCGCGGCCCTGGCAGGTACACTTAACACACTTTTAAGTTGTTGTACGTGTACTGTGTTGCTAATGTGTATTCAAACTGCGTCCGTCCAAAAAAATTTAATTTGCAGTAATGCATACTCAATTAAAATAAATATATGGCTATTTAAAATACTTAAAACAGATTGAAAATCTGATATTTCACCTCTCATATTATATTTTTTCCCTGTTTATTTCCCGAGAGCTCAACCATCGATCTTCCGCAGATATTAATTGAGATCGATCCTCGTTTCTGACATACACTGTAATTTCCTTATAAACTCCATCCATTACTCTTAATGATATCAACTTTTTAACTTGGTTTGTTATCATATCAGTATGATTCATAATTGTTTAGTTAAAAACTTTAGGTCTGAGTGTTTTAATTTTTACTTGTTTTTACTCGCAAATTAGTTAGTTTTTTTATATTAAAACATAGCCTATTGCATTTAGAAATAACGTAGCTTACTATTAGGGAAAGAATTTTCAGAATCGGAATAGTAGTTTTGGAGATAAGCGCGTTCAAACTATAAAAGCGGCCAAGTGCGAGTCGGACACGAAGGGTTCCACACTACCATATTACAATGTACATAATTATATATTTTACACAATTTACAAAAATATAAGTTTGTTATCGTAAAAAAGTAATCATTTTGTGATGGATAAGTTTCTTTTTACGCGGCCGAACGCCGTATGAACACATAATAAATATAACATCACGCCTGTAAATGTAAGGGTTAGGCAGAGGTGTACCCATTAGTACACCCACATTTCTACAGTTATGTTTTATGTCTCATGTAATAGGGGGCGAGCCTATTGCCATCAACCGAGCACAAATCTAGATTCCGAGGCTGCTACTGAGAAATTCTAGAAAACTTTTCTGAGAAATTTTATTTCCTAAATAAAAAAAATTCGAAATAAAAAATAAAATTAAAATAGAATACGCTAAAATACCGAGAAAGCCCATTTAAAAAGAGCTGCCACCGAAACCGAGCTACCCAATTAAAATTAATGGAAAATCTCACTGACAAATTACAAATATCACTTACAAACAATTTAGCGAAGAGTCTATGCTATTTGAAATAACACAGAAACAAAATTAATGTTTCATTGAAAGCGGGGGCTGCGATCACGAAGTTGGGCAAACTTTGAATTCAAATGTTATTGGACTAAAACAATCTTCAGTACAACAGCACACTGAATTTCAGTGAAATGGTTTTCGTAAAGCTTTCCAGTGATACACAAAATGGAGTTTTGATTTTTAGAAATAAAAGTTATTTCCAAAGTTTTGTTCATAATTTCTTAACTTTACATTTTATCGGAATCAAGTTTGTACACGAAGTGTGGCTGGATGATTTTGGTGTTTTAATTAAAAAATCCTACTAATATTATAAATGTAAAATTTGTGAAAATGTTTGGATGTTTGTTACTTAATCACGCGTAAACCGTTTAACAGATTTGGATGAAAATTGGTACATACATAGACCATTTCCTTCGTGTTCCCTTAGGATGATAGTTCAATTTACTTTACGGATTTTTTTTTGTTACGCGGGCGAATCCGCGGGCAATAGGTTGTTAGTTACATATATTATTATAATAATTTAATGAGTTCAAATCGTCGTGATAGCCCAGTGGTTAAAGCGCCCGACTCTCATGCACTAGGCCGTGAGTTCGCAACCGGGCACGAGCAACTACCAATGTGACTTTTCTTTTTTAAACGTACTTTCGAAAAACATAGTGAGAAAACCTTCATTTAAAATAATTCCGAAATCGCCAATCCGCCTTAAATTATCGTTGTAATTAATGCTCGTGCCTTCTCTACATATATGGGAAGAGGTCTTTGCCCTGCAGTGGGAAAATAATAGGCTGGTATATGACAAAGTGGTATTTTCCCTAGACCACTAAAAATTTGTCCTAGGAGAATATTGCCATAATTTATTTGCTCTGCAGGTTGGCACAAGATAATATCACTGCCATACTCCTGACATAATATATTATTATTATACGATGTACGGGCAAGCTGTAATAGATAGAATATTCATGAGAAATTATGATATTATTAGTTCAGAGAGGTACAACTAATATTCGAGAATCACTTGTTACGTCAGCCGGAACAGATGATGAATATTAACGTTCATTTGTTACAAAACAATAAACAAAATAAATACAGGTACGAAATCTAGTGCCAATCTCATCTCAGTGACAATCAATGTCCAAATTTTGTTAAAAATATCTGTAAAATAGATAGTTCGAAACTAAGATTAGAATGTTTTCCTTTACTTATAGAAGCAACAAGATGTTATCATTCTGTGCAGGATTTCTTAAATGATAACTTTTTGTAATATCTTTATTTTAACCACTACTTTTATTACATTTGCATATTAAGCCAGAATGTACATGGATCCTATTATATAATTTAACAACTTATTCTTATGTACCTACATTCTAAGTAAATAAAGACTTATTCTATTCTATCACCAAATGTACGGTGTCTACCTACCTTATAAAAAGTACGATTTGTTTTTTAAGTTCAATTAAACACCAGTTTTATTTAGTCTTAGTCAGTTTTAGTCTAGTCCAGTAGTATCTATAAATCTATTAATTACTTGTAAAACAAAAAAAAGAATATTGTAACCAAGACTTTTTAAAAGCTATTTTGTGCTCATTCTTTTCCATAGAGGCCTACCTACGTTTTGGAACGGGCAACACTCTTCAACTTTCTGACTAACTGACCGACTTCTTGTAAATTCAAAAGTGCCTGTAAATTGTATGGTTTAATTAAAATAAACACTTTGACTTTGACTTTAAAAGTTACTACAATTGTACCCCTGAAGACCGATTCTAGTAATTAAAAATGTTTGAAACCTAGTCCCAATCTCATATCAGCGACAATAAATTCCAAAATATATGTAAATTAAAGGTAATTTGGACAGATTGCTAGTAAAACTGCTCCCTAGATTTGTACAAATACCACAATTATAAGTACAGTCAACAAAAGACTTTAATAACTAAGTTCTTAAGATATATATATAAGGACTGCCTCGTTGGTCTAGTGGTCGCGAACGCGACTGCTGTGCATGAGGTCTTGGGTTCGATTCCCAGGTCGGGCAAGGTGTTATTGGGTTTTTCCATCAGGAATTTCTCAGTAGCAGCCTCGGAGTCTGGATTTGTGCCCGGTTGATGGCAATAGGCTCGCCCCCTATTACATGGGACTAAAAAACATAACTGGCGAAATGTGGGTGTACTAATGGGTACACCTCTGCCTAACCCTTCGGGGATTACAGGCGTGATGTTATGTTATGTTCTTAAGATATAGGTTGTTGACATTTTATTAGAAATTTAGCCTATCATTAATCCACATTGGACAAAAAAGCCTCTTCTCATACAGAAATAAAAAAGGTATGATCATCAACTAGCATGTTTAAGGCGTATTGGCGATTTCAAACTTCAGGCTTTGTCACGATATTTTCCTTAATCTATGATGGTGATATCCAAAATAAACTTAAAATTCATAGCATGAATTGAAAATGGCACTGTAGTACTTGCCTAGTACCTATACAGTAATCCTATACATACTAGGCTATCACAACAATGATGAATATACAACGAAGTGTTTTTTTTTATGTAATAGGCTCGCCTCCTATTACATGGGACTTAAAACATAACTGGCAAAATGTGGGTGTACTAATGGGTACACCTCTGCTTAACCCTTCGGGAATTACAGGCGTGATGTTTGGTTATGTGTTTATTTTCTCAAAAATTTAATTCAAAAAACAAACTTTCACCACGTTTTTCTGCCGAGTCTAGTTACTTACCTATCTGTTCTGCTGACTGTACCTGCCACCACATTAAAATATAGCCCCACTTTACAACCAACCTCAAAACGAAACCTGTAAATAAATAACAACCTCGACCCTTTCAGAATACCAGTAATTTCATATCGTACGCAATTAATACGGCGTTTATCGGTCGAGTGCCTTTTCCCCGTATAATTGTCTCCCTCTTACATACTCGATATAAAAGAGATGGCACGCCCAATCACCTGGAAAATACCGGCTGGAACTGGTAAATACCAGTTTATACCGGTGATATCTGGAGAGCGTGAACCTTAATCAAAGGGGACTGTATTAACATTTTATTGAGGGGGTGATTCTTTTATAGGCGCTTTAGGATCTGGTTTATGAGGTCAGATGATAGATGGAAGGGAATGTGGATTAATTGCCTTATCTTTAACGTTAGTAGTATTGGTAGGTATTTAGAGATCCTGGCTGGTTAAGCGATATGAAACCTTATTTTGATTACTTTAGAGATAAACTAATAAGAATGATTTGACAGACTACCATGATGGCTGACAAGATACGATTTAGCTTATAAAAATACTATACTAATATATTAGTCTCGCGGTTTCACCATCGTTTAATAATGTTTTATGTACTGCTCTGCTCCCTTAGGTTTTAGCCTGATGTTATAAAAGACTCATTTATGAACATGGTTACCATATACGAAAATAATTTTTCCAATCCGTCTGTTAGTTCTAGTAATTCAGCGCGCGTACACAAACAAACAAAAAATTTTACATACAGGTAATTATTTCTTTATACCTAAGTTAGCACTCTCCCTGCGACTTCGCTCGCGTGATTTTCCTTATAGATCCCTAACTTTTTTCAAAATATATTATTATATAGCCTATGTCACCCGGGGACGTATATAGCTCCCAACAGTGAAATAATTTTTCATATCGGTTCAGTAGTTTTCGAGTTTATTCATTACAAACATACACACACACCCTTACACACGCTCACACCCTAAAATACAAATCTTTCCTCTTTATAATATTTTATAGTGTAGATAGTGTAGAATAATCATCTCTTATATTGTTTATCTCGGTACAAGTAACCTACATTCAGAGGTTACAAGTACGGCTAAAAACATTTGGATTCAATTTCTCCTCTGCGAAAAATGAAAGAAATGTGGAGCTGTAGGGAATTGCCGAGTTTGATTAAAAAATAACATGTCTACGTTAATTGAATGTCGCAGAATAGAGAGAGTTTACTAAAAAATAAAGACGAATCGAGTTCGGTTGAGGAATTTCGGAGAAATAAGGTACCACTAAAACAAATCAAATTAAGATAACTTCTCGTTGATTTAAAACAGTGTTTAAACATGTAAACGGCGGTCATTTTAGGCTTAAAAACACCGTGTAATTGATTATCCACTTTTTATGTTTTCATGTCGGTACATACATACATAAACTCACGCCTTTTTCCCATGGGGGTTGGCAGAAACCACAGAACGCCAAATGCTACGATCCTTACATACTCCTTTCACCTCGTTTACGTTCATACATCTCGTCATACAAGTACGCCGGTTACGAGTACTGCGCATCAGACCTTTCTGAAGAACCTCATCAATAAGGTCATTGTAGGTCTTCCTAGAGCAACCCCTCCCTGCGGTGCCACTCACCTCTGCCATTATAAATATCTATTGTTAATCTTCATACAATAAAAAGGGGGAATAGTTTGAAGGCAACAAAAAATTCATCCGCATTTCTGATAATAGAATATTTGTCTAGATAGCTGACACGATCAACATTTTTCTATAGAGTAATGATCCAACTCATGGGGTACCGCAGGGCACTATCTTGGGCCGACTGTCGCCCGGCAGACAGATTAATGATGGCGCAGTATGGTAACTAATTTCCACCTGAATGCTAATGTCTGAACTCGTTACGAGCGAGGAATTGTGTATTCATTACGGTCATCGTAGATGGGGAATTGGAATTCCCATCGAGAAAACATGGTACCCTTATTAAAAGTGATTAATTAATTATTAATGATGGGTTACTGCCACTACTGGTATGCTGTTATAGGTATGGGTGGGTGGTATAGGCCTCTTTGGTGTAGTGGTTGCGTGACTGCTGAGCATAAGGTCTTGGGTTCGATTTCCAGATCGGGCAAAGTGTTATTGGGTTTTTCCGTCAGGAATTTCTCAGTAGCAACCTCGGAGCCTGGATTTGTGTCTGGATAATGGCAATAGACTAACCTCCAATTACATGGGACTTAAAGTTAACTGACGAAATGTGGGTGCCTAATCATTTAGGGATTACAGGCGATTTTTTTAAAGATAGCTGGGAATCATACATATTTCGTCGTCAAAAATCGTCAAAAAGAAATTCCTGATGGGAAAACCCAAAATTACTTTGCCCGACCTATGAATCGAACTTAAGATCTCATAAACCAACTAGGTTGCCAGTGATTCAATAATAGTTTCGCGAAATTCATGCACAAAATATTATTCAGTACATAAAATGAAATGATAAATTATAACCATGTATCACCAATATTGAATTAAACCATAATTATGGTGAATTCATTGCAATATGATTTCAAAATTAAGCTCGCTTGTTTCAATGATCACACAAAATATGGGCTAATTAACCGGTTCATTCAACGTTACGTTCTAAACAAAAGCGCTATTGCTCATTAAAATGCAGGTTTAATATTTCGTTCATTTACACATGAAATTGGCACAATTTTAATATATATGTCGCAATATCTGTCTCTTAAGACACAGGTTTACCTAGTTTAAGAGGCAGGGTTACAATACTTGTGGGAGACGCCCAGGGCGTCGGACGTCGTGAGGCGATATCCGGCCACCGTAGGCGCGGGCTTTCGGACGGCGAGTAATGGGTAGCTCGCCGTCAATCAAGGACCAGACCAGGGTCGACGGCGCGTTCTATTCGCGCGCGCCTCAAAGAGCTGTCAGCACAGGGACGGGGCCCCGGAACGTAAAGGGCAACAAAAGGAAGAGGGTGGTTTTTTTAGTCAGTAAAAGTTTGACAGTCCCTTCTGCCCCACCCAGGGCGGAAGAAGTCATTTGATGATTTTTAACACCTTGAATACAGATTTTAGCATAGAATTAGATGTAGCCAATGTACCTATTTCATAAAGAAACATCTAAATTCCTTTCTGTATTTTTATGGCAAAAATAAAATATTAAATTATTAGTAATAATGTACATTAAAAGTATTAATATTGATATTTAGAACTCTATGCACTTAACAAAGCTACAGAGTCACAGACCTAGGCGTAGAGTCATGATCTCATGCTTTGCAGTCGCGCTTTGCGACCACTAGACCAATGAGGCAGTCCATTATAATATTATTATTGGCATTCCTTAGTATGTTTATAAAAAGTAATTCATTTCTATATTTTGACTTTTAACTTGACAAGGGTTACCAAGTATTGTCAAAAAAAGGTTGTGAGGTGGTGTAAGAATGAACGAAATTGAATGAACTTAACTTAAGTTCCTTACGCAAAATCGTTCACCGGCCCAACACTATTAGTTGTAGTATGGTAACTTATTTTTATTGGATTTTTCTTGGAACTCAAGTAACTGAATACTCAAGTAACTGAATAGAATTAAAAGTCGAAATATAAAACCTCCTTAACTCCTCACAAAAAGTTTATCTTGTAAATATTAGTTCTGCTAACTCAAACGAGCAGGTACAATTTCTGCCACCCAGCAACTTTGCTGTGTTCCATTTTTAAACGGTAATGGCGCCGGTGAAATTACTGGCACATGAGACTTTGCTGAACTTTTCGTTTAGGTGCGCAATTTATCGACAAAAGCCTAGGTGTTGAAGATTTTAACTTTAAGTCTGGTTCGTCGTTGAGTTAGAATTTATGACAGGAATTAAAAATGATTGGTCCATTTTCGGTCAACTAGACAGCGATATTCCATGATAGGTACAGTCAGCAAAGTAGATACGTATGCAGGGTATGCAGGGAAAATTACAACTATATCTAACGACCCTGTATACCTATATTTTTTCTCTGTCACATGTCAGTGTCAGTGACGACACAGTGCTCTCAGTGTCAGTTCCGGCGCATTCATAGAGAATGTATGAAATAATAATGATCACTGATACGGGACGGTGCCGGGACTGTGGCGACACTGATAAGTGTGAATCAGCCTCTGTTCAGACTCAAAAATTCCAAGCCAATGTTCCTCCTTGCAAAAAAAGCAGGTCTAAAAATATGTCCCCAGTACCTAACAAAACATTTTTCATTATTCCCCGTATCAAAGTTTCATAAAGCGACCGACGATGGTAAGTAGCAGTCACCAAGTGCGAGGCTCTTAAGTTGAAAGCTTTCTAGAGCTGTTCTGAACACCTGCTCCTCTTAACAGCTACTTACAATGTCGCATGCGTGTTAGTTACTGTGTCCCTTTACACGAAGACATTAAGTGTTGCCGTGTTTTTGTGGATGGTTTTATTGGCGTCATAGTGGGTTTATTTTGGTTAAAGGTTTCCGGATCGGGATGAGGCGGGAACATTCTTTTTAAGAGATTGAAGAAGAATATAGTTTACTAGCTTTTACCAGCGACTACGTCCTTAAGGAACTTGTTTATATCGTACTTGTATACAAACTTCCAACCCCCTTTTCACCGCTTTAAGGGGTGATTTCTGAGATAAAAAGTATTCAATGTCCTTCCCCGGGTCTTAAACTATCTCTATACAAAATTTTACCTAAATCGCTTGAGTGGTTTAAGCGTGTAGAGGTAACAGATAGACAGACAGACACACTTTCGCATTTATAATATTATTATGGATTATACGCCATGAGGCCCGGTTTCCATAACGAACATCAGGAGCGAGTAACATGTGAAGAATATACAGATAACCACGTTTTCAAAGCGTTTGATAGCAACATCTGCTAGTTCTTATTTTACCACATCAAGGTGGCCAACCTCTATGGTTACTAACCAAATACACATGTGTAATCATAGTGCACAGGTGTCCAAACAATCACTGGTGTACTCCCTTTTCCCTTACTCTCATAATCTAATGGAACGGCAATCAGAAACGACCAGGGATGGATTAGACGCAGGACCTTACCCAATTTCTGGGGCGCGGAAGTCTAACCTCATCGACTTCCAAACTCCTGGCTGCTACTGAGAAATGCCCGACTAGAGAATTGAAATCAGGACTACCAGCTGCGGTCCATGGCCCTCTACGGGGCCCCTGTGTGGGCCCCTACCATCAGGCGGCGGCCACCAGCCAAGTTGGTGGCATGCCAGAGGGTCATGGCCATCCGGATGATCCGGGGATATCGCACGGTCTCCGGCGAAGCAGCAAGCCTCCTTGCCGGATTGCCGCCGTGGGATCTGGAGGCAACAGTCCTCCAGCGCGTCTACGAGTGGCGTGTGGACGCGCAGCGCCGGGGCGAAACCCCGCTGCCGCGGCAAATCGCGGCACTACGGAGTGAGCTCCGGTGCGATCTCATGGCGGAATGGGAGATGCGACTGTCGCAACCCAAGTTCGGGCACGCCGCAATCGCGGCTATAAGACCCCTCTTTGAGGAGTGGCTGGAGAGGCGCTACGGCGTCCTCACCTACCGCCTGACGCAGGTCCTCACCGGACACGGTTGTTTCGGGAGGTTCCTGTGTCGGATAGGGCGGGAGGAAACGCCCGGGTGTCACCACTGTGTGGATCGCCCGGAGGACACGGTGGAGCATACGGTGCAGGACTGCCCCGCTTGGGCAGAGCACCGCCGTGTCCTCACGGAGGCGATAGGCGGCGGCGACCTCTCGCGTCCGGACCTGGTTCAGGCCATGCTCCGGGGCGAGAGGGAATGGGATGCAGTCACCTCCTTCTGCGAAGCTGTAATGCTAGCGAAGGAGGAGGCGGGCCGCGTGAGGGAGAGAACCACCTCACGCCCCAGCCGCCGCGGGAGACGCCCAGGGCGTCGGACGTCGCGAGGCGACATCCGGCCACCGTAGGCGCGGGCTTGCGGACGGCGAGTAATGGGTAGCTCGCCGTCCGATCAAGGACCAGGCCCGGGTCGACGGCGCGTTCTGTTCGCGCGCGCCTCAAAGAGCTGTCAGCACAGGGACGGGGCCCCCAATGGGGCCAACGCCTGCCGGGGTTGCGGGACGTCTTAACAGGATACCGTGGCCCCGGAACGTAAAGGGCAACAGAAGGAACAGGGTGGTTTTTTAGTCAGTAAAAGTCTGACAGTCCCTTCCGCCCCACCCAGGGCGGAAGGAGTCATTTGATGATTTTTACCACCTCAAAAAAAAAAAAAAAAAAAAAAAAGGACTACCAGCTGAGCGAGTACAAAAAGTATCTTCTTCATCTTTCTTTATCGTGTGGGCAGTAAGGTCTTACGACCCTACATGCCCTAGTGTCAGAGTTTCTTAACCGCCTTAAGGGTCTCTGACATGGTTTGAGTGGACCAAAAAAAGTGTGCCATCAACCTATCCACAAAAAAAAAATTCTTATGATATTAAATATGCCTATAAAGTTACGACCTTATCCTTTAAAGACCAGTATTTAGAAGACATACTGTCCCGGATGTGTACTACGTTTAATGGCGGACACTTTAAGGCATCTTTATCGCTTGAAAATGTATTTTAACTTGCACGGACATCCAAGTTTCATACAGTAACGTGTATTCTTGAGTTTTGTTCAGGTGAACTTTTCTATTTTCATATTTCCCCCGATGCGCTTCAAGACGAAAAGTTTTGGAGGGTCAAACTTGGATTATTCGCAAATCATTTATGTAACTTCTTGTCTGTATTCCCTGAAGATTGTAAAATGGGGCCAAGTGTGAATCGAACTTGCTCACGGAAGGTTGCAAAACGTGTTTCTTGTGTGGGGTCCAGTTTAGTTTATAACTTTGTTATTATAGTGCTACCTACCTTTTAGGGTAAAGAAACAGTCCTGTAACAAGCAGATGACGGACAGTAGGACAGACAGCGAAGTATTAGTAACTGGGCCCCACTTTGCACCCTTTGGGTATGATAATCTAAAAAGTAAAGTTAAAATTTAAAAAAAATATTCTATGCCAAATTTAACAATGGCGCGACCTATCTAACTAAAATTTTCAACTTCAGAACTCACCTTTTGATTGAAGAAAAAGAAGCTTAACTATATGAAACAAATATTTCACCTAATAGAAAAAAAATCGTAACTATAGTACGCTGTCTCTACATGAAAGATTTATGAGAAGATTTTTGGGGATTTTATCAACTTACTGAATAAAATCATTTTACAGTTTACTCAAAATAATTAAGTTTTCAGGCATTACAAATAATGTTGAAGCTCATGAAATAGAAGACGAGTATATAGTAATTAAGATCTAGACTTAAAGCTTCTACATGGAACCGTAAATAATATGTTATATTCTCTGTAATATACGAGAATTCTACATTCCCGTGTCTCAGTAAATTCTGAATTTTCTTCTAGTGTGAGTAGCGTGAAATTAATACTGAAGTAACCGACTCTGTCGCAATGTATTCTCTCTCCTTGTCTAAATATGGTATCCTACAAGGTTATTTTTAACAACGCTAATAACCTCACAGGTTTATATTACTCGCATCATGAACAACAGTTCAACTTTTGTTCTATAACTTTTTACGAAACATAATTAGCAAAAATAACCGTTCAAGTTTCTTGTTAAAACACTTTTAAGTTTAAATTTTCACTTTAAGGTTTAATTAAAATTAACCTGGACTTATTATTGGTTACTTGACACCACGAACAAATAATTCCAGAATAATAATATATTAACTCCTCAAAAGAAACACATTATTTTAGCCGTGAAAACCCGATTAATTTTAAATTACTTAAGTAAATAATTTGATTTTTAATTGCTTTTAAATCAATTAATAGTCAATTGAGTCGTCACAAAAATGACGACTTTGTTCAGACAGTTTATAAAAAGTAGGTCAATTGATTGGTGTCATCTAACTTATTACATATATACATACATAAACTCACGCCTTTTTCCCATGGGGGTAGGCAGAAACCACAGAACGCCACCTGCTACGATCCTTACATACTCCTTTCGCCTCACCTACGTTCATACATCTTGTTATACAAGCACGCCGGTTACGAGTACTCCGCACCTGACCTTTCTGAAGAACCTAATAATATTATGTTATAAATAGTTTTGAGCAAGCTTGCCTGCCGGGCGTTGCTTGCCTTCTCTGTATAAGAAGGGGCCTTCACCTCACAGTGGGACAAATAAGGTTGGTAACACCAATATTTAAAATTAATATTCCGACCGCCGCCATCATAAATAAATCAATCGAAAAAACACTCAAATAAATCTTAAATTCTTTCTCATTCCCACTTTCTTAATTAACCTTCGATGGTGACCTTCGAAATAAAACTGACCCAGAAACATAAGACGTAGAAAGAATTGTTTTATACGAACCCAATGGAGTGGGTCGTATACGTGATCCTAATACTAAACGTAAGGTCGTTCTATCGAGCAATAGACCTCTATTTTCTAATAATAAATTGGTTGTATCAGGACTAGATCTGGGTTTAAGTTACCATAACATGGAGGGCAAGAAGGGTATAAATGGATGTGGGTTTACATTTTTTTAAATAAATTGCTTCTATTCGTCTCTTGGGTAACGTTTATGGTGATAAATGATGAGTTTGTTGTTGGTTGGCAGCGTCCACCTTTTTGTTAATATTAATTACTGTTTAATTTTTATTGCGTCGTTGTACTAGAGGTTGTAAGCGAAGCTGTTGAGGTTAGGGTTCTGGGTTTGATCTTAGGTTGGGTAATGTGTTGTTAGGTTGTTCTTTTAAGAATTCGTCAGTAGCAGCCCAGAGTTTGAAAGTTTTTGGTGTGACACTAACGTGTCTCGGAAAGTATGGAAAGCTGTTATTGTTACTTTCTTGTGTCGACTTGACGTCAAGCAGGAGTTTTGGATTTTTCATTTGGAAATTTCTCAAAAGCAGCCATAGTTCTGCTTTCTATCCAGTAATAAGGTTTGTCCCTATCACATGGGATTTCGGTATAATGTGGGTATTTTATACATCTCTACCTATCCCATAGGGCAATATAAGCGTAAAGCCGGATCTATTCCCAGATCGGGCAAAGTGTTATTGGGTTTTTCCATCAGGAATTTCTCAGTAGCAGCCTCGGAGTCTGGATTTGTGCCCGGACTTAAACATAACTGGCGAAATGTGGGTGTACCAATGGGTACACCTCTGCTTAACCTTTCAGAGATTACAAGCGATAAGATGTGATGTTATGTAAGTATATTATGTAAGTATTGACGCCATTACGCCAGTTATGTTTAACTAGGCAGTCACTACACCAACGAGGCCCCGTTGGGGGCCCCGTCCCTGTGCTGACAGCTCTTTGAGGCGCCCGCGAACAGAACGCGCCGTCGACCCGGGCTTGGTCCTTGATCGGACGGCGAGCTACCCATTACTCGCCGTCCGGGCAAACCTAAGTGAATCATTTTATTGCGTTCCATAATGATTTACAAAAATGGAATGTAGGTAAATTTGCTGACCATTCCGGACTCTGTGAGGTACCTACAGCAAAGGAGAGAGGTAGAACGGCTAAGTACCAGGATACAATTATTTAAAAAAATAAATAAAAAAAAATGTCAAGGTCCTAATGTGCATTAAATGTCAAGGTCATTTTCTAATGTTCCTAAGTACCTCTAAACTTTTTTTCCTTTATCTCTAAAACCGAAAAAAGATCGTCGTCATTCCACACAAATTGCTACTTTTTAGGACATTATTAGCAAGAACGATCCTCTTTAGTGGTAAAAAACCTTCGTGAACAAAAACCGTCATCAACATTCTATCCACATGTCCATCAAGTAGGATAATCTTTGGGTCTCGTTTTTTCTTATATTAGTGACATTTTAAATGGATACTTTAAAGACCTACTTCTTTTTATTATAGCCGCATTATGTATTCTGTGAAAATATAGGGGATTACGATATTCCCCCATCCATGGAAGGGGGAACCTTCCAAAAAAACAAGTTAAAAGATTTTAACATATTTTTAAGGATAATATTTCTAGCCTGTTATTAAAACAAAAGGATAGGTCCACACAATTCTGCAACGCCTACACGGTCAAGATGTATGGAACAGACGATTTTTATTTAAACATAACATCACGCCTGTTATCCCCAAAGGGTTAGGCAGAGGTTTACATTAGTACACCCACATCTAGCTAGTTATATTTTAAGTTCCGTGTAATAGGGGCGAGCCTATTGTCATCAACCGGGCAGAAATCTAAACTCCGTGGCTGCTACTGAGTAATTTCTGATGGAAAAACTTAATAACACTCTACCCGACCTAGGAATCGATCCTAAGACCTCATGCTCAGCAGTCGCGCTTTGCGACCACTAGACCAACGAGGCAGGTGGTTTTTTTTTAAATAACTGTTGAAAAATGCAAACTTTTCTAGAATCAAGTTTTCATTACGATGGTTCCACACAGTGTTCTAGATTCTAGCTTTTTAATAAAAAAAAGGTTTGTCTTAAAACTCATAATATTCTTCTACAAGAGCTAAGCCTGCTAGCTAATTTATTAAAGGCCTACAAACTTTTCAGTAGGTATGAGGCGGAATATGCCGCCTGACGCTAGAAAACCTTGAAAAAAACCTTTTTGTTTGAGTTCAAATTAATGGTCGGAAAATTCGTTAATTTTCGTTTAAAACCCGTATGTTGTTCTCGTAGTATACGGAGTGTAAAAAGACATTTCACATAGCCGTTAAAAACGCATATTGCGCATCAAACTACGTAATATTAAGTCAACAATTTTACTGGAAAACGACTTTTATTCTAACAGCTTTTGCTCGTTACTTCGTCCATGTAGCGTGATAATATTATGTAGCATATAGTTTTTCTCGGTAAATGAACTATTCAAGACTTAAATAATTTTTCAATTGAACCGGTAGTTTCTGATTATAGCGCGTTCAACCAAACAAACTCTTCCGCTCAATTTTATACCTAATCTCTTAAGTGCAGATGTGAAAGATTCGAACGTTCTATGGCAGCACGCAATGCAATGTACGTAAATCATAATGTTTAAGGGAACAATCAATACAACAGGGGCCATGGGCGTTACAAAAAAAAAAAGATGAAACATTGACCTCAAAAATTCCGTAATCAGAAAGTTCCCAGGTATGGTCCAAAACAAAACAAAAATCGCAATGATGGGAAGAGCTTACAATGATCAGTTTCGTTAATTTTATAATGATCTTCAGTATATGTACCGTCTTATAATCGTCATTTTAGTAAGAAAGATTTCACAAACAACAACTCAAAATAAACTATAAACAATTTAATACTAAACCAACCAAAAATACCAGCACGTTAATTGTGTGAACCACTCTCTCGAAACCGTCAAAACTTTAACCACTTTCAACGCGTTTAACGCGTATCGCAGTGAATACTAACTTTATTACTGTCGCAGAGTCACCGAAGTGGTGACGTCATTATTCTACGGATGACACGCTGTATAAACTCGTGGTACATTCGCCGGGTACTGTGGCCATGATTCGGGAAATTTCGAGGATTTATTTTCAGCGAGCCGCGTAACAAAGGGTTGATTCGTGCTGCCTTTATTTTGTTCATGAAGATGGATATCTACTTTAATCCTACTATCCTATTTATCGTAGCTATAATAAATGCAAAAGTTGATGGATTGATGTTTGTAACTCTTTCACGCCTACGGACGGAATTAGAACACTTATTGGCATGTATATAGGGTCCATTTTAACACATAGGATATTTTTCATCCTATTTTGAGTTTATATACAATTTAGTACGGTGTTGAGTTAATTCTGAAGTCTACGTAATCGAAGTCGCGCTAACAAGTTAGTAATATGAAGGTATTAAAGGTTTCTTATATATCTTAACTTATTTTTAACTTGTAATATTTCTATAACTGGAAAGAATGGAAGAATTCTGTCTTTTATTTTATATCTGCACAGACACGTTATAGAGAATTCGGGCAAAAGTTTTATTACTACAATTTTCTTAAGAAGGAACATGTTATCCAGATTTAGGGAACAATGTATGTATTCTCGTATTTTTAAGAATGTTCTTATCTCAGTCATAATCTATTAAAAATACCGCTAATTTATCTTCATAGTTTTATCAAATTTTGACAATGATTTTCGCTGAGATGAGAATGCGAATAGATTTTGAACGTTTTCATTTACGGGAATTGATATTGAGATAAGTTTGACGCATTTTCCAAGCTCTATTTTAACGTTGAATTGATTTCTTGAAACAATTCTTCAAGTTAAGGAGGCGGCTACCGTCTCCTTGCTCGAGGGTGTCGTTAAAGGTGACAAATGAGTTTAATCAGTTAGTTCGGCGGCATCTAACGTATGTAGGTATTAGCACACATACTGCTTGAACTATAGATGGAAGTTTGCTAGTAGTTATAGCGTTTTGAAAGCTCTCATTTCGAAAATAGTAATATCAGCCTATTAGTGTTCTACTGCAGGAAAAAGGCCTCTTCTAGCACAGAGAAGGCACGAGCAATAAAGATAAACTACAATAACATAGCGCGCCTTTCTACAATTCAAAACGTTTGAAAGTGTTTGTAAAAGTATTGCAAAGATTCATAACGCATGTGTGCATACTGAGACGGCTTTCGAAATAAAAATAAATCTGCAATTTGTTGCTAGACTAGCGGCATCATTAATCACTGGGCTGCACTGACATACTCTATGAAAATGACAGGTGCGTTGTCTTGCGCGGTCGGCTATTTACGATTAGTGGACATACAAATCTACCGGCCTGCTACTGAAGACTTACAACTACATACAAACTCTTTCATACGGATGTGACTACACACATTGAAATAGTAATATGGAGGGCGAGTCATGTTATAATAGTTAATCTCTACATACATAATCAAACTGACGCCTTTTTTACAAGGGGGTCATGGGAAAAAGGCGTGAGTTTATGTATGTGTATAATGGTGCCGATTCCCTTGGTCACAAACTAAACTAAAATTAGACTATTTCCATCTTTTTCTGTCTAATAAAACAAGAAAGAGACTAATGTAAATAAGAGCTGTCAAATTTAGTCAATCTGACACATCCATACAGTTATAGTTGACATCTTAAAACGTATGGATTAAAAATACGGAGAAGTTCAAGGCAAAACTAATTTGACATCGCTAACTTAGTTCTTTAATGTCACCGTCCTTTCCTTTCGCTGTATGTTAGTAAGAGATGTCAATTCTTTAAATTTAGTCTAGTTTGTGAACAAGGGAATCGGCAACAGTATGTAACTAAAATCTTAAGTATAATCCCATAGTCACCCTATTGACTATACAGGGTGATACCGCATTCTGAATCTCGAAACGAGTTTGTTTTCCAAACAATTTTACGAATCACGACACTTTAATGTACACTCCTGTATTTTGTGGACGTTTTTAAATTTTTAAACAACCCATGTTTTACGTTTTTGTACGGACTTGTTCGTTCAATTAAAAGTTCAGATTTCTTGATGATTAAAGGGATTCGTCGATGGCATGGTAATTAATTTGGGCCTTTTATTGGATTCTGGTTTCCAATTTTGTAAGATTTAAGAGTCTTATAGAATTAAAGTTAGTAAGAATTTTTTGAGTAGATTGAATTACTTGTACTATAACTGAATTAAGTAAAAAAGCACATCTCTAACTTAATAATAGTATTTAAACTTTAAAGAATTTAATGCCTTATTTAATTTAATTCTGCGAAGGTAAAAGTGTATCTACTTGTGAAGTCAACACAATAAATCAGCAAGTAAGCAAACCAATTCCTTTATTTTATCGTGGGGAAATCCTCGTGGATATCCTCTATCTGAGGAGAATGGAGGGTTATATCGGACTCTTACGGAGTCATCATCATCTTCCTGCCCTTGTCCCAAGTTATTTGGGGTCGGCGCAACACGTTTTCTTCTTCCATTCCGTCCTGTCAGCCGTCATGCAATCACTGACTCCTCTTTCATTCATGTCCTTCTTCACACAATCCATCCATCTTTTCTTTGGTCTTCCTCGTGCTCTCCATCCATCCACATTCATATTCATAACTCTTCACTCTCATTCGGACTCTTACGGAGTAAAACCTCAATAACCATGAGCCGAAAGCCTGGTATTCGCTTCATCAACTAATACTAATACGTAACAATTCGGAAAATAGACAGACTTACAAAAATCAACAACAAAAAAAACTTAGCTTTTGAGGACGACTTCGTCTGCCTAAATATTAGTGAACGCGGACACAGACCAAATAACATATTAAAAAGTAGCTTACATCCTTACCCAGTTCCCAACCTACCTCTACAACAAATTACATGACAATCAGTTCATCAGTTTTGCCGTAATGACGTAACAAACAAACAGACAAACAGAGTTACTTTCGCATGAATTAATCATAACCAAATCACGTTTTCCCTTTCCAATTCATAAGTATAATACAAGGCATTGACGTCATCAATTGAGTGTTACCTCTTTACGTATGAAACCCTATTGCTTTCCATTCGATAAGGGGAAATCATGCTCACTCGTGGGTGTTTTCCGGCTGATATGATGAATGCAAAGCGATCGTATTCAATCAACTCAACCGTTTCTGTAGGGGACTTACGTACCCTGTTAGAGCTTATAATAATTTAATTATATGTATTGAATGTTGTTTAAAGTAATTTATGACACCTTGGGTGCCTCGGAGGAGAAAGATACTTGATAGTTTTCTAATTTATAGTTGGTGGTTTTCGTTGGTCTAGTGGTCGCAAGCGCGACTGCTGTGCATGAGGTCTTGGGTTCGATTCCCAGGTCGGGCAAAGTGTTATTGGGTTTTTCCATCAGGAATTTCTCAGTAGCAGCCTCGGAGTCTGGATTTGTGCCCGGTTGATGGCAATAGGCTCGCCCCCTATTACATGGGACTAAAAACATAACTGGCGAAATGTGGGTGTACTAATGGGTACACCTCTGCCTAACCCTTCGGGGATTACAGGCGTGATGTTATGTTATGTGTTAGTTTTCTAATTTCTATTGTGAATGCGAAAGTTTGTATGGATGTATGTTTGTTTAACAAACACACCAGAAAGGCTGAAGAGATCTGGATAAAATATGGCACAGAGATAGATCATAGTCTGGAATATTATATGGTAAAAGCAAATGGAATTCGAACCTTTCATCCAGGTCAGTTCAGCCGTTCTACCGTGAAAACAAACATCCAAGCATCCAAACTTTCACATTTATAATAGTAGTGAGATTTGTGTACTTTATTAAATAAATTAATAAATACTCGTAATTATAGCGCTGTTAGTAAAAGTATTTTGCTTATCCATAAACGTTAATATTTTAACCTATAACTGACGGCTCATAATTATTTAAGTACTGAACGTTTCAAGGCAACACTGACTATAATAACAAATCAATAATGTGTTCTGTATTTTGTTTACTTCTGGCACATAATAAGATAGCTTACCCTATCTATTTAACTAGCTAGTAGATAATAATAATAATAAACTATTATGACTGCCTCGTTGGTCTAGTGGTCGCAAAGCGCGACTGCTGAGCATGGGGGCTTGATTCCCAGGTCGGGCAAAGTGTTATTGGGTTATTTCATCGGAATCTTCTCAGATTTGTGCCCGGTTGATGGCAATAGGCTCGCCACCTTTTATATGGGAGTTAAACATGACTGGCGAAATGTGGTTGTACTAATGGGTACACCTCTGCCTAACCCTTCGGGGATTACTAGTTTATAGATTGAAGAAACAAAATGGGAATTGAACAATGTTCATTCAATTTCCATAATCTAATTCAATGTAAAAAAAAAACTAATCAAATATTTTTCAAACTTAAAAAACTTTTTAAATTCTTAATTCCCTTCTCTCTTGTTATCTAAGTCAATAAGTTAAAGTGTGCTTTTCTTCCCGGAGTTACCTCTATGAATAACAAATCCGAACCCGGGATGGAGGCCGATTTAAAATATCCGATAAAAACTTCAACCTAAGTGCCGGACACGGTCTGAGATATAGCGGCAGAATGTAGTTTCTTCTGGGGCTTAAAAGGATCTTTTATATATATAAAAAGATGTATAGTTTATTCGTGGCTTATTTAAACTTTTAATAGAGTTACGCGGATTTTCATGTGATTACGTAAACTCGTATATGAACAATTTTAAAGTTTTCCTTAATCTTTGATTAGTATAAAACACAGTTGTTCCCTGCCGTCCGTCCCTCTAGATGCTTAGATCTTTTAAACTACGCAATAGACGGTTTAAAAGCGATCAATTGATAGAGTGATAATAGCAAGGCTTATACGTATAGTTAGTATCTACATTACACCCCTGCAAAGATGGGACGGGTTGCTGGTTTCTTATAAAGATTTCATATGAATTGGTAATAAAAAACCGCATAGCCATATTTCCTCAAAAAATAAAATCTTAAATGACTGACTGCATGCAATCAAAATCGCTGATCGTAGAGACCTGAAACATAGAAGGTGTGGTCTTTGTATAATGTGTCTTTTGTTCCGAAATTCTAAGCAAAGTTAATATGGAAAAACCAGATTAGATCGCTAACAACTGAAATTTAGGCGGACGAAGTCGCGGACAGAAGATAGTTTAAATATATAAATTCATATATTATTTCTCGGTACAAGTATCACGCGTTCGAAGGTTACAGTACGCACTACTCTGATCCCATCAATAACAGATCAAACCAATAGGAAACGTATTAAAGAGGAGCGACTTAGTCGTCGGTAGGTACGTGAGGACCAACTGTCGTTAGCCAAGATCGGGATATAAATGGATTGATCGTGCGGAAGACACCTCACTCCTCGCGTTGGAAGAATGAGCTTTATATTTTAGGGAAAAAGTTTTAGACTATTTTTTGCGGAGAATGAAAAGCAAAGTCAAGTCAAACAAATATTTATAAACGTCATAGTTTATATGAGCCACCCTACAATAAGCTAAGACCATTAAAAGTCACTATTTCAATCTCATGTACCTCAAGAGAACATTTTTTGTACAAAGTGCTATAAAAATTAAGCAATAAGAGCTAAATTAATAATACGTATAATATAGTTAAATGGTGCTCACCTATCCCAACAAGCAAAAAGTTTTATAGTATTTGAATTCTACAACTAACAGAGATGTAAAGGTTTTAGTTTTCTAGCAGTTCTACAGTTATATAGTAGTGCTCAATTCGTCGCATTTGTTATATATTATTTAATTTGCTTCTTCTATACATATAAAATTCTTTATTTTTAATTTCCACCTTAAACAATGAAATCTGCAACAATGAAGCAGCCACCATATTTTCTTTATGTCACCAATCTAAGAACACTTGGACTAATGAGACGAATCTAACGATACCTAAATTGAATAAATCCATCGAGTGCTTTGGAAATTATGAAGGAATAAAGAATATTACAAACAAACATACAAAGATAGGCGCGAAAATCATAACCCTTTCCTTGCAGTCGGGTAAAAATACGAGACAATATTACGAACAGTCTGGAAAGCCATACAACATATCTTTATATTCATTGTAGAACTTTCAGAAGGTCAATGTACTCAAGAAAAGGTCGAAAAATTGCTCTTCCATACTGAATCGTCTATACGCAACACAATCAAAATGGATGAAACATCTTTTCTTCATATTTCAGAGTTGGGTCAGTAACATGAGTTGTTCATATTTATAAGTATTTTCGTCCTATAAAAGATTGGTTTTGAAAGAAAAGTGAACTTACTAGATTGTTTTTATTTTGACAGTCAAAACCATCGGCAAAATAAATCTTTCTATTATTGATCTAAAAAGACCATATTTTTTTGTAAACTAAGGGAAATTTTTTTAATACTCAATATTTTTATTACTTCTCCTTTAAGTGTACTTAGGTGGTAACTTAAATAATTAAGATCATTATGGACCCTATAGCAAAAGGGTAGGAGAGAAAGCCCGTTCAGTCGTCAGATAACTCATAACGGCGGGATAAAGGACACTAACAGTATCTGCCCAATTTTGTACAGAAGGTATACTTAGCGGCATAAAATACACTAGATGACACTGAATAATATTGCACTGTTCAATTATTTGTATAGTTGCCCGGTCAAGAGAACAAAATATCTTTCAATCGTAATAAAAAGCCATTTTGGCACTCTAGTAAATAAGCACCTAAAAATAACTGTCAAGTTGACAGAAGAGTACCCCGAAACGCATAAACGAACGGAATGACATGTGTCAAGTGTCAACAAAAGCAAAACAAAATGACATTTACGAAATGTCAACCCGCGTGACTTCCAATTAAAACGCAATCGTACATGAAATGTTGCCACATGTTTTAATTGTATTACAGGTTATTAGGTAATATTTGAATAATTTATTAAATAGTTAGAAATGATTTATTAATAAAAGTAAAATTATTTTCGAATTCCTCTATTTTTTCTCTATGATTTGGTTCATGTGTACCTCGATGTACATATATTTGGGCAAAGTTGTATGGGATTTTTTTGACCTCCTTTGACGATTTGATAGCTTTTGTATAGATAAAAGTTATCTAACTATTGAAAAATCAGCCAAACACTAATCTAATCAGCCTAGAATAATTTCACTTCTGAAACTCAAATCTTATTCTCTCTAAAAAAAAATGCTTTTATTCTCTAAATTATCCTATCATATTCAAAAGCAAAGGGTACTTTTTATTTTGTGTGGGACTTACGTAATAATAAAATCGTATTCCTTTGTATCTTTTGTTTCAAAAGACGTTGTAATTTAGTCCGTGTTATTCGTCAAACAGAATTCATTTTCAAAGGTTATTTGGCAATTACAGCAAAGGGCAAGGGTATAGGGGAATTGTACGTATTGAGTTTAATCCTGACTCATTAATAGTAATATTCTCCAGATCCATTTTGGTCACAGCGGTCAATCTCAATGGAGACTGGCCAAGTACGTTAGATATATTATAGTGTTTGAATGTTTATGCAAACACAGGTACACTTCCTCTTCCCTCGCTCTCATACTCCTATGGGACAGCAAACCAGGAAGAGATCAGGTGCAGGACCAACGGCTTTACGTGCTTTCTGAGGCGCCGACCTGACTTATTAATAATAGTACTACATAATTCATCTTGTACTTAGTATACAGAAGCAACAAGAATATTGTTACCAAGATTTTGTAAAAACCTAATTGAAAAGAGTGTCCGTGGGGTTTATTGGTCTTCTTCTCCATAGAAGCCTATTATATTGCGCTTTTTATTGAGTATGAGCTAGTCTTCTCCCTGCAAAGAACCGAAACACAAAAACGGGCCGAAAAATGTTCTATGTGTTGAGGTAGATCAATATCTGTATGAGTGCCAAATTACAGCTAATTCCGTTCAGCCGTTTAAGCGTAAAATAACAAACAACTATCCATCCATTCTCACAAAATAGTAAGAAATTCTTCGGTGAAACGTCATGAATAGTATTCTAACTATTCCCAAAATTAAACATAAATAAAAACAAAAAAAAACCTAAAACAAGGTGACATAAAAAATAATTATACGGCCTCTCATGATAGGTACAAAGAAGGCACAACCATTGATTACCATGCATACTCAAGAGGCGATTTCGGACTTAAATAAACTATAAGTCCAGGTTTCCTCACGATTTTACTTCTCCGGTGACAATAAGGTCCAATAAATCTTAGAAAACACATTTGAATTTAAAAAATGTCATTAGTACCTACTTGTCCGGTATAAATTAAACCTACAGACTTATGCACGACTACGGGCACGCAATAAAAACCGTAACAAATCATTATTACCAAACTACCCTATTTAATACGACGTAGATATGCAAGCCAAGTGACTTGGAATTTCAAAAATTGCAAATTCACACGTAGACGTTTCAAAAGCAGCTCGGTTGGCACGCCAACTGGTGTGGCGTGCCAACCCAGTCTATTATACACTGGTTCTTTTAGTAAATCTTACAAATTCATGGCTATTTTAAAATTCCGCCGACCTACTACTTTTTTGGTGACGTTGAGTGATGTTATAGGTAATGTATTCATAAATGAAGTTTATTCTTCTTCTTTATCGTGTGGGCAGTAAGGTCTTACGACCTAACACACCCTAGTGTCAGAGTTTCTAATCCGCCTCAAGAGCCTTTGATATGGTTTGAGTGGGACAGTAAGTCCTAGATTTCCTCACGAAGTTTATTGATAATTCTTGTAGGTATTTAAAAATTCAGTGGAGTGGTACTCCCGTGTCTCGTAAAGCACGTAAAGCCGTTAGTCCCGGCTTTCATTCGCAGATCTTTGACAGTCGTTTTATAATCAAAAGCTTGATAACCAGCCTTACCAATGAGAAGAATATTAGTATAGCTGTCATAATGACAAATTAGAACACTTGCTTTCCTAGATTACTGAGATCTGTAGACTTTAGTCTCATGTATCTGAAATCTCACCGCCACACAAAATGGAACACAGCAAAGTTTCTTGTTGGTACCATAACTGAAAAGTGTGTTCCTGGAGGAAGAGAAACACTTTACACAGACAGAAACCTCTTTTATACAACCTACTACGGCATTTTTTACATAATATACCCTATACACACATGTATAACATTCATAAATAAATCTGACTCCACAGAGAATTCGGAAAGCACAATATTTACATACGAAAATAAATATTACATGTACGACATACCTAATAACAACCTTAATGTTTCCAATAGCGTTGTAGATCGGATATCAGTTTACCTGAAACAAACATAAAAATACTTTTAATATGAATATTAAAATGAACATAACATAACATGACTATAATTTCCTAAAGGTTAGACAGAGGTGTACCCATTAGTACACCCACATTTCGTCAGTCATGTTTAAGTTCCACGTAAAATACTTATTTACAAAACAATATGACTGTAATTCCCGAAGGGTTAGGCAGAGGTGTACCCGTTAGTACACCTACATTTCGCCAGTTATGTTTTTAGTCCCATGTAATAGGGGGCGAGCTTATTGCCATCAACCGGGCACAAATCCAGACTCCGAAGCTGCTACTGAAAAATTACTGATGGATAAATCAAAAACACTTTGCCCGATCTAGTAATCGAAGCCAAGACCTCATGCTCAAAAACTACTTCTTCAAAAATACTTATTACCAAAATGATATTAATAAAATTCCGTCTAATACATTTTCCGCAAGGATTCAGCTGGCAAGCCGAGCCATTGTTCTTTTTTATACATTTATCGTCATTCTGTGAAACAAGTCAGACAGAAACGTGGCTCGTCGCCGGAGGGGTGCCGGTCCGATAAAAATCCCGACTCCGTTCCCTTATCATTTTCGGACTGCGGCCCGACGACCGAGCGGCCGTATTTGACACGGGAAATAACACGGTTTAATACGAACCGTGATATTTGTACCGAGTTTCGGGATTGCGATGTGTATAAAGGATTGGTTTAGCTATGAACAAGATGTCTAGTAATGATGAAATGTGATTATGATGCTGCTTTTTTTTTTAGGTGGTAAAAATCATCAAATGACTCCTTCGGCCCTGGGTAGGGCGGAAGGGACTGTCAGACTTTTACTGACTAACCACTCTGTTCCTTCTGTTGCCCTTTACGTTCTGGGGCCACGATATCCTGTTAAGACGTCCCGCAACCGATTTTGATGCTGCGTCCGGTCTGAACATTCAAGACTTTACACAAAATATTCGAATTATTTAAAACTTTTCACAAGGGCGTTAACGTAAAAATAATTGATTTCAGTCGGTTTTCAACTTTAAAATACGAATATTTTTAAAGATTATTGGTTCAATTTTATTCAACGAGTACATTAAGTATCGCCTTATAAAAAATAAGAATCGAGCCTTCAAACTTAAGAAATTTAAAGAGCCTAACAAGTATATCCAATCAAAAAATCGACGCTTTTTTCGATAGATAATCGAATTTTTAAAATATTAAACAATAATTGAACAAGACTGTCCTCAAAAACTGTTTCTTTAATTGTAGCTGGAAAAACCAGACTTATTATTTGCAGCGGAAAGCCTTTTTCCATATTCTTCTCATACCTAATCTCAAAAAAAATAATAAGTAAGGACTTACTTATATTCACATTAACGTTCTCACAAAAAACCTTTTAACATCCTTGTAATAACAAATTCTATTTATAACGCGCATTTGTAATTGCAACACAAAACAAAAGAGTTGGAGAGAAAGAGCAAAATATCTTTTTGTCCGCTCCCGCCTCGCTTTGAGAGCTACAGACAAATAATCTAGCTAAGTGGATGACGTCACAAGAACTGGAGGACAGAAAATGATAATAATTGTAATATCAACACTCGGGAAAGGTGGCGTCTTTACCGATCTTAGTTTTTCTGTGTTAATTTTACATTTTCCTTTATTCCATGTGTGTCTATGAACGGCAGTAAGCATCAGTTGGGGTCCAGCAGTGACCATTACAAGGCACTTTTGAACGTCATTACATGAAATATAATGGAATTGCATCTAGTTGCCCCTTCCAAAAGGTAGTTTTGTATGGAAAAGAATAGGCAAGAAACTCCATACGTACTCTTTTAAAATCAATGTTTACAATATTTGCATACAAAATCATACATAGTCGTACGTGAATGCAAAGTTCCTTATTTAAAAACTATTAAATCATAGCACTTATGAAGTATTACAAATCAAGAATTTTAAGGGTTAAATTTTTCAAATATACTTGTCTTTTTAATACCCTTTATTTGGGGAAAATGGAGGCTTGTGTTGGACTCTTTACGACTAAAACCCCACGATTTCTTCTACCACCATGGATCGGGAGCACTGTATACACTTCATGCGTGATCCGCGCCCCCGATTGAATCCATCATCTGCCTACTTTTCCAATTGTGTTGAGGTCAGCTTCCTATCTAACCATCAAATACAGCTTCGGGGAAGGTGGAGGGGTATGTCGGGCTCTTACCTATTAAAACCCCCTGGTGTTTCTCTAATTACCTTTTGCCGGGGCACGGGGGCGCTCAGAGCATTCTTCCGCACAGAATACCAGTGTTTTATATGGAGCGACTGCCTATCTGACCTCTGCATCCCAGTAACCGGGTAATACTCCTTGGTAAGACCGGTTGTTACTCTTTTAACTACCGTTACGACCATCAAATATCTACAAATGACAGTCTGGACTAACGGCTTTACGTGCTTTCCGAGGCACGGATTGTTTGTTATCTAATGTCATAAATCTAAAATGGTGATGGCATAGCATACGCCAACACGATCTCTAAAATATATGGCATAGCGAACAATCCAATAGCGAGCACCGTTGGTCGCCCATTTTTTAGTACCAATCCGTAAAACATCTGGCCATTACTTAGATATATGCCTGAGTCAATATGAAAACAATTACTTCAATTAAACCAATTATGAGCATTTTTGAATTGCCAACAAGTCGGTCAGTTAGTCAGACAGTTGATGCTAGTTACTCGTTCTAAAATATAGGTAGATGTAATCAATAATTTGGAGAAAAGAACGGGCAAGAAACTCCTAGGACACACCTTTCAATAAGTTTTTTACAAAATCCTTATAACATTATTTTGCTCAAACTATGGAAACACCATACTTCAATTCCGATGAGCAAGATACTCCACTGACACTCCTTAAATCAAGTTTTTTTACAAAATCCTTGTAACATTATTTTGTTCAAAATATGGAGACCATATTCTCCAATTCCGATTACAAGCGACTTATTTCGCAGCTTAATCGAACCAATGAAAAAACAAAATTACAACATCATACTTATAACATACCCCTATCTAGTATAACAAGCACGTTCACGCGCTGTTACGTCTGAAATGACCTTAAAAAGGTCGACGTCCGACTCAAACTTCGGTAAATGGGTTCCGTGCCTAATTTTTCTGACGTTGATATGGATTGAGTTACTTATTTTCACGCCTTTTTGAGATGACTGGCACAATGGGTGAGTAAAAGTTTAGTGGGTGGGTATATGATTTTTTTTTTGGGATAATATTTCTTGCTCGCGCCTTTTGGTGACGTTTTGCTTGGTGAGAAGGGACCGTTGATTTTCTGGCTAGCTTTTCGTAGGTATTAAGTTTCTAAAGGTTATTCTAGAAAATTCCCTATTTGACCTAATTGACCTATTTTTTTTTTCAAATAGACGACATTGTTGACTTGTAAATAATATAAGAATCTAGCGAACGGTTCAGGTGAAAATTTCTAACTTTACCGGAGGATTTTCCAGTTTTTTTCTTGCCTTGCCACAAAAAATAATAAGCCAAATCAGTCTAGCCGTTTTTGAGTTTTGCGCGTAGCAACATATTTAGCCATTCATTTTTATTTGCCGATCTAGTTTTTAATGCCCTTTAAGCTTCCTCCTTTCTTTGTTAGAAATTGATTAAACCAGCCAAAGGAAACCAGACGTCATGACATAAACGAAACTCCGTTACTGCCAAATAAATTGTTGACGACTGGAACATAAAATTCTACAGCCTTCATTTCATATGACAGCACAATTGCTTCAAAGAATTGATACCATTCCACTCCATGTAACTCCAACTGACATTCAACAAGGTCACTCCTTTTATCTGACACGCGGTACCCTAAAAAGTTGACGGGTCGGGACAATGCTGTCGCGATGGCAGATACGACACGAATTTTATAGGTCGGTAAGCAGGGTTGCTTTAACCGTGGGTTTTGGGGCTCTGAATCGTGGCTATGTTAGGGTTAAAGGCCTTCAAGTGACTGGTACAAGTGGTAGGGATTTTAGTACTTGAGTTATGTATTCTTGATGGTACTTTATATTATGGCAATATGGATTTTATGGTAGCTCGTGGCTAAGTTATAACAGCCGCACGGGTCGATCCATCAGGTCACCTTTATGCACCAAAACTGCTCCGTGCCTCGGAAAGCACGTTATGCCGTTGGTCAAGGCCGTCATACGTGGATCTTTGACAGCTGTTACGGGTCGTCAAAAGCACGAAACTCAGAGAACCAGTTTTACCAAGGGGTATCGTATTTCCCAGTTACAGGGTTGTGGAGGTCAGATAGGCAGTCTCTCCATGAAAAATACTGGTATTCAGCTGCATCCAGTTAGATTGGAAGCCGACCCCAACATAATTGAGAAAAGGCTAGGCAGATGTTGATGGATTTTACGGTACTGGAAGGGACAGTGATATTCAGACTAACTAACCGACTCCTTAAAACAGTCCAAAAGTACCTGAAAAGCCTATACGCCTTCGACTCAAAGAAAAAACCATTTATAAAAGTAGGAACAAGGTTATTAATCCTGTGATCATCTTCTTATATGTAGTTATGAAGGTATGCTGAATAAAATATGATACCTTCAATGTTGGACCATTTTTTTAGATATCAGATGTAAAGGCGCTGAGCATGAGCATTCCAAGGTCGGGCAGTGTTATTGGGTTTTTCAACAGAACTCAGTAGAAGTCTCGGAGTCTGGATTTGTGCCTGGTTGAAGGTAATTGGCTCGCCCCCTATTACATGGGACTGAAACATAACTGACGAAATGTGGTTGTACTAATGAGTACGCCTCTGCTTAACCCTTCAGGGATTACAGGCGTGATGTTATGTTTATACAGATGTAAAGGACACTTACAGTCAAGTTTTACGGTGGTTTAATTAATTATTTCCAAACCAGCCTCGTTGGTCTCGTGGCCGCAAACGTGACTGCTGAGCGTGGAGTTCTGAGTTCGATTGACAGGTTGGGCAGTCGGTGTGACACCCCCCGTGATAAAAAATCGTATGTCTTGTGTTAATCAACTTGAAAGTTGGCACGTTATTTGATTTCTTGAGTACCCCTCAAAGAGGGCCTGTGTTTAGTTTTTAAGGGAAGTACCAAATCTATGCAGGCAAAGTCGCGTGAAAAATGCTAGTGTAGTATATGTATAATATCTTGAAACAACTAGTTTTTTTTTTATAACATCACGCCTGTAATCCCCTAAGGGTTAGGCAGAGGTGTACCCATTAGTACACCCAATTTCGCCAGTTATGTTTTTTAGTCCCATGTAATAGGGGGCGAGCCTATTGCCATCAAACGGGCACAAATCCAGACTCCGAGGATGCTACTGAGAAATTCCTGATGGAAAAACCCAATAACACTTTGCCCGACATGGGAATCGAACCCAAGACCTCATGCATAGCAGTCGCGCTTGCGACCACTAGATCAACGAGGCAGTCACTAGACCAACGAGGCAGTCCAACTTGAATCAGTCAGGAACAACTAGATGTAAGTCGAAATACTATTTTAACGTGACCTAAATAAAAAAATAGGATATACCGTTCTCATGTTTCACTTACCCCAGAAAACGTTCATACGTGTTTCTGACGTGCCTTGGAGACCTGCCCAAGCCGTAAGAAAAAACAAGAAAAAAAATTCAGCAAACCTAAGTACTTTTTAACGACCTAGCAATTTGATATTATTTATTTACTTGGATTTCTCTGCGAAAATCGCTTAGGCTTGACGTTAAAGTTAAGGAAATCTGCGAAGGCTGACCTGTCAGTTTTTTCGCAGTGGAGTCGTTTTCTGGGGGTTTTCTTCAACTGTGTGGTCGCAGGTTTATTTTGGACGATGAGTTTTTCTTCTTAGTATGTTTTTGATGTTGAGGTGGGAATTTTTTGCTAACATTTTACAAGGTATAAATAGACATGTCACTTAGCCTCATTCTGCTCATCAAACTAAGTAACAGCTTAATGTCAACATTTGCTGTATTGACGAATTTTCTAGATTACACATCTAGAAATTTTGAATTAGATATACAAAATTTCTAGATGTGTAATCTAGAGAATTGTTTAATGGGCCTATATGGGCACAAAGTCCTAATATTCTGATGTTTTTAGGTACTGAGCAATGTTAAGTGAGTACAGCATTTCTTTAAATAATGTAATTTTGTTCTCCTGTGTCTTTGGTCTTTGGCATATTCGTTATAAACTTCAGAATTAAGTATATTTCAATGTTGTTGGTCTGACACCTATTTAAACCATGACGCTTTACTGTAAGCATTGTAATTGAATTACTAGATTTTTCTTTTGTTTGAGAAATTCATACACAACGTAAATTTTACTGAATTAATAAATTGTGAAAAAATTGCTGCTAATTGATGTTTATTTTTGGTGTAAACAAACACACAACACATAACATCACGCCTGTAATTCCCGAAGGGTTAGGCAGAGGAGTACACATCAGTACACCCACATTTCAACAGTTACACATGTATGTGAAAAAGCACTGTTTATTGAATGACATCAACGCAATGTAATGCACACAAAATATTGTGCTTACGATTACACACAACGTTACATTAGTTCGTGGGATATTTAAAGACTAGTTATAAACTTTAAAAGACGTTAAAAGGAACTTTGACCTTCAAAACCTATCTCCCTAACAAGAAAGCTTCAAGGTCCCAGAACCTACAAAAAAAATATCGCAGTAATGGGAACAATAATTTGTCTTTTGTTTTCGTTAAGTGTTTTTTCAAAACCGTAATATTATGGTTACATGATAGACTCCTTCTTCTTCTATAAGGAAAACGTGATGGGATTTTTATAAGAAAAAATATCCTGTTAAATGTTATATTCCCATGACGCGTTCCAGCTGAACTTCAATTTTATCTCGCCCGGTGGCGCGGGTCTTGATATCGATTCTTTTCCGTTTACGACCATAAATTGATATAAGTCGGTCTGTTTTCTAAACAATAGATATAATTGAAGTGTCTGTTTGTAATATCATAATAAGAACTTTTTACTAATTCATTTATACACATAAAACATATGCCCCTATGCCCGCCCCCTATTACATGGGACTTAAAAACATAACTGGCGAAATGTGGGTGTACTGATGGGTACACCTCTGCCTAACCCTTCGGGAATTACAGGCGTGATGATATTTATGTAAAATGTAACATTACACCTGTAATCCCCGAAAGGTAAAGCAGAATTTTATTGTACCTTTAGTACACCCACATTTCGCCAGTTATGTTTTTTAAGTCCTATGTGATTGGGGGCGAGCCTATTGCCATCAACCGGGCACAAATCCAGACTCCAAGATTTCTACTGACAAAATTCCAGATAGAAAAACCCAATAACACTACCCGAGCTGGGATATTGAACCCTAGACCTTATGCTCAGCAGTCGCGTTTTGCGGCCACTAGACCGATGGACTAGATAGATTTTGATTGTATTTAGTAACGAAAAAAGCTCTTCGGGCTCGAAAATACAAACAATAGTTCAAGGAAACGCAGCCACAAAATAATGCATTCGTAAAAATCATTTTCATCCCCTCTCACCATACTTCCCCTTCAGATTTCCTCTCCGTTACAATTTCAACGTTCAAGATTTCATTGGTCACCGCCGTCATTAATCACGGCAATCAGTGACGTCATCACGGCATAGTGTTTTGTATTAATTTGGGTAGGTACGGCCCACAAGAAGCTGGGAGTAACGTTGGGTGAAAATGTGCTGAGTTGTGGATTGATTGGAAGTGGAAATGGATTGGTTGGTTGTATGACGTAGGTACGGTTAGCAACAAAAGTGGTTTATCACGGCAGATTTTTTAATAAATAATCATTTTTGAGCACAATTTTAATGAAAACAAGGAATAGCTATAAAAGGATTCATTGGAGGAGAAAATGGTTTGGTTGGTTGTAAGACGTAGGTACGGTTAGCAACGAAAGTTGTTTAATACAACTACAATTTTTTTTAAACAATTATTGTGGTAGGTTCATGGTAATTGTAGAACTGCCGATAACAAATAAAAGTTGCACAGAATAATTCGCGACATAAAAAAAAAAATTAAAAATGGCAGTCAAACAAGAAAACATATAATGCTATTTCACTCGCACTGTATAGAGAACAAGTGAGACAACAATGATGAGCGCCACCATTTTAAATTAATATCTTCGATGGTTGTACAAGTTACAAATAAAAGAAGTCAGATGCACTCTGTCTTCATAAAAAAACATTATTGTGCCACGCGGTTTTTCTCACAGAAAATAATTGTTTTCTTAATATCAATAGGAGACGATGAAATTACTTTTTGCGTTACGAACTGTCAACATCGCAGTAAATTGAAATTTGCGCCATTTTTTTTTTTCATAATTTACTGTAAACACAATGGCGGGCGTAGCACTAAGCTCGCTGAGTTAACGTAACGCAAACTTGAACGTTTTTTAATTTAATAATACCAGAAAGCGTTTTCCCCATAGTGTATGGCTAAAGTAAATTGTGACGTCACCTCTGTCAACTCAATTGATTAACTTGGTATTTACTGATTGCAAAGCAAAAACAGATTAATTATTTATTGATTGCGAAGTAAAAAAATAATAATTTTAAAGTTAATTGAATATTAGTCAGGGTTTTAGGGCTTAAATAAATTGTTTTTTTTTTAAAGAAGTTGTTCCTCGGTACATGTCGGGAGAAGGAAGACTGGATTTTTGACAAGTACTCAATTGTGCTTGTCGTATAAAATTAAACTGAGGGCAGCAGAAGGAATAGGGTGGTATTTTAGTCAGGAACAGTCTGACAGTCCCTTCCGCCCCACCCAGGGTGGAAGGACTCATTTGAAGATTTTTACTAACTAAAAAAAGGAGCAAATTTTTCAATAGTTAGATAACCTTTATCCAAAGAATAAATATGACAGTTTGACATAATTATTTTCTATAAAAGGGGTATCAAATTGCCATGTTAAAAAAAAAACCCGACTGCAAGCAATTGCACATATTGTTTACTTTGTTTACTTGACAGTTTCTTTTTACGACGTTTTTCATTACCAGTGTTGTATATTTTTTAAATCTACTCGTCCAATCCTAGATAATAAACGAAGACACGACCAGATTCATTAAAAAAATAAATTGAAGCTGGTATTCATTTACGTTTTAAAGTGACCACACCGGTTTCTTTTTACTAGCCGATGAACGACGAGGAACGATGCAAGGATTGTAACGATACCCCATACATTTAAATCGGTTCAGGCGTTCAAAATTTATGGTGGAATAAAGAAACTCACATATATGTATACATACATTAACCCTGAACACATAACACTCCTTTTTTTGGGGCAGTCGTGTAAAAATTAGTCCTAAATTGCGTTACGATAGTCGTATTTGCAATTTTAAAATCGACCCGAAGAAAAATCTTTCATGTTAGTGTATTTATGATAGATCTACGGGACACAGCTCGTTATCATCTTACTAATTACCTACATCCATTACGATTTTTGAGTAGCTAACAGAGATGCTTAAGTATTCCTCAGGTTGTGATTGACAATATTTTCTATAATCAATCAAGGTGATTTCTGATTGATTAATCATTGGGGTGCGTCGGGAGTAATCAATCAGTTGGTTCGTTTGGAAGTACCAATTTCCTGCTTGCCCTACTGTGCCCTAAAGGATGGTGATGTTTTTAAGATTAATGTTGTTTCAGAAAATATTATTATCTCACTACCTTTTAAGGAATATTTTTTAGAATTGGGTCTAGTTCTTCCAAAACCCATTAATTCAGGTGAAAATTACAGCCATTTCCCAAAGTTATTGTAATGATTTTGGAAAAATTAATACAGTTTAATTTGTCAATCTAGACTAAGATTTGTGCTAGGTAGTATTGTCATCATCGTGACGGCACAGTAGTTAAGGCGCCCGCTTTTCATGCACAAGGTTGTGGGTTTGATACTGAGCAAGTACCGATGTGACTTTTTCAATGAATATGTTCTTTTTGAGTGTATCTTGGAAATCACTGACATCGGTGAAGGTAAAACCTGGACTTAATGTAAATCTGGAATCGCCAATCTGCCAGGAGCAAACCTGGTGATTAATTATTTGAGTAGACTATAACTAGTAGTAGGCATTCATAATTGCTTTATAATATTTCTAAAGTAATACCTGTAATAAAGAGAAAACAAATGGTATTTGTTTGTAATGTAAACTCAAACATAATATAACTAATTTTATAAATTATTTTACCTATAGAAAGCTACATTACCTAGTAAAATACACTACTTTTACATACATAACATAACATCACGCCTGTAATCCCCGAAGGGTTAGGCAGAGGTGTACCCATTAGTACACCTACATTTCGCCAGTTATGTTTTAAGTCCCATGTAATAGGAGGCGAGCCTATTGCCATCAACCGGGCACAAATCCAGACTCCGAGGCTGCTACTGAGAAATTCCTGATGGAAAAACCCAATAACACTTTGCCCGACCTGGGAATCGAACCCGAGACCTCATGCACAGCAGCCGCGCTTGCGACCACTAGACCAACGAGGCAGTCAAACTCATTCGCGACCTATAATAAAGAGAAAACAAATGGTATTTGTTTGTAATGTAAACTCAAACATAATATAACTAATTTTATAAATTATTTTACCTATAGAAAGCTACATTACCTAGTTAAATACAATTCTTTTAATTTTAAAAAATTCGTGACCCGTAAACAAGTCTAGGGCAAAAGTTAGTAAACCATATTTTTTAATTCATAAGTAAGTAGATTCTTTATTACAGGCATCATTATAAATTCCTCTCATACAACTTGTAAGTATTTTAAATTCATCTCACTCAAACTCATTCGGAAGCTCACCAAAGCGGGCGAGTAATAACATCCGGGTGACGTCATCAAACATGATGAGAATAGATAAGTAATCCAGTTTAAACCGGATTTGCATGAGATAATTTGTTATTTCCCCTGAGGGTGAAAATTAGGTAAAGATTTTTCAAGTTTTGCTGTAATCATTTCTGTGAAATCTGAAGTAATCCGTGTTTTGATTTTTGTTTTTGTGTGGGTGTAAATGTTTGATATTATAATTAGATCCTCTCGATTGCCTTGTTGGTCTAGTGGTCGTAAAGCGCGACTGCTGAGCATGAGGTCTTGGGTTCGATTCCAAAGTCGGGCAAAGTATTATTGAGTTTTTCCATCAGGAATTTCTCAGTGGCAGCCTCGGAGTCTGGATTTGTGCCTGAATGATGGCAATAGACTCGCATATTACATGGGACTTAAACGTAATTGGCAGAATGTGGTAACCTAACCTCTCGGGGGTTACAGGCATGAAGTTATGTTTTATTATTTGGTGTTATAGCGGCCATAGTAACACAGTGTAAATTTCAAGAATCTTTTAAAGAAACATCCCTGTGGCAAACGATCGCACAAACAAACAGCAGAGTCTTAGTAATAATCTCGACCGGCCGCTCAAACTACAATATTTTTTACTGATTTACAACACAGCACAGAAATAAATCAAGGAAAGCAAAACTGGGTTAAACAGGAACAAAACAAAACAAAATATCAAGCGCTGTGTTTGAATTCAAATATTTTCAACAATAAAAAGTGTAACTACACTGCAAATCAAACCGTAGAACGAAGCTAGTCTTTGTTGTTAACCATTGTTCAAACGCAAAAAACCGATGCTAGATGTTAACACAGCCAGTTTTTAAAATGGAAAATTTATGCATTTCTTTCAAAATAGTTGGACTTGTAAAAGATTGAGTGTTTGTCGTGATCGTTGTGCGGTTATGCGCCTGCTTCTTTTTTGAGGTTGTGTGTTTAAATCCGGGCAAGTAAAGAATGAAACATAAACATAACATCACGCCTGTAATCCCCGAAGGGTTAGGCAGAGGTGTACCTATTAGTACACCCACATTTCGCCAGTTATGTTTTTAGTCCCATGTAATAGGGGGCGAGCCTATTGCCATCAACCGGGCACAAATCTAGACTCCGAGGCTGCTACTGAGAAATTCCTGATGGAAAAACCCAATAACACTTTGCCCGACCTGGGAATCGAACCCAAGACCTCATGCACAGCAGTCGCGCTTGCGATCACTAGACCAACGAGGCAGTAAAGAATGAAAGAAAGAAAAAATGTTTGAAAATGTAAGTACCAATGTAACTATTTCAAAGTTACACTATGCTCAAGTGAGAGGAGAAAATCCTCTGATATATCGAAAGTTCAGATTTTTTTAATTAAAGCTATAAAAACTTTTCTTCTTTTTCAACGCTTTCATACATGCATAATACTTGAAATCTTGAGTAGATCCCAAATATCGTTTAATCAATTCTCTTTGCACATCAAACGAGACAGAAGACTGGAAATACTTTAGCCCAATTCTGCCAAACCTCGCAGGCACGGTGTCACTATAATATTATCCGCGTTGATTTCCCTGGTCGCGAATCATTAATTCCACGGAAGAATCTACAGGGAAATAATATTTATCACCGATCGCGCTCCTGTAGTGCTATTCGTTTTATTGATGCTTTTGAGATCAAGTAAGATTTTATTTTGTGTTAAGAGGGTTGATATTGATTGTTTGTTCAATGTCCCATACGTTGTAGTATATACATATAAAGTATCAAGAATAGGCAGCAGCGTTGTCTGGTTTAGAAATGGCAAGAACACACTGTCATGTGAGTAACCAGAGGATTCAAATATGTAATAAAAAAATTCATAAAGCGCCCTATCTGAAGTGTCCCAGAAAGTAATGGTATTGTACATTATTCCATTCCCAAAATGTTTACTACAGAATCACGTAATATGCCCAAAACATGATACGGTTACCTGAGGGATCTGTTTTTTTTTTTTTTTGCGCGGACTCTTATTATTATTCTGAAATCAAATTAGCCTAAGTTACTCCTAATAACATCGTCTATCTGCCAGTGAATTCCCGTAAAAATCAGTCTAGCCGTTTCTGAGATTAAACGCACCGAGAGAAACAGATAAGTAGATAAAAAAAAACAAATTTAGTTTTCTAAGTACCGTGATGCTATTTTGACAATACAAACAGACACTTCAATTTTGTTTATTTATAGATAGTCGGACTTCGAACTCAAACATCTAAACCCCTTAACTTTATCCGCACACAGATGCTCAGCAAGTTTCCCCGCTTATCTAAACACGGTACGTATCGCCACCGGAATTGTGCCAACTCAAAATGGTCTACAATTTGATTTATCAGTTAAAGACTGAGGTCCCGGCGTCGCCACAACTACGTCATGTTTACATGGCTGTGAAAATATAAAAAGGAATATGTAACTAAGAAGATTTGTGTACCTTATTGCTAGTTTGAATGCTGGGCCATTTCTAAGGGTAAAAGTCCGGATAGGTTTCAAATATTTTTTATTATTATCTTTCATTATTCAAATTTTTATTTTGAATAATGAAAGGTAATGTAAAATAAAACACAAAAAGGTAAGTAAAAAATAATGCGAGAAATGACACCTGCGGTCTTGAGCACAATGTAGGTCTTCCTAGGGTGTCATCTCCCTGCAATGCCACTCACATCTGCCATACAAGTATTCCTACCTTTTGTTAACCGCCTTTAACTCATTTTTTCAACATAACCGAACCATCTAAGCATACCCTTTTCAATCTTTGTCACTACACACTCTTTTAATCCGCAACGGTCCCGTATAACCTCATTCCTCACTCTATAGTTCAATGTTACACCACACATACTCCGCAAGAAACGCATTGCCACAGCATTAATCCTACTCTTATGCCTCGTTTGCCATACCCGACATTCACTTACAGTACATAAGCGTAGACCAGCACGCCGTTGTGAACAGCCAGGCGAGCCTTTTTAGGCATGGACTCATATTCGTTACAAATAAACACTGCTTGATGAGTAATACTGAAAATAAGCAGATTAATAATATTGTGCTGTGCTAGTAGGATGTCGGTTGATGAGTGAGTGATGACGTTTACACACAGAATTATCTGGTAACGAAATTGGGAAAGTGCTACACCCATCTCAAACAGTCAGACCCCTAAACTTCATCTCGTGCGTATCCTAATTTTAATACGTTACCGCAACACATCAACGCTTCATACTTCATTTTGACTCCGACTTCTATTTTCGGTATAATAATTGGTTGTATGAGAAGCTACCTATGCCCGCGGCATCGCTCATATGGGTCTAAATGTTGCCTAATAAAATAAGTATTGAATACTTTGTTACGTCATCACTGTTACAATCTCATCAATTCTCCAACCTGGTCCTAATTGCTTGATGACTGGTGAAAGTAATGAGTTTTTAGAGGTCCATACTAACTTAAAGGGTACAAATGGCACCCTTATTACTAAGGCTCCACAGTCTGTCCGTTTGCCATGGGGCTGTATCTTTGTAATCCTTCTAGAGTTGCAGTAACAATAAATAATTAAAAGTAAATAAAAAAGTATATCATGCTGAAAATTATACGTTAGTACGAAATCCTTCATGTGCTGGGTCCTGGATCCGGGGTCCTGGGTTCATGTTATTTGGTTTTTCCATTAGGCATTCGTCAGTAGCAGTCCGAAGATTGAAAGCCTTTGGTTCTGCGCCTGATCTCTATACGGGTGACATCGGACTATGAGAGTGGGAGAAGAGGGAGTGCACTTGTTTACGCACACACTTGTGCACTATAATGTCTTTTGCGTACTTTTCTAGTCTCCTCCGTGACCGAAAATGGACAAACAATGAAGTCAAACAATTATCGCAAGGCAATATTGGAAGTGCTATACCCATCTCAAAGTAACCCTTAAGTTTATCTTCTAAGTGCGTTCACGCCCTAATCTAAATACGCAACACATCTTTCAAGGTTATAAAGTAGGGTACACACGCAAATGTCGGTATTCCCGAGTTTTCGGGACTTTTATCTTGTTCGTAAGTTTGGATCCATTTGTATTGAAGTGACAATGCGGTTCTGGAATGTTGTAGTTGTAGGTATGTTGAAAAATAATGGAAGTTTTTTATTACTTTTGCATATTTTTTATTTTTTTTTTATTTTGTGATTTTGTATTGTTTAAAGGATTTCCAAATGGTTTTACAATTCACAAGATAACACCTTTTTATTTTAAACTGTATTAATTGTGACTTTATTTTTGGAATGATTTTGTAAATGTTATTATTATTTGAACTACATTTAGTAAAAGAATAACATACATTCTATGGATTTATTAAATTGTGAATACGAGTACATTCGCACATTATATTAATTTAATCTGAAGGTTTTTTTCATATAAACCGGGTGACACGAATTCAGCTTGAAATGAATATTCCTATATAGACGCGCTCGCACTTTGCCAATAGGCCGTTAATGACCACTGATGGAAACAGGAATTCCTGCTTTGATCTTTGGAGCGACTTGTGACAATCATCACCCATTTACCAATCTCAACACGTGGTTCAACTGATATAGAAAGTTCAACTGCTTTAAATCCGGCTTTGTGACATCATTTTATTGTTTATCTTATTTTAATTTTGAATAATATCTTCACTGATTATAATAAACCAATCTTAATAATTACAACATTATAAATAATTTCATTCTATTTTTTTTTATATGTGGGTTATTTATAAGTTCACATAACTTTATAAAAAAAATTATATGAGTATTTTCAAATTTTAGGTTATAATACTATGTTGCTGTGCCCTAACAGGGTCCATAACTAGGCTAGGCTTTAGCTCTAAGCATTATGTAACATCTTTTTATAGACATTATGGAATGCAAATAAATAATAATTATGAATATGAATATGAATATGAAATTAAAATTACAGTTTAATCGAACATCGGAAAGTAGCTCAAATTTAACTTATAAGATTTGATTAGTGACAGACACCAGGATAGGTAAAAGTAAAAAAAAGCTTGTAACTGTAATTTGTCCAAAATAATCTGGTAGATAATTAAATTTGGTACTTATCTAAATTAGAAATTATTCGACGATGACGAAACTGAAGTGTACGACGCCAGAATTTTAAGAAGAGATAGTATGTATACTAAGGTAGGTTTATCACATTATATAAGCCTAAGTCTACACTGCATACTAAACTATAACTAAATCCGTGCATGACCTTGGTAGGCTTGGCATTCGCCCGTATGTTTATGTCTTAATGCTAGGCCACATTAGCGGGCGGAGATTTGTGACGCGTTGGAGCAGTAAAACATGGTGTATGGGCACACGCGATGTTCTTGTCTACATTAGGCGGGCGAAGATTCATGGTGCCGAATTGTGTTGTTCTCTGTTGTGCGGCGTAATGTAGGTGTAGCCATGCAAGCGAATATTGTCGTGACAAATCCCTTTGATGCGCGCCATTTTACCGACAGTGCCCCGATAGTAGTACTACGTCGACTTCGCTGTGTTTTTTTTATTTTGATTTAGACTTTTTATGTTATTTTTTTAACACCAATTATGCTTTTACGCTCATACAATAACTTGTACATACCATGTCATCTCTTCACACCCTTTGGTTGACTGTAAGAGAATGCCTAAGGCATTAAGTCTGTCTTTGTACTTTTGATGCATAAAGTTTAAAAAAATACTACGCTTTGCAACTAGAAAGAAAGAAAGAAAAAGAATGAAAGAAAAATGTGTTTATTGGTATTACATTAAAATTAATAAACTTAAAACTTAACTACTTACTCGGCCACACTCATCCCGTTAACAAGTTTCGCCGTAGCCCGCTAATGTAACCCTAGCTTAAGATTTTACACGTGCCCCTATCCATCTATATAAGGTGTGTTGTAATCCTGTAAAGTCACGTCTAGGGCTTCAGTTTATTGTTACATTTTAATAGCGAATAATGGAGGTGGTAGAAAATTGTGTAATACTAGCTTCTGCCCGCGACTTTGTCCGCGTTAAAGGTGATTTATATTCTCCCATGGAAACCGTACTTTTTTAGATAAAGGGCCTATGTGTATTTTAGACTTTAATCCTGTTCAAAATTTCATCCAAATCCGTTTAGCCGTTCTGGCATGATTGTGTGACAAATATCCATTCATCCTTTCCGAATTTATAACAGTAGTAAGATAGATATTATGTTTGGGTTATACCTAATAAGTTATTCCCGCGACTTTGTTCGTGTAAATGTCGGTTATCACAGGATTTTTTTAGTGCGCGGAACCCAAATTCTTATACTAAAATAAAAGTAGTTCAAGTTACTTCTAATAACATAAGCAATCTGCTAGTGAAAGTCTGCCTGCAGCCTGCAGTTGTTCCGGGCCTGTCTGTTTGTTTGTGAGTTTATATGATTGTAAATGTAAGTACTTATCCACGAAACATGAGAAATTACAAGTGAGGGTTCCAACTTAAAAAAATGATTGAAAAAACAACTATTCATTGCTACAGTTCAATATAATCACAGCTTGTTTTTTCCCACGCCAAGCGTTGTTACCTCATTATTTATTTCGAAACTTCCTGACTTACTTCAATTGTAGATAATAGTTTAAATCCTTACGATCAAAATTCAGTATGACAATCCATTTTTTTTAGGTGGTAATAATCATCATAAGAGTCCTTACGCCCTGGGTGGAGCGGAAGGGACTGTCAGACTTTTACTGAATAAAAAAACACCCTGTTCCTTCTGTTGCCTTTTGTATCCTGTTAAAACGTCCCGCAACCCCGGAGTATGACACTCCTTGAGGTGAGTCTCAGCCAATTGACGGGCCTGTTGGTCTAGTGGTTAGCGGCCCTGACTGCTAAGCCGGAGGTCGTGGGTTCGATTCCCACACAGGACAAACTTTTTGTGATGAGCATGATTGTTAGTTCTGTGTCTGAGTGTGATTTATCTATAATATGTATGTATTTATAAATTATATAAGTATGTATATCAGTTGTCTGGTTACCATAACACAAGCTCAGCTTAGCTTGGGATCAGATAGCCGTGTGTGAGTTGTCCCAAGATATTTATTTATTTATTTAATTTGGCGGAATAAATAGTAGTTAAAATTGCCTCACAGTCGTGATAGCTCCACGTGACTCTATGGCACGTGTAATTTGGTAATAACATTTCTCCAAAACAACTCTTTCACGGCGTCATTTCTATTTAGTTATTTTAATTAAAACACACAATTAAAACAATTACAATAAATTAACATAGAAACAAGTAAGATGAAACGAGTAGTATCTAATGTTGTCAATTTGTGTTCTTAAGGTGCTTATAACAAATTTTGGACAGAAGACTTGGACGGCTTCCTTGTGGATTGGCAAGACGTAGCGCAAAGTCGCGATAGATGGAAGATATGGAGGGAGGCCTTTGCCCAGCAGCGGGACTATTACGCTGGTTTTAGAGTCACGCTGACCGTCAGCGCTGACGGCTCAATTTGTATGACGGCGCGTACGCCACGCACGGCTCCGCACCGACCACCGCTTCGCCATCAGCGCTGACACCTACGCGTCAGCGTGACTCTTAAACCAGCGCGCAGCGTTACAGTCCCGCAGACTGAATAGCGAACCATCTAGCCGTACAGTACGGCTAGATGGTTCGCGATCCAGTTAGCTTTGGGAACCACGTCTGCTATACACGTATTTTTATGATACAGTCTCCAATACCAATTTAGGTCCCAATATTTACCCATCGACCTTGTAACCTATATATAATACAACCACAAATTCACCTTTAAACACAGTGGCTATAAAACATAGTTTATCTTCCTTAATGTTACCTGGTTTACGTCGTAAATTCTAGTTAGCCTTCATATGTGACAACGTTATGAAGCTATCGCCGCGAAATTTGTTATAACGTTACGTTATAACGCGGTAATAAGATCAGTATGCGACGTTTATTTTTTCATTAACTAATCGAAGTGTCAATTGGGTTTAGTTCTGATAAAATAAACCGACGGAGCGGAGTGGATTTTAATGCAGTTTTCATTAATAGATAGAGTGATTAAAGAGGTAGGTATATATGTATTGTTAGTATCTTACGAAGCCGGGAAAAAAAAAATATATATATATATTTATTTGACACTTAGAAATGCATGTTACAAGCCAGCAATAATAAAATAGCACATGAATGTATTGCCACAAATCTGATCCTAACCCCCAAACTAGGCCTGGACCTGTATTTTGGGAGTCAGCGTTCAGCCATGGGTTCTATAAAAAAATCGAACAGCATTTTGGTGGAGTGTCGTTACAAAGTTAACAGCAAAGGTTATTGTGGATGGTATTGTAATAAAACTAAACAACAAAAGAGATTAATAATGGTAAGTAGTTGTGTGTTTGTATGCGTGTGTGTGAAATTGCGTGAATTGTTAAGAGTATGTGTGTAAATCTGCATGTGGTGAAAGTGTGTTGTGAGTGTGCATATGGGAGTGAGTGAGTGTCGGGTATTATTCGCACCTTTGTTGAATGTATGTTAGTATGAGAAAAAGGTAAAAGGGTGACAGTGTGTATGGTTGAAATATGGTTCTGAAATATGACAATAATACTTGAATTTAGTAAAGAATCGGGGCCACTATATAAAAATATATTAATTCTGACAACCACAAAATTATTTCAGCAATATTATTATAAATTTATTTATTTATTTAAACTTTATGCAACAAAAAGTTACAAAGGCGGACTTAATGCCTTAGGCATTCCTTACCAGTCAAATAGAATTGTTTTCGTTTCAAAACATAATTTTCTTTCACTGGTTTATCACTTCTAAAACAATAGCCCTGCCAGTAAATCAAACCTCTTTTGAGAAATACATCAAAGTCAAAACCTCTTTGTTTCATTTCGTTCATTTTATTGTATTACTAACTACTTTTATTTTACAATAATAATAATATTCTCCAGACTTCAGAGAATTTCGGAAGCAGCGGCCGATCACAATGGAAATTACATGGGACTAAAAACATAATTGGGGAAATGTGGGTACACCTCTGCCTAGCCCCTCGGGGATTACAGGCGTGATGTTATATACATCTGAACTCCAAGTTGCTACTAAGAAATTCGTAATGTTAATCTAATTACGCTTTTTGTCAGAACTGGGAATCTTAGAGCCCTCGTGACCACGAACCAATAGGGCAGTTAAATTCTACTATTATACTGATTATATTATATAAGTAAGTATACAATCAACTTGAATAATCACTTGAATTTCGAATAATTATAGTTTTAAACTTTGCAGTTGCATGACCGCGATTTCATGTCACGACGCGAAGGCGGTCGCTTGACAATCGTGTTACGTTTGATAGAAGTCTTAAGGTGCTTTCCCACTGGGAGCATTCGCCTGTAATCTAACAATCTAAGATTCAATTTTGAGCAATTCTTTACATTAGCGTATATGCTATACGATTGCAGCCTTGGAGTCTGGATTTGTGCTGGGTTGATGGCAATAGGCCCCCTATGACATGGAACTCAAACATAACTGGCGAAATGTGGGTGTACTAATGGGAACACTTCTGCTTAACCCTTCGAGAAATACAGGCCTGATGTTATGATAATGATGACGTAATATTACTGCCATACTGACTGATGAGTAGGTACAAACCTGTAATATAAAAATCCAAGACTCGATGCAACTCAAACTGTTACTTTAGAGGCGAATGTGTCGGTAAGGAAATACCTTAATGTTACAAATTGCATCATTACAGGTTATGCATTGAAGGAAAGTCCCTTTTCTGTAGGGAAGAACAAAAGAAGAATAAGAAGTGTAAAGTAGAAATGTATGCATGCGGTCACGGCACGGTAACCGTGCCACTTTATACGGAACGGCGACCGTGCCGTGACTGTGTGCATGTGAAAAGGGGCTATTGCTTGGTTCTTCTCAGTCACTGATTTAATACTCGAATCTGAACGTTACAGCCGAATGCAGAAGGTGAGATAGATATTTTTTTTTTGATGTAGGGCCTTAATGTTACAAATTGCATCATTACAGATTACGCACCGTAATGCTAGATTTTCCTAATCCACTGATGTAACTCTCAAATTTAAACTGTAACATTACAGGCTCTCGGTGAGGGTAGGCCTTTAAATACGATAACTACACAATACAAATACAGACTAATTTTGCTTGACTACCTTTGTAACAAAGCATTGTATTGTACGTAGTACTCTGAAGCAGCTTAGTTACCGTAGCGTGTAAATATCTATTGTGATGCTTTTAATAGTATCACCTTCTGAGCCTGAATGCCGATCATAAGGGTGACATTACATTGAGAGGGAGAAGAGTATAACGGCAGAAAAATACACCAATGGGGTCCATAAAGATCATGACACATTATCCCAGCACCGCAACGACAATGACAAGTAAATTGCTGGTTTTGAGCAGTGCGCTCTAAACCTGGCAATTCACTTGTCATTCAAATTAGAGTATTAAATCGTGTGTAGTATAATATATTTCATAATGTCAATATGAAAATGCCAACGGGGGGCGGTCACCGCGCCGCAAGCGAACGGACTGCGAGCTAGCGCCTCGCTAGCGGCTAGGCGTAGCTTAAATTCGAGGCGATGTCGTGCTGGTGCTAATCAGTTGCGGTGCTGGGATAATGTGCCATGACCTTAAGGCTGTGAAGTGGAGCAGAGTTATTTAAATATTGGTACCCTATTAGTTTATTTTAATTACTCCGCTCCTCTTCGCTTCGATGAAGCCTAAGAACCCGATTCCAACGTAGAAAGAAGAAGAGATGTCTCGTAAACGGCCAATAGGATACTGTATGCAAAAATAACGCAAGCCCATTGGTTGTACGGTACCTCTTGTTTCTGCTTTGATGGGAACTGGCCCCAAATCTCCTTCAATTACATTGTGAAAAAAATAAAATATCAGCTGTTCCAAACGAGTTGTAGTAGGTAGATATGCATCTATGAGGACTTGGACCATCTTTTTACCACTGTCAGAATTTTACTGACTAAAAAACAACCCCGTTCCTTATGTTGCATTTTGCGTTCCGGGGCAACGGTATCCTGTTGAGACGTCCCGCGACGTCGGTATAGGGAACATCTGATATTTTTTTTAAATAAATATTGTCTATGAGTTCATTGACGTCCCGAAAGATACGAAGTAAATTAAATATCAGCCTATATACCAATATGGCCCCGACTAAAAACTAAATTGCTTCAGTCAATCATATTTCACTTTTAAGATTCAATACGGTTTATTCTGTTCAGTAGATCGTAAAGTGCACAACCGAAATCGAATCCCCTGATCGCGGTAACGGCTACACGTATCTACACCACCGGTAACCGTCCCCGGTTGGCACGTCCCCCCACTTCTTTACGACGATCGTAAATCATATAGTTTCCAACTATTTCTGCGTTTATTGACGCAAAAAACCTAAGGTTATCTGAAGATTTGGGTACTTGGTAGTAAAACAGTTTAGTGGAAGCATTGAAAATAATAGGCGAATTGGCTGAGTTATTTTTAGTATTCGCTCTGTTCGCGACAGACTTGTTCCGATTTGATTTATTATTATCGTTACTGCTTATTTCTGTGACCTTACTGAATATGCCTACATATGGTTTATTCTGTAAAAGTTTTAGGTGGAATGATATCTCATCTCAAGCTCACTTCACTTGAATTTACCGCTACAGGTTTTTATAGAATATTAACTTTTGCCTGCGTCCTCGTCTACGTAAATGTCGGTTATCCTGGACAGAGCCGGTTCAGTTGTTAAATCGTGAAAGCGTTACAGACAGATGGACAGATCTACTTTCGCATTTATAATATTAGTATGGAAACCATCAACCATCGTGAGGAAACCTGGAATTACTGTTCCACTCAAACCATGTCAGAGGCCTTAGAGGTGGTTTAGAAACTCTGACACTAGGGTGTGTCGGGTCGTTAGACCTTACTGCCCACACGATAAAGAAGAAGAACAGTATGGATATGTACCTACTTATTCCACCCAACTCAAGTTCGTGTAGGATACAGTAAGCCTTACATTAACACCCCAGCTGTTGAGACAAACTGGATTTATACGTGATCAAACTACGCAATAAATCTAATGTCTAGGTAAATGTGACCCGGATTTACTTGATGTTTATTCTAAGTGTCAATTATGTTATGGCAGATTGACACATTCTCTATTTCATTGTTAACTATTTATATAATTATGTATATACTTTATCAAACGCAACCGGACCGTTGTACGACTAAACGCGGACAGACTGAACACCGACAAGAATTTACTTCGACGGGACTCTGCGCCGACAGGACGCTTCAACGACAGGCCTCTTCGCCTACAGAGCTCATAGTAGAAATAAATAAAGGTTACGTATTAAAAAAGTGTAGGTAAGGTTAGGTTAAATAACCCCCCTACGAACGAGCCGAGCGAGCGAGCGGTGCCGCGGCAGCGGCCGGCGAGTGCCTAAAACGACAAGATTATAAAGAAAAAAGTATACACATCTGCTATGAGCCCTGTCGGCGACGAGTCCTGTTGGCGAAGAGTCCCGTCGAAGTAAAGTCTTGTTGGTGTTAAGTCTGGCGGCGTTGTGTCTGTCGACGTTTAGTTAGTTAAAGGTTACTTTTTATTCCGCGTCTTCATTTGCGTTCACTATAACCGCCATTTATGCGAACGAAGTAAAACGGGTAAAAGCATAGTAGGTATAGATTAAAAAAATACCCGGAATAAGTATATTTATCATTTTCATTTAATTATGTCAAACATACCAACGTGATGTCATGAACATTCGTCGGTAAAGTAATCAACGAAAAGGATTTACAGAAATAAATTTTAATTTAAACTTCATCATTAATTTTATATTCATTAACAATTTGCTGTGTGGCTCAGATATATGAGAAATGTGGGTACAGTCGTATACAGAAATGTAATTAAAAGTTCATTTAAAAATGTACTTCTAAAGAATTTCTTGTCATTTTTGCTGTCTCACGTATTTTCTTTGAAGGGAATTTATGATTTGTTTATTTTTTATTTGCAAAGGGACCTACATAACGTAATTAAAGCGTGGTTTCTCAGAATTAAAATACTTACATAATGATTTTGTTTACTTATCTAGCTAAACAAACAAATCAAAATATTTTTCTGTTTAAAATGTAAAAATTGCAGCATTTTACAAAATAAATATGAAGTACTTACTTACACGAATACACCACTTTTTTTTTTCATCTGAGTTCAGTCTATTTGTTCAGGCTAATATCCGAAACGGTTGGATCTCTTTTGATTGGATTTTCAATAGCAGATAATTGATGTTATAAGGAGTAATAAAGAGAAAAATAATTAGAGTACCTTGCTAAAAATTAAAACCCCGTAGCAACCGATATACACAAGAAATATTTTCTTGATTAATCAGTGAGTGTTATTTCGCTTACTTATCTGTTTTTTTTAATCAATCATCTTCTATACATAATTATATCAATCTACTAGATAATAGTAAAAGTCTTTTACAATAATTATAAAAATCATACTTAAAAAAATAACCATTGAACCGATATTTAATAACCTATCCCATTACACAGAAAACCTAAAAAACACAATATCTAGAAATCTAAAATAAATATTGGCAACTAAAATCAAATGGCAAATGGAATAAACTTTTGAACCCTGATTGTTATCAGCCAATCAAAAGCTAACAAGAAAAATGTGCTGAAAATAATTTCATTTTTCGCTGAAATTCTCTTTGAGCAATAAAAATATTAATATTACCTACAACTGAACATCCAATCGTAAAGGTCCGACTATTTGCAAACAGCTTATACAACGCTTTCACGAGCTCATGAACTTGTATTACAATCGTCATTTTATGTGGAATACGAGTAAAGGAGCCTGCCCACTTCACTGTACCATACGGCACGGAAATAAAAATGACACGGGTTACGCTTACTAAACATAGCAACGCGTCGACGGCGTTTCAACCGACAATTGTTGACCCTCCGTGCATGAAACGCGACGGTGTTGTTCGGTAATAAACCGGAGCAGTTTGGAATGGCGAAAGTTTGGATGGATGTTGGTCACTCATCACGTCAGATCTGCTGAAAGCATCTGATCGAGGCACAGAGATAGATTATAGTCTCGAATAGTACATACGCTATTTTTTTTATTTAAAGTAAAATCTGTTAACTTTGACATGAACCCTTGGGATAAAATGTGTTATTATTAAAAACTTCCATGCGAACGAAGTCGTGGATAACAGCTAGTAGTCTCATACTTTTTAATATCAAGAATATTTTTTGCCTGATATTTGTTCACAGGATCGTACGATGTAATGGGCATGCTCCTTTAAAACGAATTTATTTTACGTCCCTTTCAAATTCAGCATATACGATTTCAGTGTAATTGAAAAAACAGTTCTATTTCGGATTTTACAATTACTTTTTTCAATCATTTCTGCCTTGTTATTTTCAAAAGCTTTTAATTGTTTAACATCGGTATTTGACATAAACGTGAGTACAAAGAAAATGTCCTCGTTTAAATACGGACGGAAATAAATTAATGATCAAAAGTTAAAGCATTTGTTTCAATTAAACCTTTTACAAGTACTTCGAATTTGAATAGACGATCGAAATAAAAACGAGTGAAAGAAGACAATTAACGAAGCCGTTTCTTCCCATCATTGCGATCATTCTTTTGGTCTGGACTATACCTGACCTATATACCTGACTTTCTGTCTATTTGTTCCGGTTAATCACCGAAACGGCTGGACTGCTTTTGATTGATCTGTCACTAGCAGTTATTTGGGGTTATAATGAGTAATAAAGGTTGCTATTATTTTCAAAAAATAATTAGGGTACTGAGCTAATAACTTAAAACTTTGCGATGACATTCATTTGATACAAACGCTCACATGAACAAGGTCCGTAGTTTCTAATACATACATACATAACATCACGCCTGTAATAAGGGTTAGGCAGAGGTGTACTGTACCCATTAGTACACCCACATTTCGCCAGTTATGAAAAGTCCCTTAAGTAAGGGGCAAGCCTATTGCCATCAACCGGGCGCAAATCCAGACTCCGTGGCTGCTACTGAGAAACTAATGGAAAAACTCATTGAGATTGCACGACATGTGAATCGTACCCAAGACCTAATGCTCAGCAGTCGCGCTTTGCGACCTCTAGACCAACGAGGCAGTCACTACGAGGTATAGTGTTACATTAAACGCTATCATGAACAGTGATTTTTTATACCAAATATAAAATAGTCTTTTCCCAGAAATATTTTTGACTTAGTTTCATAAGCGGTATCCAGCTCTTGGGTACAGCCAGCAACAGCAACATCGAGATATTAGAACGTTTCCAAACCAAAACGCTTAGGGCCATCCTTAACATTCCTCAATACATAAGTAACAGACAAATATATCATGACCTGAAACTACCTACTGTTAAACAAGAGATAATGAAATATAGCAACAACTACCAGAAAAGGCTATCACAACATAAAAATGAGCTCGCTTTTAGATTGAGCGGAGATAGAGGCCTCCAATACAAGAGACTAAAAAGACACAGTGTTCCTACTCTACAAGACAGATTCATCAGGATGGATTGAGACACGTAAGAAGTGTCTCGCCAAGCTAAAATGCCCAAAACAGATACAAGCTATCAGACAGTATAGTGGCTTATTGTTGTGTTCAACAGATTGCCATGGTGAAGAACGAGAAAAAAAAAATAGTTTCACAAGCAATATACAGATTTAATTGCTATGTGATGTGTCTTTTTAATTGCCGTATCTGGATAGAAGACTAAAATATAGATAAAAATCGACGTACAATATTGACAAAGTATTTTATTAGCTCGTGCTCAAACATGGATGAATTTATTATTGTTATAATAGCGTTTCATGATACGAATTTTTATCGTACATTCATTTGATACAAACATTTTGATATCAAGTTGTAATTGTGTTGACTTTGGCGTCGCGACAACTTAATTCTCCTTGTTGTCTGACTAATGGCCTGGCGGTCGATTCTGTAAAAATTATTCTCAGTGGGAAGTGAGTTTGAGGTGTGTCCCCACGGTGCTAAGAATTAACAACTCATCACAAGCTCACTTTACCTATACTCACTAAAATATATTTACAGAATAACCATGCTGAGTTTTTCTCTTTCATTGCGTGTGTATAAAAAATAAAGCATTATATTGTCAAAAAAAAAATACAAAATTTTTATTAAAACTTTTATTCCAAAGTCAAATCATTTATTTTAATTAGACCATTAAAAGGCACTCTTCAAAACAAATATATACAAGTCATTGCCGAGTATGAGGTCTTAGGTTGGATTTCCAGGTCGGGCAAAGTGTTATTGGGTTTTGCCATCAGGAATTTCTCAGTAGTAGCCTTGGAGTCTGGATTTGTGCCCGGTTGATGGCAATAGGCTCGCCCCCTATTACATGAGACTTCAACATAACTGACAAAATGTTTGTGCACTAAAGGGTACACCTCTGCCTAACCCTTCGGGGATTACGGGCGTGATGTTTATACAAAAGAAAAACTTGAATCTAACTGCCCCTTCTCAAAGGTTTTCGATCCTAAAAAACAAAAGACATGTTTGCTTTATTTTATTTAACGCGCAGACTATCCGCTAACGTAAACGTCTCCCTTCCTCTAGCTCGTAAAACAAATGAGGATGAAAATAAGTGACGTTTTCTCGATAAAGCATCCGCAGTTTAAAGCCATCCGTCCCAGACAATGTCTGTTGGCTAGACGCTTGAACGAGTCGAGTGTCCAATAAATAGGATGATGTAGGTGAATAAATCACTTCATTTTCATCGATTTTTTTTAAATATTTGCTATATAAACAGCATTGTTTTAGTGTCGTTCATTTTTTTTTTGTTTATTAAAATCTGTAAATAATGTGGCACAGACTTTTGACTGTGGAATCAGGTCATGATTCTAGACTAGGGTTAACATTTTTCCTCGGTGGAATATAAATTTAATAGCTACATGGTCAAAATATATAGATCAGCTGTTTATTTAACCAACATCAAAATTGAGAGGTTCTATGTTTGACTGTATGCATCTATCTTCATCGATTTCTCCGCCAAATTGTCAATCGATTTTCATAATCCTATTTAAAATATGGAAGGTATGGAAAATGCACTGAATCTTTGGTAAAAGTTATGTCACGATGTGACTTTCACGTTGTCACCTAAATATAAAAGTAAGAGGTCACTCATTAATTCAGTTATTGACTAAATACGAAAACTAGAAATTTACTTGGCCTACTAGTCTAAAATTTGATAGGTACTTTATGGACAGGCGACGTCAGCTGAGAATAGATTCATTTTTAACTTCCAGGCAGACGAAGTCACTAGCAAAAGCTATTTAAAAATCAAATCCACAGAAGCTCTTTAAATAAAAATATAGACAGTCAAGATATTAATAAAAATACAAGCTATATATTAAGTTAATTCCTGCGGCTTTGCTCGTATAAAACAGATTTCCCCACACCCTCGGGGACCATACATTTTTCTTTACAAAATTGTAATCTACGGTCTTACGTGCTCCCAAAAGATTTACATAGAAGATTGCTCACAAATATCTCTTAATCCTTTGGTAAAATGTTACAACGTAATGTGTTACTCGCTTCATGTTATTTTTGTAACGTTTTTAAACGGGAAATTTGTTGTTTCCGGCTGTCTTACTTTCTTTATTTTTTGGTTTACTTACGTGTGCTTTTTTTAGGAAATCGTTTACGTTGCTTTTGCTCGCGACTTCGTGCGCGTAAATGTCGGTTATCGCGAAAAAGTAGCCTATGTCCTTTCTTGTGGTTCAAACTTACTCCGAACCAAATTTCATCAAAATCTTTCCAGTGGTTTAGTCGTGAAAGCGTAACATAGACAGAATTACTTTCGCTTTCATAATATTAGTATGGATGATATAGAATTTAGATAATCGGTTCCGTTTATTTTGTATTACGTTCAGCCCGGGATTTTGCTTGTTTAAACTTTTCTGTAGGTTTCTTTTGCGAATGGAAGATAATGAAGATAAGATTACTTCGACTCTAAGAATACTTCTTGAAGTAAGATAAAACGAAGCTACGGAAAAAAAGAACTACACTTTTTCTAAAGGTAATGTAATGCCAGTGCCTTGTTAGTCTAGTGGTCGCAAAGCGCAACTGCTGTGCATGAAGTCTTGGGTTCGATTCCCAGGTCGGGCAATCTGTTATTGGATTTTTCCATCAGGAATATCTCTGAAGCAGTCAGCGGAGTCTGGATTTGAGCCCGGTTGATGGCAATAAGCTCACCCCTTATTACATGGGATTTAAACACAACTGGCGAAATATAGACTATTGCCATCAACCGGGCATAAATCTAAACTCCAAGGCGGCTACGAGAAATTCCTGATGAAAAAATCCAATAATATTTTGCCCGACCTGGGAAACTAACCCAAGACCTCTCGCTTGCAGTCGTGCACCAACTTATACCTAACCGTAAAATTTTTTTCATAAATAAATTATCTATAATATATTAGGGCAAAACCATCCAAAAGTAAATTCAATAATTCAAGCACGTTAAAAGTACATATATATTTCACGCAAGTCAAATGCGCGGTGAATACCACTGATCGTATTAACTGTTAATTAACATATTTAAGTAATTAACGGCTTGGAATTGAGTTTTCAGTTCACTTCAGAATTAATGAATAGATGTTTGTACACGTTGGTTTTGAATATGGAGATTACAAATATTACATGTTTGTGATATTATTATAATCAATATTTTTGTGTTGACTGCGTCGTTGGTCTAGTAGTCGCAAATCGCGACTGCTGAGCATAAGGTCTTAAGTTTGATTACCAAGTCAGGCAAAATGTTATTGGGCTCTTTTAACAGGAGCTTCTCGGGAGGCAATAGGCTCGCCCCCTATTACATGGGACATAAACATAATGAGTGAACTGTGGGTGTACTAATGAGTTCACCTCGGCGTATCACCTTCCGAGATTACAGGCGTGATGTTATGTTTGGTTTTAAAAATAATTCGGTTTTAGTCTATGTTTACACACTCATAAACTAAACCTTCTTCATATCTAAAGTCTACTTGAGATTGTGCAAATTTATTTTTGCAAAATATACTTATTACAAAATTAAGATAATCTTTTAGATAAGATAAAACTAAAACCATGAAAAAATGACTACTTTTTCCCTAAAAAGCTAAAGTCAAAACCGCACCTAACAAAAAACAAAGCACCCCATATTTATCTTAGCTGGGCCACTGTGGAAATGGGTCGTAGTGGCGCAGGTGATGGCCAAGTAATCTATCCGTTCGTATGTGCTTTGACTTATTTATTTTTCCGTCCATTTTCCCTCTGGCCAGAATTTGGAAGAAAACAATGGCGGACAAAGTCACCCGTAATATTTTTGGGGATCACAGATGTTTACTGCTTTTGTCTTTTTGTTTTCCTGTGTTTATTTTGGTATTTTTTTCACGAAACTCTTTCAATATGATGGATTATCTGAATATTAAATACTGAGTCTGTTAAAATTATATCTTTCTTTTGACTTTGTCGTAGTCGGGTAAGTATGTCAGGATCCAAAAAAAATTAAAACCAAAATTAAACTTTTGTGTGTTAAATTTCTATTTAGTAGTTTTTATCCAAAATAAGGATATGTCAAATTCATCTATCCTTCTTACGTAAATGGACTTATAATTAACATAAGTATAAAATCGCCAATCCGCCTTGAGCAAACGTGGCGGTCAATACAAGTGCCAACTTTCTATGAAAAGTAGGACAGGTAACAGGCTGATTTTTCTTTGAATGCAAACTGATAGACATAATCTATATAGGCAAAATATCCCTGTACGAACACATTTTGATTAATCGACAAAAGTCACTTTCATCCTCCATACTAAATTACCTGCCACGACGCACCTGAAACATTTTTCTTCCATACTTCAGCTCATTTTTATTCCAGTCTACCTAGCCAGAAATAATGTCCCTATATTAATATAAACCGACCCTCAATTCAGAACACGCTGCTGAATAATTGAAGGCAATTTTCTGATTAGTACCACAGCGAGTGTTACACTATCCTAAACCGCTGTTGGTTCTAATGACTGCTATCTACGTAAAGTGCCGGCTCCATTTCGAGAGAACCGCGTAATGTAGGGGGTACACTGAGATAGGAACGTGGATGTGTAATGTGATTGGAACTTTGGTATGGAGGCAGTACAGAGTTGAGATATTGTTTGAAATATTTAATGCTGTTTCAGATGAAAGGGACACTTGTTATAAGGAGGTTTCAGTGGCGGTTTGTACTAAGGTTGTATCGAAGGCCTTCTTAGCGGAAGCGGAGGCGGATGCGGAAGTAAAGGACTTTGCAGTTGAAACTGAAAATATTAATTCATGATTTATTCATGAAATAACATCTTTGTACTTTGATTCTAGACACTCCAGCGATGAAATTATTCGTCAGTTATATAACATTACATTACGCTTGTAATCCCCAAAGGGTTAAGCAGAAGTGTCCCGATTCCAATGCTGCTACTGAGAACTTCTTGATGGAAAAACCCAATAACACTGCCTGACCGAAAGACCTCATGCTCAACAGTCCCGCTTTGCAACCACTAGACCAACGAGGCAGTCAAGTTATAGACAAGTTATTCAAGAAATAGAATGTCAAAAAGTCTTTGTTTAAAACTAGGTGCCGCCCGCGACTTCGTCCGGGTCGTATATAATCAAACATACATTTTTTCTTGGATAAAAGGAATCATATGTCCTATGTCAGACTATAATCTATCTCAGTGGTAAAATTCAGCCGTTCTGGCGTGATAGAGTATCAAACATCCACGAACAAACAAACAAAAAAACAACAACAACACCAATCAAACAACATCAACAAACAACAATCAACATCAACATCAATTCAAACTTTCACCTTTATAGTAAGGTAATAGTAGTATGATTGATGGATTTGAGAACTGGACATTTTGTTTTTGAGTTAACGTGGTTTTGGAATGTCTGATCTGAATTTAACATTAGCTAATTATAATATGAGGTTTGAAATGTAAATTTGTTGAGTGACATATTCATATTTGTTTGTCATTGTTTCGAGGTCTGACTGACGGCCTCATTCTGAGTTGAGTTTATGAATACTGGTTGACTAATCCCAAAACAAACACGAGTATAATACGCGCTACGAAAGATGAGACTTGACGAGCGTCAGTAATGGGGAGCTTGCGCAGGTATGGATGTACGAAATAGTTATCCATAATTTGTGTATCTATTTAGGGATATTTCAATACCAAATTTTGGCTTTCTGGCACTTCAGGAAGTATTCTAACATTTTTAAAATCTCATACAAACTTCCACCCCCCATTTTAGGGGATGGGGGGGCGAAAGTTTTAAGTTTTTTTTCTTGTTGGTTGTGTACTAAACTTAGATTACATACCAAATTTCAGCTTTCTAGCACTTCAGGAGGCAGCCAAACATTTTGATTATCATCAGTCACTCACTGACACAGGTGTACATCGGTGTATTTATCTATTATTGTCATCATATGCTGAGAATATGAACTATCGGGTACATCGGAAACCAACTCTACGAGGGTTCAAAAAAACGACGAAACACTTCGAGAAAATGCAGGTAGTGCCTTTGCGCTTCGCTCGGCTCGTCTTGACGGGGGCACTACCGTGCCCCCAGATGACATGTAGAATGAAATATTTAACAATATTATAATATTTATTAAGAAATAACAAAGTTTGTGTGGTGTGTCAAGTCTCATCTTTCGTGGCACGTATTGTAAAGCCGTAGACAACATACAGCGTGTCACAAGACACGTCACATATCCGTTAATTGTGCATCAAAATATGTAACTTAGGGCAGAAATGATTGCTGTGAAATGGTTTTTAATTTTGATATAAAAAATTACTGATTTTGGTTGCGTAAAATGTAATGTAATGCACGCAAAACATCGTGCTTGTGGGTGCATGGACTGTGAGGATATTTACAGTTTAGTTATAACCAATGTTATAACCCAACTGTTTTAAATAAAACAATTTTAACTGTAATAAAGAAACTAACTGTAATTACACGATTTTAATAATGATTTTTATAAACTTACAAAGTTGTAACTTTGACTCTTATGCGTAACCAGAAGATTCCCAAGTACGGTCTAGAACAGAATAATTATGTATCTTTTAGGCTTTTCTAAGTTTACACCTGTTAGATACTTAGTACCTACCTACTAACAATAAAAAAAAATATCAAGACTATGTATAATTAGTAGCTCAAAAAAACGAAACGTTTAAAAACACGATTCTTTGTGTTGGAACAAAAATAATTACGTATAATCAATCCATAATTATGTATTGACATAAACTACGGCAAATGGCGGACGTATTACAAATGAAATACTACTAATTGTGGGATATTAGGTTCTTTAAATAAAAAAATCGTCTTCAAATTCTTCTTTTATTTTATAACGTCATCGTCATCTACCTATCACCGTGAGCCAAGTCTATCGACTGTCGACTCTCATTTCAAATTCTTCCTTCCACTCTCATTTCAAATCGTTCTTTCCACCTCTCACTCACACATAGCATCCTATCTCTTTTGCTCACTTAACGTTCCATATCCTACAATTTTGTATATTTAGAAGTAAAATCGATCGAACTAATATCGGAACAAATTAAAACGTATTCAATAGAAGAATTCATTGTTATTTTTTCGATCGTATATTCCACGATATTACCCGTCCTGCTCGAAATTACGATTCGTATATTACTTTATTGACAAACAATAATATTAACAGAACGTCGAAATTAATATGACAGGGGTTCCCAAAGTGTGTTCCGTGGCGGTTTGGTGCGCCATAGATTGAAAACTTGAAAACGCAATGGGTTTTCCATAGAAATGAGAGTAGCGATGTCAATCGTTGTTAGGCTTTGAAACTATGTGGAGATTACTAAGCTAACGTTATTTTGATTAGGTTATACTATTGTATTTTATTTTCTGGTTAAACTTTTTTTAGTGACTTCTTTGATTACTACTCAGCTACCCTGGCTTGTACCATGCTATAGTATACAAAAATATTTATTCCTATACGACTGGTATTTCTAGAGATAATCGCGTTTATAAAACAAACTAACACAAAAAATGTACAGCTTTATCACGTTAGATTTTCTTGAAATTATAAAATGTATCAGTATCTTTTTATTGACACATAATAATTTATGTGTCAATAAAAAGATAGAATCATAATATAGTATTATTGTACCTTGTTTCAACTAGCCAGGGCGCCGAGTCTAATTCTAAACCTGTAAGTACCCCGTGAATTGAAAATGTTTGGAAACCCCTGGCATACGGCATTTGAGCGCTCTTTCCTCTTAATTAAAAATATAAATAAAACTCCGAATATTCATTTCAAAGCATTCCTCCATATTGGTACCAATTTTTAAATTGATCAAACATTCGATATATTTTTTGTTATTTTAATTGAACTAATAATGCTGGCACATTGAAATGTTGATTGGCTTTTAAAAAAATAACCCAACACTCTTTTGAAATGAAAATAATAATTTTATATAATATTACAATGTGACTCACATGAAAATTTTAGTCTTCAATACTAAGTTATAAAAAGTTTGAATCATGTCTCACGACCTTACTGTGTCCCAAACTCAATGTTTAAATGGGTCAAGTCGTGCGGTTAGTCAATGACTAGTCGTTTAGGAGTCGGCCATCATAATTTGGGCTCAATGATGACCGGGTAGTCCTCTGATTAATGACCCTTACCTTACATATAGATATTATTATGACAGGCCCTGCACTGTCCTAACTAACACATTTTGTAGTGAACCACTCCAAAAAAATGTTGAGGAGACATAAGAGGTAATAGTAGTAGGTAGGTTTATTTGTCCCGTGATAAGTCAAAGTCAAAGTCAAATCATTTATTTCAATTAGACCACTCAAAGGCACTTTTGAACGTCATTTACAAGAGAAAATAAAAATGTAATATTATTGAATCTAGTTGTAGAGTAGTAGCAGCCTCGGAGTCTGGATTTGTGTCCGGTTTATGACAATAGGTTCGCCCCCTATTACATGGGACTTGAACATAACTGGCGAAATGTGGGTGTTTTGATGGGTACACCTCTGCCTAACCCTTCGGGGATTACAAGCGTTATTATTTATTTATTAAAACTTTATGCACATGTAAAAAAATACACTGTACAAAGGCGGACTTAATGCCTTAGGCATTTTCTACCAGTCTACCTTAAGGTGATGCAGAGACAAAAACAAAGTAGGTGCACAGATACAGAAAATTAAGAGAATATATTATAAAAATAAATACATATATACATACATACAATATATATATATATATAAATAGTGGGGAGAGAGATAAAATACATAGATGAAGTACAACAAATTAACTGTGGGACGAGTCTGCCAACTTATTATGTAAGTGCTCGCGAGCTTTAACCTTGAACATGAACCGACTGGTGGCCATCCTGATATTCAGAGGGAGTGTATTCCATAAGAAAACCGCCTGGACAGGAAAAGAAGATTTGAGAAAACCAGAGCGGTGGGAAGGACATCGCAGAAGACGATTATTGGAGGAACGAAGGTTCTTGCTGTGCGCAGAGCATAAATATTGAAAGTGAGAAGTCAGATAAGAAGGAGAACTAGGTTTGTCTAGGAGAGAAAATAAGGTTGTTAAAGCCCTTAACGCTCTGCGCTGTCTGATGGGTAACCATTTTAAGAGAGACCGATGCGCGGACACATGGTCATACTTACGGAGATTAAAAACGAATCGAATGCAGTTATTAAGAAGTCGGTCTAATTTATTGAGGAGATCTGCATTCAGGTCATAGTAACACACATCACCATAATCGAGTAGGGGAAAGATCAGGGACTGTACTAGCATTGCCTTTATGTGTGATGGAAGAACATTTTTCAATCTATAAAGCGACCGCAACGTCCAGGTGACTCTTTTGCTCACATTGGCGACCTGCTTACGCCAGCTCAGGCAAGTGTCAACATGCAAACCCAGATTTTTGACGTCGGAGCTAAACGGAATGATTGTGCCATCAAAGGTAACTGGCGGCAACACTAAACCATTAAGCCTTCTCAAGCCATTATTACGTCATGATGTTTCCCGGGATCTTCACTAGGTCGTTGGTCCACCTCGTGGGGTCATTTCTACACTGCACCTGTAAGTGGTCGTATGTAAAAAAAAGGAAAATAATATTATAACTTGAAGCTTCATTATCACCTTTAGTGTTATAAAAACAAAAAAAAATGTTATCCTGATAACCGTCGGGTCACTATCAATGCTAGTTGAAAACAAAAAAAAACCGCATACCACAATAAAAGTCGATCCGGTAAGTCGTCATCCAAAGGGTTAGAAAATGTCAAAGCTTTATTGTAACTGAAAGGGGCAAGTCAGCTGGTTTTCATCCTACTTAGGATATAAACGATATAAAAAAAAATCTTGAACGCGCCATAACAATACGCTCCGTATTTTATTATTCACTAGCTATACCAAACCAGCGTTATAAACAAACGTGTATGATGTATTAAATATTGTACGGTCTTACGGAACCCTTCCTGTGCGAGTCCGACTTGCAGTTTGCCGATTTTTTTAGTTCAAAATCCGCCTTTTCGATCGTCAAGACATAATTATGTAATGACGCACTATTTATGAAAATGGGTTGAACCGTGTTGGGTAATTACGACTGAACATAGGAACGGACATACATACATACAGTTCAAACACATGACCCACCTTTTGGGCTTCGCCGCAGTCGGGGAAATAGTTCCGTAGTGACAGGCCTCATGACCGTAACCCATAAGCCAAAAACAGCCTTCGAAATACCAATTGTTGATGACTCATTTCTTTCAGATGATTCACTGAAAAAAGTACCTTTTGTGGTCTGGTAATCTATGACTCAATCATTATCTTATTCAGCCCAAGATCAATAACGTGAAACCTCTCAATGTAAACACAACTTTATCGCCTATGCAATAAGATTCAAATCCAAATCGATACAGTTAAAAGGACATGCTTTATCAGTAATTGATAATAAGATATCAAATAATATTGATAAAACATAGTGTCGAAATTGAAGTATTCGTTACAACGAAACGGATAGTGAAACTCGTGTGAAACGAAGTTTTAAAGAAATAATAATATGGGTAGTTGCAAGTACTATACAGAGGTGACTCTGGGATGGATTTTGAACAACAAAATCATAGTTTTCCTGTCCCTACTGTCGTTCTGCCTGTTCGTATCCACGTTAGCACTGGCTGGTCAGAAACGGGGATTAAGCGGTGAGCTAGACGATTGTCGGAACAGTATATCGACGACAGTGACTCCTGCTCCTGGTCCAACAAATGCCCCTGAGGCTACTACACCTTTACCTGCAATCAACTCTAACTCAGAGGTGCAACAGAGTAAATTTATACAACTGCTAGCCGGTGCGTAGTCAACCATTTTGTTTTTTATTCAAAAGTGAAAGTGCTTGTGTGATTTTCGAAGTGGAAACCAGTTCATAATTTTATCATAGTTATGTAAGTCTGCCACGTCAAAAATATATGATACTTATATAAATGTACACCCGCCATATTGTTTGTAATCTTATAGACTTTGTAATACGTGCGTTTTTGTAATCGCAAACTTAGGTCTGTTTATCAACCTACATGTGTTTAAATTTATCAGTTATCTTCAAGCGATCTATACCACAAAGAAATGATATTGGCATTTTTATTTTAAAACATTCTATAGATAAATTCTTTAATTGAGTCTTCGCCAGCGAGAAATTAATAATTATACCACTGTGACGTCACTTATTTTAAGAACTGTCCAGTGCACATTTCGCCTCTTGTGTATCACGCTACGAGCGCCCGCTGTCCACCCTCCCCCAGTCCCCGTGCTCGTCCTACCCCTGGGCCCTGTACCCCGCAGGCGAAGACTCAATTGAGCGGTTTAGCTATATATTTATTGCTGTTGTTAAGATCTCCTTCGGTACAGTGAGCTTAAGGTGTCCTGTCATCACAAGATGCTTGAGACTGACAATCTCACCAGAAGCTCACTTACCGAGGGATTTTTTTTGTCAGAATAGCCCTGCTGTTGTGTAAAGTTAGATTCTTATTAAAGGTCGCAGCCCATTTATACTGCACCGCTCCAGCATACCAGAAAAATGATTATTCAAATACAAGCTTTAACATGCACACTGTAGATACAATTTACAATGACTAGATCGCAGCAAGCTCGCTTATTCCCTGCTGTCTCTATAAAATGTGTCTACAGAGTATATTTGAATGCTCATTTTTCTGCTGTGCGGGAGCAGTAGCACCATTATGTGGTGTGGTGTGTCGTGGGGCGTTATGACGTCATCTGTTGCCAATCTTCATGCATTTATTAGTAGCAGGTTCACACTGTTCTCATGTGTTACGTCATACGCGTCACGTAAAATGTATGGATTCTAAGCGACACTACAATAATATGTCCTAGGCTTAATATTTGTCAATTCTTACGCTCTTTGCTCGATGTTGCCAAAAAACGCGCAGTTTGATAAAATAAGTATAATTATGTTTATTTTTAATTAATTATGGGTAGTTTTAATACATTTTGTTCATTTTATTTAGTAGAAAATCATTCATAAGGTCAGGTTTTATTTTATTTATAGGTACTATTATAAATTATACAGTATGTTGAGTTTTGATTGAATATGTACAACAAAGTATTTTTTTTGTTTTACACAAAGATATCTTAATTCAGCCCAAACGTTAAGCGATTTTAGTTGTAGCGATTTAAATAGTAAAATTGAGTGGAAGTTGTTTTTTTTTTATAACAAGTTGCTTTAGCACATTTTTTTGACACTCAACATAATTAAACTTAATGAAAATGTTTCATTCGATACTGTAAATGGTCTATACTAATTAAAAAGCTAAAGAGATTTTTTGTTTGTTTTTTAAACCGCACTTATCTCTGGAACTGCCAGTCATATTGAAAATATATTTTTGTATATGATACTAAGATTCATTAGGAATAGTATAGGCTTTATAACATCACGCTGCGACCCACAGGAGAGGAGCAGTAACCAAAGACGTGAATTAACGCGAGTGAAAAAAACTACGTGGACGAAGTCGCAGAGACCAACTTGCTATGTATAACACAGACAATAATACTTTTTTTAAATATACAATTATTGTCTTCTGTAAACATTAAATACACGTACAGTTGGGATAATGTTATCGGTCTGAATTTGTAAAATATAATGATTAGATAAAAAAAATGCCTTTTATTTTTATAACTCAAAGTATTTGGAGTTTAGTAGATTATCTGTTATCGTATTTACGCACGTTCTACAAAACTTCAAGTATTTATTTTGATAAAGTGTGTACATATCTCGTAGGTCGCGATATGTACCTATGGCGAACGCCATAACCAATGGGCCAGTGGTTAGGGTTAGTTCCAATGTAAATTTTTAATACATTTATGTACGGACGACTGACGACGATCTTATGCTGTTGTAATAGGAGCGATTTTACAGCAAAAATAAGGATAGCCTGATCTGGCGTCCATACTTTCTACTTTATCTTGGACATCATTGACATTGGTAAACAAAAACATAGTAAGTAAACCTGAAGTTCTACTCTCTGGAGTATGAAACCACGAGCCATTAGCCACGAGCTCAATACGGTGAAAAATAAATTGATTCCTATCTTACTGTCTTCTTCTCTTCCCTTTTCACTTTAGACAATTTAATTCAAACCCTCTTAACAGTCTCCGCGCTGACTGATGTCTATAACGTTCCTCTGTGCTGATGTTCCTACTGCGGGATTTGATAGTTTCCAGGGGCTCACAGACTGGCCAGGCGCCTGTTGGGGATCGCAGAAGGCAATCCCAAGTGATCCCTGGCGTAAGAGCGGGAAGAGAGCACCAGGATTTTTAGGCAGTCAAAGCCTAAGGCCTCACTTACAGAGACGCGGAGCGTCGCGCATCGCGTTGTTAGGCGTGACCCGCTCTGATTCAAATATAATGGCGTTGTATGTGTGATTTTAGACGCACTAAATTTCGCGCCACGAGTAGCCAAGCCGCACGACGCCCCGCGTGAGTCCTGACAGACTCCATGAAAAAAAGAGACTTAATAAGTGAGTGGATATGGAACTTAAAGAAATCATAACGGTACGAGGCCAGGCAGTGCTGGTAGAGTGTCTTGTTGATAAGGGAATGACGACCTTTATCCTCCTTCTAACTACTTATATATGAAGAGGTAGGTAATTAAGGATAAGGTAATATGCGACGTAGATTGGCAGATAACAAAACAGACATTACATTGCTTTTTTTTTTCTGAGCATGAGGTCTTTCGGTTCGATTCCCTTTGGATTCGGTTATTGGAATTTTTCCATCAAGAATTTCTTACTAGCAGTCTGGATTTGTGCCCTGTTGATTACAATAGGCTCACCCCCTATTACATAGCTAGCGAAATGTGGGTGCGCCAATGGATACACCTCTGCCTAACCCATCGGAGATTACAGGCGTGATGTTATGTACATTACATTTAGCTACCTGTAATAGAGTCAAAACTAGTTAATAAAGATAAGACTTGGAGCATCGACTACCTACTCTCACTATCGTTATTCTTGAGTTGAGCACGTTGATAATGGTATTTAGGCTGAACGCGGTCTACGTGACACAATACTATCAATATACAGCGTAGCTGTGATTTAGTTTGATGGGTAGTAGTAATATGTAATGTAACGGATGTACAAAGACCTTTTATGTTCCCATTATAGACTATACCTGGGAATCTTCTGGTTGCGCTGCTATTCAAGGTCAAAGTCCCAAAGTTCTTGGTTTTTTGACGACCGAAGAGACATCAGGCGCAGGATCAACAGTTTTACGTGCGTTACAAAGAACGGGGGTGACACACAATCACTTTCAAACTGCGGGCCGTTATTGAGAAATTCCTAATGGAATTACTGTTAATTTTTACGGGCTACCATAATGTATTCTCCTTAAATAAGAATCTGTTTATAGTATATTTTGTGATGACTTTTTAAGTCTTTATATTGTACCAAAGGACCAAAAAAATCACTAGCTTTAAATGAGAAACAATAACGAAGTTATGAACCGAAAATTTCAGCCTGAAAACATGATCAGCCTATTCTCATAGCTATTCCAGAGTTCAGACTACGCTCATAAGTGAGTTTCTGAACTCGGTTCCCAGTTTCATAGTATGACGTTTATTAGTCAACTCGTACTGTAGAGTCAAAACAGACTTGATACTTTTAGTTGCCTATATCTAATTATTGTATAAAAATCGTGTATTTTAGCGATTCCCTCATCGCGTAACATCTATATATTATATGTGTGCCAAATGATAATAGTAGTAGAAAGTAAGATAGGAAGTTATCATAATACGTATTTTATCATTTTACTACATCGCATTTTATCGCAGAAGTGAAGCTGCATCGAGCATCTCAATCGTCGCGACTGGCGTTTGTATGTGTGCAAATACGAGCGTTCGAACACAGCAACAACCGTCCGAAATCACCGTTCACCAGTCGCTCGTCTGCTTTAATCCTAAACTGTGTTAAACAAAGTTGTTCTGTACATTTTGTGTTTCGGAAAATTTGATGTTATTGTTTGATTTTGAGAGTTTTGAATTTAAAATTGAAGTTTGTAGACCTGTGATCTGTAATTAAATGAGCAACATATTTTAGCTAGTAATTATTTTAGCTGGTAGAGAATGCCTAAGGCATTAAGTCCGACTTTGTACCTTTTTGTTGCATAAAGTTTGAATAAATAAATATTTTTGTGATTACAGGAGAGCTACAAGTATCTAAAAGCTTCACATGGCGGTCCAATAATAGTTTAGGGCGCGGATTATGCGTCAAGCGAACACGGGACCCTCGACTCATATTAGCAGGAAGAACCGCAAGGTTATAGTCGGGTGCCGGAGTTGCGAGACGTCTAAACAGGATACCGTGGCCCCGGAACGTAAAGGGCAACAGAAGGAACAGGGTGGTTTTTTAGTCAGTAAAAGTCTGACAGTCCCTTCTGCCCCACCCAGGGCGGAAGAAGGCATTTGATGATTTATACCACCAAAAAAAAAGGTTATAGTCGGTAACCCTCCGTTTACTCCAGACAGGAGGGGGGTATCCATGAAGGATTCACGACAAAAAAACTTAACCCACTGGAGAAGTGCATGTATGACTAGTATGAATGAATAATTGTAACAGTTAACGATGCAAAAGAAATCAGTCAAACAGGGTAAATATTAATGCAGGTGTCATTAGGAATGATACTTTAAACGTGATTTTTTGCGTTTATAAACTTATATTTTTGTATGTTGTGTTGAATATTGTATGGGGACACGGAACCCTTCGCGTGCGAGTCCGACTCGAACTTGGCTGACTTTTTAATGTAAGAGGATTAGATTAATTGCTATCATTTAAGTTACAAAGGTTTTAGAGCACAACTTTAAGAACTTTGAGGAAAAGTTAAAGCTAAGTTTTCAATTAACAGTGCTATAGAATTCTGGGGAAAGCAATTGCTAAATCCAAATAATTAATTACAGTTTTCGTTGAAATTCTTTGAATTAAAGGCTGCTTTAGGATTTATTTACTCAATGACTAAGTTAATGTTAGTGTCTTGCCAGTAGCCATTATGAAAATACTTTTAAACAAAAAAAAGCAAGCGGTTTCAAAAAACGCAAGTTGTAAGTTTAAAATAATTCAATTTTCACAATTTTGGCTTTTAATTTTGCTACTGACGTTGAAAATGAAACTTTGTTACTTTTTTTAAAATGTTTGCAGCAGGTTAACGATAAACCAGACAATGGTGCCGATTCCCTTGTTCACAAACTAGACTAAATTTAAATAATTGACATCTCTTACTAACATACAGCGAAAGCAAAGGACGGTGACATTCCGTGACATTAAAGAACTAAGTTAGCGATGTCAAATTAGTTTTGCCTTGAACTTCTCCGTATTTTTAATCCATACGTTTTAAGATGTCAACTATAACTGTATGGACGTGTCAGATTGACTAAATTTGACAGCTCTTAATTACATAAGTCTCTTTCTTGTTTTATTGGACAGAAAAAGATGGAAATAGTCTAATTTTAGTTTAGTTTGTGACCGAGAGAATCGGCAGCAATATGTTTGAAAATATTTATATTTAGAGTAGGTATCTATGTAGTTTCTAGCCCATACTTCTTCATTCAAAACTACCTTTTTGAAGGAGCAATCAGATTCAATATTTTCATTACATTCGAACGTACCTTTTAATAGTTGACTTTAAGTGTAATATGTAAATTCACCTACTTTTCCCTTCCCAATACAAATCTCTCTAAAACGATACATCTAAGCAATTTCGAGAACAAATGAACCGTTTTAACTTATCAATAAACTTAGCTAAAGTCTAGAGGAATTGAACTGTTAACTCAACGATGTGGAAGCAGTGAAGCCTCCTCTATTCATCAGCTTAGCTTGCCGTCCGTTAGATCTTCAAGCTAATCACTTAGCTTCTAACATTAGTGGATTGAGCACTATTGTTGTTATTCTCTTTGTTGTTGGACTGTTACGTGGATCTCCAGGTGGCTTAGACACAGTAACAATTTCAAAACGATAGCGAAGTTCGAAAAGACTAAAATGTATGGAATTGACATAAGCCGCGTTAAGTCACGTGGTCAATCGACATCGTTATCGCAATTTGGTAGACAATGCTATTCATAACGAAACGATAATAACGAATCGTTTTTGTGTTTATCCCATACAAATGCGTAGACAAGCAGCGCTTTCAGTGTTCGCCTTAGCTTTGATCGTGATCGAGACCATAGTGTTACATTGGCTATGAAATGTTTGTCGTTATCTCAGAAACGATGACGAATTTAGATTTCGTTTCGCTACGAAGCGGTCACACTTATCCTTTATAAACTGTAAACATCTTTCTAGGTGAATTTAGGTGAGGTATATAGTTGTCTCTCCCTCGTTTGTCTAGTGGTTGCAAAGCGCGACTGCTGGGCATGACGTCTTGGGTTCGATTCCCAGGTCGGGCAAAGTGTTATTGGGTTTTTCCATCAGGAATTTCTCAGTAGCAGTGTCGGAGTCTAGATTTGTGCCCGGTTGATGGCATCACCGGATGAAAGTTCACGTCACACTTCATCGATGATTATTTAACAGAACAAGTAGGACAAAGACAGGAGGCGGATCATGGCATACCTGGCTCTTGAATCATTGTAGCAGAGGGAACCGTGGGGTCCTTATCGGTAAAAGTCCAGCGTAAGCCTCTTATCTCCTAATACGATATAATAACAAAAAAAAACTTTTTTTTATTACCTATTTTTTTTTCATAGTTTAGTTATGATCGAAGATACTGTATACCTATTTCATAATTAACCTACATTGTCCTACTACTAACAGTAAATATTATAGAATGATTTCCTAGTAATTTAATCTTCCCTTTTTTCTCTGTTCCACAAAATTAGGTATCAAACAATTCCAATACAATTAAAGTATAAAAGAACTGAACCGTAATACCTTTCCGGGATTCCTATTTTAATCACATGCAAGAACGAATCAAGAACGATCCAGCTTAATCACGCATCCGAAGCACTCCACTTGATTAGATCCGTTTCCCGAGATTAATAGTAACAGTAATGTACCTTTTTAAACGTACTACTATTTAAGTTAACGACGCATATAAGTCTTGTTGATAGAATCTATTTATTTACAATTAGGTTCTGTAGTAGTTTTGGTCCCATTACCGACCCCTGGGGTACCCCTGATTATTCGCGGCACGGAAGCTTTTTTGATAAATTGGCGGTTTAAGATGATGGTGTAATCAATTTGTGTCTTTATTGAGTGTAGAGGCAATTTTTCGATGGTAATGTGGTAGTAAAGTTAGAGTGCTCGAGATTATGGTTTCGCATTTATTGCCATAATGTCTCAAGCCATCAATCTTCGATTAGTATAAGCTTAGTTAATTTCCATAACATTTTTCATGCTTATTTTTTTTCTTTTTTAATAATATAATTTTAAATTTTAAATAAGTAGGAATAAAAAAATTATAAGAAATAGTTGGTAGCTATATTATTGAAATTTCTTTTTTTGGTCCTAATGTCTGTGATATTCTTAAGTGGGCAGTAGTTCTAACACGATTTACCCTACGTCATCGCGTGTGATTTTATTGATATACTTAAGTACCACGTGGACGAAATCGTGAACAGAAGCCAGTTATTGTGCCAGTACCAGTTCTTGTTATTATGTATTGTGCGTCACTTTCACGTGAATAAAAAGTTTTTCTTTCTTTTTTTATTTCTTTTAGTTAGTATCATAATTAATTTCTGGTCCTCTTGTCCGCGTTTAGCTGTATAACAAATAATAAGGTATTGTATAAAATAAAACTATAAGAAAAGGTCGCCAACAGGAAGCTAATTAGAAGCTACATAGTCAAATTCTGTTCCTTTCATCCGCATATAGTTGAATAACAATTAATAATAAGTGACTAAAAAGAATGTTTTTTCTTTTTAGTCACTGTCACTTATTATTATTATTATTTGTAATACAGCTATACGCGGACAAAAGGACAAGAAATTAATTATGATACTAACTGGCTTCTGTTCTCGATTTCGTCCACGTGGTACTCAAGTATATCAATAAAATAAACATCAGAAAGCATGTACACAGAAAGAAATGTGTAACTACTTTACATAATGTGGCACACTAAAATTAGCGTACTTCGTGTGACACTTTAGTTAAAACCCATTTACACGTTGCAAGTTGAGCCGACGAGAACAACAAGGTTAAGGGTACTAGAGCAGAAGTACAAACTTGACTATACCACACTATTGTGAGCGCTTAAAAAGATATGAAAAATAAAAATGCATAGATAAAAAATGTAACTAACCGATAAGCTAATTCCTGAAGTTTGAACAAAAGATTTCAACACAATATACAACGTTTTGACTATAGGATGAATCATGAACTACTTGTGGATATGCTTTGTTTTCAGTTAGCGCCGACTTCCACCATAGCAAAGAGAAGAGGAGATGTCTATAACAACCAATCGTTTCACGTTATTGTCACATCTCGCCACTTTTAAATGTAATACAGTCCCTACCGTGTTTTTTTTTTTTTAGGAATCTTATCCTCTACTCTCATCTCTGATTCGGGAGAAACTGGGCCTTAACTTTGAGCTAGATTGTGGGTAGATGGTAGATGTCAAGAAACTCGGGTAAATGTCAGTTATCGCGGACGCAGACGAATTCCGTGTTTTTTTGGGGTTCAAGCTAACTCTGTTACAAACATGAAAATCAGTTTAGTTGTTTAGGCTTAAAACCGAATATTAAAGACAGCCAGAGCTTTGTTCACATTTATAATATTAGTATGGATAATTTGCGCAAAAGCAGTACCTAACCATTTACCATTCTGAAAATTAATTATAACTAGTACAAGTGTCTGTGTCTGTGTACACTTCATTTTGAAAACACGGTAGAACATAATTAATTTTGTCATTTCCCAAAAATTTACGAAGATAAAATTTGACAATGTCAAACGGGTTTGGTACCTCGCGAGCGTAATTAATGATGTTCTGTTCTGAAGCGGAGCCTTTCGACTATATATATAGTTAAGTGAGACTACCTATATAACGGTTGAAAAAGACACTTAACAAAGTCGAAAGTTACATAATTTTGCTATCTGGTTACGGAGATTTTGAAGGTCCTACAATTTTTCATGTGATTTAACAAAAACAAGGTTTAAATGTTCTCACAAATCTTTAAATTTCCCCGAAGTTACCTGTACCAGGAATAGACATAATTCCAAGCAAAAAAAAAATCCTAATGTTACTTTGTTTGATGAGTATACGTAGTAAATAGCTATGTTATGTGTACTGGTTGTGCTTAATAGTACCTACTTCTTCAAAAAAAAAATCTTTAATAGTCTAATAACTGTCCCACGTCTGGTCAAAATCCCTCCCCTTTCTCCTTTTCTATCGTGAGCGATTTCCAAAACCAAGGATTCTGGAACAATATTTTGTGTTACTAGGTAGGTTTATCGATTTTTATGACAATCTGAATTTTTATCATTCAGGAGATAACAGTTTGAACGATAAAATTAAAATATTTATTTTGCCTAAAAAGATAAACAATTTTTTACTGCGTACCTATTTGTTTTTGTTGTAATTACCTTAAGCTTGAAGTCGATAACATACATAATTGATTTTATACATTACAGTGCTATTCTGTAATAACTTTCCTCAGTGAAGTTAGTTTGAGGTGAGCCGATTAGAGCCGACAAGTTCACCTCAAATTATTTCACTTAAAACCAAGAGGGATATTACAGAACACACTCAGTATATGACTTGGTCCTCTGTGTATTATGTACCCCTACATAATACATAATACTTTTTCTTAAAAATTATAAAGCCATGTACAGACATCTCGAGGCAAGCGCGCCGCTAATGGTTTGCCACGCACGCCATACGCTCAATGAATTACCCAATCGCCAATCAAATTGGCCGCAAGGATAATGCTCACAATTTTTCGTCCGTGAACAAAACATGCCATGGATTACAGCTTCATTTTTTTAATGTTTTTAAATATCACATAATGTTTGAAGCAACAAGAATAAAGTAAACAGAATTTTGTAAAAGCTTAATTGAAAATAATGTCCTTGGAGTTTCTTGCTCGTTCTTCTCTGTAGAAACCTACCTACGTTTAGAAACGAGCAACTAGCTTCAACTTTCTGACCAACTGACCGACTTCTTGATAATTCTAAGTGAGTGTAAATGATCTTATTGAAATAAATTCCTTAACTTTGACTTTGACTATAATATGTGGCAAACCAATCGCGGCGTATGCCTCCCGAAGTCTGCTCGCGGCTTAACGAACATGAGAAATGAGACGGCCTAAAAAAGTTTCGAATTTCAAACTCAAACTGAAGCCATATTTTCTCATTCGAATACCGCAGAGCTCTCGTAAAAAAAAAAGTTACTTTCGAACTCCGGCCCTTGTGATCCGAAACTCATCGATTCGTCGATAAATATACGTTATCTTCCATTGAAACTCATAGCAGAACGGGAAAAAATGTTGAACATACAATGGCGGACGCAATTACACGCCTTCTATAGTCGTTTGCATTCACTGCTCCGCTTTACTTTGTAATGTTACTTGTGTGGATAAGGTGTGAGCGAACAGCGGTTATAAGTACTGAACCGAATGTTGCTTGCTACTCATTTCTTACTTTGTTGTTTTAGACTTCTTCTTCATTCATAATATCTAATAATTTGGCTATTTGGACCCGGTGTTTTGGACTTTCAACTATTATAAGAAACAAATTAATATCTGAACATAAGCAGCCCTATATTATAACTGAGTTTTTCCTAGCAGTGAAAACCAAATTGTGTCTTGTGCATATCAAAACTTAATGAATTTAGGTTTGCAATATTTTAAATATATTAACAGTAGCTAGCATATAATTCTATACCTTTTTATTTTAAAATCGCTCCTATTACAGCCGCATAAGATGCTGTAGTGTTTAGCTTAAAGCGCTGTCGTCCGTACAGTCGCCTAAATATTCCATGTTTATATTAAAATCACCTCACCTTCAGCAAAAATTCAGGACTTAGCATATCAATCCTTTCAACCCTTTCATCAATCAACGCGCCTCAAAGGACCAGCGTATCTGTTGGGATATTAGGACCAAACCTTTAAACGCATTCGCTTTAGATTTGTGCCACCTAAACGTCCCCATTCGCTTATCTGCTATGAGTCGGCGAATGCCTCTGAATACAGTTTGAGCTTCATACGTCATCGTTGGTTCAGACATTACCTGTGCGTCACGGTGAATGTTAAATTTTGTGTTCACGTCATAAAGTGACGCACGTGTACGATTATTGCTGTTATCGCGAGGCAAGCGGCAATTGGTGTCGTCAATTATGTTTTAATAATATGTGTATATGATGCTTAGATATGTGTGTGTGAGGTATGTGAGCCATTTAATTTTGTGTGATACGGAATTTCGGTGGTAATATTTTAGTACGGAATTTGTACTGAAATTGAACGTAGAAACACAAGGATCGGGTATATTTACGGTAGGAAACAGATTCTATTTCAATTTTGGTCTTTTACAAATTACAAGATGTTTCACAATGATACTAGTTATATGGCTAGTTCTATGTAAGTAGTACTAGTTTAGAGGGTACAAGGAACAGGGTGGAAAGTTCCTAATCCTCCATTGAAAAGGGAGGATCCTCCAACCAGACGGGTGTTGTGTCTGGTGGGCTATTGCTCGACGGTTGTTGTCGGGATTATGTATACATACATAAGCTAATGTCGCGGAGAACTTTGATATCACGAAGTTGGAACCTTCAGTTGTAGTTCGCACGTGTTTCGATAGATGTCACCACACTTGTTGAAAGCAAACTTAAAATAACATTTTAGATAATATAAATATTTTTTTTCTCAATCGTACCTGAGTCGTTTGAGATATAATATAATCTTAATTAAAAGAAAGTAAATTAACGACACGATTGGCACCGTAGTTGAGCGATTGACAGCTGCGCTGCGTGTCGCAAGGTCGATTTTCGCATGGAACAAACATTTTTATGGCCTATAGATAATTGTTTCAGATCTGGCTGTTTGTGTATGTAAATTTATATGTTTGATGAGAAATTACTAGAAAGGGGATGATCTTACAAAAAAAAACTTAATCAATTTAAATAACAATTAATAAATCAAATGAAAACGACTTCAACAGATGAATAACTTAATTCAATCGCTTAATATGAAACGTAAACTAAGAATAGCTCGGGTCTACTAGACCCTTTAACTTCAAAGTTAATCCAAAACTTAAGCCTAAGGGCTAAAGTTTCAGAATTAATAATCTTATTTAAAAGATTAATAGTGTAACAGGTCGGTTTGATGATTAAATAGAAAGTCGAATACGTGTAAAAGGCTTTGTTAATTTTACGTTTAACATTGCAAAGTTAGACACCAATCTCATTAAAAGTTACAGCGTCGTTCAGAAAGGGTCTGTGGCGGTGGTGGCCAGTTGTCACTGCGATATACTGGTACTATTCAAAAGCCAAAAAAGTAAAAAATCTAATCATTGATTTCAATATTACACCAAACACTTTAACGTCATTTAAATGACAGAAAAAATAAAAAAAATATTGAATCTAGTTGCCCATTTCAAACGGTAGTTTCGTATGGAGAAGTGTGGGCAACTTATCAGTGATAACTAAAGCAATACATTTAGTATTTGACATAATAATTATTATGAAACGGCTCGACCAATTCTTATGTTTTTTTTTTTTTATATACCTAAATATATTTAGGTAGGTAGGCAGGTATTACATTTCATGCTGTTGGTCCCGGCTGTCATACGTAGATCTTTGATAGTCGTTACGGGTCATCAGAAGCCCAAAAGTCTGACAACCAGTCTTACCAAGGGATATCGTATTACCCAGTTACTGGGTTGTGAAGGTCAGATAGACAGCCGCTCCATTTAAAATACTGGTATTCAGCTGCATCCGGTTAGACTAAAAGCCGACCCCAACAAGATTGGCAAAAGGCTAGGTAAATGATGAGGTGATAGGAATTAACTTTGAAGCAGACGCAGTCACGGGCAGAAGCAAGCTATCGATAATAATAATATGCGTAGTTACATTAAGGTCAGAATTCGATGTCTTACACGTAAAGGAGCTATAATGGGCTCATAATATTACACGTTATGACGTCACAACCGTTAAGGGTTTGTTATCATATTACGACCTAATTCTGAGTGCGTATAAAATATTTTGTTCAACGGTTATTTGTAAAGCATTTTCTTTATTATTTTAAAAATAGCTTCCATCCGCGACTTTGTCTGCGTCAAAGTTATTTTATTATCCTAAGGAAACTGTACATTTTTCTGGGATAATATAAAAAATGTGGTAAAGCATACTTGGGTATATGTTTGTTACTCAATTAAGCGAGAATGGCTGAATGAAGCTGGATGAAATTTGGCATAGAGATAGATCATAGTCTGGAAAAGTACATAGGCACATAGGCCTATACTTTTTGTTCTGCAAAAAACGTACAGTTCTCGTGGGATATTCAAAGATATAAATTACAAAAGCAGACATAAACTGCCTCGTTGGTCTAGTGGTCGCAAGCGCGACTGCTGTGCATGAGGTCTTGGGTTCGATTCCCAGGTCGGGCAAAGTGTTATTGGGTTTTTCCATCAGGAATTTCATAGTAGCAGCCTCGGAGTCTGGATTTGTGCCCGGTTGATGGCAATAGGCTCGCCCCCTATTACATGGGACTAAAACATAATAGGCGAAATGTGGGTGTACTAATGGATACACCTCTGCCTAACCCTTCGGGGATTACAGGCGTGATGTTATGTTATGCAGACATAAATTATTTAATTTTAATATTAAATATTTGAAAGAAGAACTATTTTAGCAGCATCAAAGAATCTATGTAATCAAACTCCAATCGTACCTCAATGTTTAATTTTAATGAAAATAAAAGTAGGTACTTTCTATTTCAACATTTATTTAAGAATCTGCAGACATTCCAACTTGCTGAATGACTTGAACAATTTACTTAGAATTGTCAAGTATTTAAAGAGAAAATTTTCTTTCATCAACTAACAATATTGACGATTACACTTCTTTAGTCCCCAAAGCTATTTAATGTCTGATACTTAGTTTTAGTTTATATGTTAAGTCTTTAGTTTTGTTTTGTGAGTGTCAAAGTTTTTAATTTTATTTAAGAGAGACATAACATCACGACTGTTGTCCCCGAAAGGTTAGGCAGTGATGAACCTATTAGTACACCCACATTTTGCCAGTTATATTTAGGTCCCATGTAATAGGGGGCGAGCCTATTGCCATCGACCGGGCACAAATCCCGACTCCGAGGCTGCTACTGAGAAATTCCGGTTTAAAAATCCCGATAACACTTTGCCCAACATGGAAACTGAACCCAAGACCTCATGCTCAACAGTCGTGCTCTGCCACCACTAGACAAAGCAGAAAAGGCTCCGAGGCAGATAATTCCAAACATTATAAGAAATAAAGTAGTTCCTCAATCACACAAACTGCTTAGTTTAAGTTAAACTAAAAAGGCTAAAAAGCTAATGAGACAGACGCATTAGCCTATCTGATAGTCGCAGTTACGCTTCGTTACGTAATCCGACGTGTAACTGTTAGTAAGATTAGCGAGTGGTAGCTTGCTTGGGAATACTTAGGTTTTAGTTTTTGCTGGCTGGAGTTTCTGGTTTTAGTTGCCTCTTGCATTTATAAGTAGGTTTTTTAGGGTTAATTCTGTTACTAAAACTTCGTTGTCTGTAAGCCAGTCTGCCTGTCACAGTGCTGTATATATTAAACTGCTTGAAATTCGTATACGAAATTACCTTTTGGAATGAGCTACTTAGATTCTATATTTTTTTTTTTTTTTTGTTCAAAAGTGCCTTTTAATGGTTTATTTACAATGTTATTAATCACTTAATATTCACAGAAGCCAGTAAACGCAAACCTCTTGACGTAAATATTGTAAAACGTGACCAAAAGAACAGCAAACGGATTTATTCGTATACAGAATTTATTTATTTACCCATTCGGAATTATTCGGGAATATTCGGAAAATCGTCGCGTGCTCAGTTGATCGTTTATTTTAAAATAATGGAGCGGTAAATAGCTCTGAGAATTTTGATTATGAAACCGTATTTGATTTGTTTCGTTAGTACGCGAGTGTTTTGATTATGGCCGTTTAAAGTTTTTGTTTTGTACTGTATTTGTTTTTCTTTGCAATCGCACTGATTCAGTTTTATCACATATATTTTTATAACCTGTAAGTAATTTATCGTCTTTTAATTTTTTTTTTCGTTTATGGTCAGATACAGGTACTAATAAGCTGACCTCTAACAATTGGACATATTATTGTATATGTATAGATTTCAGCTACTCTAGTTTATTAATTTTTATTATTGCAAGTAGTTTAAAAATAAGTTCATTACATTAGGTAACTTATTAGTCCTTAGTTCCGAATATCTAAGCCCTAACTGCCTTTAATGGTTTTCAAAACAACTAATGTTTTCGACAGTCAAAATAAAATATAAATAATTAAATTAATTATCTTCTTTCAACATAATATTTCAAAAGAAAATTTTGTTTGAAGAACGCCTGTGTCTAGAAATCAAAATATTAATTACGATTTTCTGAGATGTTTTCGACGGAAAACTCAAGGGAATAATTAAAAGAAAACTGTTTAATTATCATCTGATGTCACCTTCGTGTGTAATAAAATACTTATTTTGTAATTTAAGAACCACTGGACTTGACATATTTAATTTTGAAAAGTTTCGAGCCGAATTCTGTTAATAGGCGTGAAGGACCATTTTAATAAAATTTATTGGTCCTTTTTCCTACATTGCTAACTTGGGATTTTATTTATAAAGAGGGCTTTTGATGATTGTTGGGAACATTGAAAAAATATAAAATATATTATTGTGTTACTATCCCAAAAATATAATTCCACAACCAATTTATCTTGTAGGTTCAAAACTCCGCAGAAAGTACCATTTACATTATTCACACGAGCTACTATCGATAATCTTATTTAGACACCCAAATAGGAATTCTAAGCTTATAAAGTCTACTATAACTTAAGATTTGCCTCATCTATCATCCAAGTTGACCTAAAAGATCCACAATATCAATAAGACCTCGTGTGCTCAGACTTTCCACGAAGGACCATTTATCTCCTACAACTTCCAAGTCACTCAAGGATGACAGATTTATTGGCCGGCAAATGGCTGCCAGTGTTAACGTATCGTATCGACCTCAATATCATCCTAGAAGATATTTTAAAACTTAGACAGAAACTACATTATAGCCATGGCTAGGCACGAATATTGGCCGAAACGTCTTGGGCCAATTTGGACAGAATCTTGCTCCCAAATATTGGAAGCTAGAGAACGAAATATTCTGCTCAAGCAGGCGAACATTTGTGCCAACGTTGGCCATGTTAGGGCCAGCATGATCTATTTCAGTGTCCAAGTATTTTAGTCGAGTTTCATATTACGTAGATATAAGATTACATTTAGGTCCAAGATTGGAAAATTTGGACGTCACGACGAAATATTTTCATCATGCCAGTGAACTTTTGATGAATTAGAGTAGGCAGCTAGTAGATTTTCGTTCAGCAAATTAGATTTAAATTACAAACTAAGTATGACGTAAATGAGCTGATATTAACTTCTAAGTTGGCGTATCATAACTACGGTACTGTTCTATAGAAATCTTCGTCGGTAGATTTATGAGAGATGTACTTAAGGTGAGTTGACAATCTATAGCAGCGATGGCAGAACGACTCATCTCAAACTCACAATAACTTAGTCTACCGATGGAGATTCTGAATGGACCGGCTCATAAGTAGTCATCGTACCCACTTTAAGGAAGAAAAATACACGGTGTAAGAGTCATCGTAACACAATTTTTTATCATGAATTTAGTACATAATACCAGAACACAAGAGTAAACTTTCTTTGTCGATTTAAAAAAAAAGTGCTGTTCCTTACATTTTGACTATATAGGACAAACACAGTCAAAATGTATGGAGCGGCAGTTATTTTCACTATTTTAATATAGTTCAGCAGTTTTTTTTTAATAACTAACAATACATTTCCACGCCCCTAAGGACCAGAATCATGTACCGAATTCAAGGCCACAGCTTGTGTCATAATATCCCATGTATAATAAAAAGAAAATAAGATTGTTCCATTTGACGCAACGCGAATGAAGACAATGAGATGGATTGCCTTGAAATTAATGTATAAGAAAATAAGATGGTCCTACCTACCTATGATATAGGATTATAATATTAAGATTACGTCAACAAGATATAAAACCTATGCAACGTTCAATTAATGTCAAATAACTGTCATCAATCAACGTGAAAGACACATGGTGCTATGCGCACAATTTTTTGCACTTAATGTTAATACATATTTCACGTGAAAAAGACAGGTGGACTGGTAATTAAATTAAGATAATTGCAATTTAAAATGGATAAGAAAAAGATAAGAAACAATCCTATCGCTCCGATGGGACTGATTGGTTTGTAACTGAGAATTTTCGTAACAGAAAAATCCAATTTTGCTAAATTGACTCAATAAGTCTACTTTACATAGAAATCTTCTACCAATTTCCGTTTCATGACACTAATCAATTTTTGACGTATTTTTCTTTTGTACCTTCCTACCTTTTTTCTTAAATTCTCAGCATTAAACCCAATAGAATATTCAGTAAGAAAATATTACCATTTCTTAAGAGATTTGCCGACAAATCGTCAAAACACGAGAAAGCTTTTATTTTGTTTAAAATTGATAGGCATTACCTTATGAGGTTTTGTAAAGGAAATTTTGTTTTTGTTTTTTATTAAGTTAGAGAATTTAGGCTGTTGATATGGGAGCAAAATGTTAAAAGTTAACCGTTACCTAAAGCTCGTTGAAATGGGGAAAATACCTACGTTTTTTTAATATTCCGACCTTTTTTTATCCGGGTTTTTGGGGTGTAACCGTATTAAAGAGGTAAGTATTAAAATGGCGTCGATATAATATCGGGTGCCGGTCGCATTTGTTGTACAGGATTATTTACTGAATTACCAATAAAATAAGGCCTGATATCGTTTTTATTGTAAATTAAACATAAATAATAATAGGTACCACGTTTATTTATTTCAGGGCCATCTCGTTTTTTAGAGCCCTACCGCCATCTCTTATAACAGTACCATTTAATATTAGTTTGTAATTTCTGTTGTTGGATTTTGAACTCGCGGTGCTGAACCGAGCATTGTAAATCCAATGGTGCGCAAGGCAAATAGTAAAATAATACTGTTTTAAGAGAAGGGGCTACCCCCAGTTTGTAAAACGTATTAATATTGTAAAATCGTAGTTTGTGCCACAAGGTTGGCAAAACCACTAAACTGTAGATAAGGTTCTAGACACATAGTCCAAAATCCCAAAGTCGTCAGACCTACGTCAAATTTTGAGAATAGATAGACGTTTTAATTAAAGGTTGGAACTTAAAAGCGTCTAGCTAAAGCTATAGGCCATGGAAAGTGTCTGGCAACAATCCTACTAATATTATAAATGCCAAAGTTTGTGGGCATATATGGATGTCTGTTACTCTTTCACGCAAAACCTACGTAACGAAACTGAATAAAATTTGGCACATGTATATTTTATAGTCTGGAATAGAAAAATGTAGGGTTTCCGTGGGATAATATATCAACTTTGACGCGGACGAAGTCACGGGCAGAAGCTAATGAATCCAGTAAAACATCAGTCGTCACACTTGATTATATGTGAGAAAGTTATCTTTTTTAATAATCCTTAATCCTGGGATTGAGGTGACTAAAACAAAAAAAAAAAAGGAATTTAAATCCGTTGAGCTATTTTGGAGTTTTTGCGAGGCTAACGCAAGGGAATTTATTTTTATAATTTAGTCGGAAAACTATTTCGTAAAAAAATACTTTGTGTAGATTTAATAAATTAAATTACAGATATTATTTAAGTATTTTTATTTAATATATTAATTGGGGTGTATGAAGACTTGCGTTTATTCTGTTACACGTTGTATATACAAAAATCTGAAAAAAAAACCTAGCACTGAAGCTAGCAAGTACCAATGCATACTTAACTACATAATTTTTTCACAACATTTCAACCATATTTAAATGACGTAGATCTAGCTACTCCAGGCTCTTGGCCTAACATAATTTCCTAGCCACAACTATAGGCCTCTAACAGACAGACGCGAAACGACTTCATAAAGTGGAATTGAAGTTCCAACAGCCTTTGTACTGAAAAAGTTGTGAGGCTCATTTGAGTATATGAATGGGCGACTTTGAGACCGAACTTTAAATTGGAAATGGTACGTATGTAATGATGTGAGAGTACTTCAGTAGGTTAATATGTCTATTAAAGATTTAAGTGGCTGTTCAAAATGTTAATACTAGCTCCTGTTCCCTATTTCGTCCGTGTACAAGTCAAGTATACCATAAAACATTCGGTAATAGTGTAGCTTTCTATCAGTGAAAGTTTTTTTTTAAATCGAACCAGTACTTTCTGAGATTACCTTTAACAAACCAATAAAAATAAGGCTCCCTCTTTACATTAATGTGCCTGCCTAGCCTTTTCCCAACTATGTTGGGGTCGTCTTCCAGTATAATCGGATGCAGCTGCATACCAGCCTACCATTTTATATGGTGCGACTGTATATCTGAGCTCCACAACCCAGTAACTGGGTATTTCGATACTTCTGGGTAAATCTGGTTGTCAGACTTTCGGGTTTCTGACGACCCGTAACGACTGTCAAAGATCTATGTATGAAAACCAGGATCAACGGCTTAATGTACTTTCCGAGGCACGGAGGAGTTTCAGTGTGTAAAGATGTATACAAAGATCCACCATTAGTAGTATTTAGTTTTATCTTATTCGTTATATAACAAAGGTAAGATTCGTTGACGGCACTTTACAGAAACATATAATATAGTACGTTTTTTAATAAATGTTCGCCATACCTTATATAGAATAAGTATAGGATTACTGGTTTTTTTGGAGAAAACTCCTAAATTGGGAACTCTGCACAATGATCCGTACGGTAATGCGGCGCCCCAAGTGTAATTCACCGCACGACCGCGCGCACGTCCGCGCGGAGATGCGGACGTGACGAGAGCACCGCACGACAGCACGGTCGAGCGGTGCTCGTGTGAAAGGTTCATGCGGATTTCATAGAAGCTAGTGTAACTTGAGAACCGCATGCCGGACCGGCGTGCGGTGCCGTGTGTTAATCGCCTAAAACCTACCTATTACATCTTCACAAGTAAAACTAATCTAAAACTCAACAAGTGAACTGTTGACTGACGTAGTAAAGAAAAATAGAAAAAAAAACCAGATAAAACACTTGAATCCGTAGTGACGAGAGCTGTTAGAGTTTTATTTTTTATTTTTCCACACTTTTTTTCCGCTACGAGGCGAGTTGCTCCGGCAATTTTTACGCAAAGGTAAGCATCCGATATGCCTTTTTTTTTCTTTACTTTTTCAACGTGGAATATGATTATTTTAAAACCATTGGCATCTAGCGACAAAATCTACATGTAAAAAAAAATGTCGTGTCGCAGTGTTTGTTAACAAACTCCTCGGAAACGGCTGGACCGATTTTAATGTTTTTTTTTATGTTGCTAGATACGAGAATAGGTTGTAAAGTATATTTCACCCCCCCATGGGGATGAAACGAAGGTCCAAAGTTTGTATGGAGAAACAACATTAGGTCGCCAATAATTGATATTTACGCGGACGAAGTCGAGGGCAGAATCTAGGCTCTTTATAAATATTGAGACATTTGGAAATTTCGTCTTTATTATTCTGTAATTTAATAGGACAGACCTCAGTTCTGCTACATTGTTTAATTTACTAGCTTATTTCCGTGACTTCATTCGCGTAAATCTTAGTTATCGAGGGGATTTATTTTTTTCGCGGACCCCAATTTCATTGTAATATTTTTAAAACAGTATTTATAGATTTCCTTTATCTTCTCCATATAAACCTACAATCTAGGACGAGCAACTAGTTTCAAGTTTTTGACTTCCTGACAATTCAATTCAATGACAAGTGAATTGACAATTTAATTTCTTTCTTTGTAAGTAAATTAATTGTTGAAATAAATGTGTAAACAATTATGTATATACTTCCTTAAATAGACGCAAACACTTACCTCGTTACTTCCACTACTTGCACACAAATTCACAATATTGCACCAACGACAATCCGTATTTATATTTTGTAGCAATTTCCGAATAATTATGACTTCAATTTACAGAACATACATACATAAACTCACGCCTTTTTCCCATGGGGGTAGGCAGAAACCACAGAACGCCACCTGCTACGATCCTTACATACTCTTTTCGCGTCATCTACGTTCATACATCTCATCACAAGCACGCCGGTTACGAGTACTCCGCACCTGATTTACAGAAATATAATTTAAACAAATTAACTAAGGAACAGCTATTAGTTTTCTGTCTTTTTACAAATCACAATTACTGTCATGTCACTTTATATTATTACTACCCTCGTTTGCCAAACAATACGTTTTAAACTTATTGTAGAGAGCCTAGTAACGCCATCTAATATTGGAATTGGGAACCAAATATCGATCATTACAACTTTGATGAAAAATAAGAATAATGGTGCCGATTCTCTTGGTCACAAACTAAGATAAAATTAGACTATTTTGCTCTTTTTCTGTCCAATAAAATAAGAAAGAGACTAATGTAAATAAGAGCTGTCAAATTAAGTCAATCTGACACATCGGTACAATTATAGTTGACATCTTAAAACGTATGGATTAAAAATACGGAGAAGTTCAAGGCAAAACTAATTTGACATATCTAACTTAGTTCTTTAATGTCACGGAATGTCACCGTCCTTTCCTTTCGCTGTATGTTAGTAAGAGATGTCAATTCTCTAAATTTAGTCTAGTTTGTAAACAAGGGAATCGGCACCAATGATGATTTTTCAGTACTATTTTTTCTCTAATTTTGTTGTTTTACTCTCGTACAATAACTTGCACCTACCATGTTATCTCTTCACCACATTTGGTTGACTGTTAGAGAATGCCTAAGGCATTAAGTCCGCCTTTGTAATTTTGTTGCATAAAGTTAAAATAAATAAATAAACCTCCAAACCACCATGGGTATTATTTATTAAAGACACCACAATTCATCAACAGCAGTAGGTATTACATCCCATGAGATAGAAAGGAAACGTGGTTTGATTCATTGCTTAATCATTTATTCAGCTACAGATATTGGTATTAATTTTTGATCTCATAAGCCTTTAATCTTCTTCTTCTTCTTATTGTGTGGGTAGTAAGGAATAACGACCCTACACATCCTAGTGTCAGAGTTTCTAAACCGCCTCAAGGGCCTCTGACATGGTTTGAGTGGAACAGTAAGTCCAGGTTTCCTCACGATGTTTTTCCTTCACCGATGCCAGTGAAGCCAAATTCACATTGGTACTTGCCCGGATTTAAACCCACAACCTCATGCATGAGAGGCGGGCGCCTTAACCACTGGGCCATCACGACATATAATAATGAAGCCAGCCTTTAATAATGAAAATAATAATACTTACCAGCCTATTTTGTGTCACTACAGGGCAAATGCCTCTTCTCATGCAGAGAAGGCATTAGCATGAATCACTTGGCTTGCTCAAGGCAAATAACTAAGATAACATAAACATAACATCACGCCTGTAATCCCCGAAGGGTTAGGCAGAGGTGCACCCATTAGTACACCCACATTTCGCCAGTTATGTTTTTAGTCCCATGTAATAGGGGGCGAGCCTATTGCCATCAACCGGGCACAAATCCAGACTCCGAGGCTGCTACTGAGAAATTCCTGATGGAAAAACTTAATAACGCTTTGCCCGACCTGGGAATCGAACCCAAGACCTCATGCACAGCAGTCGCGCTTGCGACCACTAGACCAACGAGGCAGTCTAAATAACTAAGATATTTTTTTATAAGCAATCAGCGAAAAACCAAAACACTCTTAAGCAAAAACACAGTCCTTTCATTCCATTTCTCTCTCATACAAAATTAGAGAAAAGCCACAGCCAAATCAATACGATGAATTAACAAAATGAAGGACCGTCTTTCAACAGTTTTTCACCGAAATTAATCTACCGGGACATTCAAGAACATAGTGAATTGAACCGTGTTGCCAGTACGAAGTTATTGGGGTTGCCGAGAAAAAAATAAATGAAAATAAGGCGCATGAAAATGAGGTTGGCTTGCGTTTTTGTGTTTGCTTAGGGAATTACTTGTCTTCGGTCTTTTTCAATTATGGCGGGACAAAATTCGAGGGCCAAGGGTAAGTGGATTTGCGATTATAGCACACAAGAAGACAGTTCCTTTTTTTGGTCTGTATAGTTACAGGAAAAAATACAATATCCGTTGCTAAGGGCTTATGATAATACGTCAGAATGGCCGAGTGGTTAAAGCAACTCATGCATGAGGCCGTGGGTTCGGATCCAGGCAAGTACTAATGTGACTTTTTCAATTCATATTACTTTGTAAAATTTAAAGTTATAAATCTGAAATCGCCAATCAGCCTTTAGTAAGCGTGGTGATCAATGCTTAATGCCTTTTCTGTATGAATTGAGGTGTTTGCCCTGCAGTAGGACAATGATAGGCTGTTATTATTACTATGTTATTACTTATGGTTGAGGGTAGCCTAATTGTATACTACAATGAATGTTAAATTTAACTTCAAAGGTCAACATGCACCAATAAATTAACATAGAGTTAAATGCTGACACGAGATTCAAATATGTTATCCGTGAAATATGGATCTGTGTTAACAACTAAGTTCGGAATTAATAAGATAACCCTCGCTAGCGCAAGTGGGACTAAAGATGATGGATTGTTTGCAAAAGACAATTCATTTACTGTATTACTAGCGACAAGCCCCGGCTTTGCACGGGTGCGATGAATTTTCGTCATATTTCCATAAATGAATACAAAACAATATTTAACTATACGTACAAACCTTCCTCTTGAATCACTCTATCTATTGGTCAAAACCGTAAGAACATCTGTTGGGGAGTTTAAAAGATCTAAGCGTACAGACGGCGGGAAGCGAATTGTTTTTTACTATCATCATCTGCCTAGCCTCTTCCCAACTACGTAAAGTTCGGCTTCCAGTCTAACCGGATGAAGCTAAATACCAGTATTTTACCTGGAGCGACTGCCTATCTAACCTCCACAACCCAGTAACTGGGTAATACCCCTTGGTAAGTCTGGTTGTCAGACTTTAGGTCTTCTAACGACCCGTAACGACTCTCAAAGATCCAAGTATGACAGCTGGGACCAACGAGATATAGAATGATGACAGTGATGTCTAAGATCAACTTAGAAAGTACTTACATATGTATGAATTGAAAAAGTCACATTGGTACTTGCCCGGATTCGAACCCACAGCAACATCATCATCACGACATTTTACGTGAAAAGATTACGTAATCAACTTCATTTTATACTAGCTTTTGCACGCGACTTCGTCCGCGCAAATATAAAATAAAATATAGCATGTTACTCGCAGATAATGTAGCTTTCTAATGGTGAAAGAATTTTTTATTCGGTCCAGTAGTTTTTGATTTTATCCAATACAACAGACAAACAAAAATACAAATTTTTCCTCCTTAGAATATTTGTGTAGTGTGTATGTGTGTGTGTGTGTTGTGTGTAGAGATTACTTCAAATTGTGATGTCAGAATTCATTATTTATAGTACCATTAACAAAAAAAAAACAACAATCGTGACTATCTCAACATAACTTCTCAAAACATACGTCTATTCAACCCAAAGATCACAATCTGAACCCACGTCACCAAAACGAAGTAGCAAGACAACTTCAAAGATAGCCCTACAACCTACATACAACATCCATACATCCACGCAACTGAGACGATCGATACAGCAGACCGGATTCATTTAATATTTTATTTAGAAAAGTTATCGCGTACCACTTACCCGTGCGTCGGAAAAATGGCCGTCGAAAATTGAATTTTAAGGCCTTCAGTAAGGTCGCGGGGTACAACCGGGCTGCGTGGGAGGGCAACGGGTATTTTTGAAGAGGCGTTGGAAGCCGTATCGTGTATGAACATCCGGATAGGGTTTTGTTTTTTTAAGCTAAAAACAATAGAGTACTTGGAAAGTTATGTAATGTTTCACACATAAGTTCTGCTCAGCTGCCCTTTCTGGGATTATGTTAGGAAACTGTATTTTTGTTTTTTACGTCGTAAACTATAAACTACATAGCTGTCCAGAGACTATTGTCAATAATTATGTCGGAATGATCGATCATTGGCATCGGAATGGTTGGTTTTGACAGTTGTGACATAAATTTTGTATGATAGGTACGTTTAGTGCTCAGCAAAAGCAATTTAAAAAAAAAATGCATATTAAAATAGGAATGTCCAACCAATACATTTAAAAAAAAAATAAGTGTCCAGCAAGTTTAATTTGTTAAAAGTTTTATGTCCAGCAAGTTAAAAGTGTTAAAAATTGATTGATAATGGCATTCTTATAGCTATTTATTACGTCAGGACAGCTCGCAATAATTTCAGAGCTGTCTTATGGCACTGTCTTCCAATTTCTTGAAAGACAGTGACGTTAGTATACCTACTTATACCGGCTGTAAAAAAAATCGGCATTCTTTTAATTATTGTTTATCCTTAATTATCCGAGTCCTAATTAAAAGAAGCAGTACATAAACGTTTACAGTCTTTCCTTTCTTTTAGAGCTTTAGTAAAAAGAATACGACTCTAATAATGATAAAATTTCTGTACAGTACAGAAGATGTTCGTGTTAAATTGAATTTTAGGTCAAAGGTGAAAGGTTACATATATCGGTAATGTTATCTTGCTTATGTTGTTACGTTGGGACAAAGAATTTACAAGTATACTGGAGTACAGTCAAAAGCAAAAATATGTGTAGGTACAGTTTTGTAATTTTAATTTTTAACTTTTGACTCAAAAAAAGAGAGAATCAAGATTTTGCAAATATTTTAAAACATTGATTTTAAAAGAGTACCTACGTATGAAGTTTATTGCCCATTCTTCTCCATACAAAAACCTACCTTTTGGAAGGGGCAACTAGATTCAATTCTATTTATTTTCTTGTAATGACGTTCAAAAGTGCCTTATAATGGCCTAATTGAAATAAATGATTTGACTTTGAGTTTGGAGTGTTATAAGTTTGTCATGTCAGTGTGTGTATCTATTTGTGTATGTCGGTGGCGTCGTAGTTCTTTAAAGAAAGGACCGATTTTGATGCGGATTTTTTTATGACACACATTTTTTTTTTTTTTATTAATTTTAGTATTTATCGGTGGAAACTTGAATGGCCTTCAATGTTATATTTATCACGAGCACGATCGTTGTGAAATGACATGATGAATGGACAAACTAAACAGTACTGAACCGATTTATTTAAGTCTATCACCCATGGAAAGCTACACAAAAGGCTGTAATCAATTTTGAAAAAAAAACTGTAATGTGTAAGAAAGTTCATAGACGCAGCCGCGGAAAAAAACTAGTTTACAATGAAATCGATTTAGAACGTTGCCAAGTGTATACATGTTTGTGCTCCTGACTGTACATGTTTTCACTTTTTCTTTTTGGTCTCGGTTCATTATACTCCTGCTTTGTAAGGTTAACGTAATTGTTACGTCATGATGCCTCTGATGCTTCTCCATACTTTGCAGGTTTCATACAAAGCAAGTACTAAAATGACTTTTAAATTACGACATAACATCACGCCTGTAATCCCCGACGGGTTAGGCATAGGTGCACCCATTAGTACACCCACATTTCGCCAGTTATGTTTTTAGTCCCATGTAATAGGAGGCGGGGGCGACTTTCATATATTACGTCTTAAAACATAATTATGTATGGTGTACACCATACATATATACACGTTTATCATATAAGTACGTTTATATTGTACATCACTGACATCAGGGAAGTAAAATGTAGCTTTGTGACGAACATAGAGCAACACAGGCCTCCTGACTGGTGACGATCTTATAAGTAGCTGATTCGGCCACGCGTTGCTGTGGCTTGAAGTAAGTAAAGATATTGAGGTCAATAATCGAGATAAAAACTATCCTATCTTTTAACAAACATACATACATAAACTCACGCCTTTTTCTCATGGGGGTAGGCAGAAACTACATAACGCCACCTGCTACGATCCTTACATACTCCTTTCGCCTCATCTACGTTCATACATCTCGTCATACAAGCACGCCGGTTACGAGTACTCCGCACCTGACCTTTTAAGTTTTAAGCTGACTTTTTTAAGTTTGACCAAATTACACACATTAAGCCTTAGATCATAAAAAATGGATGAGTAGTTTAGGAGTCCATCCCGGACAAACAACGTGACGCGTAATTTATATAACTATTATTAAGATGAATCTGAAATCGCTCGATCCGAAGGTCATGTTATCATTATACACATCATAACGCCTTCTTCTTACGTGACGACTGCTGCCAAACTCCTACAGTAAACCACGTTAACGAATTTCGTTCCAAAAACACTTTTATTACCGTTCCATTAAAATATAAAAAAAACCACCAACCAGTGCACCAAGCTAGTTGACTATAGACTTTATTTGTAGGAAGCTAGAGTTCAGAAGCAGTGAAGTAAGTACCTGGAAAAAAAGAAAAAAAATCATTTGAATAACAATACCCTCTTGATGTTTCAATAAATAAATAAATGGTTGGATAAATAAATCTATATTAAAAACCAATAATTTTACTCAAGGTATCAACAATTTGTCCGTAAAATTATCTATTTTATATCTAATACTAAGGGTATCGGGTTTGTAAGGGAAGTATGAAATCTACACAGAAGTCGCAGGAACAGTGCTAACAAATAATAAAACATCACACAAAAGTAACATAAAAAGAAACACGAGCTATTTCAGTGATGACTAATACCTACTATCATTGCTGAAGGTCGGATTGTACCTACATCTCTGCTCACCTCCCTGAGGATTAGACGTGTAATGTTTAAATAAGTTTCATACTTTTCCTGACTGGAATATCTAAAGTCTCAGGTGATACGAACTGGCACCTAGAACTCGAGCAAATACTAAATCGAATTTACTCTTGGCTCGCATCCAATACTTTGAGTTGCGCCCTTGAATTGACTTTGAAGTTTTTTACAAGATACCTACAGCTGTTGTAAGAAGCTCTTGGGTAAGTAATAACAGCCGCTCGCTACGCTACAAGCTATGCTTGCCGGGTTTGGTCCATGGATGGGTGACCATCTTTACAGACCGGGACTCCTCCGTGCCTCAGAAAGCACGTTAAGCCATTGGTCCCTGCTGCCATACGAGGATCTTTGAAAGTCGTTACGGGTCGTCAGTAGCCCGAAAGTTTGACAACCAGTCTTACCAAGGGGTATCGTTTTACCCAGTTACTGGATTGTGGAGGTCAGATAGGCAGTTGCTCCATGTAAAATACTGGTATTTAGCTGCTTCCGGTTAGACTGGAAATCAACTCCAAACATAGTTGGGAACCGAAAAAGGCTAGGCAGATGATGAGAGAAAATGTTGAGGTAATTTCAAAACAGCTATATTTTGACTTTACCTAAATGATTGTAATCTTATGTTACACATCTTCAAAGAAGTGACGTCATTAATGACTTTAATAAAATGCCTGTCTCATAAAAGCCTAATTTCTGTTCCATTCATATTAATATCAACTTCCTAACAAAAACATTTCCATTACAAAACAAGTGTATTACATTAATTTAATGGCTGTAGACATCGTTTTGAAGTGAACGTAACCAGGCGCGTTTACGTTAATCAGTTGATTCTCCCAGGCATACCCGAAACCGGGTTTATGGGAAAACAGACTCTAATGATTTCGTCTCAAAGGGCATAATGACATACATGTGTAATTTGTGACGTAATTAAGAATGGTAACGTTAGCTTACGTCACTTAGGAAGTTCTTCTTTTCAAACTCAATTATGTTTAGGTATTTAATTTTGGTATATTTTTCAGTCATTTTTGAGAAGAGTACGTATGTAGTTTGAAACCGGTATTGAGTGGATAGCTACTTGCTTTAAATATAGTTTTTCTTTCGGTTTTTTTGCCTTATTTTTCTTCTTTTTTACCGAATTCCTAAAAACAACAGTGCGTTTAGTTATGAAGACCAAATCAAAATATAGATATTATTAGATATGACTCAACGAATTTTTTTTTTTATACAGTTTAAAACCAATATACTGGCCATGATTATGGTGTTATAGTTATTCCAAATTTAAATTTACAACTTCCTAAAATATAAATCAAAATAGCGATGAATAAAAAAAAGCTTTTACGCTGTTTTATAGCCAATATACTGGCCATCGTCATCATTGTTCCAAATTTGAATTCAGAGCTTCCAAATATATCAAAATAATAATAACATACATACATAACATCACGCCTGTAATCCCCGAAGGGTTAGGCAGAGGCGTACCCATTAGTACCCCCCACATTTCGCCAGTTATGTTTAAGTCAGACTGCAAGGCAACTACTGGGAATATCCTGATGAAAAAACCCAATAACACTTTGCCTGACCTGGGAATCGAACCCAAGACCTCGTACTCAGCAGTCGCGCTATGCGACCACTAGACCAATGAGGCAGTCAAAATAATAATGAGTTAACAAAAAGGTTTTTAATGCAATTTTGAAGCCGACATACCTACTGGCCATCATTTTGATGAGAACATGATTCCAAATTTGAATTCACAACCTTTTAAAAAATTGTATAAGAACTTTACACAAAAAGTACCACCCACGGCAGTGTGTCAGCCAAGTTCAAAACGAGAAGAATAATAATATGAGAACCAAGTCTTGAAAATAACACACGGTGGCAAAATATTATATTAACCAGTCAACAAGAAGCGGTAAGTTCAACATTGTATAGTTGTCTTTCCCAACTCTCGTGTCGGCACGAGTTTCAATTTTAATTGTTTTTCTCAGCATCGATATTTTTGTTTACTTTTTATTTTTGTCTCAGTTCAATTAAGTTTGCTATTGTAGCACTATATTACAGCAGTCAGAGAAGCATATCTTTGGCTTCTTCCGCATAATAAGCTATTTAAGTAATTTCATAAATGTAATTACTTTGAAAAGTTTCCTTTAATAATTAAACGGTGAATTGTAACTAATATTATGTTTCGATTGTTTAAGAGATATTTTAGTTACCTGCACTATTGTGTCTTTGAACATAATATAGATGACATTTCTTAGTTTGTAATAATTGTCATAACTGAATACTCAAGTAAACAAAATTATACTATTTTTAAGTAACTATATTTGACATACACTGAGAATAATAATTCGTAGTAAGTAATTATATCTAATATTTTATATAAAATCGAAAGGTCACTCACTCACTCATCACGAAATATCGAAAATCGCTTGACGTATAAAATTTGACAATTTGATAAAATTTGGCAGGGAGGTAGTTTTATAGTTACTTAGTAGACGTCCGCTAAGAAAAGATTTTCTACAATAGAAGTACAGTCAACAGAGGAGATAGATATGCAGGGTAGTCAGATATAGTTGAAGTTTTCTTAGAAACTGATGGGTGGTTTGAAATGTATTTTAATTTAAAAAGTAGATAATAAACAGTTCATTGATAAAGTCAAGTTTTTGAGAATGTCGCGATGGCCTAGTGATTAAGGCGCCCGCCTCTCATGCATGAGGGTGTGGGTTCGAATCCGGGCAAGTACCAACGTGACTTTTTCAATTCATATGTACTTTCTAAAGTTTATCTTAGACATTACTGACATTCCGTGCCTCGGAAAGCACGTTAAGCTGTTGGTCCCGGCTGTCATTCGTGGATCTGTGACAGACGTTACGAATTGTCAGAAGCTTGAGAGTCTGACAACCAGTCTTACCTAGGGGTATCGTGTTACCCAGTTACTGGGTTGTGGAGGTCAGATAGGCAGTCGCTCTATGTAAAATACTGGTACTCAGCTGAATCCGGTGAGACTGGAAGCCGACCCCAACGTAGTTGGGAAAAGGCTGGGCAGATGATGATGATAAAGTCAAGTTTCAATCAGAGACATCCATCGATTTAAAAGAAAACTTCAACTATATCTGACGAGCCTGGATATCTATCTGTTTTGATGACTATTAAAACTTATTTTAGATGAGTAAGTAATAGAGACTTTCTGACACATTCTTCTTATACGAAACTACTTAATTTATTACCGATTTTCGTTCTATTCACACACTTTATCCTAACTAATATTATAAATGCGAAAGTAAGTTTGTTTGTTACCATTTTACGCCTAAGCCACTGAACCGATCATCCTGAAATTTTTCATATACGTTGCCAGGTGTACAGGAACGAACATAGGGTACCTTTAATCCCGAAAAAAAGTACTGTTTCCGAGGGAAATCACAATAACGTTCTTATGGTCATAGATGGCGCCACGTTTCGTGTCGAATCATGATTTTATGACATGGGTAATTTTTTTCTCGACTTCGTGTGTGTCCGCGATAACTGAAATTTACGCGGGCAAAATCTTGTTCGTCTATAAATAACATGCTTATGTGATTACCGACCACAAACCCCCACGTCACCTTAAAATACAAACAAAGCGGTGGTTTACACCATTATTTTGACGTTAACAGCACCCCTGAGACGTGGGTTAGGAAATTAACTCTACTTTAATCCGTGGTTAGTTAACTGATATAATTGGAATTTGACCGCATTCTGATAGTTAGTGCACGTTAGGTGGTTTCACTGTGCGGTTTAGTTTAGGAACGGTATTTATTAGACTATTAGAGGATCTTATAGTTGTGGTAGATATTGAAAATAAATATCGTGATGGTCTAAAGTTTAGGAGAGTTCATATTCATATTCATTTATTGCATACCATGTGCGCGCGCAGTGTGTGCCTATGTGTTAGCGTTTTCCTTATAAACGTATTCCCGATTTTTTTTTCTGGAATTTAGGTCTAGAACAATAATATTTTTATTTTTTGTTTTGTTGTAGTTCTCAGCTGAAGGTATCCATGCCTTTTAAAATTCGCACCTCTGAGTCACAAGATACAAGCATTGCTTAGTTTCTGGCTTACCGACTATGTTCACAATTGTTATACCTAATTTTATTTTATGAACTTTATGGCAGAGATAACCAATCTTAACTGACAGCGCCCGTTCACGTACATGGCATCCTAATAATTCTCAAATCCAAAAAAAAACACACTTAGAACACCTACCCTTCATTATGTAATTGTAGGTACGTTTTTACCATGAATTCCTAATTTGTAATATACATTATTTCTGTGTGTACAAAAAAAATACAGTAGTTTTTATATAAGGTACATTTCATTCACATGTAATTGCGTATGACTCTGTGTACAAATAATAATATTGTAAAACGTTGATTTTAAAAGAGTACGTATGGAGTTTCTTACCCATTCTTCTCCATACAAAACTACCTTTTGGAAGGGGCAGATTCAATTCTTTTTTTTTATGTAAATACGTTCAAAAGTGCCTTACAGTGGCCTAATTGAAATAAATGATTTGACTTTGACCTACCTTTATTATGTAATTGTACGTTGTTCCAAATAAAATAAAATAAAAAATACCCACCACCCTGTGACTCCACTCAAAATTTACGTCCCGAAAATCGTGTAAAAGTGACACAATATACAATAAATTCGAAGATAATTTGCAACAATTCATGCCTGGAGGAGCATAAACAAAAATCTTTATTGGAACAATGAAATACTGACAACAACAAGGGGTGTGTGTGGGAGGGGGTCCCTCATGCATGTAGCGTGTGATACAGTGATAGCTATTTACATTTATTGGGATAATATACAGGTTGTATGATTGTGCCCGGTTGATGGCAATAGGCTCGCCCCTTATTACATGGGACTAAAAACATAACTGGCGACATGTGGGTGTACTAATGGGTACACCTCTGTCTAACCCTTCGGGGATTACAGGCGTGATGTTATGTTATGTATGATTGTGACAAAGTAGCCTTCCCTTCAAATGGTATGGTCTAAAACAAATAAAAATATCGCAATGATGGATAAAACTTGAACCTTTCGACTTCTTTAAGTATAAATTTTATACCCTTTTTATAATGGTTGTCTAAGATGCTATTAAGATCTTTATGCATTTATAAAAATGAGAGGTCAATGACTACACTGCTGCTTACGACGATTTTGATGGTCATGTTTTTTAGTTGGTCAACTAAGTTTAGTTTTTTTTTTTACGAAATCAAGTTTGAAATGTTTGTCTTGGTATGAGCATGTAAAGAGGAGGGATGAAACACATGTGACCAGGAGAGTTATGAATATGTATGTGGATGGATGGAGAGCAAGAGGAAGACCAAAGACAAGATGGATGGATTGTGTGAAGAATGATATGAATGAAAGGGTCAGTCAGTGATTGCATGACGGCTGACAGAACAGAGTGGAAGAGGAAAACGTGTTGCGCCGACCCCAAGTAACATGGGACAAGGGCAGGAAGATGATGAAGTTTTAAATGTTCTAACCAAACTTCAAATATCGCCACGACTCCTGTATTGTTGTTTGCACTTATAATAATTTACATGTGTAACATAGCCTGGCACCATGAATAGTAATTTTTCATACCAAAAAAAAAGGTATAACCCAGTAATATTATTGCTCAAAGTTGCTTAGTTATCCTCGTGAAAAGGCGAGGCAGACTGAAGACCTGGCAAGGATCGCGGGAAGCCGCTGGATGGGGACGGCGCAGGACCGGTCATTGTGGCTGTCTTTGGAGGAGGCCTATGTCCAGCAGTGTGCATCGTTCGATTGATATGATAACAATGATGCGTAGTTAAATGACATACCCATGAAGTGTCTTTTTACACCTCGTAAAGTCGATAGCTCGCTCATCTTCTTACCTCATTTTACCATGCAAAGGTCATTAAGTAATACTTTTATCGTTCCAATAAAATCCAAATACCAATCGCAACTGAAACCTTTATCACCAAGACAATTACACCCTGTATATAAGAATCGCGTGTTCTGCCAGACTTCAACAAAAGATTCTAAACACCCTCTAGCAATAACGGAATTTAACGGAGATCGTTAACGTTAGCGTGTTTTTGACGGGTGTTAACGATAACGGAAATCGTTATTGCCATCACGAGGGCTATTGTCACCGCCTTTGGGCTTTTAGTGACTGTCAATTGGATTAATAGTGTTGTAACCTCGTTGAATATAAATATATTAGGGAAAGTGTCGGGGCTGGGGAGGAGGGGGGGCTGGTGATTGATGTGTTTCCGCGGTTTTATATAGTACTTTTTAGGTGTTAATGACTATGTTTTTATTGGCATGTGAATTTATTTGGGTGATGTCTCAATTTGAATTGTGGTTTTGAATTTTTGTGTGGGTATTAAAATTTAATTGCTGTGGATTATGGAGCGTGTAAAGCGATACGGCTAATTACGAATCTTATTTGATACGTTAATTTTGTAATTCATTCAACACTAGGTTCTACTCGCGGCTTTGCTTGCGTTAATAGCCCTAAACTACTTTAAATTATGTGTGTATGAAAATTTTCAGTTAGTTTTGTGAAGTCGTTTAAAAATGAAGAAATAACAAACAAACAATAAAATAATATAAAGTAGTAGATATACATATATTTTTTAAATACGTGTAAGTTTGCCGTAAACCAGGCCAGGAAAAAAAGAAAATGGCTACTAATCTTAAATACGAACCATTGCTCATAGCGTTAAAAATATTCTTTGTATTAAAACCAAATAATAAACCATTAACATTTTACATGTTCATTGACTGTTCAAATTCTAAGAAAGGAGTTACGGAGTCAAATTATTAATTAACAAACCTCAGACATCAATTAGCAGCCGGCTCGTTAGTGAGACATTCCTAGAAATTCTGTGTAGAGATATTTTACTACATACCAAAGTTGGTTAACTCGAAATCAGCTTGTCTTTTGTTTTCTACTAGTTCAAAACCCTAAAGTCTATTTAAGCCAAAAACTTAGCTCGGAGTTAGTTGATAAGACGAGATTAAATTAAAAAAACACATAACATAACATCACGCCTGTAATCCCCGAAGGGTTAGGCAGAGGTGTACCTATTAATACACCCACATTTCGCCAGTTATGTTTTTAGTTCCATGTAATAGGGGGCGAGCCTATTGCCATCAACCGGGCACAAATCCAGACTCCGAGGCTGCTACTGAGAAATTCCTGATGGAAAAACCTAATAACACTTTGCCCGACCTGGGAATAAAACCCAAGACCTCTTGCACAGCAGTCGCGCTTGCGACCACTAGACCACCGAGGCAGTAAAAAAGATAAGGGTAGGTCTTTTTTATTAAATTAAAAAAGATAAGCCTATTATTGTCCCACTGCAGGACAAAGGCCTCTTCTCATAAAAAGAAGGCACGAGCATTAATCACCACGCTTGCTCAAAGCGGATTGGCGAAGTATGCATATCAAACGAAGTAAACAAGCATACACATATACATAAATACATAAACTCACGCCTTTTTCCTATGGGCAGAAACCACAGAACGCCACCTGCTAATCGTAGCAGGATGGCCTTACAATACATAATATATTTATTCCTTTAGCCTCATCCATGTTCATAAATCTCGTCATACATGCACGCCGATTACGAGTACTGCGCATCTGACCTTTCTGAAGAACCTGACCAATAAGGTCAGTGTACAAAGTAAAATTCAGTAAAAAATATTTTCGAAATACGAATTTAGTTTTTGTTGTGTAAAATTACTGTTTATCTTTGCGTGCAATGCAACGCCTGAAAAAGATTTAGCTCTTAGATTAGGCAGTCGCTCCATGTAAAATATTAGTATTCAGCTGCATCCGTTTAGACTGGAAGCCGACCCCAACATAGTAGGGAAAATGCTAGGCAGATGATGATAATGAATAAAATTTATATACTGTAAAAGAAAGATATGTACTGTACTCCTACATAATATATATTTCTCATTAATAGTTTTTAACTAGGCCTCTATTCACAGTGGTACAAATAAGCAATTCTGCCGTCATAACTAAGAATGCAGTAATCGCAAAATGGCGGTTACGAGATAAACGCAAAAAACATATTTCATATCATCTGAGCAAGATGTTCGTATTTATTTGGTCATAATATATATCTAAAAATTCGGAAAAAAATCATGCTTTTACAAGATAATTTTCCTTTATTTAATTTACTAATAAATGCAATTATAATACGTATTACTGCGTTTCGGTTTAGTATCAAGTCGTTTCTGAGTCAACGGATACTAAAACTAAATGCAGCACTTGCGCGTATTACTGCATTATGTCTTAGCACAAGTCGATTACTGCATTATTTTTTAGTAATTATTGCCATTATTATACGCTCGGAACTAAGTTAAAGTGTACTTAAGTATGTTCTCAAGGACTTATATAGGTAAATGCACCTATATAAGTCCTTGAGAGGTTCAGGTTAAGGTTTCTTTAGTCTCTTAGCTACGACCTAAGTTTTTACATCGTGGATTGCAAATAAAGTATTGAGTAAACTCCTCCAATTGAGTACTCCACCGAATGACGTCGCCGAACTGATTTGCTAAGACAAAACGCGGCAATGGATCGCACTGCTACGACTTCGCAAGCCTTTACTACATTTAAATGCAGTAATGTGGAGTACTGCGTTTTAATTTAGCAATTTCTGTACTGAATTTAAAACAAAATAATACAGTAGTGGATATTACTGCAAGGGTATTCTTGCAAGTACTGCATTCTTTCTTAGGTCATGTTTAATACTGCGTTTTTTCTTATCATTGAAGCAGTTTTTATGCAAGTACGGCGAAAATCATTACATAAAAAACTTACTTCGAGTGAATTTTTTTATGAAAACATATTTTTTTCATGTACATGAACCTCTTGGGATGCCATTTCTAGAAAAAAGTGAAAATCTCAAAAATGTCGATTACTGCATTCTTTGTTATCAGGGCAGAATTACTGTAGGTTCTAGTGCTGAATAGTTGATACTTACTTTAGGTTCTCTAAAAATCATTGCTTCACATTAATTTTCTTTAGACTCATATTGTTCCCACAAAGGATCGTAGCAGGTGGCGTTCTGTGGTTTCTGCCTTCCTCCATAGGAAAACGTCGTGAGTTTATGTGTATCATTGCTTTAAAGTCATAAGATCTCTGATCTATGACTGAAAACAGTCGAGAGCGTTTGTATAGAGAAAACATCACCCGAGTTTCCTCTTAATCATAATATTTATCAAGCCCAACACTAATTTGATTTACTTTTGATATTCTAAGCAATTTACATTCAAATCGGATAGCTTTATTTGTGATCAGTGTAAGCTATTTTGGTTTCTACGCAAACAAACGTCTTAAATCTGTTTGTCTCACTAGTTATTGGGGTCTATTGATTATTCAATTTACCCCGATTTGCATAAAATTTTATGCAAATCTGGGTAAATTGAATAATATATGTACAAATAGGTTATTTGGTAGTAAGTCAGGGTATCTAGCTGTCTTTAAGAAGATTTTGCTTGATCTGGTTTTGACCTTTATATTCTTAATTAACATAACACCATTGATTATCCCATTGAACTCCATATACCATCTCATACAGATTTGGTAATGTCGATATGGCCGTTCACAACCGGGCACGGGCAAGTACCACTGTGACCTTTTCTATTTCATATTACTGTAGGGGAAGGTTGCTATGAATGGACCACTTAACTTTACAAGCCCAAATCTCAAAAAGTATAAGTGTTAAAATGAAAGCAGTTTATTATTTTTATTTCGTAAGATCTTTATTTATAATAATCAAACGCACAAACAATTCGGGCTTACACTTTTCTATAAAAACGAAGAAAACTAAATCTTGGGCTGTTGCCTTCTTTGGACCATGAGCACCTTAATTGGACCACCAAGTTGCCATCAATGGACTTCGAGAAATTTGTTCTAGAGGTCCAATCGAGGCAACTTATTATAATACTTTTCAAATGTAGTAATGGAGTCTGTTAGAGTAATGCCATACAAACAATTTTCCAATTCAAAAACGTGTTTAAAAAGCTCCTGCTTTAATTCTGGAGGTTGGTCACTTCCGGAACCCGGTATCTGGACGTGTTCCTTTGCTTTTTGGCTAACTCCATCTAACCTTCGTTTAATAGTTGCTTTCGGCACTCCATAAATTGTAGTTGCTTCGTTTAAACCAACTCTTTGTTACGAACTGATTCTATAGCCAGGTACATACTAGTTTCATTCCATGTGAAGTACTTTCTTTTATTTGGCGACATTCTGGAATTTTAAATTTATATTAATTATTATGACCAAAAAATACAATAAAAAGTTGCTATGATTGGACCGGTCCAATGGTGGAACTGTCTTGAGGTCCATTGATGGCAACAAGGTACTGGTTAAGAAAAACTAAACTAAAATATTCATGGACATGATTAGACAAAATTGAATAATACTCATGGAACCTCAAATAAACTGTCCAATATTTAATAACAGTGCTCATAGACAAATATAAATACAATAATACTTACGCCAAATTGTCCTGAGTCAAATTATAAGATTTACACCGCCGCAAACACAACCACACGCGTCACTCCTCACTTCATGCCCCAGCGTCACTGAGGTAAGAGGGGGGTGCAACTGAGTCGCCAGGGACACATTTCGACTAGTTTAGGTGTTGCTAGCTTGCACAGTTTTGGAAATACCTTGGTGGTCCAATGAAAGAGCTAGTCCAATGATCGCAACCTTCCCCTACCTACTTTCTCAATTTGTCTTAGACAACAATATCATCGGTGAATGAAAACATCGTGAGGAGACTTATAATAAATATAGCATAACATCACATAACATCACGCCTGTAATCCCCAAAGAGTTAGGCAGAGGTGTACCCATTAGTACACCCACATTTCGCCAGTTATGTTTTTAGTCCCATGTAATAGGGGGCGAGCCTATTGCCATCAACCGGGCACAAATCCAGACTCCGAGGCTGCTACTGAGAAATTCCTGATAGGAAAACCCAATAACACTTTGCCCGACCTGGGAATCGAACCCAAGACCTCATGCACAGCAGTCGCGCTTGCGACCACTAGACCAACGAGGCAGTCAAAAATATAGGTAAGCCTGAAATCGCCAATCCGCCTTGAGCTAGCGTGGTGATCAATACTCATGCCTTCTCTGTATCGGATGAGGCCTTTGTTTTAAAATAATAGGCTGGTATTATTATTATATTTTTACAAAAAAGCACGAGCATTGATCATAGGCAGACTAGCGATTTTAGACTAATTTTTATTTACCTACACGTCCAGGGTTGAATTTGGGATAAGCCTGCCATACTGTTCCCACTCACTGCAACTCTTGAAAGCCAGAATCAACAGAGGAGGCCACTAGAAAAGCGCCGAGGCAATGAAGCTCGACGAGTCCTAGAGAAACGATTTTCTTGGGTCCCGCAACGAAATTAATCGGAAAAAAATAGCGGAGGAGTAAGAAAAAATATAATTTCCATTGCCGTCCAAACAAGCGTCTAGAGTTCTTCACGATGTCATTTATGACCAAGATAAACTTGGAAAGTACATATAAATTGAAAAGGTCACGTTTGAAGTTACCTGGTATCGAACCCACAACCCTGAGAGCCATCTAAAAGGTGCGTATTATCACATATCTGTCCGTAGAACAATTTCTATCTCGCGCAACCCTTCACACATAATTAAGAGACTTATGTATTATATCCCCTGAAATAATATCACACGTGTGCAGAAAAGCCTTTACATTACTATTGTTACGTAAAATAAAATGTGTGACCTCTACTCGGTCATGGGGTGAAAGTCCTAATGAAAACAAACAACTTTTACTATGGAATCGACCTTGAAAATATAGGGATATCTGCGCCCAAACTTTTAGCATAGATTTAGTACAGGCGACAGCGCTTTAGGGTAAATACTGCGGCATCTTATGCGGTTGTATTAAGAGCGATTTTACAATAAAAAGGTATTATGTGATATAATGGCGACTGTACAGACATTATTCTTGACATACGACATTTTTTTTTTTTTTTGCTGCATCCTTCTGCTATTATAAACGTATATGTTTGTAAGGATGGATGGGGGGGCACATGGATGAACGGATGGATGGATGGATAATGTTGGTTTGTTAGTCTTTCAAGTTTACAATCTGAACGGAATTCGCTGAAAGGCACATATATATTTTGTTACAAGTTCAAAATGTACATCGTTGTTCATTTTCTATATCTAAGTGACAACATTTTTTTGGTGGCTTAATTTTTATTTTATGTATCCATGGCAACAGAAATGACTTTGATGTCTCTTACAACCAGTATGTTGCGAAAATAAAGCAATATTGTTACACACATAATGAACACTCAACATAAAAAAAACATGTCATTGATTAGAACTAGTTTTATTAAATGATTAATGAGTTAGATTTTGTTACACCACCCAGATTTCTATCTTGACTTTTTAAAGTTTTTATCAAAGGATTTTGATTCTTATTTCTAGGTATCTGTCTCATTTAATCTTAGTGTTTTAAACAAGTTAGAGTTAGAGGACAAGTTTTCAGCACTAAGTTGTAATCTACTCTCTAACTAATTGGATCGATGTAGTTTGTCTTAGCAACAGTCCTTTAGCGAGACGTTCTTCGGGCAAACGGTGTTCGGGCAAACGTTCATACAGACGATCGTTGGTTAGGCAATCGTGCACTTAAGTGAAAGTTTTTTAACAATGTACTGTCCACTGCAGAACAAAGTCATACATACATAAACTCACGCCTTTTTCCCATGGGGGTAGGCAGAAACTACAGAACGCCACCTGCTACGATCCTTACATACTTCTTTTGCCTCATCCATGCTCATACATCTCGTTATACAAGCACGCCGGTTACGAGTACTCCACACCTGACCTTTCTGAAGGACCTCACCAATAAGGTCAGTAACAAAGACATCATGAAGAAAAATCACAAGCAAGGATTACCATGCTTGCTCAAGACGGATTGACGATTTCTAACCTATCATTCTATAAGTCTAGAATTTCTTATAATTTTTTTAACCCTAAGACCTAAGACCTATGTCATCGTCTGCGAACCCTTTTTCCGACTATGTTGGGGTCGCCTTCCAGTCTAACCAGATGCAGCTGAACACCAGTATTTTACATGGATCGACTGCCTACCTTAACTCTACAACCCAGTAACTGGGTAATACGATACCCCTTGTTAAGACTGGTAACGTAAAAAGTACATATGAATTGAAAAAAAATCATTTTTGAATGCTCGGTTTCTAAGCCCCAACTATTCACAAGAGAAGCGAATGTCTTAACCACTGGTCCATCAAGTCATGCAGTGTCATAAAACCCCCGATTTTTCCATAGTAACAGTCCAATAACTCTTAGCTAAGAAAAAATCAACGACCTTGAATTTGCCCTCGGCCTCCGAAAATTCTCAATTTACTTGGAAGACGCTTGTATACTGAAGTTGATTTCTCAATAGAGAGTAACGAATGAGTATACCCAAGGGGTGATGGGCCGCGAAACTACCACTAATATAATCATAATATCAACGCGTATCCAAAACTATAAAAGAGATTGTTATTCGTGGTAAGAGTCATCGACGTTTGAAGATCGTTCAAGAGCAAAGTTCTGAAATAAATTGAAGAGGTTCTGCTTAAATTAATGGAAGAGGCCGTGTTGGAAAGTCGTTTCGATAGTATTTACAGTAAATGACATGATTTTCAAGAATGTAATTTGAACACGTTGGCTAGTTACTTACTTCAAAATATGTCAGGGAACATTTTGTATTAGATATACAACATGTAACGGAAAGGGTATATACATGCCAAGAGCAAGGCATCTTTGGATGATAACAAACGATATGGCAAGGGTTTTTTAATCCTATCTCTGCATGTTCGGAAATTATGATCAACAAAGAACACCGCCTGCAGTAGGCTACTATGCGGTACTAGGCGCGCAGAATTACGGAAGAGATTTATCGTGATATTAGGCAAGTAATGTTAGTGGAAATTATGTGATCATAAAAGAAATATTCCTTATGCCTCCCCTATCCAAAAATATTCCATACATTTAAATTTTCTAAGGTAGAATTTGAGTTTCGGGAAAGCAATAGTCAAAAATACAATTTTTCGAAGCAATTGTAATGATGACGGTCCACGAGTCTCTGAGAGCATCAAATCTATGTCTTAGGAGCCTCATAATAAAAATACTCTGAGTTTCGAATAACTCATACCTGTTTTATTTATAGGATAACATACACACATAACATCACGCCTGTAATCCCCGAATGATTGAGGCAGAGGTCACCAGTTATATTTTAGTACCAAGTAATATGGGCCGAGCCTAATGCTATCAAAAAGGCACAAACTCGGACTCTGAGGCTGCCTGAGAAATTCCTGATGTAAAAACCCAATAACACTTTGCCAAACCAGAGACAAGACATTTCTTTTTGCCAAATGGCCCCTAACAAGTCAAGAAACACTATCCTAACACATAAAAACCTCAAAAAACAAATAACATCCCCTTAACTTCCCCAAAGTAACCCTATGAACATCTGAACCGACCATAACCCTATCAAAATGTCATTGCAAACTATATTCTTACTTTCATTGTAGGAATCAGGCAATTAGAGTCGTTCCCCACGTCGGGGTCAATGTGACCCCGGCCATAATGTGAATTGTTCTAGTTCCCTATCGTTTTAGGTCTGAAGTTTATCTTGAATCAGATCGATTTAGAACTGCCGTTTTCCAGCCGATAGCTGTTGATGGTAGGTTTTGCGTTTGTGCTTAAGCAAAGACTCGATTAAGCTTAATCTGAAGAGGGTTTCAAATTCAAATCTAAAGTTAACTGAACTGCGTCCCGTTAAACAAAAACTTTGAAATTAGGAAAAAAAAATTGAAGAAAAAATGGGAATAATTATAAGAACTAGTGGTCAAAATTCGACCATATTTGTCCTGAGTTGGATGCCCAGGTCTAGGAAAGTGTTATTAGGTTTTTTCATTAATAAATCACTCAGTAACAGCCCGGTCTTCGGAAAATGGTACTATGATATCCCCGTGACTCGGAAAGCACGTAAAGCCGTCTTGGCTGTCATTTGTAAATCTTTGGCTGTCGTTACGCGTACTCATAAGTTGGAAATTCTGGAAAATAGTCTTACTAAAGGTATCGTGTTTTTCAGTAACTGAGTTTTGGAGGTCAGATAGGCAGTCACTTCATATAAATAAAGTCGGAAAGGCAAGGCAAATAATCTAACAGGTGAAGTAGTTGGCTAAGCATTATTTCTGTCACTATCACACAGCTATCAAATTATAAGTGCAAGACAGAGATGAAACATAGCTAAGCCAAATTATGTGATAATTACCGCTTATATTATTTCCCATTTTGAATATTAATTCAAACTCGCAATTCTGTCAGTCACTGCAAAGGAATATAGTTGACTGACGTTTTGAGCCTAACGGCCATGCGTCGGAATTCGAATTTCGAAAATTTCGGTAGCTTTGTGACGTCAATCAATGTGTCATCGATCAAATGGAGACAGGTAGGTTATTCCCGACTTTTGTAACGCGAAAAAGGGATGAAATGAAAATCATAGTCAGTCAAATCATTTTTCAAATCATTATTTTACTTGGGGCTAATTTTTCAATCGTCAGGTAACTCTTAACGGAGGGATAAATATGGCGGTTTGACAGCTTTTGTATAGAAAACATGTCAAACTGTCATATTTATTCTTTGGATAAAAGTTAACGGACTACTGAAAAATTTTACCTTAGAACATAACAATTAAGGCAATTTCGAAAATTATATACAAGAATAAAAGAAGGAAGTATGTATGGAGTTTCTTACCCATTCTTTTCCATACGAAACTACCTTTTAGAAAGGGTAACTAGATTCAATTAATTTTTCTCGTACATGATTCAAAAGTGCTATTTAATGGCCTTATTAAAATAAATGATTTGACTATTTATTTATGTAACATTAAATAGAATGGCCAAAGCTAACTACACTATCGAAACATGCAATTTACATTTATTTTTATTCATTTATAACTATGACTTTGCACAACTATTAAACTACGAATGCTAGACATAGACTGGAACATAGCCAAGACAAAATACGTGCAAGTAACGTTAACAAACCTCAGTCTAACTTTTTGTGGTAAAACATTTTCGAAAATCTCGGCAGACGAAGTCGTGGGCAAGCAACGTAGGTACCTAGTTTACAAAACTTTCACTACCATGTCAAACAAGAACTTGAAAAGCCACAACTTGAAGTCTTGAACTCATTGTGTGTTATCTAATTTCGTCCCTTACTTTAGTTTAGCTTAGACTCAACTTGGGAAGCTTGTTGCTTTTCTTCTAAATTCTGTCTAAGTCAATTTAAGTTTCTTACGACATACACCAGAAAAGGTTCTTTAGAGACAGTACTGAGTCTATGTAGTTTAGTGCAACTATATAGTCGATCAGGGGTTACCAACCTTTTTAAAATGGTGACTCCCTTTACGAGTTGTAATTTTTTTTGTGACGCGATTTCGTCCTTGTAAAATATCGGTTATCGCAGGCATTAAAAATACTTTATTATTTATTATTTTAATTAATAAAGGAAAACTTCAACGATAATAATCTTAGCTATTATTATTTATTGGAAAATATAACAGTATAATGATTGTATTATTTCTGCTATTTTGGGCGCAGAATGCTTGTAGGTAATTTCAGATCTTATTGTGTCTACATTTGTAATGGAAATAAAATCCAGAATTACTTTGCTCCCTTCGAGCCAAAGGTCAAGACTTGGCCGGTATTGTAAACAAAGATCAACTTGTTTACGTAAAAGAAATATGAGAACCAAATAAATAGTAAATAATCTTAAGAGGAATGGTGCCGTATAAAATGTTGGCAATCTCTGAGTACCGTTCGATCTTAGTTAATAGATTTTGTCTTTCACTTGGTACTTGGCCAGTGGCTAAGACACAGGTTATGGGTTCGGAACCAATGTGACTCTTTCAATGCTCATGACTTCTCTGTAAAAGAAGAGCCCTTTGTCTTGTGGTGAGACAATAATAGATAACTTATAATATTAAGTTTCTTATTTGAAAAATTACTACTATTATTAATGCGAAAGTATAGATGGACGGATTTTGCTACTCGATTACGCCAGAGCGGCTGAACGAATCTGGATGAAATATGGCACAAAGGTAGATTATAGTCTGGAATAGCACAAAGCCTACTGTACGCGCATGCCTCAAAGAGCTGTCAGCACAGGGACGGGTTCCCAACGGGGCCAAACGCCTACCGGGGACTTAACAGGATACCGTGGCCCCGGAACGTAAAGGGCCACAGAAGGAACAGGCTGATTTTTTAGTCAGTAAAAGTCTGACGGTCCCTACCGCCCCACCCAGGGCGGAAGAAGTCATTTGATGATGACACCTTAAAAAAAAACCTACTTTTTATCGCAGAAAAATTTACGATTTTTGTAGGATAGGAAGTACTTATGATGCTACTTATGAAACATCTAAAACGATTTGCTGACAAAAAATGACAAGTAGGTACTTCTTCTTCATTAAATTAAATACCCTTTTAGTATAAATAAACATTGAAAAGAAGGAAGGGTCACAATTTAATGCAAGCTCCCGTACATCTTTATCTTACATATTGACTTAGGCAATATCCACCGACCTTTCAGGCCTAAATCAGGATGATACTCCAAAACCGTTAATCCGCTGCATACATTTAAGATAAGCGCCTGAAAATCTTTGCCTTGACTTTGACCTTATTTTCAGTCATAATTGTATCTACGGGATGTTTCTAAATACTTAAATTAGGTGTACAGAGATACATCTATTTGTTGTTAACTACCTATACATAACATCACGCCTGTAATCCCCGAAGGGTTAGGCAGAGGTGTGCCTATTAGAACTCCAACATTTCACCTGATATGTTTAAGTCCCATGTATTATGGGCGAGCCTATTGCCAACAACCGGGCACAAAACCAGACTCCGAGGCTGCTACTAAGAAATTCGTAACGGAAAAACCCAATAACACTTTGCTCGTCTTTGGAATCGAACCTAAGACCTCATGCTCAGCAGTCGCGCATTGCGACTACTAGACCAACTAGATAGTATGTAGTAAAACGCTCTTATTTTGACATTACAAACAGACACTTCGATTTTATTTACTTGTATAGATATATAGATAAGATCAGCAGTAAAATAGAAGATATAAAGACACTACACGAATTGAAACACCCTATGTGTAGGTATATATCATGGAGGGTTCAATCCCTTTCATAGAGCTGAGTGCGGACTGATATTAACTTCGACCCTTGAAAGTAGGTATCATAATGAGTCTAACCTTACAAGGTTCTAGGTACCTGCATGTTTTTTTAATACTATTCCGAGTAGTAACCTGAGTCTTGAAATTAGTTGTTTCTATGCCAGTTAGAAGAGTTTATGTTTTTTTTGTGAGAATTTTGTGAGTAATTGAAAACATCACGCTTGTAATCCTTTAAGGGTAAGCAAAGGAGTACCTATTAGTACACCAACATTTCGCTAGTTATGTTTTAGTTCCATGTTATAGGAGACCAGCTTATTGCCATCAACCGGGCACAAATCCAGACTCCGAGGCTGCTACTGAGAAATTCCTGATGGAAAAACCCAATAACACTTTGCCCGACCTGGGAATCAAACCCAAGACCTCATGGCAACGAACGCAATTGTTATAATATGTATACCTATGTTATGGTTATTATCTATGAGTCTTTTATAAACTAAAAATAAAAAGTGTACTACTATTTATATGTACCTATTATAAAATTTATTTAAAAAAAAAATCCTTGACGGCGGCCATCTTGGGATTTTCATTAAAACATAGCTCAACACTCCCAACTAATTCATCTTTCAAACAAAAAAAAAACAAAATCTAAATTGGTTCATCCGTTCGGGAGTTACGATGCCACAGACAGACACACACAGACACGTCAAACTTATTACATCCCCTCGTTTTTGCGTCGGGCTTTAAAAATCTGTTGATAAGTTTTGTTGTTGAACTAGTTCATAATACAAAGCAATATTTTCACGCCATGCAAAGGAATATTTGCGAAATATTCTGTTGTATAACGTGTCTTTGTGTACTGACGTAGATGTTCGCTTTACAATGGCACATGCAATCACATTCAAACGTTTTAATATATATTGAGCTGTACATATGTATGTCAGACATTTTGTGAATATTTGACTATTGATGGTACAACAAGCTACATTATTCATAAAAAAAATTAAAAAACACGACTGCAAAAATTGCACATATTTGTACTTTGTTTACTTGTAAATTTTCTTACGACATTTTTTATTTACAGTGTTATATATTTTTAAATGTACTTGTCATATTCTAGACGATAAACATAGACACGACCAGATTCATAAAAGAAATAAATTGAGGCTGGTATTAATTTACGTTTTAAAGTGACCACACCGGTTTATTTTTATTTTGCACTAGCCTTTATTACTCGGAAAGATGCAAGGATTGTAACCATACCCCATACATCTAAATCGGTTCAGACGTTTCAAAGTTATGGTGGAATAAAGAAACTCACATACATACATACATACATACACTCCTTTTTTTGGGGCAGTTGTGTAAAAAAGTAGATGGCACACTCATAATTTTATTGTGTTGTTATTATTAACAAAATAAACAAACTAAAGTGAAATGAATGACTAAAAGTTTTTTTACGTTACAGTATTTAGTATACTTTTCTGAAATCCAAAATTGAATTGAAATCAGTTCAATTTAATTTCGATGTATGGTTTTTATACGTAATTGTCATGTGTTTTGAAAGAATTCAGAGTGGTAATTTTCGAAGGGCCCTAATTTAGGAACCTATTATTAAAAAAATGGTAAAGTAAAGGCATTTTTGACAATTGACATAATTATCAGTGAATAAAATGCAAACATTCCGAACAGTTAATATAATTACCTGCCTGAACAATTAACTCAATACAGAAACACTGCCGAGCAAAGGCCTCTTCTTATACAGAGTAGGCACGAGCATTGATCACCACGCTTGCTCAAGGCTCAATGGCGATTTCAGACCTATATTAAATATAACTTCAGGTGTCCTCAAGACGTTTACCTTTACCGATATCAGTGATCAGAAATACATAAAATAAGCCCATAAAAATCAATCTTACATGAAGAAACTCAACAGTTTCAATCAAGACTTATTATTCAATTAACTGAAAACAATTTCATTTCTTAAATGCCTGTAGGGTACCAAATCCCATCCCTGTCTACCCCTCGTTACGAGTTTAAGTTATCGGCAAACCATTTGCAGCTCTCAATCTTACTTCATCAGGAACCTTAATAAGGCAGCACGTCTATGAGAGCGGAGCGAATGAGCGGAGATGAGCGAGGAAGATGTGCGGAGCTGTGTAGCGGATTACCTTTGTCTTCTACGCAAACACTTTAAATTTCATGACATCTTGGATAGTATTTGGAAAAATATACTTGAGTTATCTGTCAGTTACCTATTTCTATTATAATACTCGCTTCTGAAAATCGAGCATTATCATGCGCAACCTGTAACGATACAATTTGTATACATTTTGAATGTGTATTTGTATTTTGTATGTGTGTACATTTGTACACTTGCTTTAAATATTAACTTATTGACATTATTTTTTAACAAACAAAAAGACAAAAAATCTAAATACTATATTTTCGGCATTAGAATCATTCCCTGACTTCGTAGCATTTTATTTTTTATAAAAAAATATTCAATGTACAGTTTTGACTTCGCTACAATTTTTTTATAATTATAATATGTAGATATAGTCACGAGCAAAAACAAGTATACACTTAGCAAAATTCAATAGCGATTTTCTTGTGAAATAAAAGTTGTAACTTTGATATAAGACCTATTTCATAGCAGTCTTGAATTCAAAATACTATATTCCTAAAAACGTGACATGTCAATCTAAATATTCGAAGAATATCGTTTCGTAATGTTCTAAGTGTATACTTATTTTTGCTCGAGACTGTACCTTTGTGTACCTAGATGTTGAAAATCGAATCTTACAATGATACATTAGAAGCAAATGCTCGTCCGTCAGGGAGGCAGTATTCTAAAATAATGCTCTAAATCTAAACTTTGATTGTTACATTACAATACTCCCAAGAAGAAAGCGTCTTTAGAAGCAAATTGTTAGAATTAAACTATCTGATCGTTTCATGTGTGTACCCGCATCTGGCCAGAACCATTTGCCAGATATGTCTTTGTCCATGTTCAGATTGATGTGTCTGTGTGGTAGCCTTAAGACTAATCTCTACTCCATTGTAGCCGTGTCCATGAGACAATAGACGTGATTTTAGTGGAATCCTATTGGTTGTTAATCTATGCATCTTCTAAACAAATTAATTAATATTTAAGTGTCAGTTTGAATTGTCAAAATATCAGTTTTTTACACGATTGTTAAACTATATTTAAAGAAAAAATGGCATATTAATTTTAAAAAAATATCTCTCGCTGTTTGTTCCAGCCAATCTTCGAAACGGCTGGATCAGTCTAGACGCCAGTGAGAGTCCCGTGTAATTCAGATCAGACATGACTTTCACTGGCAGATAGATGATGTTAAAAGGAGTAACTTGAGCTACGTTTATTTTAGAGAAATAATTAAGGGCTTCGTACGGAAAATTTCGATTCGGTAGTTTAGTTGTCAAAGTTTAACTGACAGACAAACAGACAGACATAGTTGTTTCAGCATTTATAATAATAATATTAGTATGGATTAATAAATGATATAATAATATTTTCTCAGCCCCGCTCCTCCAAGCCCCAATGTCGGCAGCCTAACTATCAGTCAGTAAATTGAAGCCACAGCTCGTTAGTATAATGGCACGAGGAGCCGACAATGTTTACAATCTAAATGTTTAACACGGAGTGGGCTAATTTGTGTCTCGGGGTTTGGAGAAGATTTTCTTTCTGTGTAAGTCACTGAGAAGTTTAGACTAAGCCAGCCCTTCCCAAAGTGGGCGATAATGCCCCCTTGTGGGCGCTGTAGGCCTAAAGGGTGGCGTTCAGAGACCCAGGAAAAAAATCGGTGCGTTGTGTAGAGGCTTGGGGCGATTTTTAATCTCATCTGTGGTCTTTCATGTGTGGTGATTTTTAAGTAGATGAAAAAAATATTTATTCTTAAAGTTAACAAAATAAGTTTGGGTACCCCTGGACTAAGCTAAGCTATTTTTAGTTGGAAATGTGGTTAGGTAAGGGATAGTACCTAAGGACTGTTTATCTAGACAAAATTTAAAGTTAAGAATATATTTTACGTAGATTAACTAGTTTTTGCCGCAACCTTAGTCTGCATGAAAGTCGCTTATCATGGACGCAGACAAAGTCGCGGATTAAGAAGTAGGTAGACTATGTCTTATCCAGATTTCAAGGTTACCTTTTTGTCTTTCATTATAATTCAGGTTCAGACATTTTGCCGTAATGAGGCGAGTTTCTTTCGCATTTATAATTAGTAGAGTAGAAGTGTGGATAGATATAATTTTGGTGTATCTATTTACTGTTAAAATTGCAAGAATTTGGATGGATAAATGTTTGTTACTCAATCACGCCTGATTTGTTGAATGAATATGGATGATAGGTACAGATATATATTGTAGTCTGAAATGGTAAAAGTCAAAGTCAAAACATTTATTTCAATTAAGTCATTAACACGCACTTTTGAACGTCATTATATACGAAAATAACACATAACATCACGCCTGTAATCCCCGAAGGGTTAGGCAGAGGTGTACCCATTAGTACACCCACATTTCGCCAGTTATGTTTTTAGTCCCATGTAATAGGGGGCGAGCCTATTGCCATCAACTGGGCACAAATCCAAACTCCTAGGCTGCTACTGAGAAATTCCTGATGGAAAAACCCAATAAAACGTTGCCCGATCTGGGAATTGAACCCAAGACCTCATGCACAGCAGTCGCGCTTGCGACCACTAGACCAACGAGGCAGACGAAAATAAAAAGAATTTAATCCAGGTGCCAATTCCAATAGGTATTTTGGTATGGAGAAGAATAAGCAAGAAACTATATACTATAAAGAAACTTTAAGAAAAATGAAACTATATACTAACAAGAAACTATATGCAATGATATGTAAAAAGTATTACTAATTAAGAATAAAAAATTTAGCACGTATACTTATATACTTTGAAAAATGTACAGTTCCCGTGACATAATATATAAACTTTGACGCGATCGAAGTCGCGACCAGAACTAGTATACATTCGTCTATCTGTTCTCAAACACAGCCATGCTTATATGACGTAGGTAAGTCTGGCAACTTCGGTATAACAATCCTTAATTGCTATAATCACTTTAGTAGCCTTCAAGTGTAACGTACTGTAAATCTAAAACATAAACACAAGTACCTACATACACTCCACAACTTAGTAGCAACAAGGTTTCTTCATTAGCAAAACTTATAAAATCAACATATGTACATGCAGTTTATAACTCGTGTCTACTCGTATTATGAAAATGTTTATAGAACTAACTTGTAAGAGAATGCGAGATCGCTTCGTGTATAGCGTGCCTAAGATGCAAAGTCTAATGGTGAAGGTTATGAATTCTGGGGTTGTTTAAGCTTGAACATTTTGTATTTATTACTACAGAGTACAGTGCAGTATTAGTTATTAGACATCACTGACGTAGTCCTAGGAAAGCAAGTTAAGCCGTTGGTCCCGGCTGTCATAAGTGGATCTACGACAGTCGTTGCGGGTCGTCAAAAGCCTAAAGTCTGACAACCAGTCTTACAAAGGGGTATCGTATTACCCAGTTAATTGGTTGTGGAGGTCCAATAGGCAGTCGCTCCACGTATAATACTGGTATTCAGCTGAAGCCAACCCCAACATAGTTAGGAAAAGGCTAGGCAGATGATGAACTAACCAATTGAAAATTGTTTTTAGCTAACTAAACTGCAAACCTCTTGTTACTGGGTTGGTACCCTATTACATGGGACTTAAACATAACTGGCGAAATGTGAGTGTACTAATTACACCTCTGCCTAACCCTTCGAGGATTACAAGCGTGACGTTATGTTATCCTAACTAATATTATAAATGTGAAAGTAAGTTTGTTTGTTTGTTTGCTACCATTTTACGCCTAAACCACTGAACCGATCATCCTGAAATTTTGCATATACGTTGCCAGGTGTACAGGGACGAACATAGGGTACCTTTAATCCCGAAAAAAAGTACTGTTCCCGAGGGAAATCACAAAAACGTCCTTATGACAGTAGATGGCGCCACGTGTCTATCGGATCATGATTAAATTTTAAGTTTAAGCATGTAATACATTATGAGACTAGACTGTCGATAGACCAGTTTCAAGTAAACAACCTAGGAGTACGAAAGTTGTTTGCTTAATAATTTTTCATGCCCAAAACCGCTGAAGAGTATCCTGACATTTTGCATAAAGTGGCTTCCAGACGGACGGACTTGCGGTTACGGCAAACCGCAGGCCGCGGCTCCTAACGCTCCAAAAACACACCACCGCGGTCACAGTGGCGGCCTGAAGTGTCATTAGCGTGGTGATTGTGCTACAATCGGACAATAGGACGTCGCAATCGGACGTCAGTCAATATGGTTAACGGTAACGTTGTCTTATTACTCTCATGACTCATTAGTCCTCTCAGAAGATAAGAAAAAAGGTAGGAAAACCGTTTATTTAAACACTTGAGGTGTGAGGTAGAGATAAACTACAGTAACATGACGCGCCCTTCCACAATTCAAAACGTTTGAAAGTGTTTTTAATAGTATTAAAAATACTCACAACGCATGTGTGCGTATTGAGACGGCTCTCGAGACAAAAACAAATCAGCGATTTGTTGTCCGACTAGCGGCGTCAAAAATTACTCATTATTATTAGTATGGCGCTGCACTGAAATTCTCCATGAAAATGAGAGGTACGTCGTCTTGCGCGGTCGGCTATTTATGATTAGTTGACAAAAAATATCCTAGCCTGCCACTGAAGACGATTACTCACAAAGTCTTTCATACGAATGTGACTACACACATTGAAATGGTAATATGGAGGGAAGCGTCAAGGTATAATAGTTTATCTCTACCTATATTATCATTAGCATCGCATATTACTCTTAGGAATAGAGAAGTGTGAGTTAAATTTAAATTATTATTTAAATTCAACTATTTCTATTACAATTTCCATATTTGGCGTCATTTTACAAAGCAGTACACGCGGCCGGTTGTTAAAATTTGCAATTGACGCGGCCGCCACAACATTTCGCGTTTGTCTGTGACCCACTTTATATACGTTGTCAGGGATACAGAAAAACTGCGTAACTGACACTGTCATCACTGACACTGACAGGTGTAAACGCATTCATAGAGGATGCATGGAAGAATAAAGGTGAACTTATAACTACGCTCTGTCAATGAAGCATACTCTGCGATTACTCCGCTAATTGTAAATTGATTTGGATGATTCTTTTTTTGTTTATTTTTTCGAATTGGTCGCAAATAAATGCTGTCATGATCTGATGATGAACTTCGGAGATATGGAAAGGAAACTCCTCATAAGATCACAGCGCAGAACTGTATTAACAGTAAAATTGCTTTGTTTAATGCGTGTAGTCGATGATTGACTGAAGGAAGAGGTTAGTTGCTAAACTAACCGTGACCTATGTCGATGTATGTAGACAACAGTTTTTCAACGGCAAAGTTAAGTTTGTCCCTCAGTGCTGTTTATTTTTTCGTTAGAGGTATTTCCGGTGTGTTTTAATGAGGGTAGGTAGGTTACGTTTTTCAATTTTAGAATATCTCGCAGGTCCAACACACAACCAAAAGCTCATTGCGAGCCCGAGCAAAAATTACTGCTCAATCCTCGGAATCTTCCGTTCATGCCGCATTAAGAAGGCAAGCACAACCGGAGCGACAAGTAAATTTGAGAGCTGATGAGACATTTTCTTAAAGCCAGGAAAGACTAGAGAGCCAAGCCGTTCGCCCTCCAAGCTTCTCAGAGAATGACTGAAACGCCCTTTTAAACGCAATTGCTTTTGGAGGAACAAGCGGAAAGCCAGAGAGCTGTAAGAGCAACTGAGACGCCTTTTCAATCAAACACAACTTCGTCTCAGAGAACAAGCTCAGCCATTACAGCGACAGAAACTCTAAAATAGTCGCAGGTGAGAAGGACCTCTCTTGCAGAAATGCAAACTGAACGCCGACGGACTTTTATGAGTCACAGTCTGTTGGTCTGTAGGTATTTAATAATTCTGGATCTGGCCGAACAACAAGCCGAGTACAGCCCGAATTGATTGTCAAATTCTAAACAAACGCGGGCGAAGCCGCGGGTAAAAGCTAGTGTAATATAAAAAAAAATTACAAGCTTATTTTAGGTCCGAAACTAATCAGGCAATACTGAAACAAATTTTAGGTAAAACCATAAAGAATAAAACAAATATTGAGACACTGACAACAAAAAGTCTGTCAAACGGAGTTTTTACGGCCGAACGGTTTATGTTTGATACTTGACATGCGGACAGTACCTTCATACATAAGTTTTATGACATAGAACAAAAGGGGACATCCACCAAGTGAAGGAAACACAAACAAAAATTCAGTCTGTCATTCCAGTACATATAGTATCTGACAGACTCTTTGTTCAAGTTTTTTTTCTTTATTTGTCAATGTCACACATGTCAGTTGTAATGTCAAAAATGATAGATAAAAAAAGTCTGCTATTTCTGACATCAGTGAAGGAAAATATCGTGGAGTAACTTCTTATAAGTCTAAAATTGCTAATCCGCTTTAAGGTCGGACATCAATGCTCGTGCCTTCTCTGTATGAGAAGAGACCTGTGTCTTGCAGTAGGACAATTATAATAAGTCGGTATTATTTGCTTATTTCGAAAACGCTATTTTTAATGGTTTATCTACAGAGTGTTAGTGTAAACACCGTTATACTTGAAACCAGTGGTTTGGTTTAAATTCAATGAAAAAAAATATCTTTTTCTGTAAAATCTCCATTTTTCCTCAAAATTATTTCACCCTATATTACAATGATGTAATAAGTCAAAATTTATGTAGGTAGTTATAACGGACGGCCAGTGCAGCAGATCAACGCCCTTTGCGGTGATTACGTAACTCGGGCGCATAGTATCCATGAATTTACGGACGGTGTCGGACAGATATTTTTTTAATTTTTGAAAGAAAACTTTGTTTATTTATTGTTAAATTCAGATAAACATTTTTTTTATAATTAATGAAGTACCTATGGTTTTAGTGACAATGGTGTTTACACTAACAGTCTGTATATGAGTTAATGGTTAATACATTAAATAAAGCTAAAGAGATCTTTGTTCGTTTGTTTGCGCTAATCGAATTGGGAAAAAATACGTTTGTATAAGATAGCCAGAGTCATGTAGAATAGTACCTACCGACTATACAGAGTCATTGAAAATTTACCAGAAACCTGAACAAAGGTCATTGTACTCATCATTATGAACAACATTTACTATGGGACCAACCTTGAAATCATGAAAAAAAAATCAGCTGTTCCTACATTATGATCGTGTTGCATTTTTGTAAGGATTTTTTTTCAATGACCCTGTCTTCTTCTTCTTCTCGTGTCGATTGACTCAAATTTGGTCCGACCAATATTGAGCAACCTGTACAGCTCTGTCATTGGCCTCATTAAGGTCATGGATGTTGCATGTGGTAGGGCACGACGGGCAACTGAGGAGGTGACGCATGTCCTGTGATGGTGCTCTACACTGGCACTCCGTTTGGGATGGGTAAAGAAAGCCCCATTCGGCCAGATTAGTTTTACAGCGGCCAATGACCCTGTATAACATCAAGACGTAACTTGAATGGAAAAACCACGCAGACGAAATCGCGGACAGAACTTAGTTTAAAATATAAAATGATTGACGTTATATTTCAACTTAACATAACATTTTGAATCCCTTAATGTATAGATAAAGTTCTTTAACATTCAACACCTCACCCTTTCTACTTAATTAACAAACAACACGAAACTGAGTCGAAAAAATGATTTTAAATAATTAATTTGAACAAACTCGTGCCGCGGATGGGTCTTTAAATATTTATACTCGTGAATATTTCACTTTTCGTCGTAACTTTTCAACTTTTCTGGTTGTAATGGGTTACTTAATAACTTAGAAGTAATATTTGATTTAGGCTTTAGTTAGTATTTTGTCATGACTTTAGGTTAAGTTTTAGTGGAGCTTAGTTTTGTCATTCATTTAGGTAAACTAAGCATGAAATGTATTACTAAGTATAGTAAAGTATAGGTACAAAGGTATTTTGTGTCAATAAACTTATTTTTTATTTTTTTTATTAATACCTACTTATTTTATGGTTTATCCGTGACTGCCTCGTTGGTCTAGTGGTCACAAAGCGGGACTGCTTAGCATGAGGTCTTGGGTTCGATTCGCAGGTCGGGCAAAGTGTTATTGGGTTTTTCCATCAGGAATTTCTCAGTAGCAGCCTCGGAGACCGGATTTGTGCCCGGTTGATGGCAATAGGCTCGCCCCCTATTACATGGGACTAAAAACATAACTGGCGAAATGTGGGTGTATTAATGGGTACACCTCTGCCTAACCCTTTGGGGATTACAGGCGTGATGTTATGTTATGTTTTTATTAATACCTACTTATTTTATGGTTTATAAACGTCTGTAATAAACGTGTAATATTAAGTTTGGGCAAAGTGTTATTGTATTTTCCATCAAGAATTTCTCAGTAGCAAACTCAAACTCAAACTCAAACCATTTATTTCAATTAGACCATTAAAAGGCACTTTTGAACGTCATTTACAAGAAAATAAATAGAATTGAATATATTTGCCCCTTCCAAAAGGTAGGTTTTTGTATGGAGGAGAATGAACAAAAAACTTCTACTAAATCATATTGAATCTAGAGCAGTTGTAGCAGCCCCGGAGTCTGGATTTGTGCCCGGTTGATGGCGGAAGGCTCGCCCCCTATTACATGGGATTTTAACATAACGTTACAAGTGTAATATTATGTGTTTATACCGGGTGTAAAATGACACTTACTCAGGTGAAAGCTCTCTTTATAGCGTTTTTTTTTGTTTCGGACCGTACCTGAGAACTTTTTGTTTACAAAGATATTGAAGGTCAATGTTCCAACTTACTTTTTACGTAGTTCTACAAAAACAAGTTTTAATAGCTGACACCAGTCTTTTATACGATACAATACAAGTTAGAACTGAACTTTTATACTTAATTTTAATACCCCTTTTCTTTTTAGGTTGTAAATGTCATCAAAACTCCTTCCGCCCTGGGTGGGGCTGGGGGGAAGGGACTGTCAGACTTTTACTGACTAAAAAACCACCCTGTTCCTTCTGTTGCCCATTACGTTCCGGGGCCACGGTATCCTGTTAAGACGTCCCGCAACCCCGGCAGGCGTTGGCCCCGTCAGGGGCCCCGTTCCTGTGCTGACAGCTCTTTGAGGCAAATTTTAATACCCCTACAACTGTACTGTTACATACAACCTTAAGCATAATGATTTGCGTACACTACACACACTATGTCACCGCGTTTATTTTTATATAGTTATCTAAACGGACACACACACCCTCCTTTGTGTCCATTATTTTAGTGTATGGCACTCGTGGGTTACAGCTGAAAATCAGCGTCACATCTTTTGTTGTCATCTGACATTAGGCTGAGCTGTGGCCCTTCTAGCATAATAATTATTGTTCTCTGTTTTCAAAGTGTTAAGTTTATTAATTTTGATGTATTTCCAATAAACGCATTTTTCTTTCTTTTTTTCTTATTACATTGAGCTCTATCAAAATTCAGTGAGTTTGCACAACAAAAAGCACCGTATCACCCAAGCGAACATTTAGCCCACCGGCATCAGGAACAGGATTCAAACTACCGGTGGTCAGGGCTCCAGAGAAAAAAATCACCTAACAATAAGCGACGTAACTAGGAGTACTGATTTCTAAAATTAAATCAAGCCCCTGATCCAACCAGCTAACGAAAGCCTCCTTAGGTGTTGGTCGAGCCGGGGTTGCGGGACGTCTTAACAGGATACCGCGGCCCCGGAACGTAAAGAGCAACAGAAGGAACAGGGTGGTGTTTTAGTCAGTAAAAGTTTGACAGTCCCTTCCGCCCCGCCCAGGGCGGAAGGAGTCATTTGATGATTTTTACAACTCAAAAAAAAGGTTGTTGGCCGAGGCTCTTGGCTATGAGGCCATTGGCCGTCACGACTATCGGCACAATGATTGCTGTACTCACATCCCACATGTAGACAACCTCGCGGGCCAAGTCAAGATACTTAATTTATTTATTTTTCTCAGCTGATTTATTAATAACATCAATTTTAAAATACATTAACAAATATTTTATATAAAGTTAACGTAACATTGCATTAAAAAGAACTCCATAAAACATTTTATACTTGTTTCGGATTTAACTTTTAATGGAAGCCGTTTTGAGAAACACGTACAACTTAGTTGTTCTGTAACGAACCTGATTTTAACTTGAACGTGGGGGAATGTGTCGAATTTTGAAGAATATAACAATGATGAGGGAAGTATTATCTTTGGTACTTTTACTTCTTTGTTTATTCTTTAACACGAGCTTAAGAATTATGTTAAGTTAACGAGGTATGTTTAATGCCTTTGAAGTAGTTAGTTCTTTTATCAACATCACGATCGGAATTATATAGTCGTAAATATAACAATCCCTTAAAAAAGGGATTTGTTAAAAAAATACGTTATTTTCAAAATAAACGATTTTTTGATTTAAATTAATTAGGCCAATAAAAAGAATTTTTAAAGGTCTTAATATACAAAAAATCTTTCACCTGGTACGTTGTCGCCACTTGAGAGCAATATACCCCAATGGAAGATCGTGAATCCCGCCTCTACTGCGCGTATATGCGTAGTTACAGTCATACAGATGTGCTGTAGTCGCTCGTAGCTTCGTTTTGATCAAAGACTCCTTTTCATCAGTTGTATAGTGGCCCGTTACTGCCCTTTTTTCCCGCCCCTTTGTAAGCGCGTTTTCATTGCTCCAAACGCGCGTATACGCGCTTCATATGCGCCTTTGTTTCATCAATACAAACGCAACAATCAGCATCTACGGCGACGAAAACGCGCGTCGTCTGCACGTTTAAAATTCGCCATGTGCTTACCGCCTTAGCATTGTTTCATTTCGCCCATTCTCTAAATTTCCCTTTCATAATATCGCAAAAAGGAATTTTAATATAAAAACTTGTCGCAAACCGTTACGAACACAGTTTACTCACTTTGTTTCTACGATGATTCAAAGACAAAAGAAAAATTCTGCCGCTAAGTTATCTTTTATAAGTTTTAACAGTATTTTTTGCGGCGACGCGGTACTAAAATATTTTTTTACTGTTTTTAAAAACTAAGAGCTCATTTGGAAGAGTTTTATAAGTGGAATATCTCTCGCGAATAAAAATGTTTGTTACGTCCGTATTCTTTTGAAATAAAAACCTGTAGGTAATAAAATTGTAAGGAAACGCGTACTTTAAGTAAAGTTTATTTGTATCTTTTACAATTTAATATTAAGAAAGAAGAAAGAAAGAAAGTAGAACTATTTATTCGCGCGAAAATAACGCACATTACATAAAAGAAAAATTTAACACAAATGCAAAGTAAAAACAAACTGCTATTAAATCTAAAAATAATAAAAACAAGTAAATACAATTAAAAGTTGATTTCGGTGGACAACATATTAAAAAAAAAAGAAAATAAATTTCTTTGCTATTCTTTTCAAGTTATATCTTTAGTTCCCGTTGGTAGTAGCGTGATGTTATATAGCCTTCAATAAACGGACTGTTCTATAGGCCGTTACTTAAATAAAATATTTTATTTACATTGTAGGTACCAGTAGTTTTCTTTTTTGTTAGCCTATTCTGTCCCACTCCTGGGCAAAGGCCTCCCTCCACTCCTTCCATCCTTCACGATTCAGTGCCTCATTCCTCCAGTTTTGGAGAAATCCATTCAGTTCGTCCCGCCATCTCCTTCGTGGCCTGCCGCGGCCCCGACTCCCTGTTTCAGGGCACCAGTTCTGCGCCATTTGGGCCCACCGTTTGTCCGACATGCGGCAGACATGTTCTGCCCAATCCCATTTTAGTTGAGCAACCTTTTGAGCCACGTCAGCTATCCCTGTTTTGGAGCGCAGTATAGTGTTTCGAACTCGGTCCGATAATTTAACACCTAGTATACTGCGCTCCATTGCTCGTTGGCAAACCTTGATGTTGGACTTCTGAGAATTAGTCAAAGACCAAGTCTGTGCGCCATATGCCAAGACGGCAAAAATATAATACTAGCATTGATAAAATCTAGATATGTCATGTATAAAAAATCGAGTAACATTAGCTTTATTTTATTAATAAAAAAAATAGATCCGTAAATGCGGACAAAGATGGGGGCAAAAACAAGTTAAAAATAAAAACTTAACTGGCACTAAACTATTCAGTAACGTAACTACACTAGACAGCGCTTAAGTTAAAGCTTTTACATTAAAGATGATGGCAAGTTCAACAAGAGTTTAACTTGTCAACTATGTCGGGGTTACGAAGTTGGCTTTCAACGCGATGGTGATAGCTTGCTGGATGACGGGCACTTGTGAGCTCAGGATTTATTCATGAGAATATAATAATAATATATGTAACATAAAACAAAACATCACCCCTGCAATCTCCGAAGGGTTAGGCAAAGATGTACCTCAATTCTCAATATTTTTATTGCTTTTCCATGTGTATACTTAGGTGAAAACTTAAATAATAGGGTAGTTGACTAAGAAAATATATTTAGTCCATCAGTTAGATTACTAAAAAATATTATACACGTATTTTTTCTTTTGTCCGACAAACAAAAACTTGGAAATTTCGTATGACGTCACGCCGCGCTACAAATTTTACCACGTTATTACGTCAAAGCCCCCCACTTCTAAACTTTGATGTGATATATCTTTGTAATTTTTTATCTAATTGATAAAACAAAAAATACGTGTTAAATATTTTTTAATAATCTTACTGAGGGACTAAATCGAATCGATTTATTTTTACCCAGGCAACATCCATATTGAGATCATTATGAACCTTGTAAGGCACAACAAAAGGGTAGGAGATAGCTAGCCCCTTTTAAAAAAAGCATTTAGGTACCTTTTAGTACACCCACATTTCGCCAGTTATCTTAAAGTCCTAAGTAAAAGGGGGCGAGCCTAACCACCTGCCATCAAACGGGCACAAATCCAGACTCCGAGGCTGCTACTGGGAAATCCCTGATAGAAAAATCCAATGACACTTTGCTCACCTTTTTTTTTAGGTGGTAAAAATCATCAAATGGCTCCTTCCGCCCTGGGTGGGGCGGAAGGGACTGTCAGACTTTTACTGACTAAAAAACCACCCTGTTCCTTCTGTTGCCCTTTACGTTCCGGGGCCACGGTATCCTGTTAAGACGTCCCGCAACCCCGACAGGCGTTGGCCCCGTTGGGGGCCCCGTCCCTGTGCTGACAGCTCTTTGAGGCGCGCGCGAACAGAACGCGCCCTCGACCCGGGCTTGGTCCTTGATCGGACGGCGAGCTACCCATTACTCGCCGTCCGCAAGCCCGCGCCTGCGGTGGCCGGATGTCGCCTCGCGACCTCACTTTGCTCACCTTGGAATTGAAACCAAGACCGCTTGCTTCTGGCAGTCTAAAAAAGAACTAACAAAGTAGGTCACTTCAATTTGATTTTCAAAACATTGCGTGTTTCATAATGAAAAAAAAATTCTTGATTTATTTAAAGAGCTTTTCCTATTAAGATTTGAAGCATAAAAGGGCTTTCAAATAAATTGGTGCTTGTTTGTTACGATTGCCTCAATATTGTCAGAAGTATGAGAATGTTGATTTTTACCAATAACACTCGGTAAGTAATACGAACCTAGCATGAGTATATCAATATCCAAACGAGCCAAGTGTGAATCGGACTAGCACACAACGGGTTCTGTACGATCGTTCAAGATTTATTTATTTATTTAATTTTCATTTTTTTTTGTTGTGATACAATTCTTTAATTTACAACTTTTAGACTATCTATAGTAAATCAATCTGTTAACTTGGGTATATAAATGCAATAAAATACACAATATACCTACAGATAAATGGTTTAAAAACATGGTAAGTAGATACATACACATCATTTATTTATTTAAACTTTATGCAACAAAAAAGTTCAAAGGCGGACTTAATGCTTTAGGCATTCTCTACCAGTCAAACAAAGCAGGTGCAAAAATTGTACATGAGGAAATAATCAAATATGAAATAATAAAATCATTAAAAACAAATTTCTAAACAAGTTTAAACGTACACAAGTACATAAACTCATATATACCATATATAATATACATACATTATATACATACATCATCATATCATATTCCATACATTACGATCGTGTTGTGTAGCATTTTTGTAGAGAACAGCTGTATTTTTTTTTCATGATTTCAGGGTCCCGTTGTAAAAGTTGTAAATAATGATGAGTACAATGACCCCTTTGCAGGTTTCGGGTACATTTTCAATGACCCTGTGTCAAACAGGTAGTTAGGCATTCCTCTCGTAATACTTCATAAGTATGTTTAACTAAAGTAAGATATAACTGCCTCGTTGGTCTAGTGATCGCAAGCGCGACTGCTGTGCATGAGGTCTTGGGTTCGATTCCCAGGTCGGGCAAAGTGTTATTGGGTTTTTCCATGAGGAATTTCTCAGTAGCAGCCTCGGAGTCTGGATTTGTGCCCGGTTGATGGCAATAGGCTCGCCCCCTATTACATGGGACTAAAAACATAACTGGCGAAATGTGGGTGTACTAATGGGTACACCTCTGCCTAACCCTTGAGGGATTACAGGCGTGATGATGTTATGTTATGTAAGATATAACACTATGAACGTCAAATTCGCCATCTTGGTTTTTATAATTAGTTGTAATAAGCAATAGAAATACAGACCCTTTAACTTTCTACTTATAACGATTCATGAGATACAGTCCGCTGATAGACAGACAGACAGCGGAGATTTAGAAATAGAAGAAGAAAGAAGAATAAAAAATAAAATAGAAAAGAAGAATAGAATAGAAGTCCGCCTTTGTACTTTTTTGTTGCATAAAGTTTAAATAAATAAATAAATAGGATCCCGTCGGCACCCTTTACGGAACCCTAAAGGCGATATTTCAACGTAACAAATTATTAAGTCTTTATGTGGAGGGTTGCGTCTATGGGCATTTATTGGTTTGTATCGCTTTCCCAATACTTTCACATCTGAGTGGATTCCCTATAATAATAACAGGTGTGTGATGTATTGGCCATCTTATCGTAATATTTCTTGTTTGTTTAGTTTTATTATTGGAACATAACATCACGCCTGTAATCCCCGAAGGGTTAGGCAGATGTGTACATGTACACCAACATTTCGCGAGTTATGTTAATGTCCCATGTAATAGGGGGCGAGCTTATTGCCGTTAACCGGGCACAAATACAGACTCAGAGGCTGCTACTGAGAAATTCCTGATGGAAAAACCCAATATCATTTTGCCCGACCTGAGAATCGAACCCAAGACCTCATGCGCTTTGTGACCACTAAACCAACGAGGCAATCAGTTTTATTATTTGATTCGTATATATATTTAATTTTGACATTTACTTTATAGATAAACTGGGTTTTTACCTGCGACTTCGTCCGCGTATATGTCAGTTATTGCGGATATAGACGAAGTTGTAGATTAAAAAGAAGCCTATGTCCTTCTCCGGAGTTCGACCTTACTCTGTACCAACTTTCATTAAAATCGATTCAGTGGTTTAGTTGTCAAAGCGTTATACTTAATATTAGTATGGATGTTTGAATGCAGCATGAACAGTGTAATAAGTACTGTCGACAAAAGAGATAGGTATCCAGGGTCGTCAGATGTAGTTCAAGTTTTCTTAGAAACCGATGGATGTCCTCGATTGAAACTTAACTTAATTAATGAACAGTTTATTATCTACTTTTTAAATTAAACTACATTTACAAAAATCGATCTATTTTTAAGAAAACTTCAACTATATCTGATGACCCTGCATACCTATTTCTTTTGTTAACTGTAGGTACATGTATTGTTTTTTTTTTTTTTTCAATGTTACTAGTAATAAATATTGTACGAAGGTACGTAACCCTTCGTGTGTAAGTCCGCCTCGCACTTTTCCGGTACTTTACATCCAAAAACTGAATACACAAACAATAACTTCATTTTCGAAAAAAAACTTTAAATACCGAAAAGATTGCTCGAAATCGCTTTTGAGTTTCGTTAAGTGATCTTTTATCTTTTTACACGTGACTTGCTTACCTTTACCTTACCTTGTTTTGTATTTTTATATTTTCTTTTCTGTACACGTATTCTCGCTATTTTTAGGATTCCGTACGTTAGTAGGCAAAAACGGAACCCTTATAGGATCACTCTCTTATAGGCGACTGTCAAGACCCTTTGTCTCAGGAATGCGTGAAGATATTAAGCTGAAATGAATATCAAATGCTCAGGTCTGCTACCCCTCGGAGCATTGAAAAATTCAAACTTCTAAGTCAACGCAATCTAAAGTTAAGGCCGTTTATGGCGCATAATAATATTTTGATGCTCGCGAAGGAATCAAAACCTATAGGGGACTTTCCGTTGATCTAGAATCATAAAATTTGGCAAGAAGCAATGTCATGTAACACAAGTCACAACATAATTACTTTTAGGCGATTATAATTTTTTTTTTTGTATCTTGTTTAGAAAAGGTTCAATATTTAAAAAAAAACCTTGAATTTAACGATAAGTAAACACCAAAATCCCCTAAAATAGGGAGCTACACAGGCTTTAAGATGCTATTATTATCGCGTTACACTACATCCTCCAAGGATTTGGATAAGTCGAGGCAATGTTTTTTATAAATATAGTTTTATTCAAAACGATAATGGTGCCGATTTTCTTGGTCACAAACTAGACTAAATTTAGAGAATTGACATCTCTTACTAACATACAGCGAAAGGAAAGGACGGTGACATTAAAGAACTAAGTTAGAGATGTCAAATTAGTTTTGCCTTGAACTTTTCCGTATTTTTAATCCACACGTTTTAAGATGTCAACTATGTATGGATGTGTCAGATGGACTAAATTTGACAGCTCTTATTTACATTGGTCTCTTTCTTATTTTATTGATAGAAAAAGATGGAAATAGTCTAATTTTAGTTTAGTTTTTTTTTTTAATTGGTGCCGATTCCCTTGGTCACAACCAAGGGAATCGGCACCAATAAAAAACTAAAACTACTGTGTCCCAAACTAAAATATAATAATAAAAATATTGTATGGTGGTACGGAACCCTTCGTGTGCGACCGACTCGCACTTGGCCGGTTTTTGTATAACACGAGGCTGTACGTATGTACGTACATTTTCACAAAACGGCTTACTCGTCAGAAATGCATTACTACGTACTAATATTCGCACAACGAGGTACTTGCGCTCGCTTGCAGCTGGCTATGTGACACTATTGTGTGTATAGCTTTAATAGGATTGTTATGACAACTGTGTTACAAAATGGAAGCTTATTTTTGAAATGGGAATTATTTTTGTACCGTGAAAATTGTTGTTTTAGAGGAATTCGTTTATGTGGACACGAGAAAATCGGGTAAAACTAAAACATTGTTAAAGTTTCTTCTGTTTTTCTAAGTAATTGTAATCATTTTGGATATTAACCGCTCAAGGCCCGGCCGTCTTACAAGTATGTCAGAACAATAGAAAATCAATTGTGTCTTATTACGTGGGACTTGAGTTATTAATCGCTGATCAATTAAAAAAATATTCTAAACATAAATATGGGACGTAAATTTAACAGTTATTGGTGGATAGACATGTAACACATTTGCCATAATGACTTTGTTTTGAGATTGCGGGTTAGCTCGTTTTGCCGGTTTCTTTTTTGGAAAATTTACAGCTAATCAGTTACAGCGAGTAACCTAACGGTAAAGAGATTTTTGTGTGTTCATTTGTTTAAACGCGCAGAACTATGAAACTATCAGTCAGTTTTAAAAAGGCCCTTTTGTATGAGATAGCCAGATTTATAAGGAATAGTACACGCTACGACACACAGGAGCATGGTATACTATTACCATGCTCCTGTATCAAAGACAAATCAAAGACGCAGCGAAATTCTGGTAAAACTGCGGGGTATAGCTAGGATTCTAATACAAGATATGGCCAATTATAAGTTTTACAGAGTTACATCTTGTCTATTTAACGAGATATACAAGTTCAAACAACGAAAATAAATTTTATATTAAAGTCTAGGTTTTAGCTTGTGCGAAACTTTAGTCCTTTACAAGACTTTTGTGCTCAAAAAGGTTTGAGCTAGATTCACGCGCTTGGTAAGCAAGATTTAAAAGCCAAGCGAGGATAATCCAACAAAAATATAAAGCCAACAGTCATTTCACTGTAGATATAATTTATGTACTTTTTTAACCGTTTAATTTTAGAAAACGTAATTTATTTCGTTCAATTTCAATTGGATGAAAACTTTTATTAAAATTATAAGTTATCGGATTTTATATTTATTTTTTACTGTTTCAGTTTGTTGTTATTATTTGTACCTATTCATGTGTAGTTGCTGCTCCGTTAATCTCATGGTGTAAGGACAACTGCTGAGTGTGGGATCCTAGGTTCAATTCCCAAGGTCGCGCAAAAAGTGTTATTAGGTTTTACTATTACAAATTTTTCTGTAGCAGCCCGGAGTAATAAAGTTGGTAGTGTGACATTCTCGTATCTCCATAAGCATGTAAAGCAGTTGGTCCTTCTCCTGATCTGTCCCCATTGTGTCGGATTGCCGTCCCATCGGGCTATGAGAGTTAGAAGAGGGAGTTCACCTGTGATTGCGCACACACTTCTGCACTATAATATCTCCAGCGTATTTGGCTAGTCTCCATTCAGAATGGCCGCCGTAACCTAAATCGGTTTGGAGAATATTAATATGATCGGTAATATGCCTCCAATCTGTTACATACAACGCATTGCAGATCAATTAAAACAAATGACGCTGAAATCCGGTAAAATATAATTATCAGTTATACTTATTACATCAATTTTTCATGCTTTATGTGAAAAAAATGATTATACTTTAGGCTGTTAATATTTGTAGGCCATACAAATATTTGTCCCGTGCGGGAATCAAATCCATGACATGCAGCGCAGCAACCAATCGCTCAGCCACTGCGCCAACCGTGCCGTCACACTATAATCCCGAAGAGAGCCTATTGCCATCAACCGGGCACAAATTCAGATTCCGAGGCTGCTACTAAAAAAACTTGATGGGAAATCCCAATAGCACTTAGCACGACCTGGGAATAGAACCCTGGACCTCATGCTCAGCAGTCGCGGTTTGCGACTACTAAACCGTTGAAATGAGGCAGTAAAAACCTTTAATATTTGAAAAAAAAAGAACACTTCTGTAACTACGATTATTATAGGCCGTTGTAAATCATCATTCTCACTTGCGTCACAAAACCTCAGCAATCCGTACATTTTCCTTTCACAGTACCAATAAACATGGAACATTTATTGTTTATAAAAATTCTCCGCATATTCGTTCAGAGCGATTACGTTGGCTATAATAACTTTGCCATTATTCAAGTTACCTAACGATCCATACTACCTTCATGCGATTGATACCGTAACTACAGTTTTATTACCACGTACCACGAAGCAGAAAAATGTTAGAAGGACCACTTCGAAAAGTCGGCCAAAGATAAATCATTTTGTTTTACTGTTAGACTTTTAAAAGGCAGTTTTGTACGTCATATACATAGAAAAAATAAGCTTACATTTTTATTCTTATTATTTTATATTTTTGTTTTCTATTTATTTTTATTATTTTCACATGTAGGAGCAACAAGAATATTGTAAATTGAAAAGAGTGTTCTTGGAGTTTCTTGCTTGTTCTTCTCTATACAGGCCTACCTCCGTTTTGGAACAAGCTTCAACTTTCTGACTAACTGACCGACTCCTTGACGATCAAAAAGTGCCTGTAATCTTATCGAAATAAATGTTTTGACTTTGACTTTAGGAGTTGGGACTTCTGCATATTTTTTTATGCAAAAAAACAAAAGCCGTAACGGTTACCAACGATCCGTTTTTGGGTACGACGCTTTAGTTACAAATCTGGGACACAGTAGTTTTAGTTTTATCATGGTTTTGTATATATTTATACAAAACATTGCCTCGACTTATCCAAATCCTTGGAGGATGTAGTGTAACGCGATAATAATAGCATCTTAAAGCCTGTATAGCTGGCTTTCTATTTTAGGGGATTTTGGTGTTTATTTATCGTTAAATTCAAGGTTTTTTTTAGAAAATATTGAACCTTTCCTATATTACTTGTACCTCGTGGGATAGAATAGATATTAAGGCTCGGAGTTATTTCTATTGTTCTGATATAATATAAGGAATTATCATTATTTTCCTAATGAAGGGCATAGGCCTCTTCTCTTAAAGAGAAAGCAAGAGCATTGATCACCATGCTTACTCAAAAGGGATTGGAGATTTCAGACTTATGTTTTTTTTTATTGAAAATGGATTTTTGTACACAAAATGACGATGACAATTCCATCGTACCTTATCCTAAATATTTCTAACTTAATTATAAGCTGAACCTTAAATACATTTATATTTTAATTTCGGACATAAATAAATTATGAGTGCAGTGGGGCAATTAATCTACTAACTAGTAAAAACGATCGCAATCTAATCTCAGTCTTAATCTGCCTAAAATACCTCTATTTTATACAAACAAAAAAGATTTTTTAACATTTATTGTCGCTGAGATGACATTAGGAATAGATTTCAGGTTTTCTCACGTTTTTCTTTACCGATTTCAATGGCGTTCAAGACAGACCTTTAAAGCATATATAACTTGTAACAGTCATATGAGTACCAACTCACTTTCAAACATGCAACCTTTTGCATCAAAAGGCAGACACTTCAACTACCAACACAACATTTTTTATTGTCCTAAGCTTATTTGAGTTGGCACCTTTACAGTGATTATCAAAGGAGAACGTGCAACGCGCTGTTTGATGTTGATAGCAAACAATAGGATGCTTATGCTTACTCTCTGAATACAAAGTCTCGCCCTTATGATACCTACGAATCTACATTCCAGAAACGATCTGAAAAGTTCTTTAAACATCGTGTTGAGATTAGTTTAACAATACGCTGTAAATGGGACATTGCAAGTATTCTCAAGTATTTAATTCAGTACATAATAGAGAAAAAAAAACAGCGGTTCTGTACATTTTAATTTGAATGTATTGCACATTTGTATGGATTTTTTATCGTTTGGGGTCTAGCGTTATATAGGTACTGCCACGGCTTATATCTTAATTTTTTTACTTTGTTTAAAATTGCTTTTTATCCATACTGTTTTCACTTTAAGAAGCAACAAGAATAACGTTGTTAAAACTTGATTGTTCTGAGTGTCCGTAGAATTTCTTGCTCGTTCATCTACGTTTTGGTATGAGCAACTAGCTGAATACGGGTAGCGCAACACCAGTCATTGTGAGTATTCTTTAGGGCAGGACTATATCCAACAGTAGGCGTCATTAGCCTGAGATGATAATAATAATGATGAGTTCTTTCCAAGTAACTGACCGATTTTCCTAACAATTCAAAAATGTTTATAAAAATGAAACACTGCTTTAACTTTGAATTTATACTAAATTCATGATAAGGTGTTGGGCATTAATCTCCCTTTTGTATGTCATTCTTAGTAAATAAGTAAGCTTTTTTTGTGTTTATTTGCTTGGCTATTGTAACTATACAGTTGTAAGTAAGAATAAATCGTCATCTGTCTAGCCTTTCCTCAATTAAGTTGGGGTCGGCTTCCAGTCTAACCGGATGCAGCTGAATACCAGTATTTTACATGGAGCGACTGCCTATCTGACCTCCACAGACCAGTAACTGGGTAATACCTCCTTGGTAAGACTGGATGTCAGATTTTTGGTTTTCTGACGACCTGCTACGACTGTCAAAGATCCACGTATGACAGCCGGGACCAGCGGCACAGAATTATGTCAGTGATATCTAAGATAAACTTAGAAAATACATATGAATTGAAAATATCACATTCGTACTTGCCCGGATTCGAATCCACAACCTCATGCCTGAGAGGCAGGCGCCTCAACCACTGGGCCGTCACGACATTAAGTAAGAATAAATAAATAAATAATAAATAAAGATTCATTTGGAGAGAGACTTCTGTATATTTTGTACAGTCACTTATGTTCTTCAAAAGTCTAAGCTACCTAGCTTACGAATAGAATTTTATTGCTTGGAACATTGGTAATAAAGGTATCGTACGCGTGTCGAATTTGTTATTGCTATGATTTTGTACCGAATACAAGGTTTAGGCTTTATAGACAACGAACGTCTGGTCGCGATTACGACCGAGAGGTTTTTTCATCCGTGTTAAGTTACGTCTTTGGTTACCACTCCGGTCCTGTAGATCGTAGCGTGATGTTATATAGCTTATACTATTCCTCATGAATCTGGCTATCATATACAAAAAGATTTTTTCTAACAGTTCAAGAGATTAGCGCGTTTAAGCAAAGAACATCTATCTTGGACATCACTGACAACGGTGAAGGAAAACATCGTGAGGAAACCTGAACTTATACCAGCCTATTACTGTCCCACTCTAACCAAGTCAGAGGCCCTTGAGGCGGTTTAGAAACTCTGACACTAGGGTGTGTGGGGTCGTAAGACCTTACTGCCAACACGATAAAGAAAGAAGAGAGAGAAGCAAAGAAAAATCTCTTCAGCTTTATAACATTAGTATAGATTTGAAGAAGTTATGAAGCTTTTTATTCGGATTTGGTGGTATTAAAAGTTTAGTTACAATACTTAAGACATGTATCCGTAAAACAAAAAAATTGTTGGAATTTTGACCTTTAATGTCTTATTCAGCAGTTTCCCAAGTATGGTCCAAAACAAACAAAAAGAAATGGGAAGAACATGATTGTAATCATTGAACATGTATTTTTTACTAAGCCCGATAATTCGGTGTTTCCTAGCCGACTACTCTGAGAAGAATCAATAAAAGCACCTCAGAGTTCAAAGTCTTTTGAAGTCGACGCAACTAAATGTTCAAAGTAAAAAAAGATATAAAAAAACTTTTAGAACATAAGTTACAGCAATTTTTCTGAATAGGTACCTAAAGAAAACTTGGAGTAAAATATTAAACCTGTGTAAGAGTTTCTAAGACAGCGATGAATGACGCCATTTTTCACGACAGTCCTAATTAGTCCGAAGTCTTATATAGGTATATGTACTCGGTACAGGCAACTGAGAAATTGTTTCAGGAAGAGTGAACACCTGTGTTCATGCGAGTCTAGGTTTTAAGATCGTGTGTTAAGACAAAACTTTATGACGTAATTTCTTACATAGCGTAGGAAACTTTTGAGACAATTTATTTCATAATTGAACTAGCGACTTGCACGGGTGCAATGTAGATACATAAACCTTTCTTTTGAATCACCCTATCTGTTGATGAAAACCACATTAAAATCCGTTGCGTAGTTTACAAGATAAATAAATAAATAAGATCTGTGCGTACAAACAGCGTGAAGTGACTTTGTAACATATATACATACATATACCATGTAATATACATTGTAGCGATTTAAACAGTTTTTTTTTCTCAATTATATTATTTAATTAATAGTTCAAATACGTTATGACGTAAAAATAAATAAAGCGATTGACCAATAAAAAATTAACATAAAATCACGCCCGTAATCCCCGAAGGGTGAGGCAGAAGCGTATCCATTAATCAACACAGCTAAACGTTCAACTTAATGAAAGATTAAAAAAAACTCTCACCACATTTCGCCAGATTTGTTTAAGTCCCATGTAATGCATGGGATACATCTGGCGAAATTTGGTGAGCGTATTGCCATCAACTGGCCACAAATCCTGAGTCCGAGGCTGCTACTGAGAAATACCTGATGGAAAAAACATCAAGCTCAGCAGTCGCGCTTTGCGACCACTAGACCAACTAGGCTGTCGAGACAGCTCTAAATTATCCCACTGAAAAACCTCTGCCTAACCCTTCGGAGATTACAGGCGTGATGTTATGTAATAATTTAGAACTTTGGCTTACTTCTGAAGTCGAGGGCAGAAGCCTGTTAATCATAAAAAAACTTCCCAAGGACTTTACTGCCTTGTCTGCTAGTCGTAAGATATCAACAATGTAGGACACCACAACAAGTACCTATAGTACCTATGTCACGTCATGTTTCACTATCGATCGGTCAGCCCCAAACCACATCACAAGTAGGTACAGTTACCTTAGAAAGTGGTACGAATCTTGACTCATTGGCATATGACCGTTAGAAGGGGAGATTCAATTTCTTTTTTCTCGTATGTGGCGTTCAAAAATGCCTTTTAATGGTGTAATAAAATTGAAATAAGTGATTGTGTTTTTTTTTTTAGATGGAAGATTCGCTTACATTGTCGATAAGCAATAATTCCAAGATATAACTTAACCACAGATAATAATTATAATAACTTAACTAACTATACTTAATTTGAGCCCTGTAAACCCGATTAATTTTTAATTATCTGTAAAATTCGATTTTTCATGCCTTAAAGTCGTAGAGGAAAAAATGTGACGTCACAGTTTTGTACTGCAAAATCTATAAAGGAGTTTTGACAGCTTATAAAAGTATGTCAATTAATTGGTTATTAAACAACAATTCGGAAACACAATTGCTTCCAAAAATCACTTTATTTTAGCACCGAAAATTAATTTTCAATTACCTGTAAAACTAGAAGTTTGGTTGCTTTAAAATCAATAAATAGTTAGCCAATTGAGTTGACAAATTAATGATGTCACAGTTTCCTATTGTCAAACAAAATAAGATCTATAGGGCAGTCGCGTTTTGACAGCTCATTAAAAAGGTGTCTACTTCCCCATCATACTTTTTGGTACTAATATTAACAAAACGAATTTATTGTTATCTGAGAGTGAGACCACTTTTCTCGCCGACTGTACGTCGTGAACCGTCTTGTACTTTATGAATTATTTATTTAATTCGTGCACCAAATAACTTGTTGAATACTTAAGTACGCATATGTTATGTAATGCTATGATCCTTGCTTTTAGAAAGGTCTTCCTTATTTCTGGATTATTTGTGAAGGTTTCATACAAACGATCTTACAAATTTTCTACACATCATCATCTGCCTAGCCTTTTCCCAACCATGTTGGGGTCGGCTTCCAGTGTAAACGGATGCAGCTGAATACCAGTATTTTACATGAAGTGACTGCCTATCTGACCTCCACAACTCAGTAACTAGGTAATACGATACCCCTTGGTAGGACTGGTTGCCAGATTTTCGGGCTACTGACGACCCGAAACGACTGTCAAATACAGCCGGAGCCAACAGCTTAACCTGCTTTCCGAGGCACGGAGAATGTCTGTCACATTAAAAATAAACTTTAGAAAGTATTTTTTTTTTTAATTTTCCAGTATTAACCAAAATTCACCCCCTTATGGGGTGAACCGGGGGTCTAAAGTTTGTCGAAGTCACGGGCAAAAGCTAGTACAAAAATGAAGACGAAACTTTTCCAATTTTATATAGAAGCTCTATATACTGTATTGATTTAATCACATGAGTGCTCTTCAGATTAACAAAAATCCAATATCACTCAACATACAAACAACCTTATTACTGCCTAATACGCGTATCTGTTTTACGCGCATAGCGAAGCGGAAACCCGTTGAAGTTCATACCGGTTCAGTAGGCAAAGCAATCATTATATTGCTAGCTATCAAATCAAACATGGAACTGATTCTACCGAGTTTACATTCCGAAACGAACCGTCGCTATTAATTACGCAAGTAAGCCAGTGAGAGTATGCTGTAATTATATTAGACTGCCTCGTTCTAGTGGACGCAAAGCGCGACTGCTGAGCTTTGGTGCGATTCCCAGGTCTGGCAAAGTGTTATTGGGTTTTTCTATCAGTAATTTATTGGTAGCAGCCTCGGAGTCTAGATTGGTACCCAGTTGATGGCAATGGGCTCGCCCCCTATTACATGGGACTTAAACATAACTGGCAAAATGTGGGGTACGCCTCTGCCTAACCCTTCGGGGATTACAGGCGTGATGTTAATCCACGCATCATTGTGAACGGACGCTGTCAGTTGGAATTGGACATTTCTTTACTACCGTGGCTTACATCTTCATTTTTTATTGTTTTATATTCACGAGTCTGACAATCTGTCTTACCAAGGGGTATCGTATTACTCAGTTACTGGGTTGTGGAGGTCTGATAGGCAGTCTCTCCATGTAAAAAACTGGTATTCAGCTGCTCCCGGTTAGACTGGAAGGCAAATAAAATCGGCAGAAAACTAGCTTTTCGTGTCTTTTTAAAATTAAGATATTCGGCGAGAAACCGATTAACTACAAGCCTAGACCTTATGCATAAGCCTGTCCTTATCCTATCAAGTTTTATGACTAAAATGAGACAACACTATTTTTGTGTCGTGATGGCCCAGTGGTTAAGGCGCCCGCCTCTCATGCTTGAGTTTGTGGGTTCAAATCCGGGCCAGTACCAATGTGAATTTTTCAATTCAAATGTACTTTCCAAAGTTTATCTTGGATACTGGCATCGGTGAAGGAAAACATCGTGAAGAAACCTGGGACTTACTGTTCCACTCAAACCATGTCGGAGGCCCTTGAGGCGGTTTAGAAACTCTGACACTAGGGTGTGTGGGGTCGTAAGACCTTACTACCCACACGATAAAGAAAGAAGACTATATTTGTACGATGCTCGCTATTGGGAAAATTCTGTTGCTATGTAAAGGGAACCTGACTTATCTGACAAATGGTAGAATTTCATATGTTTTGATAACATACCCAATCAACCAGACCCGGAACAACTGTATATAGGTCACACAATGAACAAAGAGCAGATTTTTTCCAGCGTTGTAGCGCTTTCTTACCCATCATAAAATGAAGATCCGAGTAATCTCAAAATTTTATTCTATGGCGACATTCTTCTAATCAATCAAAAAAGGTTCCTGTGGTTTCAAATAATCAGTAATTATTTAGTATTTGTTATGCGCGGGAATCATATAAACAACATTTTAGAAAGGCTTAAATGTGGCCTAGATTTTACAGATATTTCCAGATAATTTAATTTTTACAGTTTTTTTTTTTATATTTAGTTTTTTTTTAATCTTCTATATCTGTGCACCTACTATGTTTTGTCTCTGCATCACCCTAAGGTAGACTGGTAGAAAATGCCCAAGGCATTAAGTCCGCCTTTGTACAGTGTATTTTTTTTACATGTGCATAAAGTTTAAATAAATAAATATTTTCTTCCCGAAAATGTGTATGCTTCCCGAATTTTTTGCCCACGACATAAACCAGGATTGCTTACGTTTTTAGGCTCTGTAAACCCAATCACAAGCCGTTGGGTTCCGTGTTGCGAATGGGAACTCAAAATTGTCTCCCGCGAGGGTCGTAGGGACTCACAAAGGGGCAGTTACTGTAGGTTCTATTGTATGCAAGATACCCGAAATCTATTTTCTTACACTTGTCATCTTCAGCCAGTTTGCATGGCAAGTTTCTCTTTGCATACGCATTATTTCTCTTTTGTTTCTATTTTGTGTTGGTTTTTAGAGTTATGTATCGGAAGGGTGCCAATGCCACCCCATTCTGTGTGTCTGTCCGTCTGTCAGCACGCTGTATATCATGAACCGTAATAGGTAGAGGGTTGAAATTTTCAGTGTCTGAATTTCTATTTCTAGAAAGAAAAATCATGAGTTCAAGAAACATGTACAAAAGTGTTAAATATTGCAGTAAAGAACTCTTTAACCCTTCGTGTGCGAGCGTAAATCGTACTAGGTAGTTTTTTTGCGATTGTTTTTCTTATTTCGACTAAGCTCACTAGTCACAAGTTGATAACAAATAGAAATATCGCTAACGCATATTACTACATACAGATATTTTGTTAAAATTAGAATGGGTATAAAACAAAATAGACATGAGTGTCACATGAACTGATATGAATAAAATCAAACCAAACTATGACGGGTTCATTCAATATTGGTATATAGTATTGAGCTTGGATTTAACATCCACGCTAACACTATCCAGTACAAAGCTTTTATTTAAAAATGGAAAACTCAATTTGAAAAATTTCACCAGTGTTATAATAAAAATAAAATATTTAAAATATTAAATCGTTTGTACAATTTGTTGAATTAATGTACACACAGCAAAACAGATAGGTATGCAGGGTCGTCAGATATAGATGAAGTTTTCTTAAAACCGAGGGATGTCTTTGACTGAAACTTAATTAATTAACTGTTCATTATCTAAGTTAAAAATGAAATTACATTCGAAAAAATCTATCGGTTTCTTTGAAAACTTCAACTATATCTGACGATCCTGCATACCAATCTGATTTGCTGTGTGTACAAAAATACCAAACACAGGTTGTTATCCAATGGGATTGCAGCATACGATTGCGGTATTCCACGCTTTAGTCCGGAATCCAATGGAAGATTATATCAGTATTCGAAATTCAAATCGGTTTGGTAAGTGATGGATGGCAGTGGTAGAGCACTTTACTGTTCTACGAATTGGAGAAATGCGTGGCTCCGGTACTAAACCGTTCCGTCTTATTGAAATGAAATGGCCGATTCCTATATTTTACCGACAGCTATTAATTAAGCCAAGATCGCTGTTTCATAAAATGTCTTACTACTATAATAAATGCAAAGATTCGGTTAGATGTTTATTACTCAAACACGCCCGAACGGCTGAAGAGATTTCGATGTATAGCAGAGATTATAGTCTGAAATCTTAATAAATTACGCGTCACGTTATTTGTCCGGGATGAACTTCTCAACCATTTTTTATGAAATATAAACTGTGTGTAATTTGGTCAAACTTAAGAGATAGGATAGTTTTTTATCTCGATTATTGACATCAATATCTTTACTTACTTCAAGCCACAGCAACGGCGTGGTCGATTCGGCTAGTAGAATTTATTTTTTATCCTCAAAATGTACGTTTCCCGTGGGATAAGATATGAACTTTGCAGACGCCAATACATACATAACATCACGCCTGTAATCCCCGAAGGGTTAGGCAGAGGCGTACCCATTAGTACACCCACATTTCGCCAGTTGTTTTTAGTCCTATGTAATAGGGGGCGAGCCTATTGACATAAACCGGGCACAAATCCAGACTTCGAGGCTGCTACCGAGAAATTCCTGATGGAAAAACCCAATAACACTTTGCCCGACCTGGGAATCGAACCTAAGACCTCATGCACAGCAGTCGTGCTTGCGACCACTAGACCAACGAGGCAGTCGAGGCAGACGCTAGTATTAACAAAATAAAGTCCCATACGATGATACACTGATACTTACAATATTTAAATCATAGGTTACAAGTCTATCAAAATCCTGTTACTTATTAAAACGGCAACATCATGTAAAACGAACTTTTAATAACATTTGTCGGAAACTTTGAAAAATAAAACCGTAATTAATGCCTTTGAAAGCAAATTGATGTTCTCAGAAATGTCTAATTATAATCTACACAGGTAATTAAACAAAATTCTCACTTTCCTGTTTCGTACGTAGGTAACTGAATAATATGAAGATAATAAATAAAATCAAAAAGTTTTAAACATTATATTTTTAGCTAGCTTTTACCTACGACTTGGTCCGCGTAAATGTCAGTTATCGCGGACGCAGACGAAGTCGCGGCAAAATAAGTAGCCTATTTCCTTCCTTGGGGTTTAAACTTACCCCGTATTTTATCAAAAATGGTTCAGTGGTTTAGTCGTGAAAGCGTAATAAACAGGCAGAGTTACTTTCATATGTAATTTCGGAATGTGGGTGCACTAATGTGTACCTCTGCCTAACCCTTCGGGATTTACAGGCGTGATGTTATGTATAGGTAGTTAACGACAAAAAGATGTAACATTTTACACCTCATAAGTTTACAAACATCCCGTAGACACAATTATGACTCCAAATAAGGTCAAAGTTAAAGCAAAGATTTTGAGTCGCTTTTCTTAAATGTATGCAGCGGATTAACGGTTTTGGAGTATCATTCCGATTTAGGTCTGAAAAGCGGTCGCTAGATATTGCCTAAGTCAATATCTATACTTAATATTATAAAGCTGCAGTGTTTGTTTGTTTGAACGCGCTTTTCTCTGGAACTACTAGTCCAATTTGAATGATTCTTTCAGTGTTGGGTAATCCATTTATCGAGAAAGGCTATAGACTTTTTTTCAAAATTAGGGTTCCGTAATAAATATAAGATAAAGATGAACGGGAACTTGCATTAAATGGTGACCTGTTCTTTTCAATGTCCACGTCGGACGTCTGACGGACGCTCAGCGGAGGCTTAGTAGGTTCTATTTTCGTTCAGGTACGGAACCTTAACAAGCGTCAAGTTTCAAACGACCCACGCCGTCTAATAAATACACAACACGTGCACAAAAACGGTGTCAACTTTTTATCATCACTGTATCTGTCATTCGTCAAAACACGACAAATTGTGACAAAAACATGAGCCTTTCACAAGCAACACTGGATATCAGACACTATTACATTTCTAGCCTTGACAGTACGACAATAGAATACTAATATCTTCAGCAAAATTTCATAACGCAAGCGTGTTCTATGTTACAAAGTGATGCTGAGAAACGGATATCTTTTTAAAAGATAAGAAAAATGTAGTAAATTGTGTTTTTTTTTATGGAAGGGATTGTCATCAATACAGTCCCTTGGGACGGGAGGAAGTGATGAATTGTTTTCTATGGGAATTTTCTTATTTCGGCATGGTAACTGATTTTTTTTTCGTCTGGTAAATACTTAGTTGTGTTGGTAAATTAGACTTGAGATTTTTGTTATATCAAACCGAAAACATTTATTTCAATTAGACCAATTTCAGGCACTTTTGAATTGTCAAAGAGTCGGTCAGTTCGTCAGAAAGTTGAAGCTAGTTGCTCGTTCCAAAACGGAGGTAGGCCTCTATAGAGAAGACCTCTATAGAAACTCCACGGACGCTCTTCTATTTACCTACTTATTTATTTTATTTATTTATACTTTATTAAATGCCACAAAAAGTACAAAGGCGGGCTTAATGACTTAGGCATTCTCTACCAGTCAACCAAAGGTGGTGAAGAAATAACAGTCATGGTAGGCCTGTGCAAAATTTTATGCAACCGTAAAATAACAAAATTAGAAATTCAATAAATAACTATAAATATATACAAAAATAAAATGACTACTATGATTATGAAACTAGTCACAGGGTTGGAAGCTGAATTGAAAAAAAAAATGGATTTTGAATTCCGCAATTCTTAGGTCGCTCTTACAAGCCATGCAATCCATTTTTTTGTCGGAGAGAAATGGAATATAAATACCAATGCACCACAAAAAGTCGGTCCTACAAAACTATTGAAGCAGTTTGATAATAATTGGTCCTACAAAAAAATCGGTCGTATTTTATAAAACGTGGACCTTTAGCCATAGAATCGTAGATTGTAGATCGAAAACAGAAGTACAATACTGATTGGTAGTGCTATTCTGAAAAAATTTCGCTCAGTGAATTTAGGTCAACTAAACTTAAGACGAGTTGCCAATGCTTAATATCAGGGTAAGGTGAGAGCTCACTTTAAACTCACTTCACCAAATTCAAGAAAGATTTTTACAGAATAGGTCGACTGTTCTGCAATTCGATTTTCGAACGCTGCTCTTTAGATTTTCACAGTGCAGTAAAATTTAATTATTTTCCAACTTACATCTATCTTTACAGAGAAACCTATAGCGATAGTGTAGATTTCTAAACTCTTATCTTAACTGATACATAAAAACATAAATACAAAAACATAAATTGATACATTTTATCCAATTGTTTCCAAAATTAAAACGTTCGCCGTACGAGTACAATAGTATTGTATATCTAGAGGCGCGGTAGCGTGACAAGCCAAGTTTGAGCCATTATTTTTTATGTTGGCACCTTGTATTTATATTTATGTTACTTGTTAACTTTTAATTGTGTTTTTGTGTGTTGTGCTATGTCTTATGTGTGCACCAATTAAATAAATGGTTTATTTATCTATTTACATAACATACATAACATTACGCATGTAATTTCGGAAGGATTGGTCATGGATGTACCCATTAGAACACCCGCCTTCCGCCAGATATGTTTAAGTCCCATGTATTAAGGAGCGAGCCTATTGCCATCAACGGCACAATTCCAGACTCCGAGGCTGCTACTGAGAAATTCCTGATGGAAAAACCCAGTAACACTGCCCGACCTGGGAATCGAATCCAAGACCTCATGCTTTGCGCTTTGCGACTACTAGACCAACGAAGAAGTATGAATAAATGATTTATTTATTTATTTTAACATAGGCCTCGAACTAACTGCCTCGTTGGTCTAGTGGTCGCAAGCGCGACTGCTGTGCATGAGGTCTTGGGTTCGATTCCCAGGTCGGGCAAAGTGTTATTGGGTTTTTCCATCATGAATTTCTCAGTAGCAGCCTCGGAGTCTGGATTTGTGCCCGGTTGATGGCAATAGGCTCGCCCCCTATTACATGGGACTAAAAACATAACTGGCGAAATGTGGGTGTACTAATGGGTACACCTCTGCCTAACCCTTCGGGGATTACAGGCGTGATGTTATGTTGTTTAACATAGGCGAATCGAGGTTTTTTTATCATTTTATGGTAAACAAGCCAGCGACACACTTGATGTAAAGTAGTCATCGCCGCCTATGTTTCTGCAATACCCCCACGCAGATGCGATGTCATCCCCACAGATAAAGTTGATATGTCAACATACACGCGCGTTTCTTTTCTATTCACCCCTTTTAGCTGTCACAATTCATCCCCTTTTAGCTGTCACAATTCATCCCCTTTTAGCTGTCACAATTCAACCCCTTTTAACGCATAGCGCTACATGTCGCGGGTTCGATTCCCGCTGGGAGTAAATATTTGTATGGCCTGCAGACACTTGTTCCGGGTGTGGCTGTTTGTGTACTTTATATACTTAGTGCGGGGCAACGTATATAAATATATAAAAGCGAATGGTTACTCACTCACACAGTTATCATGAAATATCAAAAACCGCTTGACGTATAAAAATGGAATTTGGCGGAGAGGTAGTTTATAGTTAATAGATGTCCGCTAAGAAAGGATTTTTCAAAATTCACCCCTTAAGGGGATGAAAAGGGGGGCCAAACTTTGTATGGAGAAATCAATTTTGACGCGGACGGAGTCGTGGGCAGAAGCTAGTCTTATCTTAATATATATAAGTTACGCGTCACGTTGTTTGTCCGAAATGGACTCCTAAACTATTTAACCGATTTTAATCAAATTTGCACACCGTGTGCAGTTTGATCCAACTTGAAAGATAGGATAGTTTTTATCTCGATTATTGACACCAATATCTTTAAGGCACGGCAACGCGAGGTCGAGTCAGCTAGTTATATATAATGAAAAAAAAGATAATTAGAAATATATTTCAATGTTTTCTTCAATTCCTTGAACTATAAATTAAAATATTGGTTAATGAAGAGGGTACATATTTAGACCATTTTACATCCCTCTTTTTGACAAACAGGTACTTATCTTTCTAATATTCTTAGAGTATCCTATCTTCCTCCCACAGTATACTCAGGTTGTTATCAAGACAACTCCTTAGGGATGACACTAAGGAGATGAATTGAATGTCATCAGTGTTTCGCGGTCACAGTACCTACTTTGCTTGATAAGGGGGTGTTTTCGCCCCGTGATAAGTGGTGTCGTCAGGGGACAAGTTATTTCGTCGCTTACGGTGGAAAATGTTATGTATAAATTTAGCTTTATTTATGTTTCTTTTTTTGTTATTTTATAGTAATAGTATTTTAACTAATTTACGGGTTTGGATTGTCAATTCAATTTAAAATGTCAAATAATAATTTTAAGTGATCTGAATGATTGACAGATCACTGATCACAGAACATTTCGTTGTTGCAATAGCTATTAATGAAAAATTAAAGTTTAAAGTTGAGTTTAAAGTTGATGTGAACTGCCTCGTTGGTCTAGTGGTCGCAAGCGCGACTGCTGTGCATGAGGTCTTGGGTTCGATTCCCAGGTCGGGCAAAGTGTTATTGGGTTTTCCCATCAGGAATTTCTCAGTAGCAGCCTCGGAGTCTGGATTTGTGCCCGGTTGATGGCAATAGGCTCGCCCCCTATTACATGGGACTAAAAACATAACTGGCGAAATGTGGATGTACTATTGGGTACACCTCTGCCTAACCCTTCGGGGATTACAGGCGTGATATTATGCTATGTTATGTTATGAGAAATCATTTTGTTTGATATTATGATCTAGCTAACAACACTTGTATTACTGACAAATATATAGATAAATATATATAGTACTGACTAACACCCTCTCCCGACTTCGCTCGCGTGATGTTTCTTACGGATCCCTAACTAGTGATGAATGATAATTTTTCAAATTAGTTCAGTAGTTTTGGAGCCTATTCAATGCAAACAAACTAATAATCAAAATCTTTACTCTTTATACTTTTAGTATAAATATTATAACGGTTATAAAAAGACGCTTATCAGTGTCGCTTTTTACAGGGTTTACCCATCATTGTGATATTTTTTTTTGTTTGAATCTTACTACATCGCATAGCCGTAAACAATGCATACTACCCATCAAATAAATTAAATTTTGAGCAAAAAATATTGCAGGCGTAAAAATATTGGGCGTTAAAATCACTATTTTATGTAGCAATATAACGCTCACAGTACAGGGTTCATGTGGGTATTTAAAGTTCAGTTAAACCCTTAAAAACTTGTCTCAGTAAAGTTCGTAATAAGATTTTGGATTAATCAATCTAGCTAGCCTTTTCCCAACTATGTTGGGGTCGGCTTCCAGGCTAACCGGATGCAGCTGAATACCAGTATTTTACATGAAATGATTGCCTCTCTGCCCTCCACAACCCAGTAATTGAGTAATACAATAACTCCTTGGAAAGACTGTTTGTCAGACTTTCGGGCTTCTGACGACCCGTAACGACTATCAAAGATCCACGAATGTCAGCCGGGACCAACGGCTTAACATGCTTTCCGAGGCACGGAGTAATCTCAGTCTGTAAAGATGATCACCCATCCACGGACCAACCCCGACAAGAGTATCTTAACCTGATGGATCGACACATACGGCTGTTATTACTTAGCCACGAGTTACTCGTAATAAGATTTTGGAAGATTAATCTTTATTATTTCCGGAAATGTTCTCAAGTATAGTCCAGAAGAAAAACATCGCAATGACTAGGAGAATATGAAACGTTTGGCTCGATTAAATATCTTTTACATTCCGTAAACCTTCTGTCATACACAACCTTTTGGACAAAAACTGATGGAAATGAGATGGGTCCTGACACTAGAACATTGAACACAACTGAATGGCTACCGGACTCGCCATTGCGTTCTCCTAAATCATTAGTGTTATTGGTACTGTCGAACAAGCTATTTGGTTTACAGACAAAAATAATTTATCTTTCTGCTACATTTTGTTAAATACATGCATAAACTCACCCGTTTTTCCCATGGGGGTAGGCATAAACTACAGAACGTCACCTGCTACGATCCTGGCATACTCCTTTCGCCTCATCTACGTTCATACATCTCGTCATACAAGCACGCCGGTTACGAGTACTCCGCATCTGACCTTTCTGAAGGACCTCACCAATAAGGTCAGTGTAGGTCTTCCTAGGGCGACTCTTCCCGGCGTTACTACTCACCTCTGCCATATAAAAACCTTTTGTCAATCGTCTTTCACTCATCCTCTCAACATGACCGAACCATCTAAGCATACCCTACATTTTGTTATTTTGTGTCTAATAATGTTGAAAACATTGTTTAAAAGTAGTTGCAAGTTAGCTGCTTGTATACCAAATGACTTGTTCAACTGTACTTCCAAATACAGAGTACTGCTCATAAAGATTTATCTATGTAGTACTCTGTGATTGGTTATGCCAATGGTCTGGCCGTCAATCCTGTTCTAATTTCAAAAAATGACATTCATTGAACTTAATGTTACTATGTCACTTTTTGAAATTAGAATGCGCGAGTATTTTTGTTTTTATTTCTCTTTGTTAAAAGTACACACGGGAATTTGACATCAAATTTAAACATGGAAATGGTATGTACTATTCCTACCTATATTTGGTTGTAGGTACAACAACATCTAAGTCTTCATCCTCATCAGCCTATGCCAATCCAATCTTGAATCCTTATTTCCCTATTAGCCACTCTTCCATACGCAGTAGAACGGAGATAGTCAGGGACACTTTCTTCTAGAATCATTGTATGGTTCTAAACCATCTAGAATTTAAATTATATCACCGTTTCAAAAAAATTGAAAACAGCTATTTCATACAAAAGTACGATACCTACAAGGTCAAAATGTATGAAACAGAAGATACTTTTTTTAATAAACCTCTAACAATATCAACCCATGGGGGTCTAAAATCATCTGACTCCATGGTAACAGGTTGCGTGTCGATATCACCCTTCCACCTCTTTGCATAAAAACCGAATATTACCGGATATTACCTACTTTCTCTGTAAAATATCCGTCCTATAAGAAATTCATACCAATCTAAAAAATTACGCATACTTTTTTGTGTCTCGTAAAGATTGCCTTATATTCATGAGCCAAAGCGTAAATCATATTTAGGCATTAAAGATTTTTCATGCCCTTATGCCTTTGAAATCTGTTCATATTTTCCGCCCCTTTTCAGGGTTTATTACATTAATTGTTGCCGCATTTTTAAAGCAAGTACCATTGTTCTTTATTTAAAAATTATTATTTTATTTAAATTACATTAATAACAAAAAAAAAAAGATTATCAAAATCTGGTTACAAAAAAAATATATTTACATTTTAATTAAACCCAAAGTAACATTAATATCTACTTTAGAATATTAAAATTTACATAATTTCTAGCAATCTCTAGGGCTAGGCGGCCGCCTACACATTTTTAATGAAAAAATATGGACGAAAACCGTTAACTTGAAGTACTAAATTAAATTAAAACAATTTACATAAAGTAAAACAGCTGCGAGACGAAAAACTAAAGTCTCATTTTCGTCGAAAAATCTAAGAATTTTGTTCTCAAAGAAAAATAAATGGAGACTTCAAATATTTGTTCAAATTTTCTCGTTCCCAATGTTCACAAGTTTTACGTCAATCTCCACAGATTTATAACACATAAAAATATATAAAAAATCAACTTTAGTACGCGCACAGTCGAACGATTCCGGTTAATGTATTCCGAAAATTTTTATAGACCTATAAAACTTCACGAAATAACCATAATGACTCAAAAGGTAATAAGTTTTTATATACCTAAAAAAAAATTAAAACTGGCAATGGAAAGTGCCCTCTCATCTCATATTAATTAAAAACACAACTAACCTGCAAAATGAAAAGGTCATCGTTTGTTGTTTCTGCAAATTGGACAGCGGCGGCCAACGATCATAATAATTATACCCAAGTGTACACTCACACTTGTAGTACACACTTTGACACTAAAATACACAATACATATTCCTATTAATGTACACAATATTCACTTAACTAGTTTAATTTCCTAGGAAAAGTTCGACCACGTTTCTGATTAGATCGTAGCGTGCGACATGGTCTGCTACGGCGTAGCGTTCGGGCCGGCCGGCGTAGCTCGACTGAAGCTACGGCTACGCGGTGCTACAGACAGCGCAAGTCCGAAGGCTGAGTGTACAAAAAAGTTAATATTTCAAATAGGAAGAATAAGTTATTCGGAATGTTTTGGTTTCATTGATATGTTAAAGTATTGGAATTTTGGTTAAAGTGTTTGTTAAATTTTTGAGGTTATGTGGTGCGCGTGTGATGAATATGACGCGCATCTTATGATGTTTGCCGTTGTTACAGCCGAGGAGGTCCTAAGCTAACAACGGATCCCTGTTATGTTACACATTTAGGCCATACTCTGAAACCCTGCTGCGTATAATACTGTGTTTTGTATTATAAATTCTGGTGAATAAAATTAAATGGAACTTTCATTTAAATGTATCCAGAATTCATGTTTGGAAAAATATGTAATTTGATTGCTGTGGAACAACATAATACTTGTATAATTGTGGTTTCAGTTATTTTGTGTTACGGTATATACCTATAAGTACTATATACGTACCTATATCGTATTGATGAGACAACACTATCGTTTTCATCAATTCCACAGTCAATAATAATAATTATGAACATCTTGTGAACACAATATGGCACTCGCAAGTACCAATATAACTTTTTCAAAATCATTTGCCCTAAGACTAACCTGGACATTACTGGCAGCAGTGACCCATGCTGAGGAAACCTGGAATTAAAATTAATATGTCTGAGTTTGCCAATCTGCCTAGAGCAAGGGAAAGAGAACAAAGGCCTTCGCCCTATAGTGGAACAACAATAGGCTTGTATTTTACTTTTATTACTCATAACATAACATCACGCATGTAATCCCCGAAGGGTTAGGCAGTGACGTACACCCAAATTTCGCCAGTTATGTTTAAGTACCATGTAATAGGGGGCGAGCCTATTGCTGTTTATTGCTGCTACTGAGAAATTCCTGATGGAAAAACCCAATAACACTTTGCCCGACCTGGGAATAGAACCCAAGATCTCATGCACAGCATCCCCACTTAGCGACCACTAGATCAACGAGACAGACTTTCATTCCCAAAAACCTATATTTTGTGACTCCTGTTTGTAACTACAAACACTAAACTATGTAAAAACGTTCTCTCACAGATACTCTTAAAAAAAAAACAAGCAAAAGTTATCACGAAAGGTATGGCGTTGAAAAATTATCACACACTTTCACATTGCGAAGTTAAAAACATTCTGTTGAAAAAATTTCAACTTTTCACATTTTAGATGTAAGTAAAAGCATCCCTTTGTAACGTTCGTGGCTAATGGAAAAGTGTACGGCATTAAATAATAAATAAACTAGATAGACACTTCCCGAATTTCCGAGACTTTTGAGAAAGTGAGTTAGATGTCGAGAATGAAACAGATTTCATTAATATTGTATGGCCAAGATTCGGAGAGGGGGCTAGTTGCTAAGTAAAAACGCACGTGTCGATCGAAGGTTAAGTTTCTTGCTCGTGTTTTCCCTTAAAGACTTACCTACGTGACTGCCTCGTTGGTCTAGTGGTCGTGAAGCTCGATCGCTAAGCATGAGGTCGGGCAAAGTGTTATTAGGTTTTTCCATCAGGAATTTCTCAGTAGCAGTCTTGTAGTCCGAGTTTGTGCCCGGTTGATGGCAATAGGCTAGCAAATAATTAATATAATCCATCTTGACTCGGCTTCACGGTAAAGCGATCGCGCGGCGATGTTCACTGAAAGGATCGCCATAAAAAATCGTATGTATTTGTGGAGTGAAATGATAGTCACGACTGCCCAAATAATACTCTCCTTTATTTTAGGATACACATGATTACATAGGATTGATAACATACACATAGGTATAACATACATAGACACTACATAAATATACACTACACACTATTACATGGGAATTAAAACATAACTGGCAAAATGTGGGTGTTCTAATGGTTACACCTCTGCCTAACCCTTCTGGGATTACAGGCGTGATGTTACGTATATCCAATATTCAAAGAGCAGTGTTAGTTGCTAAGTAACATCCACACGTGTCGCAGGTTAAATTTCTGGCTCGTTCCGTAAAGACCTAACTACGTTTTGGAACGAGTAACTAGCTTCAACTTTCTGACTGACTCCTTAACAATTCAATAGTGCCTGTATTTGGATTAATTGAAATAAATGATTTGTGTTTGACATTCACTTTCCTACTCTTGCCGAACCAGATTTTTTTTATTCATATTTTACATCGCGGTTTAAAGCTATTAAGATAATTATAGGTATTATGTTTTTTTGGTCAATTGACGGGCCTGTTGGTCTAGTGGTTAGCGGCCCTGACTGCTATGCCGGAGGTCGTGGGTTCGATTCCCACCCAGGACAAACTTTGTGTGATGAGCATGATTGTTAGTTCTGTGTCTGGGTGTGATTTATCTATAATATGTATATATTTATAAATTATATAAGTATGTATATCAATTGTCTGGTTACCATAACACAAGCTCTGCTTAGCTTGGGATCAGATAGCCGTGTGTGAGTTGTCCCAAGATATTTATTATTTATTAATTATGGTTTTTGATTTAAGTTGACTGGCACTTCAAGTGACCCAAAGGCTGGCTTAGACCTTGGCCAGAGGCTAAGCATAGCCATCCAACGTTGCACATTTCCAGTTGATGGTGATGCGGAAGAATTTTTAAAACCATTAAGCCAAATTCGACTGGTAGTTCCAGAGATTAGCGCATTCAAACAAACAAAGCAAAAACACTTCTGAATTTTTGTATTAGTATAGAAAAAGATTATTCCTTCAATCGCAAAGGAATTAGTAAGAGGCAAACTGTTCACATACTAACACTTTCTCTAATTTAGTGATAACGAAGCATAGAATTTCCCAAAAAGAAATCAAAATGGGTTCAGTAGATCTAGAGATTACTTCCTACAACCTCATAAACTTTACCTCTTTTAATATTTGTATAAATAACTTCGTCAATTTACACCTAAGTAATCACAACATAACATAACACATAACATCACGCCTGTAATCCCCGAAGGGTTAGGCAGAGGTGTACACATTAGTACACCCACATTTCGCTAGTTATGTTTTTAGTCCCATGTAATAGGGGGCGAGCCTATTGGCATCAACCGGGCACAAATCCAGACTCCGAGGCTGCTACTGAGAAATTCCTGATGGAAAAACCCAACAACACTTTGCCCGACCTGGGAATCGACCCCAAGACCTCATGCACAGCAGCCGCGCTTGCGACCACTAGACCAACGAGTTAATCACAACTAAGAAAAAAACATAGTTTTTTTATTTGGGCGCTCCTGTCTATCCCATGAATTATGTATCCAATAGTTGTGCTCAGGCGCTAGGTCGGTGGGTCGGTGGGTCGTTGGTTCAAGGTTAGTTGACAAACTAGGGGCTTAACCTGAGTAGAATTGTGATGGGAGCACTTTTAGGCGGTTTACTTTAGCTATTTTTGGAACCAGGGGTTCTGAACATTTTTCTAGTCATGGACTACGCTCGAAATTTTAAAGAAACATAACGTAAACATAAAATCACGCCTGTAATCCCTAAAGGGTTTGATAGAGGTGCACCCATTAGTACACCCAGACTTTACACTATTCACTTTTTTTTCTGTTTACTTTTTTTATAGTAGAATTCCTTATTACATTGTTTTTGATTTCTCATTACAGATTCAAATAAATAAATAAGTATAGAAAGCATAAGTTTTTAAAATTACTATTATCGGAACAAATATTTGAAATTCGATGTCTTACAAAACCTGGGGGCCTACCACCACCTCTCAAAATAATATCATTTTAATATTACTTTACCTTCCACACTGTTGGATTTTCAACGCTCGGCTTAGCGCTAAGAGTTGAAAATGCAACAACAGAAATTACAAAGTAATATTAAAATAACATTATTTTAAGAGATGGCGGTAGACGCCCTGTTCTTGTATTTTATTCTTTCAGTTAAACCAAAACATGTATCTATACATTATCTACACTAATATTATAAAGAGGAAAGATTTTTATTTTTGTTTGTTTGTTTGTAATGGACAAACTCAAAAACCACTAGACCGATTTTAAAAATTCTTTCACCATTAGTAAGCTACATTATCTGCAAGTTACATAGGCTATATTTTATTTTATTTTTGCGCGGACGAAGTCGCTGGCAATAGCTAGTTATTACTAAAATTGGTTCTTTGTTTTTCGTTGACAAATCAGGAAAAAGGATTCGTAAGGTAATTTAAGACATTTCTAAGAACATTAGTTCAGTAGGGTTGAAGTTGTTTATTTTCCTTCTTTCCTTTCCCAAAACATAAACCGCACCATTGATCTTTGATCCAAAGATTTGTAAACAAGACTGTATTCGCTTTACTTTGTAGATTGATAGTCGATTGATATGCTATTCACGTGATTATATAAATCCTTACTGATATTATAAATTACTAACATTATTACTAATATTAATATTATTTGACTGCCTTGGTTTAGTGGTCGCAAAGCGCGACTGCTGAGCACGAGGTCTTGGGTGCGATACCCAGGTCGTGCAAAGTGTTATTGGGTTTTTCCATCAGGAATTTCTCAGTAACAGCCTCGGAGTCTGGTTCGTGCCCGGTTGATGGCAATAGGCTCGCTCCCTATTACATGGGACTTAAACATAACTGGCGAAATGTGGGTGTATTAATGGGTACACCTCTGCCTAACCCTTCGGGGATGACAGGCGTGATGTTATGTTTTTAATATTATAAATGTGAAAGTAACTCTGTCAACCTGTCTGTTACGCTTTCACTATTAAACCACTGAACCGGTCTTGACTATATTTGGTACGGGGTAAGTTTGAACCCCAAGGAAGGATGTAGGCTAATTTTTATTCCGCGACTTCGTCTGCATCCGCGATAACCGAGGTATATGCGGACGAAGTCGTGGGCAAAATCTAGTTCTGTATGTCGTGATGGCCCAGTGGTTAAGGCGCCCGCCTCTCATGCATTAGGTTGTGGGTTCAAATCCGGGCAAGTACCAATGTGAATTTTTCAATTCATATGCACTTTCTTAAGTTTATCTTCGACATCACTGGCATCGGTGAAGGAAAACATCGTGAGGAAACCTGGACTTACTGTTCCACTCAAAACATGTCAGAGGCCCTTGAGGCGGCTTAGAAACTCTGACACTAGGGTATGTAGGGTCGTAAGGCCTTACTTACCCACACGATAAGAAGAAGTTTTGTATATAGAATACAAATTATTTTAAAATGATAAGTATAAAGTTCCTTACCCATTCTTCTCCATACGAAAATATCTTTTGGAAGGGTCAATTAGATTTAATTATTATTCTTTGTTTAGTAAATGATGTTCAAAAGTGCCTTGTATTGGTCTAATATTAATAAATAATTTGACTTTGACTTTGGCGGAGTGCAGAACGCGTGACTATACCTTCAATATGACATGAGCAGGTCATTGGTCTGTTCTTCCGTTGTTGGCCTGTTGTTCTGTGTTGTTGTTCTGTTGTTGGTCTGTTCTGTCATTCGTGGATCTTTGACAGTCTTTACGAATCGTCAGGAGCTTGAGAATCTGACAACCAGTCTTACCTAAAGGTATCGTGTTGCCCAGTTACTGGGTTGTGGAGGTCAGATAGGCAGTCGCTTCATGTAAAATACTGGTATTCAGCTGCATCCGGTGAGACTGGTAGCCGACCCCAACATAGTTGGGAAAAGGCTAGGCAGATGATGAGGTCATTGGCCTGTTAGCAAAAAAAAAATACACAAAACGTATTCATAAATTAAATAAGGTACCTAACATAACACAAATAGACTTTCATTTCCACAAAACAGTAATTTTTATCACACAGAGCGACATTCATTTTTATAAAGTGCTCATTTTTTTTCAAACCAGTCTACCTGATATTTTGCTCGGCAATAAATTTTCATTTTTACACATTTACAGATTGTCCCCCGTCGACTGTGAAACATAAATATGAACAGGCGAATTAATCCGGTCAAATCTGGTACATTTTCGGAGCCCACTCTATTACGGCCATATGAAAATCGGCGTTATTTATTTAGGACAAAAAATGTATAGCCTAAATAGAAGTTGTTTGGATAGGACGAGATTTTTGAAAACAGTACCTACGTACTCATGTTTACGTAAACATTAGGAGGAATAGCTTTGGGACTTTGAGTATTAGATTTTTTTTAGATATTCATAACATTTTAATTTAATAACTGTACCCTGCTGTTTTTGCGTTATATTACGTGTTTGGGTACTGCTCCGCTCTTGTGGGTAGTAGCGTGATGTTATGTAACATTCCTCTATAAATGGGCTATACAACCAAAATGGATTTTTTCAAATCGGACTCGTAGTTCCTGAGATTAGCGCATTACAACAAACACTTCTCTTACAAGATTACAAAATCTTCCAAAAATATTATATAGACTAGCGTCTGTCTCCGACGTTGTTTGAGTAGAAGTCAAGTATACCATAAAACATACAGTCAAAGAATTTTTGTAATCGAACCATTTATAAAATAAAAATAAAAAATGCAAATGACAAACATGGTAATGGTGGTTTGGTTGGCTGATAGAGAATATCTAAGGCATTAAGTCTGCCTTTGTACTATTTTGTTGCATAAAGTTTAAATAAATAAATAAATAAATATAAATATCTTGGGACAACTCACACACGGCTATCTGATCCCAAGCTAAGCAGAGCTTGTGTTATGGTAACCAGACAACTGATATACATACTTATATAATTTATAAATATATACATATTATAGATAAATCACACCCAGACACAGAACAAACAATCATGCTCATCACACAAAGTTTGTCCTGGGTGGGAATCGAACCCACGACCTCCGGCTTAGCAGTCAGGAGCGCTAACCACTAGACCAACAGGCCCGTCAAAATAATTAAATATTATAATAATTAAATAATAATTAAATATTATACGGAACTAAAGCCAAGTCCATATTTATAAACAGAACCCTAATTATTTTTTTCTTAAATAAAAATAGTCTAAATAACCTTAAGAAAGTAAGTAGCCTCAGCTTACAGTTACAATGTCAGCAGAAGCCTATGAAAGCCCTGTCAAAATCGGCCCTGCCGTTTAATAGATTAGCCAGAACAAACATACAGAATGACATTTTTTTTTTCTATAAATACCGTGTAAACAAAAATATGCATTCAATAAAAATCTACTTTTCAAATTCTAGACGATAACCATAATATACACTTTTTAAAATTCTACACTTCCAGGTTTATTAATTAAAATAATAATTTGAGGCTGGTATTAATTTACATTTCACATTGACCACATCGGTTTTTTTCTAGCCTAGTTACTCGAGACGATTCAAGGATTGTAACGATACCCCATACATCTAAGTCGGTTCAGGCGTTTTAAAGTTATGGTGGAATAAAGAAACTCACATACATACTTTCATTAACCCTTTTTTTTTAGGTAAAAATCATCAAATGACTCCTTCCGCCCTGGGTGGGGCGAAAGGGCCTGTCAGACTTTTACTGACTAAAAAACCACCCTGTTCCTTCTGTTGCCCTTTACGTTCCGGGGCCACGGTATCCTGATAAGACGTTCCGCAACCCCGGGTACATTAACCCTAAACACATAATTTTGGGGAAGTCGTGTAAAAAGGCATTTCAAAGAGAAATTTCAATATTGTTTATTTGTATAAATATAAATGAACAGAATACCTACTTGATGGATCACGTGCTTGTACACGTCCATCACAGTGGATCGTTGAAATGTTTTAACTGAATCGTGACTTTTGATTGGTAACAGTTTGGATCAACAGTGTGAGGTCCCCACTATACTATGTACTTGTATGTAATCGTAATCCTATATAATCCAATGTCTTTATATTAATAAACCAGTGTATTCTCAGCATTCGTTGTGTTTGATTCCTAATGTTCGACCCGTACCGTACATGGCGACCGTGACAGGACGCGTGTATTTGATACCGCATAGAATTCGTCGAAGCAAAACCATATTCGGCATGGTATTTAAAAATATTGCAGTGACTACTGAACTTTGTGGAAGATGCAGAAACTTGACTGTTTTATTGTGAATCACACGTATTGTTATAATTTAAGAAAGTATTGTGCAACAAAATGGGAAAAACTCAATCACGTGAAGAAGTAATAATTGCGCAAAATGCCGCTGGATCCAATCAAGCCACTGTAGACGAGTTACGATTCCACTTGAGTACGACTAATATCATCCTATCCATTATCGCCTTAGTTATAGGCCTCGGTTTGATTTTTCTCGTGTATCGCATGTACAAGAAATGCCATCGACGCTGGACGCAGCAAGAAATTAGTAGAAGTAATATACGTCGGTCAATTTTTCGGCGTGAACGTTCGAGTGGGCGGAAAAGCGACGGTATCGTGTAACGTGATGCTTAACCAGTGACGAGAGCGACATCAAAAGTAAATAAATAAAATAATACAAACTAGTGCGGTTTTATACAAATAGTGCTAAGTGTTTTAGTGAGAAATAATAAAAATAGTTGTGCGCGTAACTGTACTAAAAACAGGCGTAGATATAGAACACTAAAATTATTACATTCGTGAGCAACGAAGGCGTTATAGGATCGTGTAAAGAAAAAGTGATAAAGATAAAACGTTGGACCACACTATAGTGACTGTATGTTAAATATAAACAAAAAACAAAATAGTAGTCTTGATGATAAATATTTACGTAACATAATACTCGAAATAAATATTTAATATGTGTGTAGCAGTGTGATATCAAAACATGACGTATTTCGTGAGCCCTGGTAAGTTATGTCTCAGACATTAGAAGATTTGTATACAAGCTTAAAAGCTGTAAGACAATACTTAATTAAAATTGGACCTAAAAGGCGCCAGGGGAACATTTTAATTCAGAAGTTAAAAGAAGCAGGCAATCTTTATGATAAGTACACATCTTTAATACATACGTTATCTATAGACATAACGAAAGGAAAGTTGAGTTCCGCTGACGCCGAATTAGTGAACAAACTTTCTTCGAATATTCAAACATTGTATTCTGAAATAGAGCAACTTTGTTCAGAAGATAATTCATCAGATTGTGGTGTAAATATTAGCACAAAAATGGAATCTTTTAATTTAAAAACTGCGTTGTCTTTGCTACCACAGATGACTGATGAGGAATCGAATACAAAAACACTGATAGATAATATAGAATATTACTCATCTGTCTTAAAAAATGACGATTGTAAAAAAGAGTTGATTAAATTTGTAATTAAAAGTAGATTGTCTCAAAGTGCCAAATTAAAGTTAAATTCAAACTATTTAAATGTTGACGATTTAACCAAAGATATGCGTAAAGAGCTTTTACCACAAAAATCAGCCGCTTCTATCCAAGATAAATTGCATCGGATTAGACAAAATGATTTAAATATCGAAAATTATGGAAAAAAAATATTAGAGATGTTTGTGGAGCTAACGATTTCGCAATCTGAGGGTAACTCGGAGAGTTATAATATTTTGAAGAATGTTAATGAAAAATTTGCCATCAAAAAGTTCGCGGATGGGTTGCGAAACCGTAGGCTCAGCACAGTCATTGCAGCTAGGAACTACAAATCCCTCAAGGACGCTATACAGGCTGCCAAGGAGGAAGAAACTGAGGGACCTTCTACGTCGGGTGATGTTATGGGTATGTACCAAAATAATTCTGACCCACATATTTTGTTTGCTAGAAGAGGACAAAATCATCGTGGTATGAGAGGCAGATATACTCGAGTTTTTTCAAATCAGGCTTATCGCACCCCAAATACTCCAGGTCGAGCATACAGAGGCCACTCGTTCCCTCCACAAGGTATGTCCATGCGAAGACCGCAACCAAGAGGTAGGTACAATAATCATTATAACGGACGCGGAAATCAGTGGATGAGCAATGAACGTATGCGTGTCGCAGATATCGAACAACAAGATAACGATACATCTGTGAATTGCATTACTGAAAACAAGTTTTTTCGTGAATAACGAAAATAATTTTATTTGTGCATCAAACAGTAATAGTTGTTGGATAAATTTATTCGTAAATAACGTATCATATTATTGGTTACTCGACACCGGCGCTACAATTTCGGCCTTAAAATATAAATATGCGCGCGAACAGAATCTTCCTATCCATAACGAGAAGATTATCATAAACGGCATAGGAGGCAAAGTCCAAGCAATTGGATATGCATATTTACAGTTACAAAGCCGTAATCATTTCTTTAATCACAAGTTTTATTTATTTGAAACGCTGCCTTGTAAGGCACATGGAATTATAGGACAAGACTTTTTAAATAAACATAGCGCAGTCATTGACTTTAAAAACAATAGTTTAGATTTATGGACGAGTACGAGTACTAAATACACTTTGCCTTTTGTGCGCGAGAATGGAAATATGTATGAAATATCAGCCAGATGTGAACAAATACACTACATAAGAACAGATCTTAGTGAACAATGTGTGATTTGTTCTAAAGAATTAGAGGAAGGCGTTTACTTAGCGAATTCGTTAGCCACTCCCTGCAATGGACTCATACCGGTTAGGATTTTAAATACGACAGATAATACTGTAACTTTAAAGAATATTGAGCCAACAATTCATAAATTGAGTGATTACTCGATTTGTTCATTTAATGCCACAGATAAAAACGCTGACAGGGTTAAGCGGTTATTTTCTCATCTGAATTTAAAACATTTAAATGAGGTAGAACAAACTTCAATCGAGAATTTGTGTGCTAAATATGCAGATATTTTTTACTTACCCGGCGACAAGCTATCGACCACCAATATTTACAAACACAAAATTACCTTAAAATCGAATGCCAATCCTGTCTTTACAAAACCATATCGGTTACCATACTCACAACAAAAGGAAATTAACGAACAAATTAATAAATTATTAAATGATAATATCATAGAAAAATGTAATAGCTGCTGGTCGAGTCCCTTACTTTTAGTACCCAAAAAGATGGATAGTAGTGGTCAAAAGAAATTTCGATTAGTTATTGATTACCGTAAGTTAAATAATTTGATTGAAGACGATAAGTACCCCTTGCCAAATATGACAGAGATATTAGATGCATTATCAGGTAGCATTTATTTCACACATCTAGATTTATATAACGGATTTTATAATGTTGAACTAGAACAAGATAGTAGAAAATATACTGCATTCTGCTCCGGACAGTACCAAATGGTACGAATGCCTATGGGCTTGAAGACAAGCCCAGGTTCCTTCTCGCGCATGATGAACATGGCATTAGCAGGGCTTACTAATGAAAAATGTTTCATATATCTAGACGATTTAATTATATTTGGGTCAAGCTTGGAATCGCATAATAAAAACTTACAGGATATCTTTGAACGATTGCGTAAAGTTAACCTTAAATTAAACCCGGAAAAATGCGACTTTTTAAAGAAACAGATTCTTTATTTAGGCCATGTGGTTTCTGGTGATGGAATTTTACCAGATCCTTCAAAAATTGATATAGTTAAAAAATATCCGCCACCGAAAAATCTAGATGAACTAAAAAGATTTATTGCATTTGTAAATTACTATAGGAAATTTGTACCCAACTTCGCACAATTAGCTATTCCTCTAAATCAATTATGTAAGAAAGATGTTCCCTTCATCTGGGATAGCGCATGTCAGAAAGCTTTTGAAACCCTAAGAGACAGTGTTATTTCACCACCAGTTTTGCAGTATCCAGACTTTTCGGAGCAAAATCAGTTTATAATACAAACAGATGCGTCAAATTATGCAATAGGCGCAGTTCTATGTAATAGTGATCTTAAACCAATAGCCTATGCTAGCAGAAATTTGAATAAGGCGGAGAAAAATTATCCGATAATTGAAAAAGAGTTATTGGCAATTGTTTGGGCTATAAAACATTTTCGTCCATATTTATATGGTAGACCATTCAAAATACAGACAGATCATAGGCCCTTAGTTTATTTATTTTCTATGAAAGATCCTTCGAGTAGGTTAATGAAGTTTAGGCTTTTATTAGAAGAATATAATTTTAATGTAGAGTATATTAAAGGTACGGACAATGCAGCTGCGGACGCGTTGTCTCGTATCAATATAAGCATAAAAGATTTAAAAGAAATGAATGACAACATATTGACTATTATGACAAGGGCGCAAAAACGTAAACAAACACCGCCTACGCATTCCTTAGCGGATAAAGCCTCCAGTAACGATTGGCCAGATCAACCAAAGGTTGTGGAGACGCATATCACGCCAAAGGATTCGACAGAGCTAGTGTTTATTGAAAGGGAAAAGTTAGATCGCATGCGTAAGTTAAAGAACACTAATTACGAAAGCGCTACATTTTGCTACATTCCTGATAAAAAGACAATTTATATTAAATATAAGGACTCTCCATCACAGATTACGCCAGCCGAATTTGTGAGAGAACTTGATATGTTTTGTAAACACATAAGTATTGACGAACTATATTTTATTGTTACCAAGACAAACAATATTTTTGTACGGAAATTAGTACAAGAGATACAACATTATGCTAGCGCAACTATACCGCGGTTATACATATTAAATAACGTAACTAGGATAGATAATAAAGATGACCAAAAGGTTATATTGAACGACTTTCATCTCTTGCCCACAAGTGGCCACGCAGGCATGAGGCGTATGTTGAACAATATAAAGAAATATTATTTTTGGCCTTGTATGGAAAAAGATGTTGCACAATTCGTGCAACGTTGCGATAAGTGTCAGAGGAATAAACATTCTTTACCGATAAAGGAACCCATGGTTATAACATCAACAGCAAATTATGCATTTGAGAAAATCTATTTAGATATCGTCGGGCCCTTAGATCGAGATAACAACAATTACTCCTATATATTAACACTTCAGTGCGAGCTTTCTAAATTTGTTGAAGCCTATCCACTGACTTCCAAGACCACAGTTGAAGTAGCTGAATGTTTCGTTAATAATTTTATTTTGCGGTATGGGATCCCACAAGCCATTGCGACTGATAGAGGAACGGAATTTATGTCCCACACAATGAATGAGGTATGTAAACTCTTACACATTAATAAAATAAACTCAACGGCATATCACCATCAATCTCTAGGTGCTCTAGAGAACTCTCACAAACATCTAGTTTCTTTTCTACGAATACAATGTGATAACCATCCCGAAATGTGGAGCAAATGGTTACCATATTGGTGTTTTTCATTTAATACATCGGTTCATAGTGAAACTAAATTCACACCATATGAATTGGTATTTGGGAAGAAATGTTCTCTCCCTAGTAATTTAATTAACAATGTCGAGCCACTATATAACTACGATAATTACCCAATGCAATTGAAATATCGTCTACAATTGACACAAAGAGAGGCTAGAGACAATTTGCTTAAAGGTAAATTACATAGAAAACAAAAATACGATAAAAGTAAGCGACCTGTAACATATAACCCTAATGATTTAGTTTTAATTAAAAATGAAGTAGGTGGCAAATTAGATAGCTTATATTTAGGCCCATATGTGGTTGTCAGAGACATACCACCTAATGTTGAAATTATAAAGGACAACAAAATTGATGTTATTCATAAAAATCGCACTAAGTTGTATTATTGTAAATTAACCTAATAGTATACTATTATAACCATATTTTTGTAATCAAGAATGTATTCATATTTTTATATTGGAATCATATAATATCAAAATGTATTGTTTACTTTGTAAGGGGGGAGGTGTGAGGTCCCCACTATACTATGTACTTGTATGTAATCGTAATCCTATATAATCCAATGTCTTTATATTAATAAACCAGTGTATTCTCAGCATTCGTTGTGTTTGATTCCTAATGTTCGACCCGTACCGTACAACAGAAATCTGAAAATGCTTTTTGTGTATACAGAGTTTCTTTTTTATTTATTTAGAAGTGAAAATTTGTTACAGCTTTGTTTTTGTGAAAGAGAGATCTCTTGTTAACTGTCAAAGTTACATATAATATTATAGCCGTTCTATTTTGTAAAAATCTCTATCGATAGGTGAAGTGAATGCATGCTGAAAAGCTGAATATACCTGCTCGAAATAATTGTATACCATCTAAACTTATACCTTTGTTCGCAATAAATGAATTTGACTTTGACTATGAATGTGAGATGTACTGTAACACCACTGATGCTAAGAATAGACATCTCACCTCAAACTCGCTACACAATTTAAAGGATTGAAGACAGAATAGGAAAGCAGACTTTTTAAAATAATCTGGTGTTTTTAAATCATTTTATATATTATATTTATGAAAACGGAGGTAGGCCTCTATGGAGAAGAACGAGCAAGAAACTCCATGACACTCTTATCAATCAGCTTTGTATAAAATCCTGGTTACATTATTCTTGTTGCTTCTAACATGTACTACTACTTCCTATCCTACTCCTATTATAAACTCGATAGTTTGTGAGGATGAATGAATTTAATTTATTTTTTATTTAAGTTAAGGTTATTTATTTCAGTTGAAGTTTTAATATTTTTCTAAGATAATTTTTTCATAGTTTGCTTTTATTTGGTACATAAGTAAATACTTTTTTTTTGGGTTTGTTTTGTTAGTTACGATGAGACTTCATTTATGGATAGATGTTTATTACTCTTTCACCATTTAACAGCACCACCGCACCTATAAATATTGATCTAGCTTAACACAGTATTATTTCCCGGGTTTATGTTTCCGTGGGTTAATCTATCAACTTTGACTAAACGTGGAGAAAGTCGCAGGCAAAAACTAGTTTGAAATAATAAGCATAATTACAATTTACATTTAACAAAAATATATTAGCTTAGATAAGATATTATATATGTCGAAGCGTGGGACAAGCAAAAGATGGTATTGGTTTACAATGGTTTTACTTTACAGTACAGTTAGGTTATCACAATATTCAATTAACAAAACAACTCCGAGTGCGAGTGAACTGGCTGGTTCAGTCGACATGCAGCGCCCGTCATCCACGGCAGTCCAGACCATTCTGTCTAGCACTGCTTTTTCATTTTACTGACAGCACCGAGTCCACCGACCCCACCCAAGTACTAATCCCATTAGTACTCTTGTTCACTCTATGCATAGCCAATCCATAGATGGTATGCAACCTCGTTGAACTTTCAGTTCCGCTTTTCAATAACAGATGTTGTAGCAATAAGGTTTCAATCTCCGACATATATTATAGACGAATAACAATAATATCGTCCCAAAGCAAAGAAACAACATTATACTTTTGTACATTTTTGTACAAATCTACAAAGCAAACTAGAGGGAGGAGCGCTATATAATAAATTGTCATGAAGGCGGAACTAACATGTCAATATTTCCTGATTCATTATGATCTTACGGCTATTACTGCATAAGCAAGACATACGGGGCGTCTGTGACCTACTTACTTTTACTCTAGCATGGAGATTGAATTTATAGAAATGTTAGATACGAAACTTAGATTCTCTACCTTAAAGTAATATTGAATTGAAACGTTTATTATTTGCAATTTGAAACTGGAATTAAATGTATGCAAAACAGATAAATTAAAGTAATATTTTACGTACATTTAAACCAAAAAGAGGGGGATATCCTCATAGGGCATGAAAAAAATCATTCACATCGTTGTCAATGGTACACGTTCACAAAAGGCTAGCAGCATTGCCATGTTGTGTGGAATGAATGATTGTGGAATGAAAAAAATGAATTGATTGTTTTACATTTTAATAACCAACTGTTTAAACAAAAATCCATAACTCAATAAAAAAAGATTTGTGATCTTACGCATTCATTGTGACTCCACACCTATATACCATTCACTCCATTATGGTATATACTTAATACAATTTATGCCGCTTTTAAATTTTAATGTTTGTAGGTATGAGACTTACAAACATTAAAATTTAAAATCTTGAAAAAATAAAAAATAAATAAAAATAATAATAATAATAAAGAAAGAAGAAAGAAATAATAATAATTTAATTTCTTGTTGGTCTAGTGGTCGCCAACGCGACTGCTGTGCATGAGGTCTTGGGTTCGATTCCCAGGTCAGGCAAAGTGTTATTGGGTATTTCCATCAGGAATTTCTCAGTAGCAGCCTCGGAGTCCGGATTTGTGCCCGGTTGATGGCAATAGGCTCGCCCCCTATTACATGAGACTAAAAACATAACTGGCGAAATGTGGGTGTACTAATGGGTACACCTCTGCCTAACCCTTCGGGGATTACAGGCGTGATGTTATGTTATGTCTTGAAAATAATGAACTAATTTTAATTAAACTTGTCATGTATAAGCAAGATCATTAATGAAAGAATGAGTAGAGACAATTTTTCGAAAAGAGTTTTATAGACAAAATATATATTTTTTTAACTTTATTTTAAGATACTTTACACATTTCATGCCAGTCTCATTTTCAACTAATCTTTAGTTAACTCACAAAGAAAAAACTAAACAAAGGCAGCCTTAAATATTAACTAATATATAAATCATTTAAGCGTCATGGGACATAGGCCGAGCCAGAAACTAATTAAATATGCCTAAGTCTAACACATTTTTAATTAATTATTCTATATCTCACAAATTAGTTCCCGACGATTTAAAATTTTCTTTATAAAACTTAAAAAGTCTTTTAAACACTCTTTAAATTTTTTAGGGTTCCGCACACAAAGGGTTCACTCGGAGCCGTATTTCTCTCGCTCAACTCTTCGTCCGTCTGTTATACGTACATACTTGATATTTTCACAGAGTGTGTATTATTATTACCGCTGACACATAAAATAATAAAAATATAATAAATTTAAAATGAAAGGGATTTATAAAACATTATTTTGAATCGCTTATTGGTCGATCTTAATATTCTACGGTAGTACGGAACCCTTCATATTTTATGTGAAGCCGGTGTTTCGAAAGTTTGAATGAGATATCGTGCCTCACTGACTGCCTCGTCTTGTGGTCGCAAAGCGCGCCCGCTGGGCATGAGGTCTTCGGTTGGAATCCCCGGTCTGGAAAAGTGTATTGGGTTTTTCCATCAGGAATTTCTGATCGTTGATGGTAATAGGCGGCCTCTATTACATGGGACTTTAACCTAACTGGCGAAATGTGGATGTACATATGGGTACACTTCTGCCTGACCCTTCGGAGATTACAGGCGTGATGTTAAGTTATCATGCTTCATAAACGCGGGTGTTTCCAGACGTTGAATATATACATCTATGTAGAATTGAAACAGGTGGAGTCGTGGACGTGTAAAATAAATCTTATATGAACAATTCATCACTCAGTTATTATATTGTCCGTGACACGTAATACATCATGATTAGCCATATCTATCGGGTGTCCGGTAAAGAATGGATTATCTTGAAATGGGTGATAGTAGAACTAATGGCGATTCAGAAAAAAAATACATTAAAAAATAAAAACAAGTAGTACCTAAGATATGATTAATTTAATAATATTCATTGTTTTTTGTTACCTTATTTTACATTCTTGTACACCACGACCACGAATTAATGAATTCCGTCGGTTTTTTATTGCTAACGTAATTTACGTTAACTAAGCTAATAGATAAGTAATCAAAAGTAGGACTGCTATTACACGGTTTTGAAAAAAACAACTTAAAGTATGTTCTTTTGGAAAAAATTGTGAAAAAAAATCTATTTGAAAAAGTTTAAGCGTCCGTAGTTTAAAAAAAATGTATCGAAACACAAGCGGCCAATAATTTTAAAAACTTATGTGTTTATAGCCAATTTCAAAATGGTATGATTCAGTTTTGTACCTAACGTAAATAGTGAATTATTGCTATTCGTTTTCAAAAGGAGCGGAATTTGGTTAAACAACAAAGTTTGCAATATTGTAACAAATTTGAACATTAGATGAACCTGACCATCAGGTTTTAAATAAAAAGATTTGTAGACGTTAGTAATTAATAGGAAAGCTTGGTTAACCTGTAATGCGACCTGTGGGATGTGATATGATGAAAATATGGTGTGAGCGTGTTTTTTTATTTTATTTGGGCTATCTTAAGGAAAATTATTACGCGAAGTCGATCCTTGAAAGACTTAGGTAGCCGTGTCCGGTCAACCACATCAAAAATAAGCGATCGACATGATATACGGCTACTTAGGAGAGCATTTATTCTAAAATGTAGGGTCTGAATCAGAGTGGGTGGCAGACAATTTACAACGAATGTAATTTACAACGAATACAGTCTTAAAATCACGCCTGTAATCCCCGAAGGGCAGAGGTGTAGCCACATTTCACCAGTTATAACACTTTACCCAATAACACTGCTCGACCTGGCAATCGAACCCAAAACCTCATGATTAGCAGTCAAAAACAGTGTCATTAATATCAAATGCTGTTTTTTATTAAACCCCAATGACCAGATACATTTAATGTAAATAAATATTCTAATATCTCAAACTTTGTTGTTTACCCAAATTTCGCTCCTTTTGAAAACGAAGAGCAATAATTCACTATTTATGTTAGGTACAAAACTGAATCATACCATTTTGAAATCGGCTATAAACACATAATCTTATAAAATTATTGGCCACTTGTGTTTCGATATATTTTTTTTAAGCTACGGACGTTTAAACTTGCTCAAAAAGAAAATTGATCACGATTTTTTTCAAAAGAACATAGTTCAAGTTGTTTTTTTTCAAAACCGTTTAATAGCAGTCCTATTTTTGATTACTTATCTATCAGCTTAGTTAACGTTAATTACGTTAACAATAAAAAACCGACAGAATTCATTAATTCGTGGTCGTGGTGTACAAGAATGTAAAAAAAGGTCACAAAAAACAACGAATCTTATTAAATGAATCATATCTTTGGTACTACTTGTTTTTTTTTTTATTTGTATTTTTTTCCAGATTAGTCTTTAGTTCTACCATGATCCATTTCAAGATAATCCATTGAAAACCGGACACCCTGTATACTAAAATAATAAAAGCTGAGAATATTATAAAGGCTAAGAATATTTTGTGTTTGTTTGTTTAAACGCGCTAATCTATAAAACTACTAGTCGGGCTTGGAAAAACTCTTTTATTAAATTCATGAAGAATAGTATAGGGAAAATAACATCGAGCCATGACCCATGAGAGCGGAGCAATAAGCAAAGATGTAACTTAACATGAGTAAAAGAAACCCGCGTAGGTACGAAGTCACAAGGAGTAGATGATAATAGTACAAAAAGGAAATTTAAAAATAATTATGTATATGTATTATGTTAATTATACAGAGTGTTAGTGTTGACACCGTTATCCTAGAAACGTTGGTTTGGTTTCACTAATAGAACGTAATTTCAATGAACAAAATTTTTTTTTTTTTTAAAGTAAAATCTCCATTTTTCTCAAAATTATTTCACCCTATATTACAATGATGTAATTAGTCAAAACTTATGTAGGTATTTATGAAGGACGGCCAGTGCAGCAGGTCAACGCCCTTGCGGTGATTACGTAACTCGAGCGCATAGTATCCATGAATTTACGGACGGTGTCGAACAGATTTTTTTTAAATTTTTAAAGACAACTTTGTTTATTTATTTTTAAATTCAGATAAACATTTTTTATAAAAATCAAGTAGGTACCTATGGTTTTAGTGACCACGGTGTTTACAATTACAGCCTGTATACCTATGTTCCCGATGCTGGTTGGATACTAATTTTTATATTTTTATAATAACATTTAAAAATGTAATAATAAATGTATATTATATAAATGAATGGAATAATAATAAGCTGCGCTGCCCCATGGGAAACTGTACAGCAGCAATTCACATACTTGCAGGCCTGTTGTCTTTGAAGGGGTAAATAGAGACGTATAGCATGCCTACATTCCACCAATTATGTCATTATAAAATTTACTTTAACGCACACATTTTAAAGCCCTAATTTCAATGGCAAATTATTCTACTTTCACCCATAAAATAATACGGCAAACACAGCAATATCACATCTGATACAAAACCAAATAACGTTATAATCTGGCAACTGATACAGTTTCCGGAAAGCAATACCCATTGACCTAGTCATTAAGTGGAATATCCACGTTTCTACGTAGATATAAACTACAATAATATGGCGCACCCCTCCGCAATTCAAAACGTTTGAAAGTGTTTGTGATAGTATTTATAATACTGACAATGCATATGTACGTATTTTATATTATTTACTATTTATTTCCAAAATACCAATATTTACATTATAATGATTTTTGCCACACATCGAAAACCTCTCAGGGTTTGCCACGCAACGAAAACCTCCCAGGGTTAAACGTACTGAGACGGCTCTCGAAACAAAAACCAATCACTGATTCGTTGCTAGACTAGCGGCGTCATTAACACATTATTACTAGTATGGCGCTGCTCTGACATACTCTATGAAAATGACAAGTGCGTTGTCTTGCGCGGTCGACTATTTATAATTAGTTGACAAACAAATCTGCCAGCCTGCTACTGAAGACGATTACTTACAACTACATACAAACTCTTTCATACGGATGTGACTACACACATTGAAATAGTAATATGGAGGAGCGCGTCATGTTATAGTAGTTTATCATATATCATGGAGGAGATAATGCTAGAGGAGATACACAAAACGTTGTCATGTATCAAATTCTGGGAGCCTTGCAAACTAATAAAATTAGGCATCTTTCCAAGTAAAGTTTCAATAAAATGAACAGCAACTTACACTTTGTTTGCCAATTCTTTTTTTTTTTGTCTTATTCTTGCTCTTTTGTCTTTGCTCTTTTGTCTTTGTGGTATAAGTAGGGCAGTTTGTTCTCGTTAACTATTTGAAAAGAGAAAAGTCGGAAAGATTTTTTTTTTCAATTGTTCTGCGTCTAGCGACGCGGACCCGTTTGGGTATAATTTGGTAAACAAAAAAACGAAATAAAATAAAATATGACGGCACATTTTATTTTCTTGAGAATTTCATGCAAATGTACCTACTATCAAATGAATTGTCTTACAGACATTGTCCTGCCCGAACGTTGCCTTGCATCGCCATCTATCGGGTCCAATTGTAAACCTAAACTATTCAAACACACAGAAAAAAATATACCTATCAATATTTGTCCAACCGTTTAGGAGAAGTTCCTCGTTGGTCTAGTGGTCGCAAGTGCGACTGCTGTGCATGAGGTCTTGGCTTCGATTCCCAGGTCGGGCAAAGTGATATTGTGTTTTTCCATCAGGAATTACTCAGTAGCAGCCTCGGAGTCTGGATTTGTGCCCGGTTGATGGCAATAGGCTCGCCCTCTATTACATGGGACTAAAAACATAACTGGCGAAATGTGGGTGTACTAATGGGTACACCTCTGCCTAACCCTTCGGGGATTACAGGCGTGATGTTATGTTATGTTATGTAAGTTCAGTAAAATACACACGAACAGAAGAGTTACGTATGTATAGATATTAAAAGCAATATAAGCACTTATTCATAGTCAAGACCGCAATCAAAAATACAATTTTTTATTCCACTATCAACAAGGCCAGTAGAAAGTACAATTTTAATAAAGCTAGGCATTGTTCCAACTGATGTTTCAATAAAACAAACAACTTGCTATTCGGTTTGCCAAGAAATTTCTGTTATTTCTTATCTGTGTTGGCCTTCGTTCTGTTGCACTTCCATTTATTTCCTTCACAGAATTGACATGATTAGTAACGTACATGGTGTAATGGTTGCCAACAGTTATCTGTGGCACGTTCTGCCAAAACTATCCAGCCCACAAACTCTCACAAATTAAAATTATTACGTCAAAGTAATTTAGTGCGCGTTTGTTACACAAGTTCAACTATTATTTAGTTCCGTAAAACGGGGTGAATAGAAAGACAGTGGTGAATCGGAACGAAACTTCAAAAGAGATTTTAATGTTAAAATAAAAGAAAAGAAAAGATAGATTATAACGCTGAACGGATGATATTTCGAACAAAGATAGATTATAATCTGTCTTTGTTCGAAATATCATCCGTTCAGCCATCCCACAAACATCTATACATCCAAATTTTGGCTCATACAATAGTGTACAATTTTATCCAATAACAGTTGAACAATAAACCTATCCCAAACTAATGCGTAGAATGGATTTCAAATAAATCAGCGTTAAAAATATGAAATGATTATAATTTTTTCAAGAAACAGGAGAAATTTTGACAGGAGAGATTTTTTAGAGCCGTAACCTATTTAAAGATTTTTTGAATCGGTCGTAAATACCTATGTATTCGTTTGTCGATTTAAGCAACCATTCCCACTGCTAGTGACATATGCCTTTCTATAAACACGTCGTTTTGTTTTTGTAAGTGGTTACTTTAGTAGCATACAGACTGTTAGTGTAAACACCGTTGTCACTAAAACCATAGGTAAGTACTTGATTTATTATAAAAAAAAATGTTATCTGAATTTAAAAATAAATAAACAAAGTTTCCTTTAAAAAATTAAATAAAAATCTGTCCGACACCGTCCGTAAATTCATGGATACTATGCGCCCGAGTTACGTAATCACCGCAGAGGGCGTTGAGCTGCTGCACTGGCCGTCCGCTATAACTACCTTCATAAGTTTTAACTAATTACATCATTGTAATATAGGGTGAAATATTTTTGAAGAAAAATGGAGATTATACTTAAAAAAAAAAAGATATTTTTTTTTCATTGAATTTACGTTCTATTAGTGAAACCAAACCACTGGTTTCAAGGTTAACGGTGTTTACACTAACACTCTGTATTTTCATTTTATAAGTACGGCTCTGTAGATACATGGTTTAAACAAAGTAACTTCATTTTTTTATTAGTGAATACCTGTTTTATTTTTTTCTGTTTTGATTTATTAATCACTATTTATGATGGGTGCACAATAGTTGGACGGTAATCCGATACGAACGGAAAGAGATTAGTCATAAAGTAACAGTTCTGAGTCCCAAGAAAATAACTATTTATTTTTCTATGATTTTGTTTTAAAGAGCATTAGTAATTCTGGTATAATTCCAAGATGGCGACAATATTTATCAATTAAATTTACGCTACTTTCTTATTTCTAGTTAATCGTTGCAGTCAATGTATCAGAGCTATTAAGTTAATAGTTAAGGTGCGGAACCCATTAAACACAAAATTTATAGTAGACCTTATTTACGTTCCACGTAACCTCATTTTACCGTGGCAAAAATTTATGAATTACCTAGCAGTAAAAATTAGCTAAAATTTATGATAGCTTTTAGCATAACTACGAAAGTCTTTGAAGATAGAACCCTTTATTTTTTCAGTGATTTATTTGTGCTCGCAAAATTATTATTTACCTTATTGGTTATGTTGGCACAGGGCCTGACCCCAGAGGACTTGTCTTAGTTTGAAGCAAGCTTGTCGGGAATTTGCCGGGTCAGAAGGAACAGGGTGGTTTTTTAGTCAGTAAAAGTCTGACAGTCCCTTCCGCCTTCCGCCGAACTGCCTCGTTGATCTAGTGGTCGCAAGCGCGACTGCTGTGCATGAGGTCTTGGGTTTTTCCATCAGGAATTTCTCAGTAGCAGCCTCGGAGTCTGAATTTGTGCCCGGTTGATGGCAATAGGCTTGCCCCTTATTACATGGGACTAAAACATAACTGGTGAAATGTGGGTGTACTAATGGCTACCCTTCTGGGATTACAGGCGTGATGTTATATGTCCCTTCCACCCCACCCAGGGCGGAAGGAGCCATTTGATGATTTTGAGCAAATAAAAAAAAAAGTGTTGCACCACTTCTGCCTATGGCCTGGAGTGCGGGATTGCATAAGCATACACTTCTCCCCCGGCAGGCCAAATTCCTACCTAGCATGACAGATACATTATTTTCAATTTAATAAGATAAATAATACACTTGCCCATTCGCCATAATTCTTTGTCTGTAACGACATCCCAAGGTAAGTAATTAATTTAAACAAATTAGCTAATTTATCATAAGAAATCATGACCAGATGATACATTTTCAGTAATTTATAGTTTAACTGGAATATTATTTATTAACTAAAATCTTTACATTGCGCAATCTTGAAAGGATAGACGTAAAATCTTTGCTTTATAATTCTGTGACTCGCTACTAAAATTGAAGTCTTGAATTATTAAAACGGTTTTTGTGTAGTTAATAGTACCTAATTAATATTTTTTAAATACTGTAAAAGTAGGTTATGTAGACCATATTAATTATAACTTATATTATTTATACACTTAGGTATATTAATTTTATGTTCAGACGGTAAATGGAAACTACAAGTCGTCAGTTAAAGACACAAGCAACACTAATAAACCTAACATTTCTACTGCGCAAACGGACGATTTGAAATCGGTGTTCGTATCCTGTGTGTGACACAAGCCACAAAACAAGCAACGACTTTTACCATTGACTAGAAGTAGCGACCGGTGACTGTAACGCCGCCATCGAACACAGCAACTACACGGTTATAACACGCGCCACGAAAGATGAGACTTGACTAGCGTCAGTAGTGGGGAACTAGCACTGGTATGTACTATATGGTTTAAAGTACATACCTGTGCTATATACCATATAGTACATACCTGTGCTATATGGTATCTACGATATAGTTATCCATAATTTGATTATCCATTCAGGGATTTTTGGATTAAAATTCTTAACAATATTCTAATATTAAATTTATTACGAAATTATAAAACTTGTGTGGTGTGTCAAGTCTCATCTTTCGTGGTACTAGGAGTAGCAACCGGCGACTGTCATGTGTCCGATCGCCGCTACAGGACACAGCAACCACGGTTTCCTGTGATAGTGTGTCGTGTCGGTAACAAAAAGTGTCATCATTTGCGCAGCGCCTAAAAAGACTACTATTCTATCTACTTTTTCAATTGCCACACTCAAAAACAATATCGAAAATGGTAATTGTATTTCCGAGACAAATACGTGAAAACTGAAACGGCGACGTATCGAATTCACTCGCTATTTTATTCCGAACAATTTTTGCAAGAAGTTTCACTTCCAACCATGTCGTGTCCTATACATCTATCTTTTCCCAAAACATCTCAACACGTACTGAATCACCAAATATGTTATGCGGCCGCGAAACTTCTAAACTGGTATATTTTCTTATATATTTGACGAAAATCAACCGCAATAAAAACTTAGTTTTTTTGTGAAGGTTAAGCCTGACACTGCCTTCATTTGCGGCCCCTAAGGCATGGCTTTTATTTATGCCTATTTTTTCCATGAAATGTAGGGTTGAATCGTAGGTTATTTTCTGATTTCATATAGCATTTTTTGTTCTGTTATCTGTTAACAATAATGGCATTTCTTTTGTTTCAATTTGAGAATTGGTTTAAAAGCCGCTTGGGTGTATTAAGCCATACTTTTTTTTGTTTTTTTTGTTTACCTAGACTACTAGTCCCAGAGCTGGTCAAAGCAGCCCCCCCAAACTCATCCAAGCACTTTTTTCCCGTGGCATCTCAAACCAGTCCTAATGGTACATCTCTAAGTCCTCTCGCCGCCGCTTTCTGGGCGATGGACTCCGTCTATTCTCAGGCACCAATTGCAAGAAGACTCTTATTTATCGATATTAATAAAAATATCAACCTAAATCAATATTTTTCGCAAAACAAGTATTTTCTATTCAAAAATCGATCGAATTTAGGTTACTCCACTCGTGCTAGCCCTACAGGTCTCTCTAAAGGGTATCACAGACTTAACACAGACTATCCAATCGAGAGACACAGAACAACAGAGTTGATTTCTATGTCCTGCGGTAAGATCTGTCCTCCACGAGACAGTGAGGTAAACAGTCGGAAAAAACCTTACTATGAAAATGACCGGAAATTCCGGACAAGACAGCCTAATGGATAGGTACACGAAAAAATAATTTGGCGACATAAAAATATATGCTATTTGTATTCCGCAATTGAGGGCTTTTACATTAGTCAGATAACTTTTATCCAAATAATAAATATGACAGTTTGACATGTCAAACCGCCATATTTATCCCTCTGTTATGAGTTATTTGACGATTGAAAAATCAATGCCTGCCGGGGTTGCGGGACGTCTTAACAAGATATCCCCGGAACGTAAAGGGCAACAGAAGGAACAGGGTGGTTTTTTAGTCAGTAAAAGTCTGACAGTCCCATTCGCCCCACCCGGGGTGGAAGGACTCATTTGATGATTTTTATCACCTAAAAAAAATAAGCCCTTTAACAAACCAGATTACAATGCCTTCCGATTTACAATTTATTATTAGTACAGATTATGCCTGTAGACGGCCGGACTCTGAATTTGTGACAATAATTTATACAATGTGATGAATTATAGTAGAACCGACAATTTTGGTATCCATTGTTTTCTAAGTTTGTATACCAAACATTTATTTTATTGTTCCATCTTTTTTTAATTCCTAGATCAACTTCAAGACATTACATTAATTACCAAAAACGTTTGTTCTTCGAAATAAATGAAAGGATCCTTCTTCATTAGCTGTCTGGTCGTAATTCTATTATTCTTTGTATAACTAGTTTATATTACTTTGGTGGGAAAATGAACGATGATAAGTATTTATTTCTTTTTTATTTATAATATCTTTCAGAGTTGAATGAAAGAGAAATAATAATTAATTAATTAATTAAAACAATCGTTTTGGTATTATGGTTCTGTTTGTTTTATTTCATGGACCGTGTACTATTACAACGAGCTTAATTTTACCACTAACGGTTAGTTCTATATAAGAATTACTACCCATTCCTAAATCTTACTAACCGTTAGTGGTAAAATTATGCAGTGTAACGTAGTGACTTTCAAGATCGGAGGCTCTCAATTTTTTTATATCGTAGACCCCTTTTTTTATTTAGATAAACTTTAAATTTTGTCCTGTTTTCGGTGGACAACAAATCTATCATATTATTCTCAAAACTCGTCAAAGAGGTTGTACCCTAAATTCGGAGTAGTAAAAATAATATTCTATTAATTTTACTGTCAAATATAACCGAAAAAAATGTTTTTTTTTTTGCTCTCATTATTTTTGAGTCGTTTATTATCTACCTACATACATTGATAGGTAAAGCCAAACCAACAATCACTAATTCACTATCGATACCAGAAAAAAAAAATCATGGACTTACACCCCACTTACAACGTGATTCCGTGTCTCCCGTGGACCCCTGGGGATCCACAAGGGCCACTTTGGGAGGCACTGATCTAGATTGAAGACCTAACGAAACAATAACTTCCTTACCTCTTTGTTAAATCAGTAACAAAAAAACCCAATATCTAAAGGTCAAAAAGATTCTAACAAAGGTCTAATTTGACCTTCAAATGTCAAACGCGTTCTTTGACCTAGGTTTAGTAATAATTTTCGGGTCTAGATAACTGGGTCGCGCCGGCAATCTCCTAATACGGGCTGCGGAAATCTCTTGTGATTCTAGTGACAATGGTGATGCGGCTTTACGTGTGGTCCAAGGTACAGGCGTAATGCTTTTTAGGTGACTAGGATAACAAACAACTTTCCCAAAGAAATTTTGTTTTTAATTTTCAAAACGCATATCCTCAATCACCCTAATAGAATATTGAGTAACAAAAATAACATTAAATCAGCTACATACATACATACACACATAAATAAACTCACGCCTTTTTCCCATGGAGGTAGGCAGAAACCACAAAACGCCATCTGCTACCATGTATTCGTTTTTTGTTTTAAAACTAGACCTGTTACTACAGAACGCAAGCGTGCGAGGTATGATAAAGTTATTTATTTAAGTTAAGATAAAGTTCAGAAAAAAATATTTGAACTTGGAAAATAATAAAGAGATTCAGAAAGTAAGTTAGTAAGATTTTAATTATCAGCCACAGTAATAATGAAATTCTACGCAATAAAAACTAACATTAACAAAAATACCTGACACTTGTGTACTTTTATTTGGGGGTGGTTAAAATCATCAAATGAGCCTTTCTGCCCTGACTGGGGCGGAAGGGACTGTCAGACTTTTACTGACTAAAAAACCACCTTGTTCCTTCTGTGGCCCTTTGCGTTGCAGGGCCACGGTATCCTGCTAAGACGTCCCGCGACCACGGCAGGCGTTTGGCCCTATTGGCTTGGCTGTCTTGTCAATACAGTTACTTTATGCCTCGTATACATACATACATACATACATAAACTCACGCCTTTTTCCCATGGGGGTAGGCAGGAACTACAGAACGCCACCTGCATCCTGCATCCTTACATACTCCTTTCGCCTCATCTACGTATGCCTCGTATAGTTTAAGACAAATAATTGTTTTATCACAAGCAGCTTCATTACCTCTTCCTCTTATGCTTTACACCGCCTCCCACGGAAGTGTTTCGTGGCTTTATTTCCGTCACGCCATAAAAAAGCCAGCAACGAACACCAGCACTGTTTGCGAGCGGTCGCCATACTTATTTGGGTTCCTTGGAAAACCGTCGCGAAGTTATTGTTTAAATAATATAAACGACGGTTGTGGGGTGGTTGTCTTTTCTAGTTGTATGATAGGCAAGATGAATTGTTGGTATTGCTAAAGATTGGTGTTCTTATCTTGTAAACAAAAACTACTGCAGCAGTTATTTTGCAATTGTTTTAAGTTCACACCGTGAATCGATTTGAAAATGTTGAAGAAATCTATTAGATGTTTTTTTCAATTGTACTAATAAAATCGTTGAAAATCTAGGCACAATCTCATCTCAGTGACAATCAATATCAAATACAATAGGTAACTTAAAAGCATTTGAGATAGATTGAGACTGAGCACATACATAAACTCACGCCTTTTTCCATGGGGGTAGGCAGAAACCACAGAACACTTTCGCCTCATTGAGACTGAGATTGTAATTATTCCTAAGTAAGTAGACTTACCCCCTTATTGACATGTCAGTTGCTTCAACAATGAACGTCATGTGCATTCGACAATACTGTGACAACTGCACGTGTCGCGTTACACAATAGGGCTACTTTAATGGCTGACGTAAAATGAAACATGGCACGCTTATTGTGGATGTTTGTTGACGTTATAAGATCGAACTTGATAAGATTCTATTACTTTTGTATCTTGTACGCGGTGACTTACGAGTCGTAGCAGTAACAGTAAACCGTATGTAGTGGAACACTGGTGCCGATTCCCTTGGTCACAAACTAAACTGAAATTAGACTATTTCCATCTTTTTCTGTCCAATAAAACAAGAAAGAGACTAATGTAAATAAGAATTGTCAAATTTAATAAATCTGACACATCCATACAATTATAGTTGTCATCTTAAAACGTATGGATTAAAAATACGGAAAAGTTCAAGGCAAAACTATTTTGACATCGCTAACTTAGTTCTTTAATGTCACGGAATGTCACCGTCCTTTCCTTTCGCTGTATGTTAGCAAGAGATGTCAATTCTTTAAATTTAGTCTAGTTTGTGAACGAGGGAATCGGCACCACTGCTGGATTAGATAGATATAACGTGTCTTTTCTGTAGACAGTCAACAAAAGAGAAAGATATGCAGGGTCGTTAGATATAATGGCTGACTGACTGACTGACGAATCAACGCACAGCCTAAACCGCTGATCGTAGAGTCCTAGAACTTCGAAGGTGTGTTCTTTGTATGACGTAGGCATCCTGGACTTTCCAAAATAAGGGATAGCCCGTAGGGGGTAAAAAGGGGCTGAAAGTTTGCATGGGATAACGTGTTCCTTGGTCCGATCTACTTCAAATATAAAAACTTCGGGTTAAACATCATTAAACTTTGTATCTCCACTAGCTTTCGCCCGCAGCTTCGCTCGCAAATTAAGTTTATAATTCGATTATAATTTGAAAGACATTTGGCGCCATCTATCATCATAAGAACGTTATTGTGATTTCTCTAGGGAACAGTACTTTTTTTTCGGGATGAAAGGTACTCTATGTTCGTTCCTGTAGACCTGGCAATGTATATGCAAAATTTTAGGATGATCGGTTCAGTGGCTTAGGCGTAAAATGGTAAAAAACAAACAAACAAACTCACTTTCGCATTTATAATATTATATAGTTAGGATTAGGATTACCACGCAGACGAAGTCGCGGGTAACAGCTAGTCTACCTATAAAAATACATAGCAACAGCGTTCTGAGGTAAAATTTCACAACATTTACGAAGTGATAAGTCCATTTTATTTTCCTTTTAAAGTTAAAAAGTATTTTGTTTGCATTTTAAAAGTAACTTTACGTGTTGTTGCAAGTTTATTGTTTAAATTTTATGTTCGCAACGTTTACGGCGCTCATTTTCTCGTTCGCTAAATGCGAATACAAGGGAAACAACTCAATGCTGTGTTAAATATAATATTTAACATGCTAGTACAACGTGTTTTAGTTTGATATGAACATAGGGTCTAGTACAAAAGGAAGAAGAAGGAGTAAACGTAGATGTGAGTAAAGATTTGAATTTAAGCTAAAATGAGCTGTCTCCACGACTACGACCAACGACTTGGTAAAGGTCGCGGGAAACTGTTGGCAGCAACTGAAAACTGTTAACGATTGCCGCAACTCGTGCTCTGTGTGCGCAGTCCAATTGAAATGTATGTAAACAACTAGTTGCAAGCTAGTTGCCAGTTGCTGCAATAGTTGCTCTGTGTGCAAACCGCCTAAGTCAACTATGTTCTGACTAATAAACATCATTAAACATAATAGGACTCCATTTGTACCCTTTCGATACGGAATCCTAAAAACCGATATGAATAGACTTTTACCTAATATAAGTGCCGTTCAAACTTTCTTCTCAGGTATTCGCTATAAATAAAACGTTCAACCGTCTCCCGTAATATGAGTCAGACGCCCCGTCAGCGACTCAGCGGGTCTCTTCCATATGACAATATTAAAACACCTGCTTCACAGCGATGGATTATGTAATGTCAGGTCTCATGCATCGTGTCAGCGATATTTTAAACTTTAATATTACACTGATCTGAATTTGTGACCAAAATATTTTGATTCTTTTACATCATTGGATATTTAAATAGAGTGTTAGTGTGGGCCAACGCCTGCCGGGGTTGCGGGACGTCTTATCAGGATACCGTGGCCCCGGAACGTAAAGGGCAACAGAAGGAACAGGGTGATTTTTTAGTCAGTAAAAGTCTGACAGTCCCTTCCACCCCACCCAGGGCGGAAGGAGACATTTGATGATTTTTACCAAATAAAAAAAAAAAAAATAAAAAAAAAAAGAAAAAAAAAAAAAAAGAAATTGGGTAGGTACACTGTAGAATTCGATATGGTCCGATAAATTAGACCAAAAAATATGAGTGAGGTTACAAAAATTTACACCCATCTGAAAATTAGAACTGTTCAGTAGAACTAGTGGGAATACAGAAATCTCAATAGTTGTACTATTTTGTTATACTTAATATCGTAGAACTAGTGAGAAAAAAAAATCCCAATAGTTCTACTATTTTGTTCTACCTAATATCGTAGAACTAGTGAGAAAAAAAAATCTATTAGTTCTACCGCAGAACTGTTCTGTAGAACTAGTGGGAACAAACCGATAATACATCCCTGCCTTACCCTTCGGGGATTACAGGCGTGATGTTATGATGTTATGTTATCATTTCCTTTAGGATATTATATCTCTGAGTGCTGTACGTTATATTTTATTATAAAAACCCTTAGGATTCACGCGAATGAAATTGCAGACAAATACTAGTTTATTATTAGGTTGGTAAAACAAACAGTAGTACGATAATTAAAACAGAATTTTAATGTAATTAAACTGATATAAAATAAATTTAAATGCCAGTGATTAAATGAATTACGTTCTTATTTAAATAAAAGCTTTAGTTAACATAACGTTAACTGAAGCATTTAATTTCAATCGTAAACTTAACAAAGTATTGAGTTCCAAAACCTCTGTAGGCCTAGTACGAGCGCGGTAACATAAATATACTTGATTCGAGACGATTTTCGATTTGTTTTTTTTTTTATTTAATTTAATTTTTAGTTTGTATTACTTTGTATTTATAATAAAGTAGTTTTTACAGGTATGTATATCATGTTCGCACGCAATCCTGAATGATTCTACATATACAAAATATTGTATAGGCAAATAACATTTATTTTAATAAAGAAAACTTCCTTTTGAAAGGGGCGACTACATATTTTTTTTCTTGTATATAATGATGACGTTTAAGTTGTGTTTGATTTTGACTTTGGCTTTGATTCGAATAGCAACATGAGTATCATCTATTGATATCAATAAAACTTAAAATATTATGAGGGAAACGGGTATTTAAATTTCTAAATCGATCGAATGTACGTTACGTTTGCTTCACGCGCTTGTGCTAGACTCCATATTCCCTCCCCAGCGTCTATTTTATTTTTACGACTTCAAATCTAAGCTATTCTAGTTAGATTCAATTCCAGGTCCAATTACCATCTCCTGAGCTTAATTAGTCTGTTTCAAATAGTTAGGTATTGTTGCTAATTAACGTGTAGTAGGTACCTAAAATAGTAGAACCAAAATGAAATATGTAGCTATTTGTGAAATGATTCGATTGGTGCAATGACATTCCCTGGTTCCATTCCCTGATTGACCTGGGAATTGAACCCAGGATCCCGAGGTTAGCAGTTGCGCTTGCGACCACGAGACCAACGGGGTTTGAAAGAAAGAACTAGAGCAAAAAAACATGTCCCAGTGATGGGAACAATAAATATGTTACTTTTGGTTTCGTTAAGTGGCTTTTTACATCTAAAAAAACCTATTCCCCAAAAAGCAACCAAAACGCTATTCAAACACGACTCAGATTTTAAAATAGCAACCGAACGTTCTCGCAGCTATTTAAAGTCTCCATTTCAGTAATAAACACATTGTTGCTGAACATAGTCGAGGCCCAATCAAATCTAGAACACAGGTAGTCCAGTACGTACCTAATAGCCTTAATTATGTAAGATCATAAACAGTAGAGAACAGCGGCGGCCCGTTATTTATTAAAGGCAAATTGTGGGTACCGTGCAATAATAGCAGGATGTGACGTCATCCACCTCTGCTTTATAGATGTATGTAGGTTTATTTAGGTAGATGTGGTATTTTTATGGGGATTTTGTGTTCAAAGTCAAAGCATTTATTTTAATTAAACTTTGTGTTAACTTCTTGAATGCTTTGTAATAGGCCATTTTATTAAAGGCAATTAGCTCGTGGCTAAGTAATAACAGCCACATGGGTCGATCCGTCAGGTTAAGCTACGCTTGCCGGGGTTGGTCCGTGGATAGGTGACCATCTTTACACACCGAGACTCCTCCGTGCCTCGGAAAGCACGTTAAGCCGTTGGTCCCGGCTGTCATATGTGGATCTTTGACAGTCGTTACGGGTCGTCAGAAGCCCGAAAATCTGACAACTAGTCTCACCAAGGGGTATCGTATTTACCCAGTTACTGGGTTGTGGAGGTCAGATAGGCAGTCGCTCCATGTAAAATACTGATATTCAGCTGCATCCGGTTAGACTGGAAGCAGACCCCAACATAGTTGAGAAAAGGCTAGGCAGATGATGATGATCTATAGAATCAATCGTTTACGGGTAATTTTGAATTGTCATAGAGACGGTTAGTTACTCAGAAAGTTGAAGGTACTCAAACGTAGCTCATTCTAAAATGTAGGTAGGTTTATAAAGGGAAGAACAAGCAAGAAACTCTACGAACACTTTTTTCAATTAAGTTTTTGCAGAAATCTGGTTACATTATTCTTGCTCGGAACAAAACATTTATATGAGCTTTAAGACAACAATAACAACAACAATTTACAGCAACAGTTAAGACAAACAACTTTTTGTGTTACAAAGTAAATACATGTCAAAGAAATTAAGTAGGTAAGTATTCATTACTTTTGGTATTCGTTACGTTTGAATGTTACCTACAGATTTCTAATGCGAGTTCGGTGCTCTAGGCGGTCGCCCATTTACTACATATTACTGCACAAAGTGTCCCTACACCAGCATTTTAGTGGACTTTAAGAACTCCAAAGATGCCGCAATAAACGAGGCCAAAAATATTTTGTTATGCCTCCTCCTTTTTTAGTTCATCCACTTTCATTGCATCCGCTCGTGTTGGTTCAAACATTTTAACCACGTTCGAGCCTCATTTAACCTAGTATACCAATTTTATGTAATACTATCATAGATCCTCGCCTATTTTACTTCATATCTCAGATTTATGGAACAATTTCAAAGATGAGTTGTCTTTAAAGAGGCCACTTTTATAAACAACATAAATTTTAACCGACTACAAAAGAAGGAGGTTATGTGTTCGGGTATTTTTATTTTATATGTAGGCGCAGGCTTCGTCGTGTCATTTGCTAGTTAAGCAAAGTAGTGTTACCATTTCCTAGACGATGATGTTTTCTTAGAAGATAGGAAGTAGATACTAAAAAGTGAAGTATAAAAACTTTGTAACAAAAAACAATCCTCAAAAAAGGTTTTTTTTTTTAATCATTCCATCATTTTCCTTCCCGTAATACTCAGGGTTGGTGCAACACGTTATCTTGTCATGCTATCACAGACTCCCTTGTCTTTCATATCATTCGTTACAAAAAAACCTCCATCTTAATTCATCGCATCGAATTTTTCATGAGCGAATAAAAAACAAAACTTGCCAAGAACATGGAAAAGAATTGTAGAAGTTGTTAACGTATTGTTTTTATTTTATCTCGTTAAGACCAGAATACAAAGCAAACTGTCTTTGGGAACACTATTATATCATCTAGACAAAACATTTAAAATTTTCATTAAAAATAACGACAACTTATGGCTAGTGCAAAACTTTTTGATTGCACTACTAATTTTAGCCCATCTCCATAATAATGAATCTTAAAACTTATCTTTTAACGGCCTCGCTCTTATTTCACTTAGTTTACGGTCGAAAATCCTGTAAACGTCTATTTGGCAATAGGCGAGCGGTAGAGCAATTACCGTTAAGCGTCGTGTATGATGTGTACATTTGAGTTGGTCGTTACATTAACGATAATAGCCATATATAACTTTGGAAATCCTTCAACAGTACATGACCACATTGTTTTTGCTATTAATAATAGATATGATATGATAATAGATATGATAGGGATGCCGCGGGATATACTGGAAGACTTTAAAATAAAATTAGTTTTTTCCACATAAGTATAATACCCACGAGTTGAATATACACGGTTACTTTTAGGTCGTTCTGGAACCGAAAGCCATAAACTCGATCAACAAGCTCGAAAGGATTGGAACCATTTTTTTTTTCAAAAAATAACATTAAAAAAAAAATTTGCTATTCAGTACATTTATGTTCGTCTAACTTGTCAAAGTGTACTGAACAGCTGATTTTTTTAATACCGCAGATAAAAATAAAACCGCAGATATTTTTATCCCCTGTAACAATTTGCGCGTCGATATCAATAGCACTTTCTCGTGAATAACCAGTTTTTCTTTCTTTCTCTCTTTGTTAGGGTCTAACCGAAAATGTAGAATAATACATATAATGAAATACCAGTAACATACTGACATAGTATATTCAAGAAAAATCCATTACTCACGCAAAAATACTGACAGCCTTTGTTTAATACTTTTGGCAGCCCTATTCGTGTATTAATGTCATAATACTTTTATTACGACAATTTCCAAAGAAGGCAAGAGACAAAGATAAAAGATACTTATGAATAAATTGTTTATGATAGCATAAATTAAGTGTCTTTCTTTGAGAAAACAGACGGGCGACATTTGAAGGCAATTATTTTTAGTTAATATAATTTGTATTTAATTGTTGAGACTAACCGCTTGAGGGCATCCACCTTTACAATAATGTTAGTAATTTCAAGCTATTATTGTCCCACTGTAGGGCAAAGGCCTCGTCTAATATAGGCACGAGTAATGATCACTATTCTTGCTCAATGCGGATTGGCAGTTTCCTCAGATGTTTTTCTTCAAAGATATCAATTATGTCCAAGATAAACATAGAAAGTAGGCACATAATATCTTAGCTAGTATCAGTGCCTCGTGCGCAGTACGGGTGTCGTGCGGCGTTCTCGACATGTCAACTGCATGAAATAAGACAACCGTCTATATGCAGTCCATCACCCTTATTACTCCAGTGCTGCAGCAGTCCGGCATTTCCGGCACCAAATGCATAGATTGAAAGACCTTTTGAAGAATCTTTGAATTAAAAGTGGTGGCACCTGAATAACCAATATTTTACATGGAGCGACTGCCTATTTGACCTCCATAACCCAGTAACTGGGTAATACGATATTCCTTGGTAAGACTGGCTGTCCGACCTTCAGGCTTACGGCGTAACGACTTTCAAAGATCCACTAGTATGACTCCCGGAACCAAAAGCTTTATTTACTTTCCGAGGTACGGAGGAGTCTCTGTGTGTTAAGATGGTCACCTATTTACGGACCAACCCCGGCAAGCGTAAATTGACCTGATGGATCGACCCGAGCGGCTGTTATTACTTAGCCGCGAATTACTTAAAAGTGGTCCGTCTGTACCCACTAAATATTATTCACTGCGGCAACAACGATGTTTCATTACGTGTAATCTAGAGTTTTATACACCGTAAAGACAGGTTTTATAATTTAAGAGGTGATTTCATTATAATAGAATTTAAAATGATTTCTTGTTAATCTTTGGAAAGTATTTCTTTGTTGTTTATTAAGATCGTTACAAGATATTAATGGGGTTTTTAAGAATTGATTAAAGAGGGTTCATACTGCTGCCCGTTGGTAATCACTTTTTGATTTTATGCTGGCATAACGTAGTACGGAGTTTGAAGGGAATGAAAGGTCAGATTATGCTGTTTTTTTACTAAAATTATCTGTTATTTGCAAGGGAGGTGATTTATACGTATTTTTTTGTTGCTTTTATCAGTTAACATTGTGTGTACGTAAATGGTAATAAATGGTTAAATAAATAACTTGGTGGTGTAGAAACGGCTGTGGTGAAAACATAAAAATAAAACTAAAACTACGTATTTACTGCCTGTTGGTTACGTGGTTGCAAAAGCGACTGCTGAGCGTTAAGTTGTAGGTTCTATTACCAGGTCGGTTAAAGTGTAAAAAGATTTTTTCTATTAGGAATATCTAAGTAGAGGAGATTGGATGTTTGTGATGTGACATTCCCTTGCCTCGGAAAGCACATAAATCCGATCTTGCGCGTGACGTTTACACGGTCGTGTCAGATTGACGTCCCACCGGACTATGAGAGTGAGAGAAGACGGAGTGCAAATGTGTTTGCACACACTAATGCAATATAATCTCCTACATACTTGGCTTTAGGCTTGGCTCGTTGGTCTAGTGGTCGCAAGCGCGACTGCTGTGCATGAGGTCTTGGGTTCGATTCCCAGGTCGGGCAAAGTGTTATTGGGTTTTTCCATCAGGAATTTCTCAGTAGCAGCCTCGGAGTCTGGATTTGTGCCCGGTTGAAGGCAATAGGCTCGCCCCCTATTACATGGGACTAAAAACATAACTGGCGAAATGTGGGTGTACTAATGGGTGCACCGCTGCCTAACCCTTCGGGGATTACAGGCGTGATGTTATGTTTATGTATACTTGGCTAGTCTCCGTTAAAATTGGCCGCTATGACCGAAATTCGGAGAAAAAAATTAACGCACAAAACAGAACAATATATCTCTATCTAACAAAACTCTTTGATACAAAATACGAGCTTTATAAAGAAAGATAAGTACATTGCATTTTAACTGTTACAAACTGCAAAATAGTTAAAAGAAAAATGCAAATTCTCGTAACATCTGGCACAACTGAATTTTCAAATTACGACTCTTCGCAATGTTTATGCATCAGTTGAAGTTAATTAAAATAACCATCTTGTAACTTAAGCCTTTTAACTGTACATACAAATAAAATTGAAGTGTCTGTTTGTCATGTCAAAATTACAGCTTTTCACTAAATGCATGAATGAAAGTATAGACAATACTTATTAAAAAAAAAACTATTTTTTTTTGTCTGTCTGTTTAATACGGCTATACTCTAAATTAGCCTCCATCTCAGTGGAATTCGAAGTCGCCTCTTCTTCAAAGTCAATGTCAAAGTCAAATAATTTATCAGATACTTTTAAACGTCATTTTAAGAGAAAATTATAGTCGAATCTTGTTGCTCCCATGTCTCCGTCCTAACAGTCGCATACAGGTATTAAATCTTTGGTGTAGACTCGACCGCATGCAAGCTGTTACCAACGCATGCATTGAATTTTAAGTTACTTCCTTTCTATCTTTCCTATGTTTAAGGACCATTTTAAGAACGTTCTTTTTCTATCTTGGCTCATTCTTCAATAAAACATATATTACAAATGTTTTTTTTTTTTATTTAAGAATTCAAAATAATTTATTTGTATGAGACCATTAAAAGGCACTTATGAACGTCGTCTACAAAAAATAATTTTAGAATCTAGTTGCCCTTTGCAAAAAGGAGAAAAAGCTTCATATTTAGATTTACTGTTATAAAATATATGATTTATTATAATACTACTACCGGAGCCTGTATAAAGACCTCTACGTTGGTCCTGGCAAGTCTTGTCTAGGTGGAAGATTTTCTGCAAGCGGCATAAATGGATTGGTTAGAGACCACTTTCATGCCACCAATTTGGCTCAGTGATATATATAGATTATAGTTTTTTTTTACACGACTGCCCCAAAAAAAGGAGTGTTATGTGTTCAGAGTTAATGTATGTATGTATGTATGTATGTGAGATTCTTTATTCCACCATAACTTTTAAACGCCTGAACCGATTTAGATGTATGGGGTATCGTTACAATCCTTGCATCGTTCCGAGTAACATAGGCTAGTTAAAAATAAAAAGAATCCTGTGTGGTCACTTTAAAACGTAAATTAATACCAGCCTCAATTATTTTTTTTCATGAATCTGATCGTGTCTATATTTATCGTCTAGAATTCGACAAGTAGATTTAAAAAATATATAACACTATAAATAAAAAACGTCTTAAAAAAAACTGTCGAGTAAACAAAGTACAAAATGTGCAATTTTTGCAGTCGTGTTTTTGATTTTTTTAAATTATAGTAGCTTGTTAACATTACATAACATCACGCCTGTAATCCCCGAAGCGTTAGGCAGGCTGCTATTGAGAAATTCCTGATGGAGTGTTATTGGTTTTTTTTTTAGGTGGTAAAAATCATCAAATGACTCCTTCCGCCCTGGGTGGGGCGGAAGGGACTGTCACACTTTTACTGACTAAAAAACCACCCTGTTCCTTCTGTCGCCCTTTACGTTTCGGGGCCACGGTATCCTGTTAAGACGTCCCGCAACCCTGGATAAATTATAGTCTGGAATAGCACATAGACTATTTATCCTCGAAAAACGTATTATTCCCGTGGGATAGTATAATATCTTTGACGCGGTCGAAGCCGTGGGCATAAGCCAGTAAATAAATAAACGTCTGCACCCATTCTACCATGAAAATTCATCAAACTCAATAAAGAACACAGACTAAGTTCTAACTATTTCATTATGTTTTGAGTATTACCAGTTAACGGATCACGCGAAAAACTAAATAATGCCTTTAATATTTATAGTCTGTCAACGTTTCTGGCCTAACTACCGTCCTTGGATTACTTGACGGGTTGTTAGAAGTTAATGGCTCGTTACGTCAAGTGGAACGGACGAGAAATATTTTCCTTCGGACGTAATTTTCAATGTCGTCAATGTATTGATAGCCTTGTGTTTGAGGAAGTAGAGTAACATATCTTGTTGTGTTATGTTCGCCGAGTCTTTCAACGGTGGTGATATAGTGAAGGTTAGTTTTTTGGCAGTATTCTCTATACTTATCATAATAAATTATACATTCTTCCTATGTCTTTGTTGGCCAAAGTTTCTTGAATGAAAATCAACACAAAATTAAGGTTATTGCTCATCAAGGGCGCGGATCATGCGTGAAATGTATACCGGGTTCTCGACTCGTGGTGGTAGAAGGAAATATGGCATTTTTATTGGTAAGGGTCCCAAATCACTTATCTTTTGATGGAGGAAAGACTCCTGAGCATATACGCTTGAAAAAAAAGTCCATCAAGGCTCGGACACAGCATATAATTTGACATGCAAAGACTTGTTATTTTAACTTATTTTTTACAAAATAGGGTGACGGCTTGCGGGCGGCTTTCAGGTAGTTAAATTTCAAGGCAATTGCGGCCTGGCTGCCATATCGGAGCGGTGACGTGACAAATTTTCAAACACGCGTACCCCAGTGTGATTGGTAGTTGATAATTCATTCAACCAATCAAAGCAGCTTGTGGCGCGTGACTATTTGTCTCATAAATTCGTTCGATAAATGAGGATAAATATTTTGATTACTGCTTTTGTCCATATCTGCAATTTTGCATTAATATCAAACTGCTTTTTACCTTCTTTCATACAATCCTAATCTACACAGTGACCAAAACTGGTCACATTATGGACCCATTAATAAATGATAATTGTAATTTGTTGTGCTTAGCAATCTGGGTTACTCCCAGTTGCTAACATCATTCCGTGATTGTGGTTCTAGTTCTGTTCTCACCTGCATATTTGGATGGAAGATGAAGTTTTTTTTTTTACTCAGTCCTCCGCTGTCCTTTTCTGATTTATTTTGTTGCAAGGTCAAAGACAGTTGAACCGTTTATTAGGGACTCGAGCTCATTGCCTCGGCGCTATTCTAGTTATCGCCACTGTTAATTCTGGTATTCAGGAGTTGCGGTGGTAGGGAGTAATGAAGCGAGCCTTTCCCCCAAAAAATCCAGTTTCAATTTTCCAATACACCTAACATCAATTTCAATTTGTAATCATTCGCGTGACAAATTGGACAAAAAAATTCTCAAAGTTGCATCTGTGTATGAAAGCAAAAAAAAACCTTGAAAAATTCAACCACAATCCCCAAAATAGCACGCATTAACTCAACAAATGCACACGGTTGAAAATCCAAAATTAAAAATACCATACAGCTCTATGAGATGCTGAAAACTGTTCAGCAATTAGACCGAAAGCTCTCAACTTTAAAGTGTTATTAAAACATATCCCACGAGACTTCGGTCCTCATGAAAATACGAAGTAAATGAAATTACTTTTTTGCATGTTAAAATGTGGAAAGTGTTATAGAAAATGCAATGTGTTAATCAGCTCATAGGATTCTTTTTTGAATGGAATAGACAGATATTTTGTGACTGTTTTTTCTGTTTAGCCCCCTTGTTCTAGCCAGCGTTATCTTAGTATTAGCAGCAATGCTTCGTTGGTCTACTAGTCGCAAGGCCAGGTCTCGGGTTCGATTCTTAGGTCGAGCAAAGTGTTATTGGGATTTTAAATCAAGAATTTCTCAGTAACAGCCTCGGAGTCTGGAGTTGCTCCCGGTTTTTGGAAATATGGCTCTCCCCTTATTAAATGGGGCTTAAAAATAAACATAACCGGCGAAGTGTGTGTGCTAATGGGTACTCCTCTGCCTGACACATCGAGGATTACAGGCGTAATGTTATGTTATTATTTATAAAATAAAATGTTAATTACAATCACTTAAAAAATAGGTTATTCTACCCTCATTCATAAACCAAAACAGCATAAACCATAAACAATAAAATCCAGTCCCCATAATTTGTTCCCTTCAACCTAATGGATTACCTAATGGAGACCCCTTACTATGCCTTAACTAATTACTAAACGTTAACGATAAAAGGTAATCATAGTCCGAAGCTACCACTTAAGACATTACTCATGGGAACTATTTCCATATATTTTTTCGTCCAATCATAGTAGCACTTTACATAATTCATCGTGTCTTTTGGGACAAACCAGGAGTACTTAGTTCAATGATATAGGCATTTACTTACTTTTGGGAATGTAATAAGGTCTAATATTACGATTACGTGACGACGGGAAGGAAAAACGTCATAAGGAAACCTTGACTTATACCAGCCTATTACTGTCCCACTCAAACCATGTCAGAGGCCCTTGAGACGGTTTAGAAACTCTGACACTAGAGTGTGTGGGGTCGTAAGACCTTACTGCCCATACGATAAAGAAAAAAGATGAGTGATAACAATAGTTGGCTCGTGGCTAAGGAGGAGCTCGTCGATTCGTCGGTTCAAGCTTCACTTGCATGAGTTGGTTCGTGGATGGGTGACCATCTTTACACACCGAGACTCCTCTGTGCTTTGGAAGCACGTTAAGCTATTTATTGGTTCCGGCTGTCATACACGGATCTGTGACAGTCGTTACGAGTCGTCAGAAGCCCGAAAGTCTGACAACCAGTTTTACCAAGGAGTATCGTTTTAACCAGTTACTGGATTGTGAAGGTCAGATAGGCCAGTCACTTCATGTAAAATACCGGTATTCAGCTGCATCCGGTTAAACTGAAAGCTGGCCGTAACATAGTTAGGAAAAGGGTAGTCAGATTGATTGATTGATAATAATAGTTAGGTACTGACAAGATTCATAAAAAAAATTCGCTCATAGGAAGCTACATTATCCCTAAATGATGCAAGCTCAGTAAGTATAAAAATAGCGGTAAGAAAATTAACGCGGACGAAGTCGCTAGTATTACAAATCAAGGTCATCTAAACTGCAAAGGTCATAGCACTCTTACTCAGACTCAAAGAGAAAATCTGAAGACTCCACAAAACAAGAAAGATCAACCTATTATCGAATTATACTATCCTCAAGGGAATATGTAAAAAATATATAAAGTGATATACAAAAAAGATGTTCTATCGCTCCGTTAGAATGAAAGTCATGAATAATTGAGTGGACCATGGAGGTGGACGTAAGTCAAGAATCGATGACACGGATGTACTATTTCTGGATGGATGAGTCGTCAAGGCTTGGTAGACAAGGTTCTTCTAGTTGATGTAAGGCCGGGTTGATTATTTATTTACAGACTGTATTGTTTATAATCTTTGAAGGACGCTGTTTTACGCGCTTCATGTTAGTGGGAGGATAAAATCATTATTTAGAGCTGGCTATAATGACTTAGCTTTTTTTTAAAGCCTTGAGTTGACAGGATGAGCTTGGATGAGACAAAAACCTAATTAGGATGTGTCTCCGGTATTTTGTACCTTCATATTCATATTCATATTATTATGCATTCCACAATGTTAATGGGGTCTTAAAATTATGGCTTAGAGCTAGGCACAATTATGGACCCTGTAGGGCACAGCAAAATGTAAAAAATAAATAAAAAATAACAATAAATTTAGGAATAATTAACAATAAAAGTATATGAAAATAATTATGACTTTCTTGTGTTACTAATGTTTATTTTGCTACAAACTTAAGTTAATAACTTCTTCTATTTTAATTCATCTTCTATATATAAATACTTTACCTATGAAGCTGTAGTTTATAGCAAAATTCTTTCTTAGCTGATGTCTTCTACTTATGTAGGTAGGACCGAATTCTTTTGTGGTAGTATTTTATTTAGCTTGCATTGTATGTATGTATGTAAATATTGTCCCTTCAAAATTTGCAAACCATTTTTCAACCATTTGTTGGTATCCAATTAAGCTGAAATTTTGCATACACCTTTAGTTCTGGTGACAATAAAATGTCTAATATGTACAAGTCAATATTGTAATAATTTTTAATGTAAGCTGGTTTTAAATATATTTTTTTGATTCGTTTTTATTTTAGCATCCACCACGATATTTTACAAATTATTTTCTTGTTTTTCTTCCTCCACTCCAAGTGTCTTCCTTCCCTATCCTCACATCCTTGCCTCATCCACATCCCAAGTAAATTCACGTCCGCGTCCATCCTATTTGTATTCGGATTGCGGACCGCATGTTCCTCACTGCGGCCCACAAGATTGGTTATGCGTACTTAGAATATTATGTCCGCGTTTGAATCAGTCTGGACCCTGAGATGTGTTGCATGGTTTATTTGTACTACTTATTGTATTGTATATTATTAAGATTAGGAGAAAAAACTGTCAATTATCAATAACTAGGGGACAGTAGTTAGTAAAACCGCCTGCCTGGTATGGCTAGGTCGTTAGGGTTCCAGGAGTGTAATCAACATAATACATATTAACATGCCATCAACTGGGCAGAAATCCAGACTCCAAAGCTGCTACTGAGTTTCTGACGGAAAAACCCAATAACAGTTTGCCCGACCTGGGAATCGAACCCAAGACCAGCAGCAACAGTCGTGCTTTGCGGCCACTATACCAACGAGGCAGACTCAGTGGGATCCAAACTTATAAATTAGTATTTGCAAGCTTTGCACATAGCCTTGCACATTTTTCTTAGTAAAATGCGGATATTATGCAAGATGGATTTTTCTTCTCAGTTCTTGTGTACGGAATGGATAAAAGCATTGGACACTTTTGCATGAAAATATTCATAGCAAGTTTCATGATGAATCCTTGAATGAAGTTTGTCTTTGAACTTTCGATGTCGTTCTTGCTTTTTACATTTTAAACACAGGCAGCATTAAAATAAAGAAATTGTGCAAACAACATTTTTATGTGTTTTTTTTTGCATGTTTGCAAATTCAAGGAGGTAACTATGAACTAACTTGGTACTAACTTCTGCCCCCTACTTTTGAAGTTATTTACATCGCCGGTGTTATGTTCCATCTTTGGATACTGCTCCGCTCTCGGCGGTCGTAGCGTGATGTTATATATCCTATACTATTACTCATGAATCTGGCTATTAATAAGCAAACACAAAAAACCGCTTTATTATATTAATATAACCAGACTTGTAACTTAAAAAAACGTTAAGAATTTGACCAAGTCATAATAAAATTATAAAAAAAATATATAAAATTAAAATAAAATTAAAAGATAAAATTTGGCCCGACTTTGGGGAACCCTGAAAGACTACGTTTTCCTTACTACAAATCAGTGCTATCAAAGATTAATAAAGAACCAATAAAGTACATCCTTGACAATACACTTCGTCCACCAAAAACTGATATTCTAATAAATAATACTATCAAGATGGCAATGACGAGTCCAACTGCTTGTTATTATGTTCAAGACTTGTGTGTTTTCCCCTCTACAGCAGTATATTGGAACTAAATAAGATACTCTGGTCTGGTAGATATTTGCTTAGCACTTCAAAGCCCTCGTGTAATATTGACGTTTTTGTATGGGACTTTGTGTAAGTTTGAGTAACACTTAAGAGAGATACTCAAATATTGTTATTACATCGAAAATTGGGATAATAATCCTTTTATTTGGGATGTCTGTTTTCGATGATATTGCTTACGGACTCGAGAAAGAAATTCTTAATATTTTTTCGAAAATCATGTGTTTATTTCTTGAAAATATGTGATTAAAAAATTTTTTGTTACATTAACAAAAATATATTTATGACCCCGACGTGATTCGAACACGCAACCTTCTGATCTGGAGTCAGACGCGCTACCGTTGCGCCACGGAGTCGCTTGATTAACGTTCGAAATAGGGGAACGCTTTATGTAGATACAATCGATTGATTTTGATGTTGAAATTCAGCCGCCACACTTGAACGTTAGTCAGTAAAGTAGCTATTATATCTGATATCTGAAAACTATTTTCATTTGAATATATTTTCAATAACTAGTTTCATTTTAGATTCTACTATATTCCTCTACAATATTAATAATACCAGTCTGTTATTATCTAATTGCAGGGCAAAAGCCTCTTCTCATACAGAGAAGACACGAGTATTACAAGTTTCCTCACGATGTTTTCCTTCAAGTTCAAGATAAACTTAGAAAATATGTATGAAATCGAAAAAATCATATAGGGTTGTGCCTGCTTGTGAACCTACAGCCTCCTGCATAGAATGCGGATGCCTTAACCACCATTTCTATTATTGTTCTCAAAATTTGAACCATAAGATTCATGCCTAGTAAACGCTATTAAGGCTTGCCCTATTCTAAGGGCCTCAAACATAATTGGTGAAATGAGGCAACAGTTTACACACACATCTTTGCCTACCACTTTACATACAAGCGTTATGTGACGTCACAATCACTAACTTATGTATAAGTATACAACACACACAAACGTTCACACACACAAACGTACAAACCCACACAATTAAAATAACAAACACAAACTAACTCAGTTATCACAACAGCCAGGTGCGGTTTATAATGCCGTATCGAACAAGACGATTCATAATGGTATGGAAATCAGCTTACCATGCCTTTTGTACAAGTTTATGAATAGTTATGAATAGGTTATTATGAGCAGATGTGCTGGGTGTCTGTTGTGTATGAAAGAATTTGTTAGTGTGTCTCGATTGAGCGGGTAATACGGGTTGTGTTTAGAATTTCAAGTAGGGATATCGTGTTTGATAAACGTTTTGTTTTTAATCAAATGTTTTGAAATATTTACGGTAGTATTGAGAGGTTTATAAATCTAGTACAGGACTTTTTGAAATGATTAAAATAATTGTTCAAAGATTGCTTAAAAATTATTTCGATAATAGCCGTTTTTTTAAACACTTTCGACAATATTTAAAAGATTACTTAGACATTGTTCAGGTTGCAGTGGATGTTAAAAATAACCTAAAAAAATTTTTACCTTTTACAATTACTTAAACATTGTTAGTTTAAGTAATTACTTTTATCTCTGAAATATATTCAGTGAATTAAAAATCAACAAGTAGTAAGCCTCCAATAACGTACACTTCTTCTTCTTTTGTTATCGATTACATTTTTTGAACTATTTTAGCCCAGTAGGTCGCCAGGTTCAATGCTGCGTCAGAGGCGTTGTACAGGTCGTCAAGGGTGCATGTGAACGGGCAATTGGGACACCTTAGCATTTGGGACGCTCTGATCAGGAGCTCGATGCCCCATTTGGTCAAATTATCTTTATGGCAGCGTATTTAGGTGCGGGGTCAAATAAGTGCCTTCCAAATAGACCACTGCAGTTCACAACCGAGGCAGTTGTTTTCGGAACTTCAAGTAATTATAACGTTAATTAATGACATCTGAAAACCACCATCTTTCGAGACTTCGGAAGTGGACCAAGGTCAAGGTCATTAAACAAACTTAATATAATATTTAAATACTCACTAAAGTCGGTTGTTCGCGTAAAAATAATGACGAAACTTTTCTAATTTTGTGCACGAAGACCTCCGCCCATCGGCTGATTAAATAAACAAAAAGTTGGCTTTTTTATGTACTAGTAATGTTAACAATAAAATACTTTGGAACTACTTAAGTATTAGAGGCTTCGACCAACTTAATAAGGTGTGAATGGGTTTATGAGGCGAAGCAACGTTTAGTTTAACCTTTTTTTTTTTTGTTGTAAATTTGTTGTCTAAAAGTTAAACGTGTCTTTGGTGTGCCGCGCTCACTGTTTTAAAGTGAAAAAGGGTTAAAAAAAGAGTTAGGGTGAGTTGGGGTTCACGAAGGATTCCTTAACACTGTATAATATTTAATATTACAAGATTATTTTAAAGGATCTTTAAATATATTTGAATTTGATCAATCATTGAAGTGAATTTAAAAGAGCTATCCTTTCTCTTTGTAATATAAATGTAAGTATTTGTATGTTTGTGCATATATGACGGCTCAATGGCTGAACGGATTTTGATGACATTTAGCACATAGCTAGACCATAACCTCGATTGAAACAGATACATTTTGTGTCAGGTGCGGAGTACTCGTAACCGGCGTGCGTGTATGACGAGATGTATGAACGTAGATGAGGCGAAAGGAGTGTGTAAGGATCGTAGCAGGTGGCGTTCTGTAGTTTCTGCCTACCCCCATGGGAAAAAGGCGTGAGTTTATGTATGTATGTATGTACATTTTGTTTCCGGGTAGTATGCTGCATTAAGATAATATTCGACTTACACACAGGTGCAGCAGCTCTGACAAAAACAAGAGATTCAAATTTGCTGTGAGCATAGAAATTGTATTTCTCTCGCCTCACTTCAAGTAAGGCATTCTCAAATCCAATGCAATTGCTTCATAGTTTTCATACAATTTCCATACATATGTAACAAAGCTTCAATTGTGTCACAATACATCAATTCATGGCGCATGCAGATTTCCCCTGACGCTTCTGTTACTGCGATTCTGTCAGTCAATAGTACAATGCAAATACTTTTATTTTCACTGAATTGAGTTTGAAGTAATCTCATTTTAAGTTGAGAAGATGTAGAAGGGGCGATTCTAAAATAGGATTACATACAATTATGGATAAACTGACATTCGTTTTAAGTTCATGCTGTGTTCGACTGCCTCGTTGGTCTAGTGGTCTCAAAGAGCGACTGCTGAGCATGATGTAATACCCGAAGGGTTAGGCAGAGGTATACCCATTAGTAACACCCACATTTCGCCAGTTATGTTTTAAGTCCATGTAATAGGAGGCAAGCCTATAGCCATCAACCGGGTACTAATCCAGGCTCCGAGGCTATGAGATATCCCTGATGAAAAACCTAATAACACTTTGCCCGACCTGGGAATCGAACCCAAGACCTCATGCTAAACTTTAAAACCCTTTGAGTATGAGAAACTCCTCTATTGAAATGCGAGAATACTCCGACCAGACGGGTGTTATGTCTGTATGAAATACCGTATGAATTGCCGTATTTCTGTACATATGCTAATGTCGCCGGAGAACTTTGACATCGTAATGTAAGATACGTCAGTTGTAGTTCACATGTGGCACGATAGATGTCGCTGCACCCTCAACAATTAATACTTAATTAACAAACTTGTAACGTCTCCAATACCAAGTCGAAGGCAACTAGTTGGAACAACTTAACTCGAGTATTACGCCTGCACGGACGTCGCCAACTCCTGCTATGCACTTGTAAGTTAGTTTTGTACTACTTATAAGTTCTATGAGTGTAAAGCTTTTGTTGTCGCGATACCTATTAAGTTTTTCTGCTTTACTTGCTGTGTTGTAGGTGTTTGTATAACTGCGCAGTTGTTATCGTGTTGCAAGTACGATTCGATGCAGAAAAGAAGGCAATACCGACTTTTATAACAACGATCGCATACTGATATCAGTCTAAATTTTTCAAAAATTCCCCTAATTTACCTACATGTTTGACGAGATTTTGACTAAAAAATCATTGGAACCTACATTGGTGCCGATTCCCTTGTTCACAAACTAGACTAAATTTAGAGAATTGACATCTCTTACTAACATACAGCGAAAGGAAAGGACGGTGACATTCCCTGACATTAAAGAACAAAGTTAGCGATGTCAAATTAGTTTTGTCTTGAACTTCTCCGTATTTTTAATCCATACGTTTTAAGATGTCAACTATAATTGTATGGATGCGTCAGATTGACTAAATTTGACAGCTCTTATTTACATAAGTCTCTTTCTTGTTTTATTGGACAGAAAAAGATGGAAATAGTCTAATTTTAGTTTAGTTTGTGACCAAGAGAATCGACACCATTATCTTTGAAAATAGAAGGTTTCAGGTATGGTCGTGTATAAAAATAAACATCATAACACATGCTACTTTTGGCTTTGTTGAGCCAAATTTTTTAGTCTAGTATGTTTTTACTATGTATAAAACCGCATACAATCAAAATCGAGTTTCAGTTCAAACTACTTACTTTAGCAAGTACGTTCTACCTAACATGAACGTTTCAGACATTATGATGCGACGTTAAGAGGCTTTCAACTGAAGATAGAGCCTCTAACGTCAGATGTAGTTCTAGTGACGTCACCGGACTGTGTCGAGACGGATTATCTACTAACTGTTTTAGTACTATTCTCTGCTTCCCTCTGTGACATTGGGTTCCGTTCCGTAGTTGAGTTGTAAACGATAATTTATTTATTTATTTATTTATTAAAACTTTATGCACATGTAAAAAATACACTGTACAAAGGCGGACTTAATGCCTTAGGCATTTTCTACCAGTCTACCTTAGGGTGATGCAGAGACAAAAACAAAGTAGGTGCACAGATACAGAAAATACATACATATATACATACATACAAAAAAATATATATATAAATATATAATATATATAAAGTGGGGAGAGAAATAAAATACATAGATGTTGAAGTACAGCAAATTAATTGTGGGACGAGTCTGCCAACTTCTTTTGTAAGTGTTCGCGAGCTTTTACCTTGAATGTGAACCGATTGGTGGCCATCCTGATACTCAGAGGGAGTGCGTTCCATAAGAAAACCGCCTGGACAGGAAAAGAGGATTTGAGAAAACCAGAGCGGTGGGAAGGACATCGCAGAAGACGATTATTGGAGGAACGAAGGTTCTTGCTGTGCGCAGAGCATAAATATTGAAAGAGAGAAGTCAGATAAGAAGGAGAACTAGGTTTGTCTAGGAGAGAAAATAAGGTTGTTAAAGCCCTTAACGCTCTGCGCTGTCTGATGGGTAACCATTTTAAGAGTGACCGATGCGCGGACACGTGGTCATACTTACGGAGATTAAAAACGAATCGAATGCAGTTGTTAAGAAGTCGGTCTAATTTATTGAGGAGATCTGCATTCAGGTCATAGTAACACACATCACCATAATCGAGTAGAGGAAAGATCAGGGACTGTACTAGCATTGCCTTTATGTGTGATGGAAGAACATTTTTCAATCTATAAAGCGCCCGCAACGTCCCGGTGACTCTCTTGCTCACATTGGCGACCTGCTTATGCCAGCTCAGGCAAGTGTCAACATGCAAACCCAGATTTTTGACGTCGGAGCTAAACGGAATGATTGTGCCATCAAATGTAACCGGCGGCAACACTAAGCCATTAAGCCTTCTCAAGCTAGTGGCGCTCCCTATAATGATAGCCTGACACTTGGCCGGGTTGACCGCTACTCCGAATCTTTCACTGTTGCTAAATTCCGGTTTAGCTCCTCAATTGCGTCGGTTAATTTGTCAACACCTGCCTGACTATATAGCTGCAAATCATCAGCGTAAAGATGATACGCACACTGAAGCTCGGTAGTAATAAGATCTATAAAAATAGAGAAAAGAAGTGGAGATAAAATACCGCCTTGAGGGACGCCAACATTATAACCATTATAATTTATAAGAACTGCATAAAGTTCTTAAAATATAATATAATTTATAAGATGCTGCTCGCGACTTCGTCCCCGGTACTTTTTTTTAGGCAAGGAACCTTTGCTCGCGTGTGTAAAATAACCCACCAAAAATTCCTCAAAATCGGTTCAATGGTTTAGGAACGCATAGACGATAAATAAATTAACTTTTTATTGATTAAATAGTCAAGTTTATTAAATACGAAAATCACATTTTTAAAAGTAATCCTTCATTTTTAAAAGAATCTGAAAAAGTTTCCCTAAAAGTATCAGTTAAGAACCAAAGAACCTTATATAATGTATAAGAACATTCGTCTATTGTATTAAACACAACTGCAGCTACGAAAATGCCTACGCCGCTACGCAACTGCTACGAATTGCTACGAACCGCTACGAAATTACTACGACAGCTTGTATTCATAAGTATGCCACATAAAATGTCGTATCCACTTGATTTGTCGTACAATATGCAGTTAATATAAACAGACTAAGTTTTCCCCTCTCCTTCCCCTCACTTTGATCCCCTTCTACGCTGAAAGCAATCGCGGAACTTGTAAACATGGTTGAAATTTTTCATCATAAGTGCTTATCTACTAAAGTTGGTATTATATTAGTGAGGGGTGTACTTGTGTGTGTGTTTGATGCTTGTAAGATTAGTGGGGTGTTTTGATGTTTATGATATGATATAACAGGGTGGGTTATTTTGAAGTATGAGTCTTAGTAGTAGTCTTTTTGTATTATGATCAGACGTTGTCCCATTTACTACAATGGCCAAAGAGTCCTTACACCTGCACTTTAGAGGACCTTAACATCGCTATTGATGCCGCGATTACCGTGGCCACCTACTGGGCCCAAAAAATATAGAGAATATTAAAAATAAAAGGGATTGTCTCATAGACATTCGAAAAGAAAAAGAATGAAGAGTACTATGATGTACTTATCACTTTAAACAAACTTTTAACCGACTACGAAAATGAGAAGTTATCGGCTCGGTTGTGTAATTCTATTTTTAAAATATTTGTTAGCTTGAAACTCGGTGGTGTTCAAGTCAGTGGCAATTCAAAACAAGCAGAACCAAAGCCGTTTACCGAAATTAAAATTAATTTACATTTTCTAATTTTTGAAGGCATCCTGATTGTAAAGTAGTATTGTTTTAATTTTAAAAACACGTCTGTTTTTTACTTTTATGATTAACATAAAGTAACATAACAAATTCATTTTGACAAACATTTTAATACCCATGACTGCCTCGTTGGTCTAGTGGTCGCCAGCGCGACTGCTGTGCATGAGGTCTTGGGTTCGATTCCCAGGTCGGGCAAAGTATTATTGGGTTTTTCCATCAGGAATTTCTCAGTAGCAGCCTCGGAGTCTGGATTTGTGCCCGGTTGATGGCAATAGGCTCGCCCCCTATTACATGGGACTAAAAACATAACTGGCGAAATGTGGGTGTACTAATGGGTACATCTCTGCTTAACCTTTCGTGGATTACAGGTGTGATGTTATGTTATGTTTAATACCCGTTTTTTTTTTAATCACAAAATAGTTACAACAGTTTAATATCTTAAAATCTATCTAAAACATTAAAACACACATTACTATACACAGTTACAAACATAACACCAAGATAGAAATAAAGAAACCAAGATATTTTTTTTAATGAAATACGAATACCGTCCGAAGCCAAATCCCATTCAAAAGCGTTTAAAAACCTTATCAAAGCTTCGTAAGGTTTGAAAGAACGACTTTATAAAATTCTGATATTTTTCCCTTTACAACTTTTTAGGCTAAACTCACACTTACCAATTTTTAAAAGACTTAAAGTCAAAGTCAAAGTCAATGTCGTTATTTCTTGTTTTGTTTTTCTTTTTTTGTTTCGTGTCAATGCTTGCTAACGTAGACCTAAGTTTTACTAACAGTGTGTTGAGTCTTGGTTACTCTAATAAATAAAAATTCTATTCTTTTCTAATGACTTGAAATCGAATGATATGTAATCGCATCTTAACACTTACAAGTAAGACGTATGGAGACTCTATTGACAGTTTACTCCGCATAAAAGTAGTCCTCCATTATTTTATAGCATTAGACAAAAAGCGGCTAACTGCATTTTAGTGATAATTTTGTATGAAATAACGATACTAATTTGTTAAATGTTAATTAAAAGTATCACTTATGTTCTAGTCAATAAGTAATCAAAAACGAAATATTTTGTCATAATTTTAGCGACAGTAATAATGTAATTAGAATTTAGTAATAACTTAATTGAAAACAGTGTCCTTTGAGTTGTTTTTCGTTCTTTTCCATAGAGACCTACCCACGTTTGAGAACGTTTTCTGACTAACTGACCGACTCCTTGACAAAAATGCCTGTATTCAATTGCAAATAAATACTTTGACTTAGGACTTTGACTTCGAAACCTGACTTATGTAAAGTTAAAGATTGCTGTCAAAGCTTATCGATAAAAACAACAGCGGATTTTTTGTTAGATTTAATTTCATTGAAAAATAGAAAGTGTGAGTCAATCCTTAGTCGACGCCAAGCGAGGTTAATGTCCGGAAATATTATAGTAACGAGATAAACGGTATTAAAGTGGAGGATGGCGGATACCGGAATACCAATGAGTATTCATATTTTAACGTCGGGAATTGTCAACTTAATGGGTGCAGGCCACAAAAGGAATGAACCTCTTTTTAGAAAATGTGCTTGATAAAAATTGGAGCACCTTTTTTGAGGTAAATTTTCGATAGAATTGAGTGTGATGTGCTTATATGAAAGTTTATTGACTTTCATAATATTTTCAGCTTATTACTGTAAAAAAGGCCTCTATTTAAACAGAGAAGGGACGAGCATTTACCATCACGCTTGTTCAAGGCGGATTGGCAATTTCAGATTTAAGTATTTTAATTGACACATAAAGTAGTTCAATATCGGGCAAGTACTAATGTGACTTTCATATTTCATATGAATTTTCTAAGTTTATCTTGGACATCACTAATATCGGTGAAGGAATACATTCTGGATACTTGGACTGACAATTAATTTAAGTCTGAAATTTCCAATCTTCCTTGAGCAAGCGTGATGATCAATGCTCGTACCTTCTCTGTATGAGAAGAAGCTTTTTCCCTGATGTGGGACAGTATTGGCAATACAGGACGGTAATACATAATCCTAACTAATATTATAAATGTGAAAGTAAGTTTGTTTGTTTGTTTGCTACCATTTTACGCCTAAACCACTGAACCGATCATCAAGAAAATTTTGCATATACGTTGCCAGGTGTACAGGGACGAACATAGGGTACCTTTAATCCCGAAAAAAAGTACTGTTCCCGAGGGAAATCACAAAAACGTCCTTATGACAGTAGATGGCGCCACGTGTCTATCGGATCATGATTAAATTTTAAGTTTAAGCATGTAATACATTATGAGTCTAGACTGTCGATAGACCAGTTTCAAGTAAATAACCTAGGAGTACGAAAGTTGTTTGCTTAATACTTTTTCATGCCCAAAACCGCTGAAGAGTATCCTGACATTTTGCATAAAGTGGCTTCCAGACGGACGGACTTGCGGTTACGGCAAACCGCAGGCCGCGGCTCCTAACGCTCCAAAAACACACCACCGTGGTCACAGTGGCGGCCTGAAGTGTCATTAGCGTGGTGATTGTGCTACAATCGGACAATCGGACGTCGCAATCGGACGTCAGTCAATATGGTTAACCGTAACGTTGTCTTATTACTCTCATGACTCATTAGTCCTCTCAGAAGATAAGAAAAAAGGTAGGAAAACCGTTTATTTAAACACTTGAGGTGTGAGGTAGAGATAAACTACAGTAACATGACGCGCCCTTCCACAATTCAAAACGTTTGAAAGTGTTTTTAATAGTATTAAAAATACTCACAACGCATGTGTGCGTATTGAGACGGCTCTCGAGACAAAAACAAATCAGCGATTTGTTGTCCGACTAGCGGCGTCAAAAATTACTCATTATTATTAGTATGGCGCTGCACTGAAATTCTCTATGAAAATGAGAGGTACGTCGTCTTGCGCGGTCGGCTATTTATGATTAATTGACAAAAAATATCCTAGCCTGCCACTGAAGACGATTACTTACAAAGTCTTTCATACGAATGTGACTACACACATTGAAATGGTAATATGGAGGGAAGCGCCAAGGTATAATAGTTTATCTCTACCTATATTATCATTAGCATCGCATATTACTCTTAGGAATAGAGAAGTGTGAGTTAAATTTAAATTATTATTTAAATTCAACTATTTCTATTACAATTTCCATATTTGGCGTCATTTTACAAAGCAGTACACGCGGCCGGTTGTTAAAATTTGCAATTGACGCGGCCGCCACAACATTTCGCGTTTGTCTGTGACCCACTTTATATACGTTGTCAGGGATACAGAAAAACTGCGTAACTGACACTGTCATCAATGACACTGACAGGTGTAAACGCATTTATAGAGGATGCATGGAAGAATAAAGGTGAACTTATAACTACGCTCTGTCAATGAAGCATACTTTGCGATTACTCCGCCAATTGTAAATTGATTTGAATGATTCTTTTTTGTTTATTTTTTCGAATTGGTCCCAAATAAATACTGTCATGATCTGATGATGAACTTCGGAGATATGGAAAGGAAACTCCTCATAAGATCACAGCGCAGAACTGTCTTAACAGTAAAATTGCTTTGTTTAATGCGTGTAGTCGATGATTGACTGAAGGAAGAGGTTAGTTGCTAAACTAACCGTGACCTATGTCGATGTATGTAGACAACAGTTTTTCAACGGCAAAGTTAAGTTTGTCCCTCAGTACTGTTTATTTTTTCGTTAGAGGTATTTCCGGTGTGTTTTAATGAGGGTAGGTAGGTTACGTTTTTCAATTTTAGAATATCTCGCAGGTCCAACACACAACCAAAAGCTCATTGCGAGCCCGAGCAAAAATTACTGCTCAATCCTCGGAATCTTCCGTTCATGCCGCATTAAGAAGGCAAGCACAACCGGAGCGACAAGTAAATTTGAGAGCTGATGAGACATTTTCTTAAAGCCAGGAAAGACTAGAGAGCCAAGCCGTTCGCCCTCCAAGCTTCTCAGAGAATGACTGAAACGCCCTTTTAAACGCAATTGCTTTTGGAGGAACAAGCGGAAAGCCAGAGAGCTGTAAGAGCAACTGAGACGCCTTTTCAATCAAACACAACTTCGTCTCAGAGAACAAGCTCAGCCATTACAGCGACAGAAACTCTAAAATAGTCGCAGGTGAGAAGGACCTCTCTTGCAGAAATGCAAACTGAACGCCGACGGACTTTTATGAGTCACAGTCTGTTGGTCTGTAGGTATTTAATAATTCTGGATCTGGCCGAACAACAAGCCGAGTACAGCCCGAATTGATTGTCAAATTCTAAACAAACGCGAGCGAAGCCGCGGGTAAAAGCTAGTACTTAATATAACAAAGATGGAGATAATTTTTGTGAGTCTGTTTAAATGCATATATCTCTGAAAGTACAAGTCGGATCGAAAAAAAAGAAATAAATATGGTAGATGGATTCATAAGGAATAGTATAGGCTATATATCATCACGCTATGACACACTGGAGACGAGCAGTAACCAAAAACGTAACATACTGCGGGTGAAAACAAACACACGGATGCAGTCGCGGGTAAAGGCTAGTTTAACAATAAATAACATAATATTATGTCAGATACGTGCAACCTACATTGCAAGTAATTTTATGAACATAATTTTATACTGTTGCTTTCAGTTATTTGTCCAAAAAAATACCCTGAAAACAGTAATAAATCCATCCAAAAAAATTTATAGAATATAAAGAGAAAAATGTACGAAAACTCGCCATTATTTTTATACTAGGTATGTGATATGGCAACGTTCCCGGCATGCATTCGCAGAAACTGTAATTTATGTATGAGCATTGTCCAGAAGTTTGTTATCTCTGGAAGTACGCCAATGCATGGTTTTGTATAGAACTTGACTGTGGCATGTTAGTTTTTCAATTGATACTCCATTGAATTTGTGTTAAAAAAATGTTTTGATAGGCTGAATATTTTTTAACGCCTAATTTTGTGCACATTACATTTTTTTTGAATTTGGAGTTGGAATCAAAAGCTGAATGTTCACTAGGCATGGAAATAAACATATAAAAAAAAAAACACTTAATCATGAACATTCGTTTTATATTTCTTACAAGGCGCGGTAGCGAAACCTTGCACAAATTAGGACTTAAGATAAAACGTGTACCGTGGCCCCGGAACGCAAAGGGCAACAGAAGGAACAGGGTGGTTTTTTATTCAGTAAAAGTCTGACAGTCCCTTCCGCCCCACCCAGGGCGGAAGGAGCCAAATGACGAATTTTACCACATAAAAAAAAAAGATAATAAGTGTAGCCAGGCCTTTAAATCATTTTATTTTATTGTATTTGAACACTAATATGACGTTTCAAAGTTTGGATAACCGATGAGGTTCTAAAGGCTGTCTTTCTTTCGACCACAGTGTTGGCACTGTGGCTGGGCGATTGGCTTGTATGGGCTATGGGTAGATTTTCGGATTAGGCAGATCAAGCAGTTTCTGTATGAGAGTTTATGCGCTTATTAATACACCCACGATATAGGAGAAATTCTTAGTGTGGCAGGGCAGAACCAATGGATTGAAGTAGCCCTCAGATAGCTAGACAGTAAGATGGCGGAACAATCTGGGTGGATTCCAGCCGAACTGGAAAGAAGAAGCACGGTCTCATGAAAGATTAAAGGAGTGGGAGGTCTTACCCAGAAGAGGGACAGAACAGGCCAATAAAAAAAAAAAAAGAATTATCACAACAAAACACAAAGGAAATTAAACCATCTGAATTTTAACATACGGTATCATATTTCGAATCAAGCTAAGTTTCTCAAATCAGCAATCCTAAACACAAGATATTAAATCTTCCAAAGATATTTTTTCTGCAAATTCACTCGAAAACTATGCCAAATGTATAAAGAAGCTAAGATGGCGATTTTCCACACACTTACACATCAAGGTCACGGATTCACTAGGCCATTCTAACACAAACGCAACTTTACAACCCTTATCAGTCTTATTACAAAACCTTAAAGCTCAATTTTGAAAGGTTCAAGTATATAGATCATAGTGTTCCGTAACATTAGGTAGAAACATCGAGTGAACTCGAAAATGGCGGATGTATTGAAAATAATGTATCAAGTTATTTTCCTCGTTTCACGATGAAGTGATGACATACCGATAGATTTGTTAGAAGAGAAAATAAGCTACTATCGTTTATCAATAGACATTTCATTTAAGTATTTTCGCTTAGGGTTGAACTAAAGTGTTTTTAATATTCTTCTTCTTTATCGTGTGGGCAGTAAGGGCCTCAAGGGCCTCTGACATGGTTTGAGTGGGGCAGTAATAGGCTGTTATATAATATGTCCAGGTTTCCTCACGATGTTTTTCCTTCACCGATGTCAGTGACGTCCAAGATAAACATAACTTAATATTAATATTTATTTTTAGCCTGTGTTGTTGTGGGGTCTTGGGTGAATTTTTCAGTAACAGCCTCGGAGTCTGGATTTGTTCCCGTTTAATGGCAATAGACTTGAACATAACAGGCGAATTGATTGTGGGTGTACTAATGGGTACACCTCTGCCTTTCCCTTCAGGGGTTACAGGCGTCATGTTATGTTATGTTATTTTCTTAATTCCGGTAAGAAACTGAGGCACCTTTTTACCTTCTTCCTTCTTACACCATAGGGCAAAATCCACTAGTAAATTACTTACTGATCGCTCGACCTAAAAGGGCAAAAGAATTATAAATCATACGGCAACCTTAAGCCAAGTTATAACAAGTACTTATTTATATCGAAAAATGATTTACAGTATGGACGTGAGATGTGAATGGGTCAAGTTGTTGATTAAGAGAATTTCTGGTTCATTCGAAAATAGCGGTACATCAACTGCCGTCAAAATTTCTCTCGTCTTTCGAAGTCGTTGTGATTATTCGAAATTTCTTTCAGTTTTTATCAAAAAGCTGGTTGATTTTATCTCTAACTAACAAAAGCATGATTGTGTAACTGGGTGCAAATCCAGTATTCAAGGGTGCTACCGAGAAATTCCTGATGGAAAAACACAATAACACTTTGCCCGACCTGGGAATCCAAACCAAGATTATCATGCTCAGCAGTTACGCTTTGCGATCATAAGACCAACGAAGCAGTCGACTATATAACATCACACTATAATCCTCCTGTGTTTTAGTGCCTATACTATCCTTTATGAATCTAGTTCTCATATACAAAAGGAATTATTCAAATCCGATTGGGTAGTTACAGAGATTACCGCGTTTACACAAACAATCAAAAAAACGTTCTATAGCTATATTATATGAGTATTATTCTAATACTATTATTTTCGTTACTATTTAAATTATATTATTAATGAAGTTTTCAATATTCATAGTTCCGAATAGTAAAATAATAATATTGGTCTGAAATCACAACCCTCACTAAGCAAGCACTTTTATTCTAAATCAAAAGGCGGCAGTACGGACCATCAAATCCCGTTTTAAACCGGTCAACAAAACCGTGTAACGTGTCGTCCAATACCCGGATAATTTGATGCGGCCTGAACGACCCATTTATATTCGTTCCTGTTAAAAAACAAGCGGTTTTGCCAGGTTATACTGTGAAATGTGCGATTTATCCTCTTAGCTCAGCTTAGCTTCGCTCCGTTCCCTTAATTTCGGATTTCAGCTACATTATTGGTCTAGTCTAGTCAGTGGTATATTTAAGTATGTCTCACATTATGCATAATATATAACATAACATCACGCCTGTAATCTCCAAAGGGTAAGGCAGAGGTGTACCCATTAGTACACCCACATTTCGCCAGTTATATTTAGATCCCATGGGGGCGAGCCAATTGTCATATACCAGGCGCAAATCCAGACTTTGAGGCTACTACTGAATTTCTGATTAAAAAACCCAATAACACTTTGTCCGACCAAGAAATCAAACCCAAGACCTCATGCCCAGCAGTTGCGAATTGCGACCACTTGACCAACGACGCAGCACATTATGAGATGGTTAAAAATAGATTATTTTATTCGCTTGACATAGGAATATCGCACAATGAAGCTCATTTCTCGCTCAGCTTTAGTTTAGACCTCGCCGTAACACTAGTGCATTCTACATATTGAGTTTGAAATGAACTGAAATGGAAAATGGATTTTGCGTTTATGCGTAGCCAGTGTTTTTTAAATGTAAGCATTTAAAATTGGAACTATGGCTAAGCACGGGCTCGCCAACGTTTTCGATTTGAGTCGGATTTTCGTATTGGAAATACGACTTTCCTGTATAATATTTTGGTTTAATTTTATACGGCAGGCACAATAATATTAGTGTCAAATGACTTAATTCTTCTTCTGGCCTTCTGTCATCATTATTTGGGTTCTTCTCTCCTAGTCGCACTTCTACAAAGCTGTCTTTTAAGAATGGAATTGAATTAAAACTAAAGCCTTTAAACTAAATAAATAAATTTAAAATTCGAGCAAAATATTGAAAGACCTTCCAAGTTATCTGCAAATTAACCATGAATTATGTTACCTTAAGTTTTTTTTTTTAAGTGTTTATAGAGTTTCTCGTTCTTCTCTATAGAAACCCACCGTTTGGAGCATCTAGCTTCATCATTTTGACTGACTGACTCCTTGACAATTCAAAGATGCCTGTATTTTCCTTTTTTTAATTCGATTTGATTGCACTTTTTGTATACCATCAATGCGCTACAAATAAATTGGATTGATTTGCTTAATTTTGCAACATTTCGCTCAGCCAATTATAACACTCAAAGCTTTCGATAAAGTCAACATACGCTTAATAATTGCTCAAAGCGCTTTCAAACGCTTCATTACTCGGCATGAACGATCGCTGGAAGCATCCGTAAGCGCTTTAATCATAACATCAAGAAGTGCTTCATATGAATATCGAAACTGATTAAATGCCTGATTGCTGGAAAATTTGGGAAGCGCTTTCAGCGCAGTAGCGGTGAAATGCACTTTAAATGTGATTTTGGTAATTTTAAGCTGAAAGGATTGAAGACATTGGATTTATTTATGTTATAACTAGCCTTTACCCGCGACTGCGTCCGCGTGTTTGTTTTCACCCGCAGTATGTTACGTTTTTGGTTACTGCTCGTCTCCAGTGGGTCATGGCGTGATGATATAATTATAGCCTATACTATCCCTTATGAATCCGTTTACCATATTTATTTCTTTTTTCCGATCAGACTAGTACTTTCAGAGATACATGCATTTAAACAGACTAACAAAATTATCTTCAGCTTTGTTATATTAAGTATAGATTAGCCCATACTGGCCCACTGTTAGGCAAAGGTCTCCCTCTATTCCTTTAATCGGTTGCGACTTTGAGCTATTTCTAGCCAATCCTCGGAGAAGCCGTCTTCAATTTCCTATCGCTGACTTCTGAAAACGGAAGTCGCAACAAAAACTCGCCAATCTGAACCAACCGTACCTGAATTATGAAGGGTAATATTATTTCACTGTCGGGCTTCAGAGAAACTTATTTCGGATATAAAATTACAAAAACAAAGACTTTTATTAACGAGAGTCGAGTGTTGAATTTCGACGCAATCCTTTCTATTTCGGAATTTTTAATAACTCGGGCAGTGACTGTTGCTTTAGAAGATTTTTCAATTTACTCTTGGTCCTAGATCCCAATGTCATCAGATCTACGTCATTCCGGGCTTATCCGCCAGGAATTTCTCAGTAGAAGTCTCAGAGTCTGGATTTGTGCCCGGTTGATGGCAATAGGCTCGTCCGCTATTACATGGAACTTAAACATAACTGAGTGGTCGCCAAGCGCGACTGCTAAGCAAGAGGTCTTGGGTGTGATTCCCAGGTCGGACAGAATTATTGGATTTTTTCATCAGGATTTTTTCAGTAGTATTGCACTGGCGAAATGTGGGTGTACTAATGGGTACACTTCTGATTAACCCTCAGGGAATTAAACGCGTGGTGTTTTGTTTATGTACATTCATTCTAAAGCTTGATGTGTCGTTTGCGCTAACCTAACCCAACCTAACTATGTTAATTAAGATCAAGTTGAAAGTGATTGACATCAAAACATTTACAAACTAAGATAAGTATATATATATATATATTTATTAGTAAATACACAGGTGTGTCAAAGCAACAAATATCAACTTCCTTGATATTCCGAATATTTGTGTTTCTATATTCATCAAAGGGTAAGTAAAGTTTTGGATTAAATTTGTTGAAATATTAGTAGATGTTAGCTGTATTAGTTTTGTTATATCGAGGGGCTCGAGTCGTGGCTAAGTAATAACTGTCAAACGGGTCGATTCATCAGGTTAAGCTACGTTTGCTGGGGTTTGTCCGTGGATGGGTGAACATGTTTATACACCGAGAGTCTTATGTCCCAGCCGTCATGCGTGGATCCTTGATAGTCGTTACCGGTTCAGAATCCCGAAAGACTATTAACCAGTCTTACCAAGGGGTAACTTATTACACGACGAAACGGCACGAAATTTTGAAAAAAAAATACGGAATAAATTATGAATAAAAAATAAATAATGAAAGTCGAACAAATAGTTATCATAATTTATCAGGGTTCAGTATTTTTCTTCTAACCCCTAAAAAAAAAAACAGATGCCAAAAGTTCATTGACACATAATTTTATTTTTAGCATTTCTAATTTTTTAGGCATTATAACATCATTCATCAATTCGGCGACAGTACTTGGCAAAAACAATATCATTAGAAACTAGGACATCTGAATTCGAAATAAAAATGGCGACGCCGCGTGGCTATAGCAATAAATCATTTGATATTCGTCCTGAGAAGATTAAATTTCTGGACAATTTCTTTGGGGCGTTGTACTACGAGAATAGGGTCGAAATTGTAACAGTATTTTTTCATGAATTTATGGGGTCAGTTGCAAGCTTTGCCTGAATCAAAAAGTAGATTTTTACCAAATCATAAATTCTGTTTAAGTAAAATTTTTGAGTACATAAGTTGGTCGTTTTGTTCTGAAAATAAAATTCAATCTTCAACCTTACTGAAGTCGAATAAAATATATTTTTTATTATTTGTAGTTTAACACGCTTCGAAAACTTTAGCTGAATGATTATTTATATTAAAACTAGCTTCTACTCGCGGCGTTGTATGTGTAGATTTAATCTATATTTGTGCAAAATTTCATACAAATCCGTTTAGCCATTTTGACGTGATTGAGCAACAGCTTCCATACCTCTGAACTTTCCCATTTTTATTAGTAGTAAGCTATATCTTGCATATACGTATCGTACAAAAATGTACGAATCCCGTGGGATAACTTGGACGATTTCGCAGGCGGAAGCTAGTAAAGTTAAAAATATCGGTTGTATATATAGTTCATTATTTGAAGCCATTTTAATTAAAATTGGTTCCTTTATTTTTTCATGTTTTTGGACCCAAAAGTTTTTAAGAGATACGGTGCGCGACATAAATGATTAAAAAATCTTTACAAAAATGTAATATACGTATTCATTATCATCATGTCTTTCTTGAACAAAACAGAAAAGGAGGAGAGAAAATCCTCATTTGCAAGAACACAATATTTTTTTTAAATTATACGCATAAGGGTAAACGCGCGTAATTTAGAACATTCTCCTCAAATTCTTCACTTTACTTTTTGTTTTTCATCGTAATTTTAGACATCACTGTTCTGAATTTCTGCCTACGTAAGGCTGTGATCACATAGGAGGCGGAGGGGGAAGACATCCTCCACCTCACGCCCCAGCCTCCGCGGGAGACGCCCAGGGCGTCGGACGTCGCGAGACGACACCGGCCACTGTAGGCGCGGGCTTGCGGACGGCAAGTGATGGGTAGCTCAACGTCCGATCAAGGACCAGGTGATTTATTTCACGCGCGCCTCAAAGAGCTGCCAGCACAGGGACGGGGCCCCAATAGGGCCAAAGGCCTGCCGGGGTCGCGGGACGTCTTAACAGGATACCGTGGCCCCGGAACACAAACGGCAACAGAAGGAACAGGGTGGTTTTTTAGTCGGTAAAAGTCTGACAGTCCCGTCCACCCAGGGTGGAAGGACACATTTGATGATTTTTACAACCCCAAAAAAAAAAGGCCGTGATCACAATATACTGACAAGATTCAAGATTTGAGACTTGGCTTAGTTCAGCAAGCCAATACAGATTGAAGATGGGTCCTTGCTTGTGGCAGATTTGAACGATAACTGGTTGTTATGTCATCATAATTCGACTTTTACTACATTGAATGGCCTGTGTGAAAGATAATAGGGTTAGAAAGAAGGGTCATATTAAAAAGACAGATTTTATAGTTGTACGGAAGAGGAAGACAGGCTATTGTGATCCTAAATAGGTTGAGATAAAGTCCGTTTTTATTTTACCAAAATCAATGACTTACCAGGACATGTCTGCTGGATGCCGGACAAACTGTGAACCCAAGTAGCACAGAGCTGGTGCCTTGAGAAGGGGTCGCGGCCGGCCATGATGGATATGGCGGGATAAACTGAAATAAGAAAAAGAAGAATCAAAGAGATGAATCACGGAATCGTAAAAGATGGTAGGAGTGGAAGGAGGCCTTTGCCCAGGAGTGAGACAAAAAGGAATTTCATAACATCACTATTTTTTATATATTAATTATACTTTTGGTTTTTGAATTTTTATTATGACATTGAACATCACTTTAATCCCCGAAGGTTAAGGCAGAGGTGTACCCATTAGTACTCCCACATTTCGCCAGTTATGTTTTTAGTCACATGTAATAGGAGGCAAGCCTATTGCCATCAAACGGGCACAAATCCAGACTCCGAGGCTGCTACTGAGAAATTCCTGATGGGAAAACCCAATAACACTTTTCCCGACCTGGGAATCGAACCCATGACCTTATGCAGAGCAGTCGCGCTTGCGACCACTAGACCAACGAGGCAGTTTGACATTGAACATAATATTTTAAAAAAGAATTGGCAAAGTTTTTTGCTTTTAATTTATTTGGTTGAAGTTACAGTAATCATTTATTTATTTTGTAATTATTTTAGTTTTATTACTTATTATCATATATCATATTACGGTGTAAAAATTGTTACTGTAATGAAATGAATATTTAAAGTGAAATCTTCATGTTGTGTTCACAGGCCATATCTAGTCACACCCTAGCATATGAACGTAGAAATTCTCCATTTTACCGTTGGCCTCATCGTTAGAGATCTTTGTTTTAAATTTTTGCCCAGTAAGGGTGTAAGAGGGGTTTTAACATGGCCGGGGTATCGCTCGCGTGTGCCAGAAATGCTTAGAATGTATCCCTAATTTGTCGGCTCCTGTCTCACTTAGAAGGATAAACGTTTCAATTATAGAGGAGTCTGCCCTCCACCGTATCATACCATGACCGTGTTAGGAAGGCTTCAGGCAATTTTTTTTTAAAGTATTTGTCTATGTTTTCTAGACCTTTCCGTCACAGACTGTCACCGTTACGTACTAGCACAGAGACAATTTTTTTTTGTCACGCAAACTCGAAACTTCTTTTTCAATTAGACCATTTACATGCACTTATGAATTGTCAAGGAGTCGATCAGTTACTCAGACGACAATCAGAAAACGGAGGTAGGCCTCTGAAGAGAAGAAGGAGCAAGAAACTCCACGGCACTATTTTCAATTAGGTTTTTACAAAATTATTCTTGTTGCTTCTATATGTGAAAACAATGAAGATGAATATAAAACATTAATAAAAATAGAATATAACAAGAATCAAGATGTAAATCATAGCAGTTAAGAGATGACCAATCCCCACTTTTCGCGCTCGTTCACGAGCATGACGATGTTGTTGATGATGTTTTAAGATTTCATCTAATTCTACTAACAAAGTTTTGCATAAGGCACATTGAAGCTAGATTTACGACCATCGTCGCTAATGGTCAAGAATTGATATCTTAATAATTTGTGTCAAAGACAATATTAAGTTTGAACCCTTCTCAATTTACAAGATTAATTATATCAACGCTCACAATTTTGGTCCAAAACATTAGATGAGAAATTCTGCACACAAGATCAGTTTTCAGTTTATTAAGTTTAATTAAAGTTACATAGGGCAGAAAGATCTTTAAATTGGGTTTAAAAGTATGATTTTTCACTGCTCCAAGGGGTACCAGACCTTAGTAATTGATATTAATTTCAGCTTGATACCTCCACGCGTTCCTGAGAAAAGGGTCTGGACAAACAGACAGACGGACGGACAGACAGACGGACAACAAAGTGATCCTATAAGGGTTCCGTTTCTTCCGATTGAGGTACGAGGTACCCTAAAAGGTTTGTCTTAAAACCATATTATTCATCTACAAAAACTAAGCATGCTAGCTAATTTGTTAAAGGTCTGCAAACTTTTCAGTAGGTATGACACGTTAAAAAACACGTTACTTCACTCTGGGCATTTTCCCATGATCATGGGTGCGTTTACAAACATATAAACTTACATAAACAAAGTACAAGACCTGGAACATCTACTTTTATTTAATTTGTTTTATACAGGTATCTAACTTGAGACACGTAGCTAACAGCCAATCGACCAGCCACCGTTAGATTACAACAATGGTGCCGATTCCCTTGATCACAAACTAAACTAAAATTAGACTATTTTCCATCTTTTTCTGTCCAATAAAACAAGAAAGAGACTAATGTAAATAAGAGCTGTCAAATTTAGTTAATGTGAAACATCCATACAATTATAGTTGACATCATAAAACGTATGGATTAAAAATACGGAAAATTCAAGGCAAAACTAATTTCACATCGCTAACTTAGTTTTTTAATGTCACCGTCCTTTCCTTTCGCTGTATGTTAGTAAGAGATGTCAATTATCTAAATTTAGTCTAGTTTGTGAACAAGGGAATCGGCACCATTGTCGTTTTAAATTAATTTACCATAGACTAGACCCACGTTGTAAAACCCAAAGTCAGATTTCGATCAAAGACTATCATAAAACCATAAGGTAGCAAGGTCGCACGACGATATCAGACATATGGGCGTACAGCCCGCATTTCAACCGAAATACAATCTCAAGTGTATACCTTTCACAAAACCCTTTTTTAACCCTCCTAACATTGAATTTTACCGAAGAACGTAGGATATTGTGTGGGGCATAATAGACCCAATCTGCTGCCCGAGCCCGGTGGTCGGGCCACACGTGATGAATACAAATTTGTGGCAGCAGACGCAGGGTTAGAGGCCAATTTTTGATGGACAATATACCTGTATGAGCCGATTGTGTCGAAAATAGTAAACGGAGAGGTCAAAGCCGTCTGGTGAGATTTTTTCGTTGTAAAAAGCGGTAAAATGCTTTTGTTAAAACGCTGGCTTCGTTTCATTGTTGCGTTTTTATATAGAGACTAGCGACCCGCCCCGGCTTCGCACGAGTGCAATCGTCGATGAAAGCTACTGCTGGTTTGATTTTTTCCGACACTTTATCGTTATATTTTCAATCAATTTACACAAAACCTTACTAGTGGATTAAACCAATTCGGGCAGATTTTGACATAGTAACAAAGTAATGTTTCCTTGCGTTGTTATCATCTTATGTCGGAATTAGGTAGAGTTATTTATGTAGGTACTTGTATCGAAATGTTGATATTAATATAGATCTTGCAGGGATTTATAAGATACAAGCTTTCGCCCGCGGCTTCGCTCACGTTAATTTCGGATTTGCTAATCAATTCGGGTTGTACTCTCCTTGAGTGAACCCTTCATTTTCTGACACCCTAGTACTTTTTTTCTTGGGTAATCGTAAATTGGTTGTAGTAACTCCGAATTATCAATAATCGATTTTATGACACCCTAGTTGAAGCTGGTCCATCGACACAAAAACTCACAAAATGTATTAGGTACTTAAATTTAAAATTCGAACATGATTTCGAAAGACATGTGGCGCCATCTATCACCAAAATTAGGTTATTGTGATTTCCCTCAGGAACAGTACTTTTTTTCGGAATGAAAGGTACCCTATGTTTGTTCCTGTACACCTGGCATTGTATATGCAAAATTTCAGAATGATCGGTTCAGTGGCTTAGGCGTGAAATGGTAACAAACAAACAAACAAACTTACTTTCGCATTTATAATATTAGTTAGGATTACCATCTGGCCAACAATATTACAAAAAAAATAATAATACCCTCAGAGAATAACATAAATAAAACAAAGATAATTAACATACAATTTTTATTAGTCATCATCTGCCTAGCCTATTCCCAACTATGTTGGGGTCGGCTTCCAGTCTAGCCGGATGCAGCTGAATACTAATATTTTACATAGAGCGACTGCCTATCTGACCTCCACAACCCAGTAACTGGGTAATACGATACTCCCAACAATTACAATATTAAAATTTTTATTAGTATTTACATTAATTCACAATACATTATTGTTTTATTTACGTTGCCCGACACTAGAATTATGGTTTAAATTGTGTAAAAAAGTATGTAATTAACTTTTTTATTTAACAAATCACGGGGATTTTTCTGCTTTTTAAAATAAAATTAATGTCGAGATTCTTAGGCAAATCCGCCGTAAACAAGCATGGTGATCAATAATCGTGCCTTCTCTGCATGAGAAGAGGCCTTTGCCCTGCGGTAAACCAAAAATGCGGGTATTATTATTATGTTAGTAGTGTTCTGTTATGTTAGTGTGTGGCAGTGATGTGTGACTGCCTCGTTAGTCTAGTGGTCGCAAGCGCGACTGCTGTGCATGAGGTCTTGGGTGCGATTCCCAGGTCGGGCGAATGTTATTGGGTTCTTCCATCAGGAATTTCTCAGTAGCAGCCTCGGAGTCTGGATCTGTGCCCGGGTGATGGCAATAGGCTCGCCCCCTATTACATGGGACTAAAAACATAACTGGCGAAATGTGGGTGTACTAATGGGTACACCTCTGCCTAACCCTTCGGGGATTACAGGCGTGATGTTATGTTATGTATGTTAGTAGCAACTAATAGAAACACAAACTCATCATCATCTGCCTAGCCTTTTCCCAACTATGTTGGGGTCGGCTTCCAGTCTAACCGGATGCAGCTGAATACCAGTATTTTACATGGAGCGACTGCCTATCTGACCTCCACAACCCAGTAACTGGGTAATACGATACTCCTTGTTAAGACTGGTTGTCAGACTTTCGGGCTTCTGACGACCCGTAACGACTGTCAAAGATCCACGTATGACAGCCGGGACCAACGGCTTAACGTGCTTTCTGAGGCACGGAGGAGTCTCGTTGTGTAAAGATGGTCACCCATCCACGGACCAACCCCGGCAAGCGTAGCTTAACCCGACGGATCGACCCGTGCGGCTGTTATTACTTAGCCACGAGCTCCTCAATCCTCAATAGAAACACAAACTAAAATAACAAACAATATCTGTGACCATTGTAACACTGCTCATCTAATACGCGCGTATACCTATAAAAGCACGATCACGTCCACAACTAGACAAACAATACCTCGATAAACCACTTACAATCGGAACATAAAGCGAGGGTAGTCGTAATAAAACATTGTTTAGTGTCTCTGCCAGCTATAAAGTGCACATTGATATCGATTACATTACGTGTCTTTGTACCTGCCTGTCTGAATTAAATATTACTTACTGGCTTTAGCTGGGCTTTTGGTCACTGCTCCGCTCCCGTGGGTCGTGGGGTGATGTTATATAGCCTATAGTGTTCTTCATGAATCTGGCTATCATTTATACAAAGAATTTTCCCTATCGGACTAGGAGTTCTAGAGATTAGCGCGTTTAAACAAACAACAAAAAACTGTTCAGCTTTATAATTTAATTATTATAATTACTAATCTTCCATGCGACTTCGTTCGCGTTACGTCTTTGCTTACTACTCCATTTCGAATCAAAGAACATTCCCTATTCGACAGGTAGTTTCAGAGTTAAGCGTGTTGTAGATTGACAAACAAACAAAGAAAAATACTTTACTTTTCTTTTACTTTATTATTATGTGTGTAGATACAAGAAAAACAGTTTTCGCTCAGTTCATTAAAAACAGAATTAAAGATAGACTACAATAACATGGCACGACCCTCGACAATTCAAAACGTTTGAAATTGTTTGTAAAAGTATTTAAATGACTCACAACGTATGTGTGCGTACTGAGACGGCTTCCAAAACAAAAACAAATCAGCGATTTGTTGCTAGACTAGCGGCGTCATTAATCACTCATTATTACAAGTTTGGCGCTGCACTGACATACTTTATGAGAATGACAGGTGCGATGTCTTGCGCGGTCGAATTTTTATGACTATCAAACAATTCTGTCGGCATGATACTGAAGACGTTTACTTACAACTACATAAAAACTCTTTCATACGGATGTGAATATTTACGTTGAAATAGTAATATGGAGGGGCGCGCCATGATATAGTAGTTTATCTATACATGGTATAAAAAATATAAGTTGCATAAACAAAGTTTCATGCGGCACTCAGTACGGGACGTATCGAATGTCCCCCAATTTCAATCTGACTGGAATTCTGGCTTGTGTCCAGCGTCCCGAACTACGAACTCGAACAAGTTTGAATAGTTACAGTATTCAGAATAGGCTTTTGGGGGTGAGGGGGGGGGTTTATTTTGGCCTATCGTAATCAGTCTGCCTCGTTGGACTAGTGGTCGTAAAGCACGACTGCTGAGCATGAGGTATAGGGTTCGATTCCCAGGTAGGGCAAAGTGTTATTGGGTTTTTCCATCAGGAATTTCTCAGTAGCAGCTGAGTCTGGATTTGTGTGTGGTTAACGGCTATAGGCTCGCTCCATATTACATGGCACTTGAACATATCTGGCGAATTGTGGGTGTAGTAATTGGTACACCTCTGCTTAACACTTCGGGAATTACATTTTTTTTACACTCTTCGGCTGAAGATGTCCATTGTAATCTCAAGTAAACCCAATATAAAGTACAGAAAAACATACAAAACAATGCCGTGATCATTATCTGCCTAAAGAAATTCACACTTAAGCTTTAAAACGGTACACTTAAGGTTCAAAATCCTAGGAAAATACTAATTCAATTCACATTTAATTACATGCTCTAGTTTAACGTGACTTTAAAGACATTGAGTGAGTTCTTAATAACTGCAATTTAAAGTTTCACTAAATGCAAGAGGACTCGTATATTATCATGTGACAGAGTAACTTTAGTTGTTTTTAAACTGTTGAGTATAAAACTCGACAGTTTCGGCAGATGAAGTTTCAAGTTTCATGACGAATGCGAAATTGAGTTTGTTTATTTGTTTGTTGCGCTTTAACAGCTAAACTACTGAACTGATTATGGTGAAAGTTGTCTGTATAGAAAGCTTGAACCCCAATAAAGTACTTACATAGAATACTTTGTATTTCTAACAATTAAGGTCATGGTAGATTATCACAGCTCCGCAACTGCTCAGCACCAGCTCGGCGTCGCCTCGAATTTAGGCTAAGGCTAGCCACCTGCGTGCTAACTGCACGTCGTCCGCGAGTCGAGTTGTATGGTAGCGGCAGCCGCGCTCACCGCCCGCCGTTGGCTTTTTCATATTGACATTATGAAATACTAGCTTTTGCCCGCGACTTCGTCCGCGTAAATTTCGGTTATCGCGGACACAGACGAAGTCGCGGAAAAAATTACGCACGTCCTGGTATTTCAATTATTTGCTTAAAATCATGATTCGAAACGACACGTGGCGCCATCTATGATCATAATAACGTTGTTGTGATTTCCCTCGGATACAGTACTTTTTTTCGGGATTAAAGGCACCCTATGTTCGTTCCTGTACACCTGGCAACGTATATGCAAATTTTCAGGATGATCGGTTCAGTGGCTTAGGCGTTAACTGGTAACAAACAAACAAACTTACTTTCGCATTTATAATATTAGTTAGGATATTATACTACACACGATTTAATGCTCTAATTTGAATGACAAGTAAATTGCTGGTTTAGAGCGGTGCCGTTGCGGTGCTGGGATAATGCGCCATGACAACACACACCCCCACAACGAAAAATCGCCACGTCATTGCCTGCCAGTGTTTTATTTCAAGAAATACTTGTTCTAATTTCTTTTTATTCATTCAAACTTAAACATTCCAATTTCAAATTCGAAGCGTTCGAGATGGTTTCTCGAAAGTCCAATACGGAATTTGGATGTGATCCAGAAGTCTTGTGAGACAAAGTTTTGGCCCGATCTCGTCTAGCAATTCGAAATAAATAATAAAATTGAAGTCTAAATTTTCAACGAATACTTGGCCAGTAATAATAATACCAGCTTACTATTGACCCACTGCAGGACAAAGGCTTCTTCCCATACAGAGAAGGCACGAGCATTGATCACCATGCCAACTCAAGGCGGCTTGGCGATTTCAGGTTTATATGAAAATAATAAAGTCATTTATTTTTCAGACCAAGTCCATAATTATAAATTAATAAGCCAATCAAAAAAAAAACATTAAAAACTACAATCACAAAATGAATTCACAAAATAAATTCTTAATTACAATATAGTTGACAATTACAATCTTTAAATTATATTAAAATATTTAAATGTCAATTAAACTCCAAATAATAAAACATAATTCGTCACTTAGTTCAAAAAATTTTCTTTCTGATCTAATCCGCAGCTATGTCTATGGGACCAGTGCAACAGAAAAGGAATACACAAGAATATACAAGATCAGGATTCTTCACAATGTTTTCTTTCACCGATGTCAGTAATATCCAAGATAAACTTAGAAACTACATAAAGAATTGAAAATTTCACATTGGTACTTGCCCAGCCTCGCGCATAAGGGCGCCTTAACCACTAGCCATCACGACGTTAATTTTGACCTTAGCAGAATAAAATTTTAGTTACCATACTTCCTTACCCCACTGAATCAAACTAATACAGACACTTTATTATCACAGAATGAGATCCTTCCAACACTTAAGCCAAGATAACCAGGGGCGGATCTAGGAGCGGCTTTTTGGGCTGCAGCTCAGGGCCCCATGAATTAAAGGGCCCTAGCGCCCTACCACCATTGAATAAAAAACTAAAATTATGAAAGTATTTAATTTTACTTTATCACTACACTCTTTACTTTAATTCTTCAATTCGAGCTTCTATACACCCTTGAAATAACAAACTTAGCTTACTTGTATTATAATGTAGGTACTATAATACTGTCCTAATTTGTTTCCTAAAGGAACCGTCTACATCATTATAACAAACAGTTTTTCAAACAAATGGCTATTAGTAGGCCCCCAAGCAGTATGTTCGCCCAGGGCCCCAGAAATTTACGGTCCGCCCCTGAAGGTATCCTTAAAGACGCACAAGACGGTATGAAAACCGCAGCGAATTAATCACAAGAGATTAGATGTGAACACGGTGTACGAGTTATTTGGCAAGTGTTTGTCATTTGAAATGCGAGTGAGAGAATTGTTTATGATGGTTCGTCTGTTGGGTACTTAATGTAATATATGTAAACTGCCGTTAAATTGATAGGTATATCAAGTTTTAAAACCGGCTAAGTAGGATTTCGATTTGCATTACAAGGGTTAAGACAATATCTAACGCTATTAAAAAAAAAAACACGTTTACATTTTTGTTTTTTCTTTATGTGGTGGAAGTTACCTAGAAATTGCGATAACCTGGTCAATATATTAAATATGAATATTAAAAAAATATATTAAATGAATAGCATAATAATCACACAATGTTTATTCAAATTCAAATAATTTATTTTGGAAATAATATCCATATTTATTCTGTTATAACGTTGGCCCGAAACTAAGCAAGCCTGTATCTTGAGTACCAACATGGAAAATTGGGTTTAGCTTTAAACATTTTAAACAATTTTTTTTTCTTTTTGTTTGACGGTAGTATTTCAGAATACAATACTTTGAAAGAAGAGAATCGACAAACCTTTTTCCCCCCAAACACAAAACCCGTACTCCAGCAGTAATTTGTGCTCAATTTGAATAAATTAGCGGCTATGTGATTTGTCTTTTAACGCCCCGTATTTTTAACATAAACATTAGCAGTTGAAACCGACCTCGTAAACATTTTCCTACTTTCAGATCACCGCGAAATACTGACTTACACTAAAGAAAAACAGGAAAAAACTGTACAATCTTATCGTGACCTAATTCTTTTGTTCACTAAAACATTAATTAGAAAGAGAATTAACGAAGCGAAATCTGAACAGAACTTAACCTTACAAACTTAAGTCCCGCTATTTTGTTATGAATTATACTTAGTATTGGAGGTACGCCAACATTTTTGTTGACGTCATATCTCAGTTGTTAAGACACTCGCCTCTCATGTGTGAGGTTGCGGGTTCGGTATTAAAACATTAAAGAGAAATTAAAAGCTATGTTTTGTCTCTGCATCACCCTTAGGTAGACTGGTAGAAAATGCCCAAGGCATTAAGTCCGCCTTTGTACAGTGTATTTTTTTGCCGTGCATTGTTTAAATAAATAAAAGATACATTTTTTCCAGTACCTACTTATGGCTATAAAATCCTGTTAGAGCTATTAAAAAAAAATATCGAGTGAATTGAACATGATATATTATGTCCAAGATCCCAGACCCACCAGACCCACGTCATCGTTTACACCTTTTTTATTTGGGATGGTAAAAATCATCAAATGAGCCCTTCCGCCATGGGTGGAAGGGACTGTCAAACTTTTATTGACTAAAAAACCACTCTGTTCCTTCTATTTTCTTTTGCGTTCCGGGGCCACGGTATTCTGTTAAGACGTCCCGCAACCCCGGCAGGCGTTTGGCTCTGTTGGGGCCCCGTCCCTGTGCTGACAGCGCGCGTGGAACAAAACGCGTCGTCGACCCAGGCCTGGTCCTTGGTCGGTTGGCGAGCTAGATTATAATTACACTACCTATTCATAAGTAGGATACATGGGTCTAAAAAGGTAAAGACAACGTTTTCGAAAAATTGTGTTACAGCCAACCTGGACCGAATTCAAATTTTTCATAGAAACAGAGATTCAAATAATCTTTTTTTTTGTGTTCAAATAATGTTTCACTAAAATGACGTAGCTCCGGCGACGTTGGTATCTCAGTCTATTATGTATGATAGTCCTGTTTTATGATTTCGTATCAAGTTGGTAGGTACTACGATTTCTTATGTGTACTGCTTATATTTTTATATTCGTTCGTTGTACCATGGCTATTGGTACAAAATGTAGGGTAGGATGAACAATTGGTGACCTACTCACTACAAAAAAAAACTTTTCACATACCATTACACATAATGCATACATAATTATATAGTGGGTACCTTTAAGTATCTTGAACTAAGGGCCTAGGTAATTTAGGATATTAACTTAACCTAGAAAACGAAAATAAGTTTTAATTAGTATTTATGTTAAGGAGATATACAATTAGGCTAACCAAACTAGCCGAACTCAACACAAAGTGTCGTAATTAAAAACGTTAAAAATCTAGTTACAATTTCATCTCAGCGACGATCAATGTCAAAAAGTTGATAAAAATGTGGGTAAAATAGAGGCTTTTTTCACGCAAACGGGAACGATGTTAATAGAATAGAATAGAATAGAATAGAATTTAATTTATTAGAGTAACCAAGACTCAACACACTGTTAGTAAAACTTAGGTCCACGTTAGTAAGCACTGACACTAAACAAAAAAATAAATGAAAAAACAAAACAAGAAATAACGCTTGAGTAATACTTACTAGAATTGCTCCACTGTCTATAGGTGAACTTCAAAATGAAAGACATAAGACAGTAAGCTGATTTTTTAATATTGAAACTACTACTTTATTATCACTATTTAAAAAACTGTAGACTGCGGCAGTTGTCATCATCTGCCTAGCCTTTTCCCAACTATGTTGGGGTTGGCTTCCAGTCTAAACGGATGCAGCTGAATACCAGTATTTTACATGGAGCGACTGCCTATCTGACCTCCACAACCCAGTAACTGGGTCATACGATACCCCTTGGCAAGACTGGTTATCAGACTTTTGGGCTTCTGACGACCCGTAACGACTGTCAAAGATCCACGTATGACAGCCGGGACCAACAGCTTAACGTGCTTTCCGAAGCACGGATCGATGTCAGTAATGTCTAAGATAAACTTAGAAAGTACATATGAATTGAAAAAGTCACAGTGGTGCTTGCCCGGATTCGAACCCTTAACCTCATGCATGAGAGGCGAGCGCGTCAATCACTAGGCCATCACGACTTTCTGCGGCAGTTGTATTTCTCAAAAATCCTTGTGAAAAAGGTTCGTAAAAACGAGAGAACCCGTTTCCTTGCGTTTTAGCCCAGCTTTATGCCATGACAGTAACCAGCTACGTTGCCCTAATATAAAGACATTGCTAGGCCCAGTAAAATGGGGCAAGTAATCGTTCCGCCTCGATCGATAGAGTAAGCATCTAGAATACGAATGACTCGATAACACAAAGTTATATATATATTACTCTATAAAATATGTTTTACTAAGCTTTACGTCGACTAAGGAATTAAGGATATGGAATGCTGCAGGCTTTCGCAGACTTATTGAAATAATAGTCGTAAAATGTACGGCGTGGAAGAGGCCTCGTAAGGAAATCTTTTTCCATGGATTTGTTTTTTTTTTAGGAAAGCTTAGAGACTAATAACAATAATATAAAACTAATAAATTACTAATAACAATCCTCCAAAGATTTAGCAAATGATTCTAGACCTTTTGTAAGTGGCGACTAAATTCAATTCCTTTTTCTTTCGTATAAGTATGACGTTCAAAAGTGCCTTGCTTGTAATGGCCTAAATGAAATAAATTATTTGACTTTGACTTTGACCCCCAAGAGTTAAGGTTTTCAGTCGGTAAAATAAAATAATACTAACCTATTATCATCCCACTGCAGGGCAAAGGCCTCTTCTCATACAGAGAAGGCACGTCCATTAATCACAACCCTTGCTTAAGGCGGAGTAACGATTTCTGATTTATATTAATCTATAGCTTTTGCCCGCGACTTCATCCGTATAAATATCGGTTGTCGCGAAATAAAAAGTAGCCTATATTTATCCTTGGGGTTCAAACTTACTCTGTACCAAATTTCATCAAAATCAGTTCAGTGGTTTAGTCGTAAAAGTATGACAGCCAGACAGAGTTACTTACGCATACTTTATCTATACTGATATTATAAATGCGAAAGTGTGTCTGTCTGTCTGTTACCTCTTCACGCTTAAACCGCTAGACCGATTTAGGTGAAATTTTGTATAGAGATAGTTTAAGACCCGGGGAAGGACATATAATAGTTTTTCACCCCCTAAGGCGGTGAAAAGGGGGGTAGAAGTTTGAATGTAATTACGATATAAACAAGTTCCACGCGGACGTAGTCGGATGCACGTATTCCTACCTGGCTTATAATTAAAATCGACTCCTGACTAGTAAAGCTTCGTAAAAGCAGATGAAAATATTCAGATATCGCTTAAGGCTCGTAAGACCGCTGTCCGATAAATCCTAGCTATCCTCGGCTTTTCCTTCGACAGGATCTTATTAGAAAATGTTTTTCTTACATTTTATATTCATTGAATATTCTAGACTAGACCGGGAATACGAAGGAAACGGCAAACTACTAAATTACGATCTGCTTTCGAAAGATAGTTCAAAGTAAATAAGATTGAGCAAACATTAGTGCTGGGAAAAGAGTTTAAAATATGTATTTTGCTTTAGGTATATACCCCTTATCGAGAAAGGAAAGGCGAGTGAAACCGCGGGCTAGGGAGCTAGTATAATTTGCAAATTCTATGACTTGTTATTTACTTTTAAAATAATTTTGACTATAAACTTTAATACTACACATATTTGTATGTAGACAAAACATAGCGCACTGTATTTACCTATAAGATCTGTATTTTTTGGTTACCTGTGTTTTACAAATAATAAATGATTGATTGATTGATTACATACATAATTCGCGACCACCAAACCAACGAATCATCGTATAGCTACGATTGATTCCAAAACTATTGGGTAATCCACACAAAGCCACGAAATATTATAAATGCGAAAGTAACTCTGTCTTTCTGTCTGTTACGCTTTCACGACTAACCGATTTTGATGTAATTTGGTACAGAGTAATTTTGAACCCCGACAGAAGTCATTGGCCACTTTTTATTCGACTTTGACTTCGTCTAAAGCCGTGATTAACGACATTTACGCAGACGAGCTCGTGGGTAAAAGCTAGTTTGATATAAGTACGTATGTTACCCGATTGCAGTCTCATAAATTCTTAGTTCAGCGCCATGTGAAGGAATATAGTAATGTAAATTATAGCCGGCATTTGTTTGGATTCTCTTATGAAAGAGCTTTGCGCACTGCACCCAATTCGAATTTAGAATCCGTTATTTCAACGCTCCAAACTATACGTTATAGGGCGAGGCCCCATTAGTACGTTGCGCTGCGTTGCGTCCTCGCAGCGTCGTCGCTGCGTCGTTTTCCATACATTTTTTATGACATGCCCCATTAGACCGTTGCGTTGTCGCGCGCGACGTTTCAACGGAGGGTGATGCGCTACGTTGTCGGAGCTGCGACGACGGACAGTGATCTATCTATCCATTGCAAAGACTGAACTGAGACACAGCTGCGACGGCGTGCATACCTCTTGCGTTGCGTTGGCGCAACGTCAACGCAACACAGGTGTGGCATACAATGCGTTGTTTCTCGTTGCGATGACGCAACGCAACGCAGCGCAATGCTCCTCGGCCTCGCTCAGTGTTCGTAAACTGGTTATAACTTTAGGAATTTTGTAAAACCCAATTAAAAAGAGTGTCCGTAGAGTTTCTTGCTCGTTCTTCTCCATAGAGGCCTACCTCCGCTTTGAAACGAGCAACTAGCTGCACTTTCTGACTAACAGACCGACTTCTTGATGATTCGAAAGTGAATATAAATAGTCTAATTGAAATATTTTTTTTGACTTTGACTACAAAATCTTACTACTTTTATAATTGTATTGGATTGGATATTGGATTCTCAGGTGGGGCAAAGTGTTATTGGGTTTTTCGATCAGGAATTTCTAAGTAGCAGCCTCGGAGTTTGGATATGTGCCCGGTTAATGGCAATAGGCTCGCCCCCTATTACATGGGACTTAAACATAACTGACGAAATGTGGGTGTACTTCTTCTTCTTTATCGCGTGGGCAGTAAGGTCTTACGACCCCACACACCCTAGTGTCAGAGTTTCTAAACCGCCTCAAGGGCCTCGCGACATGGTTTGAGTGGAACAGTAAGTCCAGGTTTCCTCACGATGTTCTCTTTCACCGATGCCAGAGATGTCCAAGATAAACTTTAGAAAGTACATATGAATTGAAAAATTCACATTGGTACTTGCCCGGATTTGAACCCATAACCCTCATACATGAGAGGCGGGCGCCTTAACCACTGGGCCATCACGATACTAATAAGTACACCTCTGCCTTACACTTTGCGGATTACAAGCGTGATGTTGTGGTGTTATGCAGAAGCATAGATCAATCATTTTGTGAGACAGTTATAAAAACAACAAAAACGTTGATATAATGTTTTGAGTTATTTGCAGAACATCAGATTCAATTTATGTAGTAGGTACCTACGTTAATGTCAGCCTGCGGAATGTGATACGATAATCTGGCATTGATTGAGTGATTGCTATCCGATCCACATAACAGATATCTATTTTAGTATTGAGCTTTTAGTATTCGAAATATCATTTTGGTCTTTTTTACATGTATACTTTGTTTTTGGTTAAGTTTGACTGCCTCGTTGGTCTAGTGTTGTAGTAGGTCTTGGGTTCGATTCCCAGATCCGGCAAAGTGTTATTGGGTTTTTCCATTAGGAATTTCTCAGTAGCAGCCTCGGAGTCTGGATTTGTGCCCGGTTGATGGCAATAGGCTCGCCCCTTATTACATGGGACTAAAAACATAACTGGCGAAATGTGGGTGTACTAATAAGTATACCTCTGCCTTAACCTTCGGGGATTACAGGCGTGATGTTATGTTATGTTTAAGTTTATCTTGGACATCATCATCACGTTTGTAAACCCCAAAGGATTAGATTTTTTTTAAAAGTCCAGGTTTCTTCACGACGCTTTCTTTCTCGCGAAAAGCGCGACTGCTGAGCATGAGGTCTTGAGTACGATGCTTGAGACCGCGAAACCAACGGGGCAGTCCGTTACCTATACGACAAACCTGTCTAGTAAAATGACTGCCTCGTTGGTCTAGTGGTCGCAAAGCGCGACTGCTAAGCATGAGGTCTTGGGGACAATTCTCAGGTCGGGCAGTGTTATTGGGTTTTTCCGTCAGAAATTTCTCAGTAGCAACCTCGGAGCCTGGATTTGTGCCCGGTTGATGGCAATAGGCTCGCCCTCTACTACATGGAACTTAAACATAACTAGTGAACTGTGGGTGTACGAATAGGTACATCTCTGCCTAACACTTTGAGGATTACAGACGAGGTGTTATATTATATGTATGTTATGTTTTTGGACGAAAAAAAATAAATTTCTATTCAATGTTTTTAGTCCAAACAATTTTATTTAATGTTCCCAACCCCTAACTGATATTAACTAATTCCAAACAATAACGCGTTATGATCAAAATTCAAATGAAATAAGTTATTGGGACCACAACGATATTTTTCATAAAGTTGGTTATAAAACAAAACTGTTGAATATTCACTTAAACAGCCAATTCATTAATGCGAATATCTAGAACGTGCCTAGAGCTAGTAAGACTACCTTCAGCCCGCGACTTCACATCAAGGGTTAGGCAGAAATGTGCCCATTATATTACACCCACATTTCTTCAGTTATAATAATAATAATCAACCTTTATTTCAGGCAACTAAGGCCCATAAAACACAATTATATAAATAAGTACATTATCTATAAACTAATACATATTTTAAACAATAAACTTATAAAAACTACTGTACACGAAGTGTATGCGTCGTGTTACGCTGCGAGGTGTCGCGTAGCTAGCCGCGGAAACGCTGATACAGCACACCTTTCGGCCAAAAATCTTCCTTGAGGAAGGTCATCAAATGTTCAGTCGGAACGCGCACCACAAACGACTTGTTGAGTTATGTTTAAGTCCCATTTTATAAGGGACGAGCCTATCGCCATCAACTGGACACAAGTCCAGACTCCGAGGCCGCTACTGAGAAATTCCTAGTGGAAAAACCCAATAACACTTTGCCCGACCTGGGAATCGAACAAAGGGCCTCATGACCATTAGACCAACAAGGCAGTCCTAAGGTACCTACCTCTATTATGACTAAAAACTAAATCACTTAAAGTCCACGCCACTCAAGTAGGTATCAAGCTAAACAAAATTAATCGTTAATCGATTGCTGGACTGAAGGCACATCGTTTACTTAAAACTTATTATTTCTCATAACATAAACACTTTGACGTTGAAATGTTATGACAACGAAGTTTATTCAATTATCTCTAATGGCTCCTATAGCTTGGTATAGGTATGGGGCTCGAGGGTAAATAACCTTTGATATAGCCTGGATTTTGACCGCGATTTCATCCGCGTGGAAATCAAAACCGTTCTTAGGTTTTAGAGAACTTTATTTCTCATTAGAACTTAAATAAATAACAGTTCGCTTAAAATGAGATACATAGTACCTAAGTGATTATAACTAGTATTATTAAAATTTGTTACCCTAGGGTGCTGGAGACATTGTATTCTATGTTATATCAAGTGTTGTGATGTATTTTCTTAGTCTGTGTTTGAATGTGTTTACATTGTCGCTTTTTTAACATCTTCCGGTAAACTATTGAACAGTCGTGCTCCTTCAAACAAAATCGTTTTCTTGCCATAATTAGTGCGCGCTTGCGCTGGTTTAAACTGGATTTTATTTTTGTTCCTTACGTTGTATGTTATATTTTTCTTATGTAGTTGTATGTTTGATTGTAATGATTTGGTGATATTTTTTTTAATAAGGACGCAAGTGCAGGATGTGTAAAGTTGAGTTATATTGAGTAGTTTAGTTTTTTTGTACAGTATGCTTGTCGGAGTTAAATAATGATAGTGAAATAGTGTTTTTATGATTTTGTTTTGTGATCTTTGAAGTGGATCTAAGTATGTTTTTGCGGCTGACCCCCATAGTTCAACTAAATATTCAAGATGAGATTTAACCTTAGACGATGTATCTTAAAATAAACGTCCTATTTACAATACGCGCCACGAAAGATGAGACTTGACACACCACACAAAGTACTATTATTTTGTTATAAATATTATAATAATGGTAAGAATTTAAACCTAAATGTCAACGAAATATCCCTGAATAGATACACAAATTATGGTAAACTACCTTTTTCGTACATCCATACCTGCACTAGCTTCCTCTTACTGACGCTTGTCAAGCCTCAACTTTCTTGGCGCTTATTACACCAAATTTTCACCCACTGGGCCTAAGAACTATAAGAAAAAAATAAAACAAAAAGGATTATCCAAAATTATAGACTTGAAAAAGAAAGAAAAATGTTGTCAAGATTTTGTGTTTAGTCAGAGAGTGACCTGTCACATTTTTAATATACTAGCTTCATTACGCGATTTTGTCCGGGTGGAAATCAAATATACCTGAAAACATAGTCTTTGACTAGCTCGGCAGTAGTCTAGCTTTCTATCAGTATTTTTTTTTTTTTTTGTAATCTTACCGAATTCAATAGATTACCTCTTACAAACAAAAAAATAAAAAAAAAACATACAAACGAACTTTACTTTTTTGTAATATTAGTATAAAAATATAGATAAAACCATGTTTTTATTTGATACAGAAAAAATAAGCTGAAGTGACAATGGACTGCCAGTGTCCATTTTGGTCATGGTTTCCATAATATCATCCTGAACGAATTTTGGTCAAGGATATCATTGAAGACTTGCATTTTGACTAGAATAGTCTCATGATCATAAGCTGAGCGCAGGGTTCTAGGTTCGATTCTCAAGTCTGTTTTTTCCATAAGGAAATCAGTACTAGTTCGTAGTTGGAAGTTACTGGTAAGATAACATCATGCCTGTAATCCCCGAAGGGATAGGCAGAGGTCTAGTGCACCCACATTTCGCCAGCTATGTTTTAAGTCCCATGTTATATGTGCGAGCCTATTGCCATCAACCGGGCAGAAATCTAGACTCCAAGGCTGGTACTGAGAAATTCCCGATGGAAAAACCCAATAACACTGCTCGACCTGGGAAGTTAGTGGTGTGAATTGAAAAAAAACTTTCGATACTTGCCCGTGTCTGGTTGTGATCACACTACCGCGTGCATGAGAGGCGAGTGTCTTACCCACTAGGCTAGGGACCCATTTTGTGAGGACCGCGAGAATACAGCAACTTGCACTACAGAGTACGTAATTTCATAAAAATGTATCCCCCACATTATCTTTGTTAACGTTAATCTTTGTGTCCCCTGCACTAGGCCATGACTAAGTTTGTAAATAAAGCCTATTTGAACTGAGATAACAATTATTTCCTAACACCCATTACACAGTGCAGTAGTACGCAGAATCTCCTAGCAATTAGAGAAAATAGCTAAAACGAACCAGTTTCAACGGAAAACTTCTAAGTTGCTTATCATTAGTGCACATGCGATGTTAGTAGTTTCTATCTAGGTTTAAGAGGATATAGGAATGTTTTGGATAACGTTGAAAGCAAGTCTTTACAGGTTAATCAGAAGTAAACCTTGCCCATAGATATTATGTTTTATTTTTAAATGTCATCTGATCGCAAATAATTTGACGGCCCGTCTTTTGATAAGTTTGCTTCCTATAGACATCTGCAAAACTACAAGCCTTGCCATCTTAAAAAAAAAGCTGAAATATCTACACCGGCACATATACCTTTTAAATGGCAACACAGCAACGCTGCTTTGTAGCAAAACTACGCTATTTCACAAAGGACTGCATCGATGATAATCTTTTTAATTATAATAATGAGCTGAAAAGAGAAGAAAAGTAAAAATTTCTCGGATACTTGGCCCTAAGGTCTGTCGAGGAACACTGTCGTGGTTTTAGCCGGTAATAGTAAGGCACCCCCCCATTCCTCCCCTTTCTTTTTAGATGAGGGAAAGTCCACGAGGATACTGTAGAGATTGGCTGGTTTAGTCATGCCCAAAGTTACTTTTACACAGTCAAAATGTATTGTATGAAAGAGCTCATATTATTTATTCACCCATTCCATGGTAAAAGCATTTGGTGTTCGTTGGTGTTTGTTGTGTGAGATGTCTCTTCCAGAATGAGATTAGCCTTTTATTTAAATAGTACCTAAAATCATCCCGGTGAGACCAAATCACCCACATAATTGTGGAAGCACCGGGACCTATTCATAGTATTTGTATCCATTTACAGCAACTTTCTATAATTGTATCCGTGTATCGATCTTTGCCAGTGACCAATCAGTTGCAGAGCAACTCGGCAATTAAAATTAGCCAAATTGAACCAAATTGGCCAGTTAAACTTCTATAGCACGACTTTATGTAGCGTATAATGGTCAACATTACCGGTCCGAAACGGTAATGGAGTCGCCTTATAAATTCTAACCGTTAGGTGCTAGCACGCCGCCCGCGAACCGTCACCTTTCTTTACTTGCCATATGAAAAAATGTTTTAGAGTACATGATTTAAAGCTCAAACTTGAACGGCAAATTATTTTTTGTGAGTTTTCTTTTTTTTTTATTTGTGTTGTAGATGTTTAATTTTATATTTAGTATTGTTGTTGTTACTGTTATTGTTATATTGTGTTGTTCTGTGTTTATAACTGGCGAAATGTGGGTGTACTAATGGGTATACCTCTGCCTAACCCTTCGGGGATTACAGGCGTGATGTTATAATTTATTGTTAAATTAAAACTGTATTAAAGGGTAGATTTTCAAATTATTGTAAAATATATGTAAGACATATTATATCACTAATAAATATTTTGACTTTGACTTAGCAAAACAATACATTTTCTAACTTAACGTCCCAGAAGCATTTAGCATGGTGCTCTGATGCTATTAGTGTGATATTACACACACTAAAACTAAATACAGCGTTATAATGAAGGTGTCAAAGCTCATTGCGTTTTACGATCAGCTTACTGCGCAGTATTACTGCGATCTCATTCCGTTGTGGATTAGAACACTATGTTCAGTTCTTAGTGGAGATGATGTGGACGTACCCTTTTTAAAATAATATTTTGTGTTCATACAAGGTGTATTTAAATAAATTTTAAATCCAAAAACAGGTCATTGAACTCGTCATTATAGGGGCGAGTAATACTAGAATCGTGAAGAAAAAATCGGTTTATCCGAATATTATGTCGAGTAATGTAAATGAAAATGTATGAAGCAACCTATTTTATTTTTCCGATTACAGTATTCGTTCTACAGTAATAGTAGTTTCCCATTTCCAGTTTTTGATCAATTTAATTACACCTTGTATAATTACATTTCATTGTATTCCTCAAAACAAACATCATAGTCTGTTGGCCATTTTAGTCGCAAAATAGTCAAGGGCCTGTGCTTATTAGTGGAAATCTTTTGGTTAAAATGATGTTGACTTGAAACTTGAAGCCCCACAAACCCACGAGAAAATACAAAATATGCTTCCATTAAGAAACTTGAATATTTCAGTAAGTATTCTATATTTCTACTTAATCTTCACAATACGCCGTCCCGGATACTTTTCACATTATTTTTATCAACGGCGCTTTGAATGGCCTCGACATACCCTCAGATTAACTTCGAATCGCAAGTACAATGAGATTCCTACCGAGAAATTCTTATTGAAGAATTTTAAGATCAAAAGATTATCAGGAACTTCTTGAAGGGAATATTTGTTGCCATTTACCGGATTTGTTTATTGGTCGAGTTGGTTTTAGCTTTTAAAAGGGTGAAAATAAGGAATTGGTGGAAGTGTATTTTATACATAATATACCTGTTTTAAATACTGGGAAGAGTTGACCATACTTATCTAAAGGAGACCCAAGGTAAGCAGAAAAGCAAAAAAAAAGAATGGTTTTAAGTATCCTGTTTTCATTTTTCGGGTTTTGAGTCTTAGGACTCTGACAGACCATGTGTCAGGTATGTCAGATACGAGTCTCGCGAGTGACATAGTCAAATGTCGTGAGTGTCAAACTTGGTTGTCACAACTATCGAAAGACGAGTATCATGAAAGTCAAAAACGAGTCTCGCAACTGTCGGGGTCAAATGTTGTAAGTGAGAAGTTCGCGTATCATAATTGCCAAGAGTCGATTGTCACGAATGTCAGAACCTAGTGTTGAGTGTAGCAGAGTAAATAACAACGAGAGAGTCAAATATCATAAGTGCCGGGAGTGTCAAGAGTCAAGTGTCACGACTGTCAAACTCGAGCACTTAAAAATCTACTTAAAACAAAAATATCTTAACGCTACAAATAAAAAATATCTTTATCCTATATCACACATAGTGCCAGTTTTAATCAAAGGACTTCGCACATAGCATTCAAGGCATGTCTGGAGAGGAAACGGCTTAATTTACTAGAAACGATATACAGAATAGAAAACGTTTTTGTTCCGTATGTTTTTATTGTTATGTGTTCCACAAATGTAATGCCTGCTACAAGTTTATTCGGTTAGTAAGACGAAAACCACATTGCTTGAAGGAAAGAATTGCTTTTAAGAACTGTGCATCTTTATTTAGATTATATTTATTTTTGTTCAACATAACATAACATCACGCCTGTAATCCCCAAAGGGTTAGGCTGAGGTGTACCCATTAGTACACCCACATTTCGCCAGTTATGTTTTTTAGTCCCATGTAATAGGGGGCGGGCCTATTGCCATTAACCGGGCACAAATCCAGACTCCGAGGCTGCTACTGAGAAATTCCTGGGGGAAAAACCCAATAACACTTTGCCCGACCTGGGAATCGAACCCAAGACCTCATGCACAGCAGTCACGCTTGCGACCACTAGACCAACGAGGCAGTCATTTTTGTTCACTTTATATTATATTTTATTATTGTTTTATACTAATCTTCATTGTTTTCACATGTAGAAGCAAAAAGAATAATGTAACCAGTATTTTGTAAAAACCTAAATGAAAAGAGGGTCGTGGAGTTTCTTGCTCGTTCTTCTCCATAGAGACCAAACTCCGTTTTGGAACGAGCAACTAGCTTCAGCTTTTGGACTAACTGACCGGCTCCTTGACAATTCAATGTGGGTGTACTAATGGGTACACTTCTGCCTGACCCTTCGGGGATTACAGGCGTGTTGTTATGTTATGTTAAAACCTGATTAATTTTTCAATTTACTGAAAAAATCGTTTTTTTTTTACTCTAAAATCAATAAACAGTTAGTCAATTGAGTTGGCAAATAAGTGACGTCACAGTTCGATATTGACATAAAAAATCTATAGGAGAATCACATTTTGACAGGTACATCAGTTGATTTATTTATTTATTTAAACTTTATGCAACAAAAGTACAAAGGCGGACTTAATGCCTTAGGCATTCTCTAACAGTCAACCAAAGATGGTGAAGAGATAACATGGCCATTGATTGTTGGTGTCAACTATTCAATTTGATGTCATTCGATGATTAACTCACAAACTCTACGGAACACAGCGACGTTGCTGCACCTGTAAATCAATCAACACGTCTCATCAAACCGGTTGATTAACAAACAGATAATTGTTCGGTCGGCGAGTGTACATACAACGCAGTGCGCTAATGTGATGCGGTTAATTTCTGAGTAATTGGGCGCTGATAATGATACAGGTAATAACCGACTTGGCTTATACAAAGTGCTGTTTTGAACGATGGCCCACTTACTGCATTAAAGTGTCCCTACACCTGCACTCGAGAGGACGTTAACAATGCTACTGATGCCGCGATAAACGTGGCCACCAACAAGAAACAAAAATACAACACCTTTTTTAAAAAAAAGGTGATTGTCTTAAATCATCCACTCGAAAAGAAGAAGAAGTGCTGTTTTGAAAACTTCGTCAAACTTCTGAAGGTTGTCGTAAAAGAAAACATAAACATAACATCACGCCTGTAATCCCCGAAAGGTTAGGCAGAGAGCCCCACTAGTACACTCACATTTCGCCAGTTATTTTAAAGTCCCATGACCCACAAAACCGGACTCCGAGGCTGCTACTGAGTAATTCCTGATGGAAAAACACAATAACAATTTCCCTATACCTAAAAATCGAACCCAAGACCTCATGCTCAACAGTCACGCTTTGACCAACGAGGCAGTCCAAATAAATAAATTGAAATTCAATTGAAGCCTATGTCTAGCGTTAGGTGTCTATCGGTTGAGACAATGATGAATATTACTAAACTTACATAAATTCACGCCTTTTTCCCATGAGGGTAGGCAGAAAGCACTGAACGCCACCTGCTACGACCCTTTCCCTCCTTTTGCTTCATCTACGTTCATACATCTCGTCATAAAAACACTCCGCACCTGACCAAAAAAATGAAAAATGCAAACAAAGAACTATTCTATTCTAAACTAAAACCCAATACATAAAAAAACCTGTAAAATACGGACCAAGGCGACTTTATTGACAGCAACACACAAACGAACAGTTAACAAAAGATATTTTCTGGGCCACTGAACTTAAACGTCAACGCCCCACATAATTTGCTTAAAAGCTACAAGTACATATGCGATGATCGCTGAGAATTTCATGAGTAATGTCTTGATGTATGTCACTCAGACATTTTGTAATTTGTTCGGAGCACATTAGGAGTCTCCATGCAGAATTTTTGGCAAATTACTTTTGTAGGAAGTCGAGGATTTGCGGAATGTTTAAGAGGATATTTTTTAGACTGATGGACTGCCGCGTTGGTTTAGTGGTCGCAAAGCGCGACTACTGAGCATTGAGGTCTTGCGTTTAATTCTCAAGCCGGGCAAAGTGTTATTCGTTAACTTTCCATCAAGAATTTCTCAGTAGCAGCCTCGGAGTCTGGATTCGTGCCCGGTTGATGGTAATAGGCTCGCCCCCTATTAAATGGGACTTAAACATAACAGGAAAAATGTGGGTGTCCTAATGGGTAAACCTCTGCCTAACCCTTCGGTGATTACCGGCGTGATGTTATGTTACTTATACACATGTTTGAACTTATGATAACAAACAAGTTTAGCACCCTAAAGAGTAGACAATTTCATCATAACATGACTTGCTTTTTGGTATAGATATAATTTAAACCCACAATAATGTTTTCAACTTCGTAAACATCATCCCTTCATATCAAAGCTACAGGTAACTTGCTAATAAGGGACAAATCCCTAGTCACGAAGTTAACTGTTTCTAGAATTAAATTATGTGTTATATCCTGGGTATAATATTATTTAACTAGATGCTGACAGCTTTGTGTATGTTTTTGAAACTTTAGATATAGAACAGAGTAAGAAACTCACTCTTAGAGTTATCAAAAACTGAATGAAATGTTCACATAGTTTGTATTTCGATGGCCGCTCTAAGAACAAATAATTAAAGCAAGTCCCCATACAAATCTGAAAGCCAGTTTTCTAACAAAAAACGTTTAAAATCTAGTCGCAATGTCATCTCAGCGAAAATCAATAAAAAATACTTGTCATAAATGTAGGTAAGTAGGTATTATCGTCAAATCGCTACTGAGATTTTAATTTCAGTCTGATCTCAGAAGATGAATAGTCTTAAAAATATCGAATTACTCTTCTGAATAAAAGCAAAAAAGAAATAAAATAACAGCGGCTTGATCGCTTAAAGCGATATCGATGGCCCCACCGAATAAACGTGCAAGAGTTCTTACACGTTTTTTTTTTTTTTTCATTTTTCGTTTCTGTTGCCTTTCCTGCACCTACTTAATTTTTTTTATGAATTTTAGACTCAAAACACGCCTATTATAATAGTGAATTTCTTTATTCTAGGGAAATAATTAATTTTAAAATTATAGGAATAATAGTTTATGCTTATATTACATGCTTTTTGAGTCGCCAAGTACACAAGAATAAACATGCTAAAACCTGCAGACGTTTGAGAAGATTTGTGATTGTTTTCGAATTTGGGTAATGTCTTCTTACACGTTTATTCGTGTAGAAATGCATGCAAATTTCATTACTAATGTTTTACTCCACAAAATGGAAGTTTGAATATAAATAGATTATTAAAATTAAAGTATTGCATTATCTCTTACTATAATATTTTTTTTTCTAACAATTGTGTTAAAGATTCTAACATTAATATTCTTTGCATATTAGTTTAAGTTTATAGCTAGTAATGGTAAATAAACAAATGTTTACGCGATACATTCTATTGCAATCGTACGTAACGTTAGAAAGGGGTACGGGGGGTAAGATGCGAGTGAAATTAGGTGACTAACTCGGAAGGTCAGTCTTGTTGTGATTCTATGCGCGCTATTACGTAATTTTGTTTCGCGCAATATTATTCGATTATAATTGTTATTATAGTCAAATTGTTGTTTTGTAATTAAGTATAACAATGAGAAGGTATCGGGATGCTTCTAATCGCTGCAAAAGGATATTAGAATTAGCGAACTGTCAACGAAATAAAGGTAAGAATCAACTTTAATATTATGTAGGTAAGTATAAATATTATCAAATATTTTAGCTAAGACCGATGTAAAAATACTCCGCTGCTAATTTAAAGCTTATGTGACTGTTCGTCTGTGTATAATATTATGTAATTCAAATGCAGTTTTTAATGACTTACAAAAACAAAGTTGCTTCTATTTACATGGGTGAAGATCTGACGGAGATCTCTGGATATACCTACACAGCGGTACTTTTCAATGGATTACCTACTACAAATCACTCGTTATTGCTGTTAAAGCTTGTATATGTGTTTTTTGTACCAATAATAATGTAGAAATAAAAATAATATTATGGTGACCTTGAGCTAACGATGTGATAACAAATATAGCATTTAATATGCCTAACTGCTAAACTAGGTAGGTACTCGCAGAAAGCAAGTATAGGCTTTTTAATTTGGTTTCGATGAGTATAAAAACAAGGCAGTCGCTTGTTTAACAGAGTTTTCAAATTTATTTATTTTCAGATAATAAGAATGAGGGTGATAATAGTAGTGCATTTGAACAACAAAACGAAAACACATTCGGAGAACAGATTACTTTTTCACCATCAGGTAAAAATTATGCTTCTTATTTATTTTATCAATCATTGACGTCTTGTCGATGCCTGCACTTTCTATTTAGAGTTCCGTACCTACTAAAATAGTCACGGGATTCTATTATTCAGGAAAAATATAATCCAAAACTACTTACGCAAATTACTTAGGTAGGTACTTACTTAGTTTCATGCACTTGTATGTCTCGCCCTGCGGTTGGATATATCCCACTCCGCGATTAGTAGGTACGATAAGGAGATCAGTTTGCTATACCTTGTTCATACATTATAGGGATTCGATTGTTGAAAAGTATTGCAGTAAGTGAATAGATATCTCTTTAATTTGTTTCAGAAAGTTTCACATGTCTATCACGAAGTTCTTTTCCTATTGATGGTATATTAGAATTCAATGGAGTCAACTCTGATGATTTTATTTCTGAGACCCAACTGGTAACTAGTGTATCGCTACAAGAAACTAATAATATGTCACCACCAAATGTTCCAGCAATTGAACTCTTAGATATTTCTCATAATCATGTTATTGAACCATTAATACCGGCGATAGAATGTCCTACATCGCAATCTTTGAATCATAATGATGTACAGACTAATGATAATCCAATGTTAATGACGCCGTCAAATCAGCAAAAAAATAATTTTATAGCTTCGCCAAGTGTTTTATACGTAAATGAGGATTATGATTTGAGAAGTATTTCCGATTTAGAGGGAATTTTAAGTAATATTGAAACCCAGAACAGTTCACCAGGTATTTTACCCACAGAGCTGGAAAAAAGAATCATGACTCCTACCGAAATACTAACAAGAAAAAGAAAAATAAATCGTGATTTATGGAAAGATCGCAAAAATAAAGCACTAAAAAATTCTGGTCAAAGCTATGAAAGTGTCAGAACTAACAAAAAAAATCCAGAAAAATCTATTGGACCACCTTGTAACTGCAAATTTAAATGTTATGAAAAGATAAATGAAGATATGAGGAAGAATATCTTTAAGAAATTTTGGGATATCGGCGACCATGAAAGACAGTGGGATTTCATTAATTGTTACGTAAAGAAGGAACACGTTAAAAAAATTACAGTAGAACGTAAAAATAATCGTACTCAAACATTAATATACCAACTTCCTGATGATACTAATTTGAATGTTAAAATTTGTAAAACTATGTTTTTAAATACTTTGTCCATTACGCAGCAAGTAGTTTATACAGCTATTGAGAAATTAGGGGGTAAAAATAATATGAAAGATAATAGAGGAAATCATAAAAATAGGCCAAGAAAGATGTCAGAGGAGACTGAGAAAAGCATAACCGACCATATAAACCTCTTCGAAAGAGTTGAAGCACACTACGTTCGGAAAGATAGCCAGAAAGAATACCTTTGTGAAACATTAAATATATCAAAAATGCATCGACTGTACTTAGAATGGATGGACACAAACACGCAGTATAATATAACATGCAAAGCAACTAAACGCCAGTACGAAATCATATTTAACACCAAATTTAATATTTCCTTCCATAAACCTAAAAAAGATTTATGTGAAGTATGTACGATTTACAAAACGTCTGATAGTACAAGAAAAGAACAGTTAAAAGTTAATTATGAAAAGCATTTGAGAGAAAAGGAATTGGTAAGGCAATTAAAGGAACAAGAAAAAGAAAAATTTGATAGACAGAATAGTGTGGTAGCATGTTTTGATCTCGAAAAAGTGTTAAGTATCCCCCAAAGTGAAGTAGGAATATTTCATTATAAACGTAAATATCCTGTATATAATTTTACAGTTTATAATATTTTAGAGAAAAAAGGATACTGTTAAAAATGCCGTAGAAATAGCGAGTTGCCTGTGGTTATTTATCCAAGCTCAGGTTGAGTTAGGAATTAAAAATATATCTTTTTACTCCGATTCATGCACTGGGCAAAATCGTAACCGATTTGTGTTTGCCATGTTCTCTTTAGCTTCGAAGAGATTTAACATCAAAATAACTCACCGATTTCTAGAAAAGGGTCACAGCCAATCGGAGGGTGACTCTATGCATGCTGCTATCGAGCGTTCAAAGAAAAGACATACTATATACACTCCCGATCAAATGTATTACTTGATAGAAAATGCAAAAGTTACTGGGCACAAGTACCAAGTAAAACAAATGACACAAAATGATTTTTTCGATTTTAAAGAGTTAATAAAGGGGAAGAATTGGTTAAAGGACACAAACGGCGATAAAATTTACTGGAGCAAAATAAAAGAAGTAAACTTCTCTCATGATCATCCTCATACAATTTACTTCAGGTATAGTTTGGAAGACGAATTACGAGAAATGCAAATCATGATAAGGACTAACTCAAGAAGGCGGCGTGGAGAACCTACAGATGATGCTGAAAGCTTAAAACTAGCGTACACTGGAATGTTACCTATACCACTTCCGTTATTTAAGGACTTGATAAGTCTGTGTGATTCAGGAGCAATACCAGACCATTATCAAAGTTTTTATAAAAATCTACTGCCATTGGAAAACTCCATCTCGGTCTCCAATGATAGCGAGGAGGAGGATTAGTGTTTCTAATATTGCGATTCATTTTTTTTTATTTTTATTAAGAAGACTAGTACTTTGTGTTCACGTGGATAAATACATCATTATATTTTTAAATTCTATATTAGCTGTATTTTATTTCATCCTTTTACAAAATTATTTATATTATTATACCACGCATTAAAAAAGATGTATTACATAAATGAAAACTGATCTTATTAACACTAATATAAATGCATACGGTCTTTCTAATCAATAATAGCCGATCAATGTACTGTAAACAAGCGTGTAAATAGTTATAGCTGGGTTAAAAAATAAACTTAATATGCGGAGAATAATAGTGTAACATTACAATACGTTTTATTCGTTGTGTATTATTACACGAATAAACGTGTAATGATATATTGCTGTGACCTAGTCTTGCAAATTTCACAAGAGTAAAAATATTAAATAGTTTTTCATGAATTTCCTGAATCTCGTTGATGTTTGAAAAAAAGTTAATATACTAGTCTATAGTTTTTTTTCTTACCTATAATTCGATAATACATTATCTATACCTATTTACAATAAAATGAGCGTTATTGAAGTTTTAACGTTTTTATTTTTTACTGAAAAGTTGTCATTTTTCTCTTACACGTTTATTCGGTGGGGCCATCGATATTATCAAGTAGTTAAGTACAAAATTCTAGGTTCTGCCAAGGTCGTACACAGTCTGTAATAAAACGCTAATTGATATTCAGGCACATCTGTTGCAGCCCGAAAATGATAATCTAGACAGACCGAAAGTTAACCCTAAAATAATAGGGCTCTACTCAATTTCAAGCTCAAATTCATTCTTCATCTCCACAACCGTTTTGCATTATAAAACCGTTTTATAAATAAATCTTCATAGGGTTGTAAAACTACAACATTTAATAGTTTTTCTACCCACATTATGATAACGAGCGGCTCCAAACTAAATAACTTTAAGGCTCTGCGCAAACGAGCCACCGAACAGAGCCACCGGTGGCTGGCGACAAGCTATCTACATGATTTTAAAAACGTTTTGTATGAAACCACCGTACTTGTGTAGCGAGTGACGTCCACTCGCGACTAATAAGTGTCCGTGACACGCCATCGGTGGCGGCCACTCGCGTCATATCCCCGGTGGTGGCCAGTCGACTGTACAACAGTCAGGGAGCTACAAATTGTAGTGGCCACTGACTACTCGTGGCAGCTAACGACCAGGAGCGTTCATCGTCCGATCAGAAAGGCCCGAGTTGGCGCGGCGCCGTGTACCACGCGCGCCACTCGAGTGTGGGTGCGTCCATTATGGGAATGGCTGCAGAAGAGGGACCCACTGAGGAACAACGGGTCGAGGTCTGCCGGAGGAGCAGTGAATGTTTATGCGATTCCCGTACTCCCGGCTATTAGGCAGACGTGGAACACTGTGGTGGTTTTAGCCAATAAAGTCCGGCATGACCCTCCGTCACCTCCGCGAAGGAATGAGTCCATGAGGATTTCAACCGCGTGGACATGGACATGGCACGCGACAGCCACCGGTGACTGTGGTCGGTAGCCCGTTTGCACGGAGCCTAAATGGATTTTTTACGACGCGAAACTTTTGGGTCGCTATTCTGTATTTATTGGGAGTATGTGCTGTTGGCATTATGTGGATTACAGGGCCTTAGGAAGGTTGCAATAGCACACATAACATTGACTTATCTTTGTGAATATTTTTTATAGAATAGTAAAGTCTGAACACTCATTTAATTTTACCATATCATTGAAATTGGCAGGCTTTTTATTAAGGTGGTAAAAATCATCAAATGACGCCCTGGGTGGGGTGGAAGGGACTGTCAGACTTTTACTGACTGAAAAACCACCCTGTTCCTTCTGTTGCCCTTTACGTTCCAGGGCCACGGTATTCTGTTAAGACGTTCCGCAACCCCGGAAATTGTCAGGCTTAAAGAAAGAATCAAGTTGAAAACTACATATAATTGATATACTACATATAACTGTCCAACAAGTGTAGAATGAATTTAAAATATAATTAATTAAATTATCATTAAACTAAATGTCTATAACAAAATAATGGCAAACAAAAAAAAACATCTTTTATTCTGCAATCTTTATGTTACAGGGGTGGTCAACTTGATTAGACCCCGATCTTCTACTTAGTGACCAGACTCAGTCATCTACCAATCAAGTATAATTGAGGATGAAATCATAATAATATTTCACATAATAAACATAGGTATATAAAACCTAATAGAATAATAACTGATTTAATATTTACTTAAAATTTTAACCGAGTTTATGAAACAGTATAAAAGTTTTTTTTTTTTTCACGATGAAACAGCGATATTGAAGATATTTTTGTAGTGTGAGCATTGCGTAAACGGTCGACTGGAATAATGGCCACTCCTGTTTCAAGGTTCAACGTGAGAATATCACACTTTATAAGCGAACGAAATTCCGTTAGTACTTTGTAGTTTAGTTTAAAAAAAAAACGTTTACGTAGGTACACCTGCTTTATAAAACGCACGACCTCAAAGAAATTGGCAAAAGTCCAACACAAAAAAATGCCAGCTCCAAAAAGAAAAACCAATTTTTTCACGCTTTTTCATACAACGCAGCCGACACATCCATACCTATACAAAGATAACAGAACAATAAAAAAAAAGGTGAATTTGAATAAACTTTTTACAGTACAGCTGTCGTTTACGTCGATCGTAAAACATCGGACGAACTCGCACGAATGTGTTCGGTGTTACGGGTTTTGCTGGTTTAACGTACCTGGCCTTCGGAATGGAAAATTTAAAAATTGTTCTTTTTTCAAGATAGTTTTTTTTTTTAATGCCAGCCTGTAATTTTGCTGGCTGAGTGGGCCTTTTGGTGTTTTAAAAAGGTTACCTGTTTTTGTCATGTGATATCTAAACTGTTTGGTACTCTGTATGATGTTGGGTGCCTTTAATATAGCTTTAAGGTATAACATGATCTTAAATAGTGTACCTTTTTTTTTGTTTAACCTTTGTTTTGTTGATACTTTTTATTTTTTTATTTCTAAACTAGAAGCAGTATTTTTTTCTTTATTGCTAAATGATTATTTAATTTTTATCTGTGGTCTTTTGCAAAGTGATTTGGCTTTTTTGTGTTTATAATTTTCGCTTCGCAGTTGGAATTGCTCCTGTATTTATAAACATATCATAACATACCATCACGCCTGTAATCCCCGATGGGTAAGGCAGAGGTGTGTACATCCACATTTTGCCAATTATGTTTAAGTCCCATGTAATAGGGAGCCAGCCTATTGACATCAAATCTAAACACCGAGGAAGCTATTAATAATAATAATAAATCAAATAAGAAATAATAATAATTATTATTATTATTAAGAAATTCCTAATGATAAAGTCTACCTACTACAAAAATGCAATACTTAAATAATGAACCCATTACTCAACCGTCAGTAATGTACAAACATAACATTGCAAGTCCAATCACCAATTTGTGGCCTCGTAGAAGGCCTCACGTTAACCACAGTACTTGAGTTTTACAACGCAAATTCGGGGTATAACTGTAAATGCGACCGCAACGCGATTGCTCAGAAGGCCTAGCACGAACTCGCTGACGTTTTAGTATTCCATTTTTGAATTCGAAATAAAAACTGTCGTATGGCATTTTGGTTTAATTTTAGACAGCAAGCACAGTCTTCTCTTCAAGAGCTCAACCAGCTTAGTTCATCTTCAGCTGGCATCGGTGAAGGAAAACATCGTGAGGAAATCTAGACTTATACCAGCCTATTACTGTCCCACTCAAACCATGTGAGAGGCCCTTGAGGCGGTTTAGAAACTCTGACGCTAGTGTGTGTGGGGTCGTAAGACCTTACTGCCTACACGATAAAGAAGAAAAAGACGAGCTAAGTGATGCTGATCAACGCGTCATGCTCGTGCTAATGTCCGAACCAGCTAGACTGATTTTGACGGGCTTTGATTGGCCAAGGGCTCGGTGTAACTTAGACTACTTTTATTTTATTAAAAAAATTAGGAATCCGCGCAAAGAAAAATAACATAGCACTTAGGCGATAATCGCGCAGATAATCTCGTAGGCTTTAACTAGTACGAAATATGTGTAATTCCTAATTCAAAAATCGAATTTACGTTACGTTTACTCCGCAAACTTATATTAGACCTTCTGAGGTCGTATTACAATCCATTTTACGAGGACACCTAGCCGTGGTATGTAAATCTTGGAAATTAAAGGTGTCTTCAACGTTCAGATTTTGTTCGGAGACATTTCGTAATATAGGTACTGGGATACTGAAATACCCGAGAGAGACTGCTGTAAAAACATCTGCAGATGAAGCTGTAAAAACCAAGTGGGTGTTCTCAAAGGGGAGGATTTTTTTATTAAAATGAATTTGTGTACAACATAACAATAACTGTGACGTAGCAAAGTTATTGTTGCTTAATGTTTTAGTCGGTCATGGCTTATGATCGCTTTTGAGAAAATCTTCACATGATTATGGAAGCTGGGATTATTGCCTCGTTGGTCTAGTGGTCGCAAAGCGCGACTGCTAAGTATGAGGTCTTGGGTTCGATGCCCAGGTCGGGCAAAGTGTTATTGTGTTTTTCCCATCAGGAATTTTATACCAGCAGTCAAGTTTGGATTTGTGCCCGGTTGATGCCTATGGGCTCGCCCCCTATATGGAACTTAAACATAACAAGCGAAATGTGGGTGTACTAATGGGTACACCTCTGCCTTATCCCTCGGGGATTACAGACGTGATGTTTATGTTAACATTGCAATTTTTTTATTTATTTATTTATTAAGCGATCCGTAAGAAAACTCGCGCGATGTCAGGGGCAAAGGCTAGTTTATGTAATACAAGTAGTTGAAGTCCTTTGTAAGGCCATTGAATACAATTAATAGGTTCCCTAAGATTACACGCCCTCACCATGTTACAGAGTAAATAGATGAGGCCTCGAATTGGACGGTCATGTTATACACTAAGATCCCGAAGTATCCATACCTACGCCATTTAACAAGGCTGATATTCTCAGTATACATAGATAAATATATCGTCAAAAAGTCAAAGTCAAAACATGTATTTCAATTAGACCATTTACAGGCACTTTTGAATTGTCAAGGAGTCTGTCAGTTAGTCCGAAAGTTGAAGCTAGTTGCTCGTTCCAAAACGGAGGTAGGCCTCTATGGAGAAGAACGAGCAAGAAACTCCACGGCACTCTTTTAAATTAGGTTTTTACAAATTCCTGGTTACATAATTCTTGTTGATTCTACATGTGATCACAATGAAGATGAATATAAAACCGTAGTAAAAAGCAGCATAGCAGTTAAGAGATGACCAATCCCAACTGACAGCACCCGTTCACGAGCATGACGCATGGATCAACCACCTAGCTCAACCATCATGGAGGGAACCAAATGATCCAACACACACGCTACCATCAGCGAGACATTTGAGTGAGCATGACAAGCTCTCAACTGCCATGCTCATTAGAAAAATCACATAGTAACTCAGTAAATAAAATAAAACGCTCCATGGTATCGTATCGTTATGATGTGTCGTTGTTAGTATATCGTCGCAAACGGCGTGCTTGTATGACGAGATGTATGAACGTAGATGAGACGAAAGGAGTATGTAAGTATCGTAGCAGGTGGCGTAACTTAGATTTCCTATTGGAAATCTATAGGGAAGGCTTATGTTCAGCAGTGGACGTCCTTCGTCTGATATGACTATGATGAAGCCAAAAATTTCATGGTCTTTACGAAGATATTAAAAGGCTATTACTCTGTAATAAGACAGTATTAGGCTGGGTTTTTTATATTGTAATTCTGTAGGTTACTATTGGTTTAAGTGACTCTTATTTATTCCTAGCTCTTGATCGCGACTTCCTCCGCATAAATATTGGTTATCGCGGACGCAGTCCTTCCTTGGGGTTCAAACTTATCCCGTACCAAATTTCATCAAAATCGGTACAGTAGTTCATTGGGAAAGAGTCACACAGACAGGCAGACAGACACAGTTACTTTCGAATTTATAATATTAATAGTAAGGATTATTATTATTTGGCTAAGATATAATCTTGTCTCTGTCACACAATTGTGCGTGTGACAGAGCTTCTGCTGAGCCAAAGCATCTGCTAGTTACAACCATTTATCACCGGCCAAAACGTTGTCGAAATACTTATCCCGCCAAACCTTCGCTAGCCTCAAGGCCTTAGAGGCTAAGGCTAATATTAATTAAGCTAATGTCAGCCTGATTAAATTGTAGTAAGGCTTTAATTAAAAAAGATATGCCAATGTACTACGGACTTCCATTAACGACATGACACGACTATTTTTTAAGATTAGATATTGCTTTTCTGGTTTTAGTTCGTATTGGTCTGTTTTACTGTGGTATGTTGTAAATATTCTTTGAAGCGTTATTTTAGTTTGTGTAAGAAAGAAAAGAAGAAAGACTGATAGAAAAAAAAAGATTGGAAGTCTTTTACGTTCATTTTGCTAAACTAAAAGCGACTACCTATTATATAAATGATTCAAAGTTAGTAAAAATAATGTGTAAAAATAAAGAAAGAAACAGAAGAAGAAATACAGATAAAAAGAAAGAAGAAGGGGAAAATAAGAAGATAAGGTGATGAAATAGGGATCTAAAGTTTGTATGGAGAAATCAACTTTGACGTGGACATAGTCTTAGGCAGAAGCTAGTTAAAAAAGTCTCTAGTATCATCATCATCATCTGCGTAGCCTTTTCCCAACTATGTTGGGGTCGGCTTCCAGTCTCACGGGATGCAGCTGAATACCAGTATTTTACATGGAGCGACTGCCTATCTGACCTCCACAACCCAGCAACTGGGTAATATGATACCCCTAGGTAAGACTGGTTGTCAGACTTTCGGGCTTCTGACGACCCGTAACGACTGTCAAAGATCCACGTATGACAGCCGGGACCAACGGCTTAACGTGCTTTCCGAGGCACGGAGGAGTCTCGGTGTGTAAAGATGGTCACCCATCCACGGACCAACCGCGGCAAGCGTAGCTTAACCTGACGGATCGACCCGTGCGGCTGTTATTACTTAGCCTCGAGCTCCTCAAAAAAAAAAAAGTCTCTAGTAAGTCTCAAAAAAAAAGTCTCTAGTATACTTATTTTATATTACTACCACAGTGTACCGATAATAAATTACAGTCCAACCATAACGTTTTAAAAAAAATTAAAAAAATAAACATCTCCTCAAAATCCTGACTACATTTTATTCAAAAGTCTACAAGTAATCAAAACAAGTATAAATTCTGACAAAACAACATTACGACTCCCCTCTAAATCCGTTAATCTGAACACTTCATTAAATCCTAAACCGAATTCTCTACCTGACTAGCTACCCACAAAAGCATACTCATTTAAATTAAATCACTTATTCCTAACTCCAAGATTGAGAAGACAACAAAGAATAGGATTATTCACTGCTAGCTTTTACCCGCGGCTACGTCTGCGTGGAACTTGTTTATATCGTACTTGCATACAAACTTCCACCCCCCTTTTCACCGCCTTAGGGGGTGATTTCCGGGATAAAAACTATTCTATGTACTTCCCCGGGTCTTAAACTATCTTTATACAAAATTTCACTTAAGTCGGTTCAGCGGTTTAAGCGTGAAGAGGTAACAGACAGACAGACACACTTTCGCATTTATATTAGTATGGATTCACCAAAACATAAAATTATAAACATTATTCATTCAAACTTCGTAATGAAGAGGGGTGGAAGGGATTCTTCAAAAGTTTTCATTAAGGAAACGACTCGGCCAATAGGGAAAGAAGTGGGTGACAAGTTATTATTAATGCAACGGGGAGGACACAGAGTAGGAAAGTTCAGTTGATTAAAATTTGATGGAATTAGAATTACTAAGAAAAATAACAGGACAAAAGTTAGGGGTTACTCTGTGGTGGTGTGAGGAGCTAAATAAATTGGGATAATGGTGATGAATATTTAGAACTTCAGATTTTTTTTTAATTATTTTTGACTAGCATACAACCTGCGACTCTGTCCGTGTGAATGTTGATTATCTGCGAAGTTTTAGTAACGTTTTTCTAATAAAAAAAATACAAAGTGAAGTGTCTGTTTGTAATGTTAAAATAACATCATATTACTAAATTCATATGAATGTTTAAACGGGCCTGAAACCAACGACTCATTTTATTAAATTAAAATCTGTCTGTCTGTTAGTTCCAGCTAATCTCCAAAACGGCTGCACAGATTTTGACGAGACTTTTACTGGCAGATAACCGATTTTATTCGACTGCTGTGCATGAGGTCTTGGGTTCGATTCCCAGGTCGGGCAAAGTGTTATTGGGTTTTTCCATTTCCAGGAATTTCTCAGTAGCAGCCTCGGAGTCTGGATTTGTGCCCGGTTGATGGCAATAGGCTCGCCCCCTATTACATGGGACTAAAAACATAACTGGCGAAATGTGGGTGTACTAATGGGTACACCTCTGCCTAACCCTTCGGGGATTACAGGCGTGATGTTATTTTATAAAGGGTTTTATTTTAGAAAAAAAATATTGTTTGTAATAAATAAATGTTGTCATACTGATTTATCCTATTCTATAGCCTGATTCATTGAATTTAATTAGTGCCACTTGAGACCTACTTATTATAATATTTTTCTTCAACAACTTGTCCCGGAAGTTTATGAATGCCTAGTTAAAAGTGATAAAAAATAAGTATAAGAATTTCATTATTTCTAATCTAGGAAGACTTTATCTTATTACTAGCTAGCTGCGTTATAGTTTACCTTTGGTTACTGCTTATATTGACATAAGAGATGGGGGTAGGTGTTCAATTTTTAAAGCTCGGTTCAGCGCCGAGAGTTGTAATTTCAACAGCAGAAATTACAAGGTAATATTAAAATGTTACTGTTTTAATAGATGGTTGTAGGCCCCAGATGTTGGGGCCAACCGCCACCTCTTATAACAATATTATTTTAATATTACTTTGCCTTCCGCACTGTTAGATTTTCAACGTTCGGTTTAGTGCTGAGAGTTGTAAATTCAACAACAGAAATTACAAGTTAATATTAAAATATTACTGTTTTAAAATATGGTAGTACGCTCCTAGACCAGATCATCTAATGGGTACCATTTAAAGGGAACATTTTATAACAACGTGACTTAAAAAAAAAATCTTTCGAATTTCCAGTTTTTCTCATACAAAAATAAAAATAAATCCGTCTGTTCCTCCTGCTTCGTATTTTACGCAGTAGTCTAGTACACAGAAGTAATATCTTTTAGATACAACACAATTCCTCTTCCTACTCCGTTCAAACGGAATTAAAGAAAATCCTTCAATTCGAGAAAATGGCCGCAAACTGAAAGAAAATACTGGAAATAGAAGTGAGCGAGATACGTTCGTATGTTTGTGGTTCCGTAGCGTACGAGTAGAAATTAAAAAGAAACATTGTTGTACGACATTTGTTGTGAAATGTTTAAGTTTTTCGTACCTATAACTCTGTTTTCCAACTATGTTGGGGTCGGCTTCCAGTCTAACCAAATGCAGCTGAATACCAGTATTTTACATTGTGTGACTGCCTATCTGACCTGAACAACCTAGTAACTTGATAATACGATAACCCATGGTAAGACTGGTTGTCAGACTTTCGGCTTCTGACGACCCGCAACAATTGTCAAAGATCCACGTATGTCTGCCCAAAACAAAATGTTATGTAGCTACTTTTAATGCGATTGCGTCTTTGTCAGCACAAGACCTAGTAAGTCAATATTTTTGATCTGTCTCAAGGACAAAACATCTGCAATGCTTCTATTATTGATAAATACGTGACCCAGTGAACTTCGTATCACCTAGAATGTATTCTTCTTAATTTTCTTTTTTCCTAAACTACCCCAGTTTTGAAGAGAAGGAAACAAAAACGAAAATATTCAAATCGGTCGAGCCATTTCCGAGTTTTTGCGAGACTGTTATGTCTTCACCACCTTTGGTTGACTGTTAGAGAATGCCTATGATATGGTATCAAGTCCGCCTTTTTATTTTTTTTTGCATAAACTTTAAATAAATAAATAAAACTAGCTTTTGTCAGTGAGTTCGTCCGCGTGCTTTTATTTCACCCGCAATAGTGACGTTGTTGATTACTGCTCCGCTCCTGTGGGTAGCAGCGTGATGTTATATAGGCTATACTATTCCTCATGAATCATTACTGGTTGTTTCAGAGATTAACGCGTTGAAACAAACAAACAAAACAACTATTTACCTTTATTATATTAGTATTGTAGGAATATAGATAGATTTTTATACAAATTCATACAAGAGGTAGACTTCATCAGCCCGCCAATTTTCTACTTCTGATATTTTTGAATCAATCAACAAAATGGTTCAGAAACTTGACAAATAAACCCTATTCACTGTTGCATAGGATCTACAGTTTATTGGCCATATCATGCAAATGAGACAGTGTATCCAAACTGTGGAACCAGATTTATCGGGCTTCAACTGAGAACGCCGAATATCCGCCAACTACGGCCTTGAATTATTCAATAGATGTATTACAGAACATTAGGGTAAGGACTTGGAAGGGGGCGAAGCGATTACTGATACTGATAAAAAATTACCTACCATATTTTAAAATGAAGTACAATATTTATTAGGAGAATAAGTAATGATTAAAAAATGGTTTTAGGATTCATTTGTTTGACTTTCATATTGTGTTAGCAAAAAAATTGTTTTTTTTTTGTGAATATATTTTGTTCTAAAATTTGTAGATCTTTCAAAGACATTTAAACCAAATATTTATGCTCCAAGAAGATCCCTCACTCGCCATTAATCTACGTCATTATATAGCACGACTAAAATTTTAAAGATGGGTAAAAGAATATGCTGCCAAGGACTGCATCGTTGGCCTAGTGGTCGCAAAGCGCGACTGCTGAGCATAAGGTCTTAGGCTCGATTACCAGGTCGGGCTATTACATGGGACTTAAACAAAACAGGCGAAATTTGCGTGTACTACTGGATACACACATATATTATGCCTAACAATTCAGGCATTTCAAACGTGATTTTTTTGTAACGCTACCGCTCATGCACTGTATTGCTACCTAACTACTCAACGTCAAGACATCGCCTGTAGGATCCTCTTCCTGTACACTCACGAGCCCTCACCACTCGAGCAGTGGTCCGGCTATTATTTACCCATTCCTTACGATACACGCCATAGGATGGAGGGATGTTTGAGTAGATTTCACCATGACTAGGTTTTATTTTGTGATTAAACTAGCTAATGCCCGCGACTTTGTTCGCGTGAATATCGGTTCACTGCTAGTGTTTTTTTATAAAGAATCCTAAGACCCTTCTCACATGCATACAATGCTGATACTTTTTCTAAAACAAAATTAGGCAAATGTTACTTCTTATAACATTTATTTATTTAAACTTACTACAAAAAAAAAAAAAAAAAAAAAGGTGGACTATATACTTAAAGTCAAAGTCAAAGTCAAAACATTTATTTCAATTAGACCATTTACAGGCACTTTTGAATTGTCAAAGAGTCGGTCAGTTAGTCCGAAAGTTGAAGCTAGTTGCTCGTTCCAAAACGGAGGTAGGCCTCTATGGAGAAGAACGAGCAAGAAACTCCACGGCACTCTTTTAAATTAGGTTATTACAAAATCTTGGTTACATTATTCTTGTCGATTCTATATGTGATCACAATGAAGATGAATATAAAATAGTAGTAAAAAAAAAATATAAAGAAATTAAAGCAATAGCAGTTAAGAGATGACCAATCCCAACTGACAGCACTCGTTCACGAGCATGACGCATGGATCAGCACCACCTAGCTCAACCATTATGGAGGGAGCCAAATGATCCAACACACGCGCCACCATCAGCGAGATACCTGAGTGAGCATGACAAGCTCTCAACTGCCATGCTTATTAAGTCAAAACACATCGTAACTTAATAAATAAAAAATGCTCCATGGTACTCACATTTACAAAATTGAAATAAATGATATTAAATTATACAATACTAACACTTTCAGTGTACTTATTCGTTGGATGACAGTGATATGTAAAAATAAAATAAAAAGTAATCGTACTGATAACAGTAAAAGTTATTCAGGTCGACATAAAAAAAAGGGTAAGAAACATCATTCTCTTAAAAAACAATCCTATTTAGTGAGCCCGAGTGGCTGTGGAGCAGGACTAGCATTTAGCCAAGCATTTTTGTCCGTGATATAATCATCTAACTTATAATATGCTTGATTACATAGTGTGCGTTTTATGCATGTCTTAAATTTTCTCTCATTTAGTTGGAGAATATCGACTGGTATTTTATTATAGCATTTTACACAGTACCCCATAAAAGAAGTGCTTACTTTCGACAATCTGAAACTTGGTTGATCTAATTTGTTCCTATTTCTAGTATTAAAATCATGTCTATCACTAATTTTCTTAAAAAGATGAAGATTTTTTCGAACATGCATAATGTTTTCATATATATATTGACAAGGTACCGTCATGATGTTAATTTTTTTAAACAATTCTCTTAGAGACTCGCGTCTGCCAAGATTATAGATGGCTCTGACAGCCCTCTTTTGCAGAACAAAGATAGAATTTATATCTGCAGCTCGTCCCCAAAGCAAAATACCGTAAGACATGATGCTATGAAAATAACTAAAATAAACTAGTCTCGCGGTATCCACGTCTGTTAATTGTCTAATTTTTCTGACAGCGTAAGCGGCTGAACTTAACCGCCCTGCAAGAGATGTTAAGTGGGGACTCCACTGCAGCTTTGAATCGAGCGTAATCCCTAGAAAAACCGTCTTCTCAACGAATTCTAGCATGTCCTTGTTCAATATAACGTTACATTTACTCCCTCTAACATTAGGTAAAGCGAATCTTATACATTTAGTTTTTTTCTCATTTAACACTAAATTATTAACAGTAAACCAATTGTGAACCTTAAGCATAGCGTTATTTACGTCGTCAAGGTGCTGTGCTTGTCTATTTACTCTAAAAATGAGTGAAGTATCATCAGCAAATAACACCATTTGTGGTTGGTTTTCTAGTAAATGAGGTAAATCGTTTATATATACTAAAAAGAGGAACGGACCCAATATTGAACCCTGCGGAACGCCCATCTTTACTTTTAAGCTTGATGAATTTACACCGTTTATTTGAACTTGCTGTAGTCTATCATTCAAATACGATTTTACTAAGTTAAGTGCTAGATCACCGAGACCGTAATGCTCAAGCTTTAGGAGCAGTGTTTCGTGATTCACGCAATCGAACGCTTTAGAGAGGTCGCAGAAAATGCCAACAGCATCCTGAGTCCTCCCATGCATTAAAGATGTGCTTAATTAAAGTAACACCGGCGTCAGTAGTACAACGTCCTCTGGTGAAACCATATTGTTGATCGTGTAGGATGTTGTTACAGTTAAAATGATTGAGCATTTGATTGAGCATCACTTTTTCAAACACCTTGCTGAAAACCGGCAAAACCGAAACAGGTCTGTAATTATTAGTGTCCTTGCTATCTCCGGATTTGAAGAGCGGTATAACTTTGCTGTACTTCATTAAATCCGGGAATATCCCTTGGTCTACGCACAGATTAAATATTAAAGCTAAATAGGGTGCTATTGTCTCAATAATAGATTTACAGACATTAGTAGACATGCCCCACAGATCTTCGGTAGCCTTGATCTTAAGCTGTTTAAAAGCCTTTAAAACGACCACAGGGTTAATGTGTGTAAATTTAAATTCATTAGGACAGGCTGTAACATTCACTCTTAGTAAGTCAATAGCAAGTGAGGGTGAGGAATCTAAGATTTCAGTAGTTTTAATTGGAATACTAGTAAAGAATTCTGCAAATTCCTGAGCAACATCGATATTACTGCTTATGACACCTTGGGCAGTCTCAAGAGTGTAATCAGTATTATGTCGTTTGTTCCTATTTGTTTCGTTATTGATGATTTTCCAAACTGTTTTTATTTTATTTTCTGCCGATTTAACTTTGTTGCTAATACACAAGGATTTAGCTGCTTTACACGCATTTTTAAAAATTTTAGAATAGGTTGCAACATGCTTATTAAAAGTTTCAGTATTTATGTAAGGCTTAAGGCCATACAGCTCAAAAAGTCTATCCCTGCTTTTCCTAATACCTTTAGTCGCCCAGTCGCTAAATAAAAACTTAGGGCAAATAGTTTTGGATTTTTTCTTAAAAATATTATTAAACTCTGTATGCACTACTGAACAGAATTCTTCATACAAAATATTACCATTATTCATATTAAAACCCTGGACACATAATTTACTAATTAAAATGTTATTAAATTTATTTAAATTACCAGATGTTATTGGTCTCGATTGTATCTGCACTTTTTGTAATGGTGTGTTGCACTCGAAAGTGACGGTTAGTCCGCTGTGATCAATTATCTTAATCTTAATCAGTTATCTGCCTGTAAGTCATGGCAGAATCGGTCCAGGCATTTTAACGGTTAGCCGGAATAAACATACAGACAAATAAAAAAAGTAAATAATTGGTACTTTGGTGTAAGTGCTGTGTAAACATTCATACGTAATTATTAAAAATAGCGGTTATTTTGGCGGGTATTTGTTTGTATGTCTAGAAAGACTATAATAAAAAAAGTTATAATGAATCTTCTTAATTATTTGAAACGATATTATCGTTAAATTTTAAGATTTTAAAATCACGTACTTAAATATAAACCTTATTAGTCACAAAAACGTTACAATATTCAATGCTCTGTTAATAAAATAAACAATTCAAAAAATAATATTATTTTTGCGAGACAAAATATTGAGCAACCGAATAACGGTTTCAGCTAAGTGCAAAGTGATTTATTTTTACTGTGGTAATGGGAGTACAACACCCAGTAATGCTACACTCAGCGCTAATGACTGATATTTAGCACAAAACAGCGAAAAATATAGAAAAAGAAAACTGACCAAGTGCGTGTCGGTGATGCACTGTATGGTTCCGTAGTTGCCAATCACAATAATGCATTTTATAAGTTGGTCGACTATTACACGTAAACTTGGAAAGGTTGCTTAGCTGATGTAGTTTTTCTTATAACTTTCTTTCGTCTAAAAATCTAATCACATAACTGTTAACTCTGCTCACCAAACCAAGTCACTTTTAGTAAAAAGTTTTTACTGAGAAATAACTTTTTTTTTGGAGTGATAAATCACTATTCATTCTAATATTATACATGCAAAAGTTTGTCTGTCTGTTACCTTTTCACGCTTAAACCGCTGAATCGTTTCGATGAAATCTGGCATGGAAATAGTTTAGGACCCGGGGAAGGACATAGAATAGTTTTTATTCCGGAAATCTCCCCCTTTTTTTTTTTTTTTTTTTACCGATGGGAAATCATCAAATGACTTCCCCCGCCCTGGGCGGGGCGGGAGGGAGTGTCAGACTTTTACTGACTAAAACCCATCCATGTTCCTTCTTGTGCTCTTTGCGTTCCGGGGGCGCGGTATCTCTTTCGAACAACCCGCAGCCCCGGCAGGCATCGGCCCTTAGTGGCCCCTTCAATTGTTTGCTGACATCTCTTTGAGGCGCGCGTGGAACACGAACGCGCCGTCGACACGGTCTGTCGTTATCAACGAACGGGCGGTGAGCTACCCATTGCTCACCGCCCACAGACCCGCGTCTACGGTGGCCGGGAGTCGTCTCGCGGCTCCCGACGCCCGGAGCGTCTCCCGCGGCGGCTGGGGCGTGAGGTGGTTCTTTCCCTCACGCGGCCCGCCTCCTCCTTCGCTAGCATTACTGCTTCGCAGAAGGAGGCGACTGCATCCCATTCCCTCTCGCTCCGGACCATGGCTTGCACCAGGGCCGAACGCGAGAGTTCGCCGCCGCCGATAGCCGCCACGAGGACGTCGCGGTGCTCCGCCCAAGCGGGGCACACCGCCACGGTATGCTCCACCGTGTTCTCGGGGCGATCCTCACAGTGGTGACACCCGGGCGTTTCCTCCCGCCCGATGATGTGCAGGAACCTCCCGAAACATCCGTGCCCGGTGAGGACCTGCGTCAGGCGGAAGGTGAGGGCGCCGTGGCGCCGCTCAAGCCACTCCTCAAAGAGGGGACTTACCGCCTCGATAGAGGCGTGCCCTGAAATCTCCCCCTAAGGCGGTGAAAAGGGGGGTGGAAGTTTGTATGCAAGTATGATATAAACAAGTTACACACAGACGTAGTCGCGGACAAAAGCTAGTTTATAATACTTAGCATTGTAACATACGCAAAGTAAGTGAGATAAGCTACTAACAGATTGACAGTTAATTACGGAACCCAAAAAAAAAAAAAAAAAATACTCCTAAATTTTGGTCAACCAAATCATAGACGATAATGCTGCATAAATGATATATTACACTTTTAGCGCTAATGGAACTCGTAGAAAACTATTGTAACTTGACAGTACCCAGCCAAGTGGAATGATTTTGAGAAGAGGTCGAACTCTGTGAAGGTTTTTGTTCAACCTCAGTGCTGATGTGGGTCTCCCCTTAAGAATGGCCGCTAAAGAAAAATTGTTCACTTTAAAAAGTAAAAGGTCTTCGGAAATAAAGTTCGCTTTTTATGTGAGATGACAGTAACTTGGGCACATAATCTTGAAGATATTGAGGAAATTCGTATGTTCTTTGTATAGGATAAACTCATTTATGAAACGAGTTGTTTTAACTCTGGGGGTCAAATTCCAAGAGCGTTCGATTTTTGAAAAATATTTTTCTTACTTGAATATGGACCTCTCTAAGTCAAAGACAAATCGTTTTTTTTTTTAAATCACTAACTAAAAGGCATAACGTCATATGCAACAAGGAAAAAATAATTGAATCCAGCTGCCACTTTCAAAAGATAGTTTTGTATGGAGAAGAATGGACAAATAGAAGTGCCACTCAGGAATCATCTCAATTAAACGTAAAATATTTTGATTGTCCAAGTAGGTATAGTTCCTCGTGAAGGCTTTCAGGCGATCCTATGAAAAATGAAAAAACTTATAGAAAAAATAAAACATATGAGAAAAAAAAATAAAAGAAAAATAATTATTTAAACATCATCATAACATCACGCCTGCAAACCCCTAAGGGTTAGGCAGAGGTGTACATGTTAGTACACCCACATTTCGCTAGTTATGTTTAAGTCCCATGTAATAGGGGCGAGCCTATTGCCATCAACCGGACACAAATCCAGACTCTACTAAACTGCTACTGAGAAATTCCTGATGTAAAAACCCAATAACACTTTGCCCGACCTGGGAATCTAACCCAAGACCTCAGGGTCAGCAGTCGCGCTTTGCGACCACTAGACCAACGAGGCAGTCATATTAAATATTTTTTGGCGCCATAACCCATTTTATAACAACAATATAACGAAGGGTATTAGACAAATTAATCGCGATTTTATTTGGGTTTTTTACAGTGTTTCCCATAAAACCATTGTTCACCCGACTATAAAAATCTTATATTGCAGAGATTTAGTTCCTGTCTGGCGTAGTATGTTGACCCTGAATATATTTTAGTTATGATGCCTAGTATGTATTGGCTAAGGCAAATTGTCAGTACTTGGAATGTTGAAAACTGGATAAGTAAAACTATTTAGACATATTGAAAACTGGATAAGATTTGGAGAACTGGATCCTTTACAGGTACTTTATATTTGATGATACGGCTAAGCGATTGACTGATGCACTGTGTTCGCAGGTTTGATTCCCGAAAAGACCAAATATTAAGGTAGTTGTTCTGGTTTTTTATGCGTGTGAGCATAATAATATTATGATTGTATGTAAATGCACCCGCGATGATGCACTTATGTTTATGTATATGTTTAATATATTCCCAGATCCACATAGACAATAATGTAACAAATAAAGGCTTTATTTTAGGTGGTAAAAATCATCAAATAACTCCATCGGAAGGGACTGTCAGACTTTTACTGACTAAAAAACCACCCTTTCCTTCTGTTGTTCTTTACGTTCCGGGGCCACGGTATCCTGTTAAGACGTCCCGCAACCCCGGAACAAATAAAGGCTTAAAGTCATAAAAAGAAAAAACAAAAAATGTTCACGAAAAAAAGCAAAGCGTCACAAAAACTCTTGCTCATATTTCAGTTGTTAATTTTTTTATCCGACTGCACGAAGGAGCATTTAAGCCGATCTAGATTTTCAATGAGTCTTGACTATTCAACTCGCTATATTCCGGATTAGAATTTACTACTGGACTTGTATTTTTTCGTAACAGTTTTTATTTAATTTTACTTTTTACGCAATAATATTTTTATTTTATTTTTTCTTTCACGTGTTCTGTCACAATATTACCAGTCAATTTATAATATTTGTCTAATTTAAAACCCAAGGTCACAAAATCATATCCAGTTTTCCGTAATCTAAGCAACTACGGCTATTTTACTGCCAAAAAAAGGCATAGAGTACATAGCAAGGTCCTTTTCCATATACAAACAATTACATTAAGAGTCTGGCACTCTGCCAACCCCGCTATTAATGTTACCAGATTTATATTGCGATAATCTTACTAGTTAATTACTGAAGTATGCTTAAGTTTCATTGAGGAAGTCGGCCATTTTGCATTCTAATGGGGAATGTCATTAATTTTGTTCAAGGTCAAGTAACTTTGGCAGTACAACTTTTTGACAGCAATCTAGGTTAGAGATACACTACTGTAACATGGCGCGCCCCTCCATATTACTATTTCAATGTATGTAGTCACATGCTTATGAAAGAGTTTGTATGTAGTAGTTAGTGAATACTTACAACTACAAACAAACTCTCAAACGAAATTCTTCAGTAGCAGGCCGGCAAATTTGTTGGTCAACCAATCAAAACTAGCAAGACCGCTCAAGTCAACGCACGTGTCATTTCCATAGAGTATGTCAGTGCACCGCCATACTAATAATAATGGAGTAATCAGTGACGCAGCTAGTCGAGCCACAAATCGCTGATTTGTTTTTGTGTCGAAAGCCGTCTCAGTACGCACACATGCACGCGTTGTGAGTCTTGTAAATACTTTCAAACGTTTAAAATTTATGGAGGGGCGCGCCATGTTATAGTAATTTTTCTGTACACGTCGTACAATCACAAAACTTTATTGTTGAACAGATTGACAGACCAAGTCAATTTGTGTCGTATTTCATAAAATCAAAGTTAAATGATTTATTTCAATTAGGCCATTAAAAAACCTTAAACATTGATGGTCGACGTTCCAACTATTTAAATGTGTTTTTTTTTTACAAAACATAATATCCCCCCACCTCTCAAGTACAATATTTTGCGTGCCTTACAATGCACGAGCCTCCTAGCAATATTTTTTGCTCAATATTTTTTAGATTAGTGGGCAAAACGAAGTTTTTTTTAAAGTGAATTTGAAATTCATGATTTATTAATCTTTAGCTGATATAAATTAATTGATGTAGGTATACACCATAATTCAAAAACAAAATGTGAATTTTTATATGAATAAATAAATAAAATAAAATAATTAATTAATGTGGGTGTACTAATAGGTACACCTCTGCCTAACCCTTCGGGGATTACAGGCGTGATGTTATGTAAAATAATTAACGTCTATGTACTGTGTCTTTTACACCTCGTATGAATCTAGATACCTACAGGCACTTCAATGAAATATTCATACGTTACCGCGTTTAAAGCAATTACTAACGAGTTATATATAATCAATCTCTGTCGCGACTGAACTCCTATTCATTGGTCTTGTGACATGTCTTTTTGGCTTTATCTATACCTAGAATTCAAGAATTTCGTGTAAGCATTAGTTCTGCAGGGTTACTGGAATTTGAATTTGAATTTGACCTTTTTAATGGTATCTAAACCCGAACTATTGTATATGACTAGCTGTAAGTTTTCCTAAAATTATTAAAATAAAATAAAACAAAATAAAATGAATCTAATACCTACTCATTCCAATTTATTTGGGTTGATTAGAATTGAAACATATCGTCTAAGTTTTCTAGGTATTTTGCACATCGATATCGTTTTTAATTTATTTAAATAAGCATCTTACATTTGTAGCTATGATTAAATAAGAGTAGAAAAAAAAACAATAGTTTCCGACCTCATTCGACAGTGAAATTTAATAAGCCTAGCTTTTATTCACAACTTCGCTGTGTCACAGTCGGTTATCGCAGATACATACACATACATAAACTCACGCCTTTTTCCCATGGGTGTAGGCAGAAACTACAGAACGCCACCTGCGCCATCCTTACATACTCCTTTCGCCTCATCTACGTTCATACATCTCATCATACAAGCACGCCGATTACGAGTACTCCGCACCTGACCTTTCTGAAGGACCTCACCAATAAGGTCAGTGACAGACACAGACATAGTAAAAAGTAACCTAAGACCTCATCCAGATCTCATGTTACCATTTCATTGCGATCGGTTAAGTAGTTTTGTCATGATGAGGTAACAAACAGACAAACAGAATTACTGTTACATTTAAAATAAAAGTATGGATTCAACAGATTTCTTTAACTATAATCAAGAAAATTTTCCAATACTGATTCACTATTTCCGAGCAGCTTACCGCCCCCTGGGGCATCTGTACACGAGCAAGCTTTGTAGCTCGTTCGAAATATCTGAAGACCAATTCTACTTACTTTCAAGAACGTTCGCAATCTCTGCCTCAATCTGTCAAAAATTCCTTCATTTTACCAAGATTTTGACATTGATTGTCGCTGAGATGAGATTGCAACTAGATTTTGAACGTTTGTAGTTACTGGAATTGGCTTTCAGATCTTGATTCATAGAAGTCTTATTTAATGGAAATCAGTATTAGGAATGGTAGTAAAATATGATATGGTATAAGATATTAAATTAGATATAAATAGTCACTAGTCTATGTGACTGCCTCGATGGTCTAGTGATCGCAAGCGCGACTGCTGTGCATGAGGTCTTGGGTTCGATTCCCAGGTCGGGCAAAGTGTTATTGGGTTTTTCCATCAGGAATTTCTCAGTAGCAGCTTCGGAGTCTGGATTTGTGCCCGGTTGATGGCAATAGGCTCGCCCCCTATTACATGGGACTAAAAACATAACTGGCGAAATGTGGGTGTACTAATAGGGTACTACACCTCTGCCTAACCCTTCGGGGATTACAGGCGTGATGTTATGTTATGTAGTCACTATTCCACACATAACATCACGCCTGTAATCTCCAAAGGGTTAGACAGAGGCCATTAGACCAACGAGGCAGTCTGTAGAATAATTTTACGGTTTTTTGTTTGATTATTAAAAACCATTAGTGACAAGCTACTATAGTAAAAAAAAATAAAAAAAGCGACTCCAATAATTGCACATATTTCACTATGCATAAATTCTCGTAAATAATGCAATTGATAAAGTAAAACTAACTTCTGCACTCGACTTTATCTGCGAAAACTTCATAATTAAGTCATTCCTAAATTATCCCACGGAAAAACAAAAAATCATCCTATGTGTTAGGCTTGATCAATATCTAAACGTAAGCCTTTCAGGTAATTCCGTTCAGCAGTTTAAGCATGAAAGAGTAACAACCGAACCTAACGATGTTTTCCTTCACCATTGTCAGTGATGTCCAAGATAAACTTAGAAAGTACATATGAATTGAAAAAGTCACTTTCGAAATTCGATATCCCTTTTCATCCCATTACAAAAGACAGGACAGTACATAATACTTCCCAGTAGACCGTTATAACTATCTAAAGCTATTTAAACTTTTTACGAAGCTATAATATAGAATGCCTCGGGGCCCAAACGACCAACATAGTTATATTCAAATAACAAGGGTATCTCGATGACGAGCCATCCGGAGGGTTGCCATTGAAGATTTTGGGTCAAAGAGACCGTTCGCAGGTGAGGCAAGGTTGCCTCTGAAAAATGGAGTCATTGTACGAGGTGAAAGGGGCCAATTTTTTGCCGTTATCCTTGTAATGACGGGAAAATGGATTGAAAAATTGGCGAAGTGTTTAGGTTGTTGGAGGGAAATTAACGTTTAAAATTCATTAATAATTTTTTTTTCACTGATAATTATAATATATATTAGGTACGTCTTGGCGGAGGCACTACCGTGCCCCCCGATACAAGCTTTAGCTTATTTTTATCATTTAACTAGGTAAGACTGCCTCGTTAGCCTAGTGGTTGCTAAGCGCGACTGCTGAGCATGAGGTCCTGGGTTCGATTTCCAAGTCGGGCAAAGTGTTATTGATTTTTTCCATCAGAAATTTCTCAATAGCAGCCTTGGAGTGTTCTAATGGGTACACCTCTGTCTAACCCTTCGGGGATTCCAGGCGTGATGTTAACTAGATAAGAAAAAACACAATGCATTTCTTCTCAGCATTTAAAGTAATAGCTCAGAGTTAAATGTAACTTTATTTAAAATCCAAAATTCATTGATATTTTGCTCAATAATTAGAATGTAAAAATAAAAAATGACAATCGCCTTTTCTTGCCTACTGTACATGTAATTGGCGAGACTGAACGGGATTATTTTCTATTAATACCATTCTTCAAAATGAAATCCTGGCGAGAAAAAGCAGTGATAATTAAAAACAAAAATAATCAAGCATCCGCAGCAAACTAAATGGAGACTAATGACGTCATTCAAGACTGACGTCACCGCTATGACGTAAAAGATGCATCGTCCAAGTTTTCATTGCCTCGGTCTAGACTGTAGCCACTAATTGCGATGAACTTCGTAGAAAGTTTTGGAACGTAGACCGTTGCTAGATTTTTATTTTGAAGGAGTCGTGATGCAGTTTTTGACGGAGTTTGGGCAGCGAATGTCCAATCTTGAGTGTTATAAGAGGATGTTATAAACTGCGTGCAGCATACACAATATGTAGTCTAGTAAATGAAGAGTTTGTTTGTTGTTACGCACTAATCTCTAGAAATATTATTCTGATTTTGGAAATTCTGTCGCTAATAGAAAGCTACGGCTATATTTCATTACTAGCATTGCCCGCGACTTCGTCCGTGCAAAAATAAAATACAATGTAGCCAATGTTACTCGCAGATAATGTAGCTTTCTAACGGTTGAAGAATTTTTAAAATCGATCCAGTAGTTTTTGAGTTTATCAATTACAAACAAACAAAAATACATTATTTTCCTCTTTAAAATATTGTAGTATTGTCGTTGTATTTATAATAGTGTAGATATAGTGAGAATTAAAAAAAAAAGATAGATCTGTAAAAAAATTTAGGCAGACGAAGTCGCTGGAAAGAAGTAGTAAGTAAATAATTTGACGTTGACGTTTGGCTGCTGAACTACCGAAATCTAGCGGCTGTGGTTAGATTTCAAACCTATTAATATACATACGCTTGAGGTTAAGAAGATATTTTTTCAGTTACCGTGTATCATTTTGAAACTAACTTATTTGAATAGGAAACCGCATAATCACAAGCCCAGGTATTAGTACACTTATCCTATGTACAAAATTTCATTTAGTTTAATTACAAATTGCCAGATTGTGTATGGAGCGCGATGTCGGTACAGTTCTCGTATTTGAAAGTCTAAAGGTGAGAATACACTAAAGCTTTATACTTGTAACAGAACACTTGTACTTGTGAGTATGTATTAGATAATAGATACTCACTGAAATATTATTAGTTTTAAGTTATCTTGCTACGCCCTAACAGGGTCATGTTCTCACTAGTTTTAAGCTTAGCGTATAAACTATGTTGTGTACATTGTGCATTAAATAAATTAATAACAAAACATCGAGCCCGCTCTAATGTGTCACCCACTTACGAACCGAACATTGAGAACAACTTTCAACGTTTTGTTACAACTTGATTTTACAAACCAACGAGCGAAGCTGTGTAACATTTCAACGAGCAATGAAAAGTGCGCGGGCAAAACATGCGAAGTGAACATTTCTACTAAGAATAAATATAAAATAGAAAGGTTTGTTACAGGTAAATGCTCATTCGCTACGAACATTCGTAGGAACGTTACATTACATGGAAATGCTTTTATGAATGTGAATTTTTGTTTATATTGTAAAGTTATAGTCAAATCATTTATTTCAATTAGACCATTTACAGGCACTTTTCAACCGACTTCAAAAAGGAGGAGGTTCTCAATTCGACGCGTATGTTTTTTTTTTTTTTTTGTGTATTTGTTCTACGATTACTCCGCCAATTATGAATCGATTTGGATCATTTCTTTGTTGTTTGAAAGATTATAGTTCGAAATAGGTCCCATAGGAATATTGTCATGATCTGATGATGAACTTTGGAGATATGGAACGGAACTCCTTAAAAAATCACAGCAGAACCGCCGTAACAAGAAAAATTGCTTTTTTTATACGTGTAATCGATGACTGACTGAAGAAAGTGGGGAGGGGGTACGTCAACCCCCCTCCTACCACTTTCCAAAATTAAATATATCAAGTGAGGTATTGTTTGAAAGGGCTTTATGTATGGATTTCAAACATTAACACACAAGCACTAAAAAGTGAAAAATAAAAAGCTTTTTTACAAAAAAATATGACCGCCTTCAAAAACTACAAAATAAAAAACAACTTTAGCTTGGAAGTCGGTGGCAATACCTACATAACAAGAAACAAAACCAAAGCCGCCGAGTTCCAAGCTAAAGTTGTTTTTTATTTTGTAGTTTTTGAAGGCGGTCATATTTTTTTTCAATTGTCAAGGAGTCAGTCAGTTAGTCAGATCCAAAAGAAAGTTCCGTATGAAGAAGAATGGGCAAGGAACTCGATACTTACTCTTTCAAAATAACATAATGTTATTGTATCATTCGTAAGAATGTTACAATACATTTCGTTTGAATGCTGTAATGCATGTTTACCTTTACAGCTAAGTAATATTGTAAAAGGAATGATCTGTATTCATTTTCTGCTACATTTCAGTACCAAAACATAGGCTTAAACTATATAAATTCCTCTCTAGAGAACTATTTCAGAAGTAGGTCTAAAATACCGGTTTATCACAGTTAAGTAAGTATTACCATATTCATTCCCTTCAAGCGAATAGAGTTTTAATCCAATAGGTAAGGATCTTGCCGTAATTTAAACCTCTAGAGAGAAGCGACGATCGAGTAATTTATAGGCTCCTACTAGATAAAGTTCGTATAATAACTGTGGGATGGAATTATCTGAAATAACTATACATAACGTCACACCTGTAATCCCCGAAGGGTTAGGCAGAGATGTACACAGTAGTACACCCACATTTTGCCAGTTATGTTTTAGTCCCGTGTAATAGGGGCGAGCATATTGTCATCAAATGGGTACAAATCCAGACTTCGACTCGTATTTAAAAAAAGTAACAATTAAACTTATTTATTTTTTATATGTATATTTTTTTTAAATCTCGTCAACAATATAAACATAGACAGGACATTAACATTATATAGGACTAAGACTAATGTTTATACGTATCTATTAAAGACATGCACAACATTTTGCTTATCACAGTGTCGGTACCAAAAAATTTAAATGTTAAATTTATAGAATGCATACAAGAATAATAATTAAATATGTTGATTGATTAAATTACTTAGTCTAAAATTAAAATAAATAATAATATAATAAAAATTATAATATTACTAGTCTATTACTGTCACAAAGCATGGCATAGGCTTCTTCTTGTAAAGAGAAGGCACGAGCATTGATCACCACGCCTGCTCAAGGCGGATGGCGATTTCAAACTTGTATTAATCAGGGCCTTAACAACAGGGTTTCCTCACGATGGTTTCCTTTACTGATGTCCAAGATAAAGCCACTTTGAAACTTGCCCAGTACCGAACCCGCCACCTCACACATGTGAGGCGGACGCCTCAACCAACAGGCTAGTCAACAGTCAACTATGACCGCAACACTAAGATCAAAGTGACTTCGTTTGCGGACCTCCTTATCATGTTCTGTCCACTTTCCTTATATTTATCCAAAAAAACCGGCCAAGTGCGAGTCGGACTCGCACACAAAGGGTTCCGTACCACCATACAATATTTAACACAACATACAAAAAAAAAATAAGTAGAAATGTAGGTAAACGGTTTTCGGATTTATCCCTTTACTTGTGCTACATGGCATTGCTTCTTGCCAATATTTTTCAGACAAAGGGACAACAAAATAATCTCATAAGGGTTCCGTTTTGTCCTTTTTCAGGCGCGGAACCCTAAAAAAAGTACATTTTATTCAAACCACTGTTAAGCCACCCAAGGGGCCAGTTAGATAAAGGGGGCTGAAATAGGGTCGACTTATATAGTAAGTAATATGTTCAAGATTTATAAATCATGGCGGCGAAATTCTCGGAATGTGACCAAAATTCCTTTTGTTTTATTTGTTAGAGAGATTCATCATCTGCCTAGCCTTTTCCCAACTATGTTGGGGTCGGCTTCCAGTCTAAAAGGATTCAGCTGAATACGAGTATTTTACATGGAGCGACTGCCTATCTGACCTCCACAACCCAGTAACTGGGTAATATGATACCCCTAGGTAAGACTGGTTGTCAGACTTTCGGGCTTCTGACGACCCGTAACGACTGTCAAAGATCCACATATGACAGCCGGGACCAACGGCGGACACGGAGGAGTCTCGGTATGTAAAGATGGTCACCCATCCACGGACCAACCCCGGCAAGCGTAGCTTAACCTGACGGATCGACCCGTGCGGCTGTTATTACTTAGCCACGAGCTCCTCCCTTTTTGTTAGAGAGATTCCGTTTCGTTTATTCTTTAGGATTTTGGTTTATAAGATCTGTTCTTGGGTTTTTTTTACCTTTAAAGGTGCGCCCTCACCGGGAGCATTCACGTGTATTGTAACATTATAGATTCAACTTTGAGCATTACATTACAATAATACCTCCCTGACTAACGAGCATTTGCGTGTAATGTAACATATAGATTCAACTTTGAGCATTACATTGCAAGTGGAGTGCATTGATGTTACAAGTTGTATCAAGATATTACACATTGTATCATTACAAGGTGCGCATTGTATAGGTTATGTAAGAATATTAAGGTAATTATGTGGATATTAATGTAAGTAAGGAGTATGTAAGGATCGTAGCAGGTGGCGTTCTGTAGTTTCTGCCTACCTCCATTGGAAAAAGGCGTGAGTTTATCTATGTATGTTTATTAATGCTACCTTTTTAACAACTAGATTCAATTCCTTTGAAAAGTGGCTTATAATGGCTTAATTGCAACAAATGACTTGACTTTGACTTTTAAAGGTCAATAAAAATATAAGAGGACTGTCTTCTGCCCGCGACTTTGTCCGCGTACATGTCGGTTATTGGCGATTTAATCTTGTTTGTCCATACAAACTTTGGACCCACGTTTCATGCCTTTAAGGAGTGAATATTAGAAAATCCGTTCTTAGCGGATGACTACTAACTATAAATTAAACTACCTCCCTGTCAAAATTCATCTTTATACGTCAAGCAGTTTTCCACATTTCGTGACAAGTGAATGAGTGAGTGACCTTTCGCTTTTGAATGATTATGAATTTAGATATATGTATGAGCACACAATAGACACTATTGATGGCTTGGATAGTTGTTATTTAGGTTCATAAAGTGGCTAAAGATGCAGGTTTAATTACTCGAGACGTTCGTATTTTTCCTACGTAATAAGACACAATTGATTTTCTATTGTTCTGTCATACCGATAAGACGGCCGGGCCTTGAGCGATTAAAGTTTATACATCCTTTGCATGATTTCTACATAAATATTAGGTAAGTAGGTACCAGAAAAAATGATATCTCAGCACATTCAAGCAGTTGCAAGTTCACTACCCGCATACCAATTATATTGTTCGACTGTACCTCCAAGAATAATAAGGACAATGAACCAAAAAAAAAAGGCAATATTTTACAAGATAATCAGAGTCCCCCAAACGGAACTAGGTACGAGGAACCCCTCTTACATCACAAAGAAACAAAAGACAGCCTATTTTTAGCCACGCAGAATCTGCTCACGACGACCTCAACATAATTAATCACCCTTCAACAAGCCTCGGGGCGCAAAAACGCGCTCGTGTCAAAGGTATGACGAAGCTAATTAAACGCTTTGTGAATAGTAAGCCTCTGTCTTTGCGAAGGTAAGGCGACTGATTAATTACTAGTACGGAACCAAGATGAGCCGAATGACAGGTTTTAATATTAGATGAGGATTTTTGAGAAAATGGAGTGAATTTTGTGGGGTTGAAATGGTTATTTGATGAGGCGATTAACCACGACACCGCGCACCGCGCAATTGCATAGGTCTTATTGATCGATATAAGTATGTTATGAAACATCCGAAATTAATTGGTATTGGAAGCTCATGCACTAATGGGACAATTACCATATCGTTGAGAACGCATTCCACATACATACATAACATCACGCCTGTAATCCCCGAAGGGTTAGGCAGAGGTGTACCCATTAGTACACCCACATTTCGCCAGTTATGTTTTTAGTCCCATGTAATAGGGGGCGAGCCTATTGCCATCAACCGGGCACAAATCCAGAGGCTGCTACTGAGAAATTTCTGATAGAAAAACCCAATAACACTTTGCCCGCCCGGGAATCGAACCCAAGACCTCATGCACAGCAGTCGCGCTTGCGACCACTAGACCAACGAGGCAGAACGCATTCTAAACTTGGTCATAATCTGTCTAAAATTCCCTGTATTTTAGCTATTTTTTTTACAAGATTTGACGTTGATTGTGGTTAAGATCATTACATTTTGAACATCTCTAAAAATCTCCTATTCTTTATCGTGTGGGCAGTAAGGTCTTACGATTCCACATACCCTAGTGTCAGAGTTTTTAAACCACAGCAAGGGCCTCTGAAATGACTGAAATGACATCCGGCCACCGTAGGCGCAGGCTTGCGGGCGGCGAGTAATGGTTAGCTCGCCGTCCGATCAAGGAACAGGCCCGGGTCGACGGAGCGTTTTGCTCCACGCGCGCCTCAAAGAGCTGTCAGCACAGGGACGGGGCCCCAACAGGGCCAAACGCCTGCTGCGGGAGCGGGACGCAAAGGGCAACAGAAGTTACAGGGTGGTTTTTTAGTCAGTTAAAGTCTGACAGTCCCTTCCGCCCCACCCAGGGTGCAAGGACTGATTTTTAACATCCGAAAAAAAAGGGCCTCTGACATAGTTTGAGTGGGATTGTGGGACAGTACTAGGCTGGTGTAAGTCCAGGTTTTACATGACGGGAATAATTGGCCTTCTGATACGTGTAGATATTAAATTATTTTTATGAAAACAGGAAATAAAGAAATAGTGTTATCTTAGATAGGTTACTTAGTGATAAAATCCAATTTAGTACATGGATTCTCCCAATCTCAGTTTTTTATTAATATTTACATTTCCTTATCTAAAGTGAGCCATTAGGTGCTTAGGCTATGCATACTAATATTTCAAACTATTTGCTGCTGCGACTCTGTCTGCCTAGACTTTATAATTAAGCCAAAGTTTATAGCTAAGTCGACGTGGTTTTAGTGCCTCCGTGCTAGGGCCACGGTATTATGCTGAGCGTCAACCGCCAGCAGTAGTGGCGCATATTTCTTTTACATACATAAATTAACTCACGCCTTTCTCCCATGGGGGTAGGCAGAAACTAAAGAATGCCACCTGCTCCGATCCATACATAGTCCTTTCGCCTCATCTACGTTCATACATCTCGTCATACAAGCACGCTGGTTACGAGTACTCCGCACCTGACCTTTCTGAAGAACCTCACCAATAAGGTCAGTGACTGTGTAGGTCTTCCTAGGACGACCCCTCATTTGTATTTATTAGATTTTATTTTTTTAGATTTAATACCAAATTGTTTCTACTTTGCTTTTATGTACAATTTTTTATGTTATGTGAGTAATTTTTCGCGCGAATAAACAGTTTTTCTTTCTTTCTAAATATTTGTTTTTCCTGCAAATAATATTCCGGGCTGGTTTATGTTTGTAAGAACACCCACAATACAGGAGAAATTACTAGTGTGAGGAAAAGTAAAAAACAAAAAACACAATCAAGTAATAAATACACAATAATTTATAACTACCTAATATTGTGCCAATATTGAGCAATACAAGTGATACACATAGATTGACTTATTTCATAATATTTATTATTAAAAAGTATTAAATAGATTAGTACGATAACAGGTTGGTACCTAAGAGGAAAAATATACCAGTTCTTATCAATACATTAATTTGTTATGATTCAAGATATTGCGATCCTATCTGATAAGGCACAGTTATTTGTTTGCAAATCTACATTAATTAAACGAAGAGTTAAATGTTTGTCTTTATGTAGGCTTATCTAGAAAACGGCTAAGCTGATACTGATGGGAGATTTTCTAATGTTAGTGTTAAATTCTGCCGACAAACAGTACAGATAGTATCACTGGAATATTTATTATGTAAGGAAAATGTTTATTATAATGTCATTATTTTATTTTTACAAACAAAAAAATAAAATTGAAGTGCCTGTTTGTAATTTCAAAATAAAAGCTTTTTACAGAATAAATATGTAATGAAAGTCAAAGCCAAATCATTTTATTTCAATTATGCCATTAGAAGGCAGTTTTGAACGTCATATACAAGAAAAAGAAATGTATTGAATCTAGTTGCCCCTGCCAAAAGGTAGTTTTGTATGGAGAAGAGCTGCTGTGCATGAGGTCTTCGGTTCAATTCCCAGATCGGGCAAAGTGTTATTGGGTTTTTCCATCAAGAATTTCTCAGTAGCAGCCTCGGAGTCTGGATTTGTGCCCGGTTGATGGCAATAGGCTCACCCCCTATTACATGGGACTAAAAACATAACTGGCGAAATGTGGGTGTACTAATGGGTACACCTCTGCCAAACCCTTCGGGGATTACAGGCGTGATGTTATGTTTTATGAGTTATAATATTATTTTCTTAAAATTGAAAATTTTATAGGAAGTGCTTAAAAATAATATCTTTATTTTATACACGGCTTTTTCATATTGTTTTTAAGTAGTTTTCATTGTTATAAATAATTCTTTCAGACATAAATTAATCATTTACCTATCATTAAATCTAGATACAAAAAAAAATATCGAAATGAAGAAATTTACGTTCGAGCGACACCGAGTCTAATCACAATTTTGACTAGCTATTAAACAGGCATAATAGCTTTGTTATTTTTTTTTAATTAGTCATTATTTTCAAAGTTTACCTCACACAAACATACAAAAAAAAACGAAAAAACTTTATCTCTTTATAATGTTAGTGTACACTTAAAGATAACTATAAAAACAAAGGCATATCAAAATAGAACAAAGAAAGAATAAATTTATGGCAACCAGATAGCGGTGCATTCCCGTAAAATAAAATAAAAACCTTTAATCTAGTCGCCAACTCGTGTCAACAACAGGTAATGTCTATTTGACAAAAATGAATGTAAATTAAAGACATTTTTGACGGAATGGAATAGATTCAGATTGCGCTGGCACCTAAAAGTTTGTCAAATTGACCACATGTGGGCCTAGCGCCATTTCTTAATAGTCTAGTGGTCGCAAGCGTGACTGCTGTGCATGAAGTCTTGGGTTCGATTCCCAGGTCGGGCAAAGTGTTATTGAGTTTTTCCATCAGGAATTTCTCAATAGCAGCCTCGGAGTCTGGATTTGTGTCTGGATTTGACTAAAAACATAACTGGCGAAATGTGAGTGTTCTAATGGGTACACCTCTGCCTAACCCTTAGGGATTACAGGCGTGATGTTATGTTATGTTATGTTTAGTATTACTTTGCTTTCAGCACTATTGGATTTTCAACGCTCGGCTCTGCGCCGAGAGTTAAAAATGCAACAACAGAAAATAATATCGTTTTAAGAGATGGCGGTAGGCGGCCTGGAATCTTAAAAAAAAAATCACCCAAACAGATTTTCTTTTTCGCTAACTGCACGCTAATAACTCGCAGTGAAAACGCACTAGATTAGCATCAAAACATTAATCTATTATGGTGATTCGTTCCTTATCAGACCCTGATAAGCAAACAATCACTACAAGTACAAAATCACCTGTCTTAAGGATAACAAGTCAATTATAGCTTTACATTAACACTGAACGATGCATATAAGTCATTTATTAATATGTTTATTCATATTTTTTCATTCTTCTTACTGTGAGGGTATTGAAGATTCGCCAGTTTATGGCTATCATCTGAAAATTGGGGTGCCTGAAGCTTTCAGGTTATGGAGTAGAGGGACACTGAGGATTGTTGGAGGGAATCAAGTTACTGCCGCTAATGCTATACCGCATCAGGTAAGCTACTCTGTTATCATTTATTATCGTTGTTGATTATTTTAAAACTAGGCAGCAGTTGCGACTTCGTACACCTATGTATTTTTTGCACGTGTTAAGTTATGTCTTTGGTTACTGCTCCGATCCGCAGGTCCGTAGCGTTATATAGCCATATGATCCGAATCTGGCTACCATAAAACAAAATCACTTGTACAATAATATCACTTGTCGGGAAGACATAAAAGTAAGATAAGACGGCTCTTCACATCTTGTCTAAAATTATCACGACTATCTTGCTTTATTTTGATGTATGAAAAACTCTTGATAAATAACAAACTTTAGTATGACGAAATTCATATCAAATTTTAAACTAAGGGGGCGTGACTATGTCACACTTACTATATAAATCCAAAGGATTTTTACGCATCCTCACATAAGTACTTAGGTACTTGATCTATTTTTTGGAATTCTAAACCCTTTCGTTTATCATCTCCAAAGTATAAATAGATTTCATCAATAATAATTCATTCCTTTTCCAAACTCACGCCTTTTTCCCATGGGGGTAGGCAGAAACCACAAAACGCAACCTCATTTTATGTACAAAAATCCTTTATCAGTCAATAAAGAATTTAAAAAAATACTACTGCAAATATATGTAAATCATTCATAAAACGTATAAAAAAGCCTTTTTATCTTCACAGGCAGGTATCATCGCCACGCTAAGAGGAGGCCAATCCTCAGTATGTGGAGGCAGCCTGATCTCGACCACCAGGGTTCTTACCGCAGCCCACTGCTGGTTCGATGGTCAGAGCCAAGCGACAAAGTTCACCATAGTCCTCGGCTCCCTTACTATCTTCTCAGGAGGGACAAGGATAGACACATCTGACGTAACCATGCATTCATCATGGAATTATTTCCTGAATGACATTGCTATGGTGAAGATAAGTGCTGTCAAATTAAGTAGTAAGTAATATATATTAATATTATAAATAGAAACGTTCTGATTGTTTGTTTGCATTGAATAGGCTTCGAAACTACTAAACCAATTTATTTATTTATTTAAGGACAACCAACAAAGGTACACCAATATACATGTTAAAAACGCTAACACAAATACAAAATATATAGTGTAGCCTTAATTAAAGGTTGCCACGGCATGCATTAAAGTTAGGGAAATACAGTTTCTTAAAAAAACAATTTTTACATTTATGGAACGAATTAAACTAAACTAAACTAAATGCTGGTTTTGTTCATAAACTTTAAACGAATTAATTAATTTTAAACTGCGTGGAGCCAGCCCACAACAACAGGAGTTAAGAAATAATTATTAATAAATTTGAAAATTTATTTCACTGTTGGGAAGCTACACTATCCGCGGGTGGCGATATATTTTATTATAACAAAATTAGGGATCTGTAAGATACACTATGCGAATGAAGTCAGGAGGACTGTGCTAGTAAGTAAGTGTTTCGCTCGAGTGCAATGTAGATACTAACTATAAGTATAAAACTTCCTCTTGAATCATTCTATCTATTGATGAAAACCGCACTAAAATCTGTTGCGTAGTTTCAAAGATCTATACGTACAAACTGCAGGAAGCATCTTTGTTTTATACTATTTCGAGGCAAACGTATGAAACGTTTGGCTGAACCGAATTTTGTAAGGATATCAAATATTAACGACAAGTTATAATGCACTAAAACTGAAAAATAAAAAACTTCAATATAATTAAAGATAACCGCCATTAAAAATATCAAAATAAAAATAAAATACTTTAGTTTTGGAAGTCAGTGGCAGTCTAATCGGTAACAGCTATACAACAGTGACGTCACAACCATTCAATTGAAGTGGTAGGCACTTGAACACAGATAAAGAATTGTTCAAGATTCTTTGTCAATGAATGACATGATAGAGTAAAGAACATTGAGCACCTACGTCACCTGCCGATGCACGTGTTATCAGTAAATGATAAGCAAAACTAAATAATAAACCTGCGGGCTAAGCGCCGATCGCAAGTAAAAAAACGTAAATTGAGTATTACACACCATTAACCAATAATTCCAAGACGTAACTTTTCTAAAAAAACACTTAATTTTAGCCCGAAGTCAAGATATATATTTTCAATTAACTGTAAAATTAGATTTTTAGTTGCTTTGAAATCAAAAAATAGTTGGTCAATTAAGTTGGCAAACAGTGACGTCACAGTTGCCGTATACAATCTATGGAGGTAACGTGTTTTGACAGGTCATAAATAAAAAATAATATATGTCAACTGATTATTAGTCTTTTATACCCAAATCGATCGATTTTTCGTGATTCGAGAAAAATGTTTTAATTTTGAGCAGAACATGTGTAATCTCATATTTTAAAATAACATCTTGCATACCATAAATAAACCATAAATACCATATATGTTTTAAGCAAATAAATATATTCTATTCTTCTATTCTATTCTATTCATAATTTCTTCTTCTAGTTATTTTTGTTTGATACGTAGTATTCATAGTAGCTATTATGATATGTTGCGGGACGTCTTAACAGGATACCGTGGCCCCAGAACGTAAAGGGCAACAGAAGGAACAGGGTGGTTTTTTAGTCAGTAAAAGTCTGACAGTCCCTTCCGCCCCACCCAGGGCGGAAGGAGTCATTTGATGATTTTTACCACCTAAAAAAAAATATATATTTTATGATATGTCTTATTACACCCTGTATATTCCTGTATCCATTCTCAAAATTCCAGCCATGCCCAAATGACTCTAAGACCTCGGACCATACGGAAGCACCGATAAAAATGTTTTGTAGGTACAAATTGTAATGTCTTGCACGTACAAACGTACAACGCAAAAACTACGGAACCGGTTTTTATGGCGATTTTATTGCTTAAATATTAAAGTATTATGGGTTTTATAACCGAAATAAGTTACGATGTCCGTGATCGGTTTGCAAAGGATGGGAAGGGGAATGATTGATTTTCAGTTGGGATGTTTGTTTTTGTCGTGACATTAGGGTCAATTTCTACTAACTTATCTATCGCAATATAATCTTAGTCTTAATCTGTCAAAAATGTCTCTTTTAAACCTATATTTTTTGACATTGATTTTTGTTGAGGTCAAATTGCTAGTTCTTGAACGTTTTTAATTAGTAGTTGCCCTTCAGAAGGAGAAACAAGAATAATGTAACCAGGGTTCTGTAAAAATATATATTATAAAGAGTGTCCATCGTAGAGTTCCTTGTTCGTTCTTTTCTATAGAGAGAACGAGTAACTTGTTTCAACTTTTTGACTAACTGACCGACTCCTTGACAATTCAAAAGTGGCATAATTGAAATAAATGCTTTGACTTTGACTAGAGCAAATTATCTATCTAAAAAAAGAAAGAAAGAAAAACCGTTTATTCACTAGAAAATGACACACATAACAAAAAAAATATTGTACACAAAAGCAAAGGAAAAACAAGTTTGTTTAAATCTAAAAAATAAAATTCTAATTAATACACACATAACATCACGCCTGTAATCTCCGAAGGGTTAGGCAGAGGTGTACCCACCAGTACACCCACATTTCGCCACTTATGTACAAAAACAAAAAACAAAAACAACAAAAACAAAAAAAAATACAAAAATAAATATGCGCCACTACCCCGAAAATCATAATAATTTAGAAAACTTACTCAAATACTAAACTGTGTTGGAAGCCAGACGGAAGAATAGCAGTATCCCTTTTTTCGAATGAAATACGGCCATCTTATTTCCTGCGTCATTACCCAGCTGTTCTCTGTTCAGATACGATCGCAGTGATCCCGCTGCCAACGACGGCTGATGCGAGCCAGAACTTTGCAGGCTCAACCGGCGTTGTGTCCGGGTTTGGCAAGACCAGCGATGGTACGTATTATTTACTTACATTCGGTAAGCACTACATACATACATAAAACTCACGCCTTTTTCCCATGGGGGTAGGCAGAAACCACAGAACGCCACCTGCTACGATCCTTACATACTCTTTTCCCTCATCTACGTTCATACATCTCGTCATACAAGCTCGTCGGTTGCGAGTACTGTGCATCTGACCTTTCTGAAGAACTTCACCAATAAGGTCAGTGTAGGCCTTCCTAGAGCGACCCCTCCCTGCGTTGCCACTCACCTCTGCCACATAAATGCCTTTTGTTAATCGTCGATAAGCACTAGTTGGTACAATACACGCCACGAAAGATGAGACTTAACTCACCAACAATATTACAATATTGTTAACAATTTTAACAATGTAATCGAAAAATCCCTGAATAAATACACAATTTATGGATAACTATTTCGTACATCCATACCTGCGTAAGCTCCTCATTACTGGCGCTTGTCGAGTCTCATCTTTCTGCTCTGTTCTGTTCTACTGAAGTGTACCAATCTAAGTTTGTTATGCTATGTTCATAAAAGAGATGCACCTTCATTTAATAAGAGATGCTAAACGCTTTCATTCATCTAAATTATAATTAAGCCATTTATTTAAAGTTAGTAACAAGTCGAAGAAGGATTCTATGTGTCTTATCATTGATATCTTGGGATATTAAAAAGATCTACATCGCAAAAGATCTTCAATCTAGTCTTGTAATTAATATCCGTGTTTGTATGATTAGGTTTTACCGCGTGGGATTAAATATTTCAAAACAATTATGTCATCGATTCTATAATTGTGTAAATTATTGCAAAAGTAATAAAAAAAACTGGTCTATAATAATTGTCCCACAGGTCAAATGCCTCTTTCCATGCAGAGAAGGAATGCTTGCTTAGGGCAGATTGGTGATTTTAGACTTATATTAACTTCAAGTCCAGGTTTCCTCACGATGATTCCTTCATCGATGTCAGTGACCCAAGATAAACTACCTACAACAACTTTTTCATCATCATCTGCCTAGCCTTTTCCCAACTATGTTGGGGTCGGCTTCCAGTCTCACCGGATGCAGCTGAGTACCAGTATTTTACATGGAGCGACTGCTTATCTGACCTCCACAACACAGTAACTGGGTAACACGATACCCCTAGGTAAGACTGGTTGTCAGACTCTCAAGCTTCTGACGATTCGTAACGACTGTCAAAGATCCACGAATGACAGCCGGGAATGTCAGTACTGTCTAAGATAAACTTTAGAAAGTAAAGTAAGAAAGACCTTTAGAACTTTAGAAAGTAATAACTGTACAATAAAGTATTATATTTATATGTTAAATACTTGCTTCTAACCGCAACTTGGTCCGCGTGAAAGTCAAACAAGTTTGGGCGGAGCGGAAAGGAGTGTCCGACTTTTACTGACTAAACCCATCCGTGTTCCTCCTAATACCCTGTGCCTTATGCCCTGTGTGTTCCAGGGCCGTGGTAACTCTTTGAAACATAATCCGCATAGTTATCTTTCTATTCTTTTTTTTGTAATTCAACCAGTATTTCCAAAGGTTAAATACCTCTTACAAACGAAAAAAAAACGTTACCTCTTTATAATATTAGTAAGAATTTTTTACATGACATAACACAAAACAATGTAACAAAAAATAACTAGGCGCTCATAATAAGACGAATATTTCACAAAAATTCCGACTTATTGAATAACCTTTAACATTTCAACGCTAAATGGAAAAACACTGTACTTTTCCATGGGGCATACTGTTGCGAACAAATGGTGGTCTTGTAAAGGGTCGGGACGGACCCGAACAAGCCCCTTTGTGAGCCAAACATGTACCCAAACGAGCCATAACAAAAGGGAATTAACGCCCTCAAGCGAAATTCGCGATTTCCAATTAATTTCATAATTTATATAGCTTGAAAAAAATCAGGCCAGTGAAAATATTCAGGTACATTTTTTGGTATTAAATTAATATTATGAAAAATTACCCTAAAAGAACTTGTCGTTGTATTTTTAGGTAATTAAAAAAACTGGGTTTTCCTTAAAGATGTATTTATTAGGGAAACGTTTCTTCTTCCCATTTCTGTTTAACCGGAATTTCCTCAAAACTGGTCGCTTTTTATTTTTATTTTGCGAACTTGCTTTTGCCTACATTTTTTTATATAACTTTTATTTCTAACTAGCTTCTGCCCGCGACTTCGTCCGCGTCAAAGTTGATAACTCCACACAAACTTTGGACCGCCATTTCATACCTACTCTTTGGGAAATGGGTAATATATTTTGAAAAATCGTTACTTAGCGGACGTCTACTAACTAACATAAACTACCTCCCTGCGAAATTTCCGAGATTTCGTGATGAGCGAGTGAACTTTCGCTTTTGTATATTTATTTAAGGTATATTTAGATTACCTCTTTCCAAAATATTATGAAGTGGTATCAAAATTGACTTATTTTTCGATCCCAAACCATTGAAACGCAAGTTTAATACACTACTGGTTTAATACTGTACCTCACATTGTAGCTTCGATTATTTAGATATTGGATTCGATAGAGCAACTGAAATCAGAATCTGACTTTCGTGTTTTTGAAAGAAAGTATGAGCAAAACCCTGTAAACATAGACTTATTTGAAGTCTAAGCAAAGTTTAACCGTTTTAAATCACGATTTATCGATGATTTTAAATATTATCTTTTTTAGGGTTCCGTACCTCAGTCGGCAAATACGGAACCCTTATAGAATCACTTTGTTGTCCGTCGGTTTGTCTGTAAAGACTCTTTCCTAAGGAACGCGTGGAGGTATCAAGCTTAAATTAAAATGAAATACTCAGGTCTCGGGCACGCCGCACTCGCGGCGGTAAGACCCCTCTTTGAGGAGTGGCTGGAGGTGCGCCACGGCGTCCTCGCGTTTCGCTTGACGCAGGTCCTCACCGGACGCGATTGTTTCGGGAGGTTCCTATGTTGGATTCAGCGGAAGGAAACGCCCGGGTGTCACCACTGTGTAGACCGCCTGGAAGACACGGCAGAGCATACGGTGTAGATCTACCCCGCCTGGACAGAGCACCGCCATGTCCTCTCGCGTCCGGGCCCTGGTTCAGGCCATGCTCCGGAGCGAGAGGGAATGGGAAGCAGTAACCTTCTTCTGCGAAGCAGTAATGCTAACGAAGAAGGAGGCGAAACACGTGAAGAGAGGACATCCTCCACCTCACGCCCCAGCCACCGCGGGAGACCCCCAGGGCATCGGATGTTGCGAGACGTCATCCAGCTACCGTAGGCGCAGGCTTACGGACAGCGAGTGATGGGTAGCTCGTCGTCCAATCAAGGACCAGGCCCAGCTCAACAGCGCGTTTTGTTCCACGCGCGTTTCAAATTAGCTGGCAGCACAAAAGAGCTGTCAGCACAGGGACAGGGCCCCGACAGGGCCAAACGCCTGCCTGAGTCGCGGGAAGTCTTAACAGGATACCGTGGCCCCGGAACGCAAAGGGCAACAGAAGAAACAGGGTGGTTTTTTAGTCAGTAAAAGTCTGACAGTCCCTTCCGCCCCACCCAGAGCAGAAGGACTCATATGATGATTATCAATACCCAAAAAAAAAACTTTGGTCTGCAGCCGTGAAAAATTTTTATTATTATACTAGCTTTTACCCGCGGCTTCGCCCGCGTTTGTTTAGAATTTGACAATCAATTTGGGCTGTACTCGGCTTGTTGTTCGGCCAGATCCAGAATTATTAAATACCTACGGACCAACAGACTGTGACTCATAAAAGTCCGTCGGCGTTCAGCTTGCATTTCTGCAAGAGAGGTCCTTCTCGCCTGCGTCTGTTCTGGAGTTTCTGTCGCTGTAATGGCTGAGCTTGTCGTCTGAGACGAAGTCGTGTTTGAATAGGCGTCTCAGTTGCTCTTACAGCTCTCTGGCTTTCGGCTTGTTCCTCCAAAACCAATTGCGTTTAGAAGGGCGTCTCAGTCACTCTCAAAGAAGCTTGGCGGGCGGATGGCTTGGCTCTCCAGTCTTTCCTGGCTTTAAGAAAATGTCTCATCAGCTCTCAAATTTGCTTGTTGTGCTTGCCTTCTTAATGTGGCATGAACGGAAGATTCCGGGGATTGAGCAGTAATTTTTGCTCGGGCTCGCAATGAGCTTTTGCCTGAGTTGGAGCTGTGAGATATTTTAAAATAAAAAAAGTCTCGAAGTTGACTGCCTCGTTGGCCTAGTGGTCGCAAGCGTGACTGCTGTGCATGAGGTCTTAGGTTCAATTCCCAGGTCGATTCGATTTCTCAGTAGCAGCTTTGGAGTTTGGATTTGTGCCCGGATGATGGCAATAGGCTCGCCCCCTATTACATGGGACTAAAAAAATACATAACTGGCGAAATGTGGGTGTACTAATGGGTACACCTCTGCCTAACCCTTCGGGGATAACAGGCGTGATGTTATGTATGTATGTAAGAAAAAAGTAACCTACCTACCTTCATTAAAACACACCGAACATACCTCTTACGAAAAAATAAACAGTACTGAAGGACAAACTTAACTGTGCCGTTGGAAAACTGTTGTCTACATACATCGACATAGGTCACGGTTAGTTTAGCAACTAACCTCTTCCTTCAGTCAGTCCAGTCATCGACTACACGCATCAAATAAAGCAATTTTACTGTTACGACAGTTCTGCTGTGATCCTATGAGGAGTTCCGTTCCATATCTCCGAAGTTCATCATCAGATCATGACAGTATTTATATGGGACCAATTCGGAAAAAATAAATAATAAAAAAATCATCCAAATCAATTCACAATTGGCGGAGTAATCGCAGAGTATGCTTCACTGACGGAGCGTGTTATAAGTTCGCCTTTATTCTTCCATGCATCCTCTATGAATGCGTTTACACCTGTCAGTGTCAGTGACGACACAGTGATGTCAGTGTCAATTACGCAGTTTTTCTGTAACCCTGACAACGAATATAAAGTGGGTCCCAGACAATCGCGGAATGTTGTGGCAGCCGCGTCAGTTGCAAATTTTAACAACAGGCCGCGTGTACTGCTTTGTAAAATGACACAAAATATGTAATATGCGATGCTAATGATAATATAGGTAGAGATAAACTACTATATCTACTATAACCTCACACCTCAAGTGTTTAAATAAACAGTTTTTTTTCTAACTTTTTTAATCTTCTGAGAGGGCTAATGAGTCATGAGAGTAATAAGACAACGTAACGGTTAGCCATTTTGACTGACGTCCGATTGTAGCACAAACACCACGCTAATGACACTTCAGGCCGCCACTGTGACCGCGGTGGTGTGTTTTTACAGAGGTTGGAGCCGCGGCCTGCGGTTAGCCGCAACCGCAGGTCCGTCCGTCTGGTAGCCACTTTATGCAAAATGTCAGTATGCTCTTCAGCGGTTTTGGGCATAAAAATGATTAAGCAAACAACTCTCGTACTCCTAGGTTGTTTACTTGAAACTGGTCTATCGACAGTCTAGACTCAAAATGTATTAGATGCTTAAACTTAAAATTTGATCACGATTCGATAGACACGTGGCGCCATCTACTGTCATAAGGACGTTATTGTGATTTCCCTCGGGAACAGTACTTTTTTTCGGGATTAAAAGTACCCTATGTTTGTCCCTGTACACCTGGCAACGTTTATGCAAAATTTCAGGATGATCGGTTCAGTGGCTTAGGCGTAAAATGGTAACAAACAAACAAACAAACTTACTTTCGCATTTATAATATTAGTTTGGATACGCAAACTAAAGATAAGGACGTTTATGGCGCATATTTTGACGCTCGCTAGGGAATCAAAACCAAATATAAAGGAAACTTCCCGTTGACTTAGAATCATGAAAGGCAAGAAGCAATGCAATGTAGACATAATAATTACTTTTTATGCGATTATTATTAACCTTTTTTTCTGTTGTGTTAAATATTGTATGGTGTAACTGCAATACTTTTCTGGCCCAGTTGTGCCCAAGTGTTCCACAGGCGCTGTAGTAAGTGGGCCATCATATAAAAGGAACACCACACTTGCCCTGAGTATCTGCGGCATCTATAACTCCTCATTTGGCTAGGTTACGTTTGCAGCGGCTTACATGAGTGCGCAGTCCATTAAGCGCTTTCCATATAGGCCACTAAAGATCTCAACAGAGTGCCATGTTTGGTGGAAGTTGTGTGATGGTGGGTCTCGACCTAGTCCTGTATGGCCTGTGTGCAAGGTATCTAACCTTCGAATGAAAGGTGGTGCAATTCCAGCCTATGGGAAAAGCTTATTGAGCAGTCAGTTTCAGGCAGCCTCGATATAATTTTACACGTCTCGTTAAGGATGATATTGCTTTTTGTTCAATGACACACTGAACACGCAAATTCACCAGCAGAAGGAGCATAAAGACGTAACAGTTATGCGAAAAACATCGGGTGCTGCTCCCTAGTTGGTAGAAATAAGGTGTCGTAGCAGATGATTTTTTGATTGGTGTTGTGGCAATGTAGGTATATAAAAAGTTAGTGCTCTGTCCAATATAACATCAGGGTACTTAGGCATCTTCTAATACTCTACGTAACTTCCTCGCCACGAAATACTAAGTGTCCTGTTGGCGAATCTATTGTAAAGATGGAAAAATTCATGTCTTGCAGCACAGCCGCGGTAATAAGTAACCTAAAAAATGTAATGTCATTTAGAAATTGATTTTAAAGCGTGGGGAATATGAATGTTATGAATACTATTTACGGTGCCTACAAAAAAAAAAACTCTTCCTGCGATCACAGTAGCTTCATCAAATCAAGTACCCAGAAAGTTTGAAGTCTGCGAGACATTCTCCGACAGGAGAATTACTGCAACAGATTTTTTAATTGATTTTGGTGCACTTCCGGTTGTTGCCAAATTCTTTCTATTTAGCCATTGAAATAGAAGTATTCTTTTAATTTAGCCATTGAAATAGAAGTATTCTTTTTAGTACCTAATCACTCATCGTACACTAAGATCTTTTTATGAAATAATTCGGAAGCGCAACGAAAGGAATAGTAATTACTACTCCGTAAAAAATAACACTCGCCAATCCTTGCTAATTTATCGTCCGCTGGTACTCCAGTAGTATACTTGGCAGTATTGTTGTGCTATGATTGGCTTAGCTAAGCCCAGGTAATAAAATATTGTATACTTAAAATGTTTGCAGATAGGCTGCCCGTCACTTGTTGAGTGTTGAGTAGCTCCTTGTAGTTATAGCGTAATGATTTTGATTTCAGAGAATAAATTATAACTAATACCTAACTGTAGTATTGTATGTAACGTTGGTATCGTTTTATAGCAATCCAGCAGTAAAATGATTAAGAATAATAGCCATAATGCGATAACCCTTACCTACACACATTAGTTATGTTTAATCCCATGTAATATGGGGCGAGCCTATTGCCATCAACCGGGCACAAATCCAGACTCCGAGGTTGCTATTATGAAATTTCTGTTGGAAAAATCCAATAACACTTTGCCCGACCTGGGAATCGAACCCAAGACCTCATGCTTTGCAGTCGTGCAAACAGGCAAAAGTTCTAAAGCTGCTGATTTATGTGTTGTGTAACTATGTATAGATATTATTTTCTACATTAACATTTAAAAATACGTTAATAAATCAAAGTTGTAGTAGAAACATGCACTCCTGCTTTTATTTTTTATTTTTTTGTTAGGAAATCTCACAAATAATCAAACAACATTCAAAACATTATTAGAAAAAAACACAAAAAGAAAAGCTGACTCTGAGGACCGAACTTCCGCCAACAGTTTCGCAAGGCGGTCGTAGAACCGTTAAGCAATTTGCTTCGATGACAAATGTCTTCAAATAGCCGTTCTAGTTTTCCATAATTCACTACTTAGCTCCTTGCAGATATAGCGTGATAATAATTAGTTTAGAACTTCAGTCTGCACCTATTTAAAATATTGTAACATTTTGTCACTGAGATTTGCATAAAAATATGAACATAATGCAACATAGCTCATCCCCCAAAGCCAATAGCGTGATAATTTATAGCCTATGTTCTAATTTGGAAAATGTGGAATATTTATACAAAATTTCAACAGAATCTATCCGGCAGTATTCGTGTGATGCTCTAACTAACATACAGACAACCAGACAAACAGACAAAAATTCTAAAAAAAATATTTTCGGCATCAGAATCACTCCCCGACCTCATAACATTAACTCTTTTTCAAAAATATTTAATGTACAGTTTTGATTAACTCTTTTTCAAAAATATTTAATGTACAGTTTTGACGTCTCTACGATTTTATTATATGTATAGATAGATATAGACAATTCAGTTACAATCTTAAGAATACAACAAATTATACGAAATTTATTTGAAAACTAGAGGTGACCAAAGGTTTTCTTTAAAAGACGTAGGCATCCGATTAAAAAGGATTGTACCTGATAAAGGAGGGCTAAGTTGGTTCGGGACAATATGATTCCTTGGTCTAATCTACTTAAAATTTTGCATAATCATTCTTTTCCCAAAAGGGGACGAAGTTCTAGGCAAAAGCTACTAATTAATATAAAGTCTTCAATCGGTGATCCGCCTTAAGTAAGCTCAATCAATGCTCGTGCCGTCTCTGTCCAAGAAGAGGCTTTTATCCTGCAGTGGGACAACAATAAGCTGGCATTATATTAACTAAATCTTTTTTTTCCCCAGCTCAAAATAGTTTTCCCACAACGACGTCCCTCCACCAGACGTCAGTACCCGTCATCACGAACGCCGTCTGCCAGAACAGTTTCAAGGTCACCATCGCTGCCAGCCATCTTTGTACCGGCGGAACTGGAGGCAAAGGAACCTGTGACGGGGACTCAGGTGGACCTTTGACTCTTCTGCATCAGAATAAGCGGATCTTGGTAAGTTTGAATTTAGCGATGTCGATTTTATTTCTGACTAGATACCTCTTAAACTTTTAACTAATCTTAACATAACATACATAACATCACGCCTGTAATCATCGAAGGGTTAGGCAGAGGTGCACCCATTAAGTAGTACACCCACATTTCGCCAGTTATGTTTTTAGTCCCATGTAAAAGGGGGCGAGCCTATTGCCATCAACCGGGCACAAATCCAGTTTCCGAGGCTGCTACTGAGAAATTCCTGATGGAAAAACCCAATAACACTTTGCCCGACCTGGGAATCGAACCCAAGACCTCAGCACAGCAGTCGCGCTTGCGACCACTAGACCAACGAGGCAGTCAACTAATCTTTTTTTTAGTTTTTCTTAGTTATCTTATTCCTAAACCAGCCCAGTATTGAAATGACAAAATAAAAAAAAATCGGTCAAAGCATTTTCGAGTTTTTGCAAGATTGCACTTCAATTATTTAGTTATTTTCTTTAAGTACTTGTAAGTCTTAGTAGTTTATCAGATTGCCCCAAAGAGGTTTAATATTTGAATTTACAAGAGGGTTAAATCTGGAAATTTGAATAACGATCGCATTCTAATCTTAGTTTCAATTTGATAAAAATCCTATAATTTACCTACATGTTTGGCAAGTTGTTGACACTGGTTGGCACTGAGATGAGATAATGATTGCGATTATTTAAAAAAATATATATTATACTCAAGAGTAAGTCCACGCTCAGTAAAATGGGCATTAAAAAAAAAGTCAGCTTGTGAAACAGTGTCTTATTTGCATTTACAGGTTGGTGTGGTATCCTTTGGACCCGGTGAAGGTTGTCAAGCAAGCGCTCCATCTGTCTTCACTCGAGTGACAGCATTCTTACCCTGGATAAACTCTAATTTGTAAAGATCAAAAGACTTAAGCATCGTATCGTATGTTTTATTTGATATACAGTCCATCCAGTATAAAACGAGCCCATGGTTTTCAACCCCTGCCTCTTTTTAAGGCTCTACTCACACCGCCGCAGAACGGAATCGACGTTGAGGACGAATTTGTAGAATTTTACAGGATTCTCAGGAATCTGTGAGAATTCGTTCGAAGAGGAGCGATCAGACTATGTGTTTACATGTATTTTAAACATACATACATAACATCACGCCTGTAATCCCCGAAGGGTTAGGCAGAGGTGTACCCATCACACCCACATTTCGCCAGTTATGTTTTTAGTCCCATGTAATAGGGGGCGAGCCTATTGCCATCAACCGGGCACAAATCCAGACTCCGAGGCTGCTACTGAGAAATTCCTGACGGAAAAACCCAAAACACTTTGCCCGACCTGGGAATCGAACCCAAGACCTCATGCACAGCAGTCGCGCTTGCGACCACTAGACCAACGAGGCAGTCAAAAAAAAAAACATTAAACTATACATAATATACATTACAATACATAAAATTTGTTATGTATTGTGCTCAATATTAAAAAGTACTTAAAATAATTGAGCCTATGGATCATAGCTTAATATCACAGTACGGCTCTTTTCAAACCGTTTTGTAAAGTCAAAAGTTTGCCATGCAATAAAGAGCTTTAAATCGTGTGTCTTAAAAATCAGTTTTATAATGGCAAGAAAAAAAAGGTGTTAGCTCGCGGGCGACGCGCTTAATTTTTACACGACTGGCCCATAAAAAGAAGTGTTATGTGTTCAGGGTTAATGTATGTGTGTATGTATGTGAGTTTCTTTATTCCACCATAACTTTTAAACACCTGAACCGATTTGGATGTATGGAGTATCGTTACAATTCTTGCATCGTTCCGAGTAACATAGGCTAGTAAAAATACAAAGAAACCGGTGTGATCACTTTAAAACGCAAATTAATACCAGCCTCAATTTATTATTTTAATGATCTGGTTATTTTATTTTTTGTCACGTACATTAAAAAAAATATGACACTGTAAATAAAAAACGTCGTAAAAAAACTGACGAGTAAACAAAGTACAAATATATGTGCAATTTTTGCAGTCGTGTTTTTAATTTTTTTAATTATAGTAGCTTGTTGAGGTTATATCGGCCGAACCATTACCGTGTCGGAACAGTACTGTTACAGTGAATGATAACCATTAGAACACCGGCTACTAATTTACATGTCGCTGCATACATAATTAGTTAATAAATCATTTGGGTTGCACACTACTCGCTAATGAGAGTGCGTCTAATGGCTGGAACAGTGACACGATTGAATGACTGAGCCTGACATAGAATGAACATCTTTTAGAGGCGGTAAGTGATGAATGGAATTACAGTTGGAAAATACCTTATAATTTCTAAGTACAATGATATTACACAGTCGGTTTTCAGCACGGTTTTATTTTTTTGCGTGAAACCCTACTTTTATTATTCTAAAATAAAAGTAGCCTAAGTAACCCCTTATTACATCAGCTATCTGCCAGTGAAAATCGGTTCAGCCGTTCTAGAGATTAGCGGAAACAAACAGACAGAAAAAACATTTAAAAAAATTCGTACACGTACCGTATATACATTCATATACACGTAATAAAAGGCGGTTATTTTAATATTTCAAACAGACATTTCAATTTTATTTATTAGTATAGATGTATAGAATAATACTAAGATAAGTAACACTTAACATAACATGAAATCGCGCCTGTAACCACCGTAAAAAAAAAAAAAAGGGCTAGGCAGAGGTGTACCCATTAGTACACCAACATAACTGGCGAAATTGCCATCAACCGGGCACTGATCCAAACTCCGAGGAAAATGAGAGAGATCTTCTTTTCGTTTGGGCAGTAAGGTCTTACGACCCCACACACCCTAGTGTCAGAGTTTCCAAACCGCCTCAAGGGCCTCTGACATCGTTTGAGTGGGATCAGTAAAGTCCAGGTTTCCTCACGATGTTTTCCTTCACCGATGCCAGTGATGGCCAAAATAAACTTTAGATAGCACATATAAATTGAAAAATTCACATTGGTACCTGCCCGGATTTGAACCCACAACCTCATGCATGAGAGGCGGGCGCCTTAACCACTGGGCCAACACGACACAACTGAGAGAGATGAGAGAGATGTATGAGGCAGATGTTTTAAGCTATTATCTAGATTTTTTGACTTTTTTTTGTATTTGACCATTTTAAAACAATATAAAATAATTTACCTAAACCCTAAGAGCAATTATCTAGATTCTAGATTAACACACTTCCCTCATTCATCTCTCTATCAACCTTGGGTATGTGTGGTAAATTTCAGCTAATTCTGTTTAGTTGTTTAAACGAGAAAGAGTAAAATATATGAAATCCATTCAGTCTTACAAACTTTCTTGTTTGTAATAGTAGCTATTATTATAATTACGTATAATTATCTTGCTTCCGTGTTTTGTTTTAGATACAACAACAGATAGTAATATTTTAAGTTCGATTCGGTGATTTAAATGAATATCCTACTAATATTATAAATGTGAAAGTTCATGAAGATGTTTGGATGTTTGTTACTTAATCACGGTAAACCGCTGAACAGATTTCAATGAAAATTGGCACATAGATAGAACATTTCTTGGATTAACATATAGGATACTTTTTATCTCCGTAATGTGTTCCTTTGGGATAATACTTCAACTACGGAAAGTTTCTTTATTACGTAGGCGGAGCCGCGAGCATAAACTTGTCTCAAATAACTTAAACTTTGAATCGTAACTTCATGCTTGGGCATAGCCAAAATGTACACAAGTACTTAAGCAAAACAATGTCAGTTAGTCATAAGTTATTCTAAGTAGTAACACCGCGATCCGGCAAGTTGAACCGTCGAACTTAGTTTGACGTCTTAACTAATCCGTTAAACGTTATAGTTTCGACAATCTGCCGGGTGCGCTAAAATGCTGCGGAATGGCGAACTAATATTGCGAAATGAATACCTTCGACCATTGCAATAAGGAATTAAAAAGAAAAAAATATATTGATATTTTTTAAGGATTTAAAAACTTTAATTAATTATGTAGTTATTATTGATATTTAATGCATAAGACTTTTAAAAAAAGTTATAAAAAATTGATAATAATTTAAAAAAAAGTCACAGGCTTTAAACGCGCCATGATTGCGCACCATAGTTGTGACGTCATAATGTTTAGCTATTTAACAGCTTAGGCCCCGCCCCCTGCCGGTGCATGTGCGGGCCCCATGACATAACCCGACACCCGTCACCCGTCGTATAACGTCACATGCACTCGATTTTGTTCGGGAGCTGTCGGTGTGTCTTCGGTACTGGATTCAAAAATATTTTTTTTATTTTGAAACAACTTTTGAATTATTGAGAAAAAAATAAAATACCTTTTTTTATCAAACTAATATACATATATTATGATCTTTCCATATACATCACAAAAAAAAAACATCAAATACCCAATTGTTGATGTATGATCTTTCCTAATTGGCAATCCTTAAAACTGCAAGACTTGAAGAGGTCTTGAAATAGCTATTAACTACGAACACTGCTTATCACACTGAATAACTTTAAGTAAAAAATATTGCTTGTAAACTATTTTTATTTTTGGAGGGAATTTTTTCGTCGTAATTTGAGTATTGTCGTAGATGAGGCGAAAGGAGTATGTAAGGATCGTAGCAGGTGGCGGTCTGTAGTTTCTGCCTACCCCCATGGGAAAAAGGCGTGAGTTTATGTATGTGTATGTAATTTAAGTATTAACGAAAATGTAAATAAAACTTAATAATTAGAATTCAACAATAAATTTAAATCGAATTCGACGAAAATTTCTCTAAGCGCCATCTTAGTCGCCAACTGAAAGATATGCTCCCATCTCGACTTAGTTGACGTACGTTATTAATTAGATCTCAGCTTAATAGCCCTACAATACTGATGATAAATTGATCAACGTCTCACACTCAGATTAAATTCCTATCTTTGTTAACTTGTGCATTAGCTAGATGGTTAGAACATGGAATGGCTACAAGTATATAGACAAATAATTATGTAGTACTTGTGTACATTACAATTTATTTACGTTGTTAGTTTGTATTTGCTGAACAGTCGCGCTTTGCGAGTACTAGACCAACGAGGCAGTCGAAACATAAAGTCTTAGGTTAGATTTCCAGGTCGGACAGTGTTATTGGGTTATTCTATCAGGAATTTCATAGGGTAGACCCTATTATATGGATCTTAAACATAACTGAGGCAGGGTACATCCATGAGATTTTTCTAAGCCGGATTTTTTTTTCTTCTTTAATATCGAAATTTTTCTGTATTTTCTGCACCTACTACGTTTTGTCTCTGCATCACCCTAAGGTAGACTGGTAGAAAATGCCCAAGGCATTAAGTCCGCCTTTGTACATTGTATTTTTTTAAATGTGCATAAAGTTTAAATTAATAAATAAATAAAAGGGGCTGTAAAAGGCTGGGCTCAAATTACATTAGACTGAAAAAAAGTATCTCAACACCTCATCTCAGCGACAATCAATGTCAAAAACTCACCAAAAATTTAGGTAAACTAGAGACAACTTCTAGGATTAGAATACGAACATTCATGAAAACATGAAAAATACCTCTGAAGTAAAACAGAACAGACTTAAATTAACTTGTATATATGCCAGTAACATTATTATACATTCTAATAAAAAACATAACATCATAACATCACGCCTGTAATCCCCGAAGGGTTAGGCAGACGTGTACCCATTAGTACACCCACATTTCGCGATCCTATTGCCATCAACCGGGCACAAATCCAGACTGCGAGGCTGCTACTGAGAAATTCCTGATGGAAAACCCAATAACACTGCCCGACCTGGGAATCAAACCCAAGACCTCATGCACAGCAGTCGCGCTTGCGACCACTAGACCAACGAGGCAGTCTAATAAAAAAAGACTTAATTAATAATTTCATACCACACCTCCATGTTTTTCTCTAACAAACAAACTAACTAGAGATAACAAAGCAAAACAATTGCAATGGAGTGTCATTAATCTCATAAACTTTATTACACACTGCACAGCTCTAATGGATTTCCTTTTGTTTGTTGAGTAGATGCGGTTCTATTCTTTTCTTTAGTCTGTTAAAGAGAGTAATACTGGCTAGTACAATAGGTTGGTGCTATAAAATATATTGTTTTACGTTTTATAGAATTGACGTAAGTACTATCCTTCTTTGGGACTTGTTTCAACCAAATTCTGTCTCATAAGATATACGTCTCCTAGTTTAAGAGACAGGGTATATAATTTTGGTTGAATAAATTACTAGTCGACCCACACTAGACGTAATTCTTTTTTTTCACGTATATGACGTCCAAAAGTGGCTTATAATGACATAATTGAAATAAATGTTTTGACTTTCAATTTTGACTTTGACTCAGCACACTTCGTATGGACAGTTTTTTTTTTTTCATTAAAACCTTAAACAACAAAAGAATAATAGTTTATTAGTCCAGCGGTTCACGCGTGTACAAACTGTTAAAAGCATATTAGATACTCTACCACTATTGGTCTAATCTTGTCTATGTATTACTTTTTGAATAATTTATTATTTCTGACGTTTAAAGCGGAAAAGTTTTTTTTTAATTCATATTATTATGACTACACATTAATGAAAAATGTTTTATCCCCAAACGGAGGGCATCAATGAAGATTTCCCCACAAAAAGAGTTAAATATATTATCTAGATTCTAGATTTTATCGTAGCTACGTGTATAAAATTTAAATAGGGATTATTTGAGTCATTGTAAACAAGGATAAGGTGAACTAAAAATAGAAAATGGTGTCACTATCTTATCACAAAGATTGGCGATTCATTATAATGTTTATGATCGTATACGGATGCACTCAAAACTAGATACCTACTTATAAATATTTTGAATATTTTTGACATGTATCCACCTCGACTGGACTCTAACGTTTCGAAATGCGAAGTTTCGGAATCTAAAACTGGAAAAAACTGGTTAAATATAATATCCAAAAATGTTCACTGTTCCAAGGCACGGAGGTGTCATAATATATGACTTTGCAAACTCCGGGCTGCTAAGAAATTTCTTACTAAGAATGCCCAATAAGGCGATTAACACACGGCACCGCGTGCCGCCGCGGTTGGCGGTGAACCGGATCTCATGTCGCATTGGCCTGTAAGAAATCGCGGCGGTGCGCAGTGCCGTGTGTAAATCGTTTTAGACTTTGCCTGACCTGGGAATTTAACCTAGGACTCTACGCTCAACAGTCGTGCTTGCGACCACCAGACAACTAACGTAGTTACACCCCCCTCTTTCCCCCCTAGCTCAGCATAATATGCCTTAACTTTATACGCTCTTTCTCAAATAAAAGACTGGCTTCTTCTAATAACTAGAAGCCACCTCTGAAAACTTTAAATACGTTTGTCTATATAACATAAGTTGCATGAGTCTGAAGTCGCGACGCAACTTTCCGTTCACAACCTGGAAGGCCTGAACTTCTTACCTACGTGTTTTGGATCTAAGAAGGCAGTCTGATATGGTATTAGGATAATATCTATACATTATAATAAAATGACTGTCGACTGCCTCGTTGGTCTAATGGTCGTAAGCGCGACTGCTGTGCATGAGGTCTTGGGTTCGATTCCCAGGTCGGGCAAAGTGTTATTGGGTTTTTCCATAAAGAATTTCTCAGTAGCAGCCTCGGTGTCTGGATTTGTGCCCGGTTGATGGCAATAGGCTCGCCCCCTATTACATGGGACTAAAAAACATAACTGGCGGAACGTGGGTGTACTAATACGGGTACACCTCTGCCTAACCCTTCGGGGATTACAGGCGTGATGTTATGTTTATGTTTATGTATAATAAAATAACAGAGGTATATGGCAGAGGTGAGTGGCAACGCCGGGAGAGGTCGCCCTAGGAAGACCTACACTGACCTTATTGGTGAGGTCCTTCAGAAAGGTCAGGTCCATCTTCCATCCAAGGTCTATTCCCAAACGACTCAAAGAAATTTTGCCACATCCACTGCTCTGTATTCTTAGGATATACTTGAGAAGGCACCAAAAAACTCGAGGAGTACGTAACACAATGAAGGTGAGCAGCTTTGATTGCGTTCTCTTTGTATTCACAGGACACTCCTGTGTTTGTCTCAGTCATAGATGCTGACTAAACGTTTTTGGCAAGACCAACAATTTGTTGCATGTGGTTTTAGAGAATTTAGGGACAAACAATGTTGATAGTTTAGCAGATAGGACTTTTAATATGATGGCGCTGCTTGAGAAATCGGTTAGCAATCAAAAAATATTAAGACAATATTGAGATAAAAAATATCTTGACTGCCTCGTTGGTCTAGTGGTCGCAAGCGCGACTGCTGTGCATGAGGTCTTGGGTTCAATCCCCAGGCTGGGCAAAGTGTTATTGGGTTTTTCCATCAGGAATTTCTCAGTAGCAGCCTCGGAGGCTGGATTTGTGCCCGGTTGATGGCAATAGGCTCGCCCCCTATTACATGGAACTAAAAACATAACTGGCGAAATGTGGGTGTACTAATGGGTACAGCTCTGCTTAACTCTTCAGGGATTACATGCGTGATGTTATGTTATGTTTATGTTAAAAACTATCTTATCTTTTAAATTGAATCAAACTGCACTCGGTGTGCAAATTTGATTTGCAAATCGGTTAAGTAGTTTAGGAGTCCATCCCGGACAAACAACGTGATGTGTAATTTATAAAATTAAGATGAATCCCTATTTCCATTGGTCCCAGCATCACGCGTGAACGGCTAGACAAATTTCACTAATTCTTTATTTATTATATTCATAAGAAGATTATAATGAAAGAATTTTTTTTCAAATATGGCGGTTCGATGGGTCAGCTAGTAAAAAAAAAAAAAAAAAGAAAAAATGTTTATTAACACTGACCATGTGCACACACTTTGCCCGACCTGGGAATCAAACCCAGGACGCACGCCAGCAGTCGTGCTTCCGACCACAGGGCCAACAGGGCAGTATAAAAGTTACAAAAGTACTCTGTAATTGGAAATAGGTACTAACATTCCCTTTATTTTTAAACGAACTCAGCGGTTCCAAGTTCTTAATGAGCTGAAACTTTCAAAACCCATAAAAACTTTTATAGGTTTTAAAAAGTTCTGCTCGAATGCTTGCGCTGTTCTGTATTTGTTCAGGGGTGAATGATATCGAAATAAAATGTTAACGAATTATAAGCTGTGAGATACCTTTCGTCTGGGGAATAATGTGTAAGTTTTATTTTATTACTTTTGATTTTTTGACTGCCTCGTTGGTCTAGTGGTCGCAAAGTGCGTCTGCTGGTCATAACACATACATAGTATAATATCACGCCTGTAATCCTTGAAGGGTTTGGCAGAGGTGTACCCATTAGTACACCCACATTTCTCCAGAGCAGAGCATGAGATCTTAGGTTCGATTCCCAGGTCGGCAAAGTGTTATTAGGTTTTTCAATCAGGAATTTCTTAGCAGCAACCTTGAAATCTGGATTGGTGTGCTATTGATGGCAATGGTGCCGATTCCCTTGGTCACAAAGTAAACTAAAATTAGACAATTTCCATCTTTTTCTGTCCAATAAAACAAGAAAGAGACTAATGTAAATAAGAGCTGTCAAATTTAGTCAATCTGACACATCCATACAGTTATAGTTGACATCTTAAAACGTATGGATTAAAAATACGGAGAAGTACAAGGCAAAACTATGTAATTTGACATCGCTAACTTAGTTCTTTAATGTCACCGTCCTTTCCTTTCGCTGTATGTTAGTAAGAGATGTCAATTCTCTAAATTTAGTCTAGTTTGTGAACAAGGGAATCGGCACCAATATGTGTTGTCTATTATGCTTTCACGACTAAACCAGTGAACCCCATAAAAGGATATATGCCTACTTTTTATTCCGCAATACATCTGAACCCGCGATAACTGACATTTTCGCGAACAAAGGCACAGGCAAAAGCTAGTGTTTACTAATTATAACGACACATAATAGTGGTGCGATACCTATTGCTATTAATAATGATCAACAATAAAAACAAACAAGGCTATGTACATTAAAACCCGTGGGAACTATTGTAGTAGGGGAGCCGAAGTGGGGATTTTGGGATTTACTCAAGCACAACAGATTAATGTAGGGGGTGATAACTTGCACCCTGTTAAGTATCTCTACCATATATAAACATACATAACATAACATCACGCCTGTAATCCCCGAAGGGTTAGGCAGAGGTGTACCTATTAGTACACCGACATTTCTCCAGTTATGTTTTAGTCCCATGTAATAGCGGACGAGCCTATTGCCATCAACCGGGCACAAATCCAGACTCCGAGGCTGCTACTGAGAAATTCCTGATGGAAAAACCCAATAACACTTTGCCCGACCTGGGCTTCGCCATTGCCGTCTCTACCATATACATATATGCCCTGTATATAGGGCCGCGCGTCTAGATCAGCGGATTTTTTTTCAAACCTTCAGATTAAAGAAGTCAGATTAATTGTCAGATTATATTGGTCAGCACGACAAGGACATCAAGCTAAACTGTCTGTATATTAATCTGACGCGCTCGAGTATTTAAATGACATTTTTTTTTTCCTTTCCTACCCCTTCGTACGGCCACTCCCACCGTGCAAACCGGCAGATTAATATTTCTCCGTTATAAGAAATACGTGGGGCTCTTACATTATTACTATCTCAACGTTCGAGTATTTCTTTGTGACTATTTTTTTTTTAATTTTCGAAAATCTGTACCTACACTCTCTCCCAACCAGTGAAAGGCCATCTGTACCATTTTTTTTCTTTTTAGCACATTTTTTTCGCATTTCAAAAGGTCCCCACGACGCTCGAATAGGGGCGGGGCTCCCCTACTATATTGAACAAACACTTCATTTAATGCATTGGTTCACAATTAGCTGTATTGGTATCATTGCTTCATTCCCAGTACAAACATTAACGCGTGTTGTTTTGGTATGTAGTATCTGTATACTACATACAAGTATGGTGTAGTGCTGACGGCAATTCCTTTTATCGTCAAATTAGGACATACCTACAAGCTTCAACATCTGTGGTTGGTTCGGCTATGTTGAGAGGATGAGTGAAAGTCGATTAAGAAGGTATTTATATGGCAGAGGTAAGTGGCAACGCAGGGAAGGGTCGCCCTAGGAAGACCTACACTGACCTTATTGGTGAGGTTCTTCACAAAGGTCCGGTGCGGAGTACTCGTAACCGGCGAGCTTGTATGACAAGATGTATGAACGTAGATGAAGCGAAAGGAGTATGTAAGGATCGTAGCAGGTGGCGTTCTGTAGTTTCTGCCTATCCCCATGGGAAAAAGGCGTGAGTTTATGTATGTATGTGTTCAAACTCCATTAGAACAATCCAGATATAGGACCAGATTTCTCGACTTCAAGAGATTTCTACTACCTACGTTCCAACATTTTCTTAATAAAAATAACAAAACATGAATTCAGTACCCTAATTATATTTTTAAACATAGAAATTGCTCTATTTATCCTTAATATATTAAATCTGAAGAGATTTTTTGTTTGAGTGTTTGTTTAACGCGTTAAACTCTAGAATTACCAGGCCGAATGGAAAATTTCATAACGACTGTCAAAGGTCTACGTATAAAAGCCGGCACCAACCGGATTATATGTACAATAATTTGCGTGTGATACGCATGATATCATAATTAGTGACCATTGTTCATTCATTTCATTGAATGATTCATTATTTGATCATTTTTGTGTGAAATCACTATGTCATTGACATAGTGATTCCACATCGAGAAAAAAACGTTGTTTACCAGCAATATTTTTTGCTAAAAGTTACTTAGTTTGGTGGATAGAATGCACTGCGCATTCTATCCAGCAAACTAAGTAACTAACTGGTTAGTGATTAGTCTCGTAACAACCTTTATAACATCACGCTATGACCCACGGGAGCGGAGCAATAACCAAAAACGTAACTAAAGTGTTTATTCTATGGTATTTTTATAGTAAATATGTAGTATTTTAAGTATTTTGTACTTACTTAAGTACACTTTATTTTATTTAGTTAAATACTTTGTGTACTGTGTTTACTGGAAGCCGACCCCAATATAGTTGGGAAAAGGCCTATGCAGATGAGTTAAATACTTTGCGTTTAATTTTTTATTTTCAAATTACTTTTTTACTGTTTAGCGCTCGTACTTTAATTTGCACCTACCATGTTATCTCTGCACCACCTTTGGTTGACTGTTAGAGAATGCCTAAGGCATTAAGTCCGCCTTTGTACTTTGTTGCATAAAGTTTAAATAAATAAATGAAGTCGTGTGAAAAAACCACGCGAACGATTTCGCCGGGAGTAACTAGTCTTTTATAGTATGTATGTACCTACAACGTTATCGAGGTATTCCTTCATGTAATTAGTGAACGCCTAAGGCTTCCATACTAGGGATGTATTGCGCTGAAATTTCCAGAATAGACATACAACCATATTATTATTATCGATTTAGTGCCGTTTTACCTCAGATGAACCTTGTTTGGCCTTTGTGTTGTTTGCTAACATAACATTTATGCCTGCGACTTGATCAGCAAAATGTCGATTTTCATGGGGTTATAATTAATTTCGCAGAACTTTATTACATATATGCATAAACTCACGCCTTTTTCCCATGGGGGTAGGCAGAAATCACAGCACGCCACCGGCTACGATCCTTACATACTCCTTTCGCCTCAGTAGTTTTTTTTAACTAAAACAAAAGTAGCCTAAGTTACTGCTTATAACTTCGGCTATCTACGAGTGAGAGACCCGTCAAATTCGGTCTAGCCTTTTCGGAGATCAGCCGAAATAAACAAATAAAGAGACAAATATTTTTTTTTTTATGTTATTTTACTAACAGACACTTCAATTTTATTTATTTGTATGTATTTACTTATTTTTATAGAAGACTAACTATTTATAAACTAAGGAAATTGATATTGGTGCCGATTCCCTTGGTCACAAACTAAACTAAAATTAGACTATTTCCATCTTTTTCTGTCCAATAAAATAAGAAAGAGACTAATGTAAATAAGAGCTGTCAAATTTAGTCCATCTGAAACATCCATACAGTTATAGTTGACATCTAAAAACGTGTGGATTAAAAATACGGAGAAGTTCAAGGCAAAACTAATTTAACATCTCTAGCTTAGTTCTTTAATGTCACGGAATGTCACCGTCCTTTCTTTTCGCTGTATGTTAGTAAGAGATGTCAATTCTCTAAATTTAGTCTAGTTTGTGAACAAGGGAATCGGCACCATTGAATAAGTACTATGTTATGTCATCACAATCCTCCAAATGAATCTAACCGAGTACATAAACTAACATACATACACACACACACAACTCCTTCTGTCACAGTATCTGATGACCGCGTGGAATGTCGCAGCATTTATCTTAGTGATTGTACACCCAAACGATCCCCAAGATGTCGGAGAATTTAAATAAAGCACTATTTCTCGGATATGACAGTATACAGACAATTTAAAGAAGTACAAGCCTGTTCAACATTGCCACATTATAAGCTTGTGACTGCAGCCAATTGGGCATAGTTGATATAAACGTGGAACATTATATTCAGGTATTGAATTCAAGTCATATTATGTGTTAGAGAAGCTATCTTCGCCAAAAGTCATACTCCATTTTGTTAATAATTTAAACTAAAGTTCGCTGCAGCGCTGACATAATAATTAGTCGTCTAACGAGACCATACAAACACGCAGCGCTAGAATGCTTTTAAGGTGTAGTTTTACACCTACATTTTGACTGTGAGTTGTTACTGATCCGCAACAAGTATGAAGCAGTAATATTAGTAATCTACTATTCTTTAAATGCTAGTAATGTTAGTTTAATGTTTTTATGTTACCAGGCATTTTTTTTTCCAATACATGAAATATCAACACCTACAAAAATGGATGGAGTTATCATGTAACGTTGGGTTAAGTTATCGGATATTTTAAGAAACGACTTAATACGGGAACAGTGTGTGAGGAATCGAACCCAACACTAGATGCGCACGGCCTGCATGCGCGGGCGTCATGTGCAACTTATGCATCGGTTTGCCCGCGTCCTGACCCACCTCACTAGCTTCCACGGACACTGTCTAACACTAATTAATTATTATTGCTTGTCCGGGACAGTTGTACACTTAACAAAATAGATAGGTATCCAAGGTCATCAGATATAGTTGAAGCTTTTTAGAAACTGATGGATATCTTCGATTGAAACTTAATTTAATGAATGAACTGTTTATTGTCTACGTTTTAAATTAAATTACCGTTGAAAATATCTATCGGTTTCTAAGAAAACTTCAACTAAATCTGACGACCCTGCATACCTATCTGATTTTTTGGAATTAGGAAGACAAAAATATACCATCTTATGCGCCTATAACATATAGTCAACTTATTTTAACCATCCCAATCAAGTATAGAGTTGATTTTCTACAACATCCCTGTACAGTGACCTCACAGAGTCTCAGATACGAAAGGATGTAGATTTATACGTCTTACCCCGTGATTGTCATGGGAGGGATGCCAAATGGGTGGTTTTATTATCATCCACAGAACAGTCCTATGACTCTAAATTATATGCAATGTTATATGAAGATCGTAAATATATTTATTGTTGATCACCAGTGTTGCGTCTAGAATTATAATGCGATTAACTTATTGTCCTACTACAGAGCGAAGGCCTCTTCTCATACAGAGAAGGCACGAGCATTGATCACCATACTTGCTCAAGGTGGAATAGCAAGTAAGAAGTGATATAATAAGTTTATATACTGTTGTTACAATGGTTACCTTATTATAAGAGAGGTTTCCATAATCAGTATCATTTAGCGGTCCACATTTTTGGTAAAACAGTGATCCCCAAACTAGGCGGTGCCTGTATCTTGGGGACCAGAAGATGTTCAGCATTGGTGCCGATTCCCTTGGTCACAAACTAAACTAAAATTAGACTATTTCCATCTTTTTCTGTCCAATAAAACAAGAAAGAGACTAATGTAAATAAGAGCTGTCAAATTTAGTCAATCTGACACATCCATACAATTATAGTAGACATCTTAAAACGTATGGATTAAAAATACGGAGAAGTTCAAGGCAAAACTAATTTGACACCGCTAACTTAGTTCTTTAATGCCACCGTCCTTTTTTTTCGCTGTATGTTAGTAAGAGATGCCAATTCTCTAAATTTAGTCTAGTTTGTTTGGGAATCGGCACCATTGTCATTTATAACCCCATTTTTAGCTGAGGACGATTCTAGGCTTATTTACATTTATGAATGGCGTTCATAAATGTAAATAAGCCTTCACTTATTACTGAATAATAATAAATCTGTCAAAAATTCCTGTCATTTACCTACAATGATTGTCGCTGAGATAATATTGCGACTAGATTTTTAACGTTTTAAGTAATTGGCCTTCAGTATTTGTACAGATAATATCTTTTTTTTTGCCAGTCTGTATTATCTCTCTGCTAGGAAAGGCCCCCATAGCCCTCCATTCATCCCCTATGTGTCGCTTTCTCCAACCACTCCCCAAATAAATGTCTCCATGTCATGATGTCAGCATGTTCTAAGCCGCGTACTACGTAACAACCTTAACAAACAAACTTTACCTCTTTCTATTATTAGTATACATAAACAATACGACTGCTAAGCTATTATTGTTCACGACCGCTTTTTGTTTATCACTGCAACTGATAGCAATTGTATTGAACACAAGAAACGCGGAACTAATTCTATTACTGCTGACTTGACATTCAACAATAGAAAACCCTTTTCACTTCAGTTTCATAGTTATTATTGTCAAGCTATTTATAACTGATAGTGGTTTTCATATTTATGATAAGGGCGTTTTTATTGAAGGGAAATATCCATTTATCCAATATCCATTTACTCTTTCATAATAAACCTTACCTGCTATCGTCGTAGCAGGTGGCGTTCTGTAGTTTCTGCCTACCCCCATGGGAAAAAGGCGTGAGTTTATGTATGTATGTATGTATGTATGTGTATTATGTTTTTCACAAATTACCAGACACCCCATATAGAAAAAGTATACCTACATAACATTAAACGTATTAAGTTACAAACGTCTTTTGTTTTACAACTTCACATGTGAGCTTGCCAAAGAGCTGCAGCCATTCGTGTAGAAACGCCTGCTTTAATTAAAATATATTGCCTCTTGTAACATCTAGACACAAATTGGTGTTGCCAGCTAATCTGTAGCTCATAGAACACGTTTCAGGGATTGATTTAGTGGTGTAGCGTTTTGGCGTTTAGCTTGGCATGAGAAGCCGTTTGTAATTACTGTTTAACTAGCTTATTCCCTCGACTCCGTCCGCGTGTTTCCACGGGAATGATAATTTTGTTTTGCGCAGCACCGTAATTTCTTTTTCTAAAATAAAAGAGTTGCCTAAACACTGATGTTGTCAGTGGTTTGTTGCCAAAAACGGTTAAGCCGTTTAGGATATTAGCCGGAACAAACAGACAGACATACAAAAATCTAATAAATTGTTCGATTGGTCTATGTACTGTGTAAACATTCATAATTTTATTTATTTGCATAGATGTTATCAGATAGCGCATAAAATGTAAATTATTGGAAGTAAACGTTCATTTTGATACAACCTAATGTTTAAATTATCTTTTGAAGTTTGAAGTTAATAAATTGAGTGGTTAATATTTTAGATGAAAGTTTTAAAACAAAATGTCTGTAATTATTCAATGTCGCTTAAAACTATTTTTGACAGCTTTGAAATTGTAGTCATATCAATTTTAGTATTAACGCCCGGGCCTTTCGGGGCTCCCGTGAGACCGGTCTCATGGGAGCAAACAACTCAACTGGCGCGGTCGCGCTGACGTGCGCGGTCGCGGTAACGTGCGTGGTCGCGGTGACGGGCGCTGTCAGTTACTACATAGTAGTAACTGACAGCGCCCGCAGTAGGACATATGGACGGGTTCTTATCAACGAGGGAAAAATACTACTGCAGTATTTGACCGCATAATTGAGCCATTAAGGCGCTTTGCACACAGAGCAACTATTGCAGCAACTGGCAACTAGCTATTTACATACATTTCAATTGGACTGCGCACACAGAGCAACTCGAGTTTCGAGTTGAGGCAATCGTCAACAGTTTTCAGTTGCAATCGATTACTAAGATAGTTGCTAGTTGCCGCAACTGGCAACTTTTAAATATTGTAACGGTTTTTAAAGTTGCCGGTTTTCTCCGTCCCTCTCCGTGTGCCCAGCAATGCCAGTGTCGCTACGGCAACGGCTTACGGCAACTCGGCTATGAAAGTTGCTCACAAATTGTCAAAAAGTTGCGGCAACCGGCAACGTTATAGCAACTATCAACTTTTACAGGAAACTTATAAAGAGTTGCCAGTTGTTCCGTGTGCAAAGCGCCTTATTAGTTGATTAAAGTGACATTTAATAAAAAAAGAAAATTTTAAATATGAATAAAGGGTTTTTTTTTTGTTCTAGACAATATCTTCTAGCAACATAGATATTGAAGTTCAAGTTCGTTCATAGTTACGGAGATATTAAAGGTCAAAGTTCCAACTTTTTTCTACGAAAACAACATTTAAATGTACTTACAAAACTTAAAATACCTTCATGATGTACCCGTAAGCACTGTGTTTCACCCAACAATAATGTTTCGCAACAAAAAAAGTCGTTTCCTAGCAATAATACTTGCTCAACGCTGCTCAGTTGGATCGGCAGTATGTCTTTTTACACTCCGTAGATAATAAAATTCACATACATACAGCATACTTCTTACTACACACATACATAACATCACGCCTATAATCCCTGTTAGGCAGAGGTGTACCAATTAGTACACCCACATTTCGCCAGTTATGTTTTTAGTCCCATGTAATAGGGGGCGAGCCTATTGCCATCAATTGGGCACAAATCCAGACTCCGAGGCTGCTAATGAGGAATTCCTGATGGAAAAACCCAATAACACTTTGCCCGACCTGGGAATCGAACCCATGACCTCGTGCACAGCAGTCGCGTTTGCGACCACTAGACCAACGAGGCAGTCGACTTCTTACTATTTCGTCATTTTTAGAAAAACAGACGTTTTTATTTGGTAAAATAATACATGTCTCTATTCATAAGAAACCCATTTATTAACTTAGCCATTAATACACAAGTATTTATTATCCTAACAAATGCTTTCGGCAATCATCTCCCATTTTATGTGACAACCTCATCCTGTTTTCCGAAAAATAATATAATGTAATGTTGCCAGAAACGGCACAATTATTTAGTTTGGCAACAATTTTTGTGGTATTTTGTCTTAATATTTTTAATGTTTTATGAGTACCCATTAAGGTACTTATTTATGTTTATTTATCGATAAAGCAATGTTTCAATAATTGCTTGTTCAAAAACCTTTATAATAAGACTAGCTTTTGCCCGCGACTTCCGTCACATAAATGTCGGTTGTCGCGGACGCAGACAAAGTCGCGGATACAAAAACTAGCATATGTCGTTTCTTGGAGTTCAAACTTACCTCGTACCAAAATTCATCGAAATCGGTTCAGTGGTTTAGTCGCGAAAGCCTAACAAACAGTCAAACAGAGTTACTTTCGCATTTATAATATTAAAGCATGGATAGAAATGTTTGACATTAGGGTGCGCACACATTACACGCTGGACGCGTTTATTCAGGCGAAAATTGGCTCAAAATACACGTGACCAACATTTAAATAGTCATCTTGTATGCCTTTGGTGAGCACGTTTGTCGCTCTTTCACAAATACTCGTGAAGTCAGTGTGCCTGTAGAACTACTACCCACATTAGTAATCTGCTGTGCCTACGCCGTGCGGTGTTTCGACTACAAGGTGTGAATATTTATTTATTTAGTTACTTGAATTATAATGGTTACCAGTATTTACATGGAGCGACTGCCTATCTGACCTCCACAACCCAGTAACTGGGTAATACGATACCCTAGGTAAGACTGGTTGTCAGACTTTCAAGCTTCTGACGACTGTCAAAGATTCACGTATGACAGCCGGGACCAACAGCTTAACGTGCTTTCCGAGGCACGGAATGATGTCAGATAAATATGATAATGATGTCGAATGTGTGATAAATAATTATTTCTACTTAATAATTCTTAATTAAAATTGTATTACTGTTGCTTTTACTGAAAAAAAATTATGAATAGTGTGGAATTATGAGCCACTTTTTAACAAGTTTAAAATCTAATTGTTGTACCCTTTAAAATCTAACTAATAACCAACTTTGATTTTGACGGATACGCTTTGATGTTGTTAGACTATTTTCCCTTATATAAATAACCTCATCAAACACTATACCGTACAATTTGATGCTATAAATAATTTGATGAATGAAACAATCCAGCAAGACACCCACTCAAAAAACTATCATTAATCAAGATTATTATCCTAATATTTCAAAATTCCAGTTCAAACTAATTCCAAAAATAAGTAAAAGAGATACCTTTTTTCTTGTATAAAAAATTTAACCAATATCTCAGCAAGAGAACCCAAGATTAGTTTCCACAGAATTAAATAGGCCTCGGGCATATTTTCCAATTTGTTCGCGAAGACTTACTGGAGAGTTAAATAATGAAGATCTACCATCTAATAATGAAAAATGTTCTAGAATCTTCCACAATGCCCTTTCAGGTTGAATTGCATCGCTTGATAGGCCTGATTACAGTTTGAAAGAACTTTGATGTCTGTGAGATATTTTCTCTTCAGGTAGGGATAGCTCGCCGTATTCTCATACATGATGTTGCCAGTTTCAAGAAAGAATTTTATTATAGACTTTCTTTTATCTGGACATCACTGACATCGGTGAAAGAAAACAAGGAAAAAGAGACTTATAATTAATGTTAGTCTGAAATTACCAATCCGCCTTGAGCAAGCGTAAGTGATCAATGCTCACGAGCATTGATCACTTACGCTTGCTTGATCACTTCTCTGTACGAGAAGAGGCCTTGTTCTGCAGTGGGACAATTATTAGTGGGCTGGTATTATTGTTTCCTTTTCACGTTTAATTCAAAGGAATTTCTCAGTGGCAGCCTCGGAGTCTGGATTTGTACCCGATTGATGTCAATAGGCTCGCCCCCTATTACATGGGACTAAAACATAACTGGCGAAATTTGGGTGTACTAATGAGTACACCTCTGCCTAACCATTCGGGGATTTCTGGCGTGATGTTATGTTATGTAAAAAATCTTCAGTTTTATTATATTAGAAAAAGCAATAACTTATTTAAAAAATTGACATAAATATTTAATTCCCGCCTCGTTTGTATGGAAAACTACATTTAGCCCTTTAGTTGGGAAATTATGACAGGCTCACATTAATTAGCTACCATCTACCAATTAATAACTACAAAAACCTAATTAAAAATCAAATTATAACTGAAACAAATTGCTTATTATGTGTAAAATATACGTTCGATAAATCAAAATATCTACTGGTTTATAATTAAAATATCAGGTTGATAGTGTCATGTTGTCATATGATAAGTTAATTGTTCAATTACCGAGCGAATGTTAGCAGTAATAGGGTACCTAATGGAAAAACACGGAGAAACTTAGTTCACAGATAACTAAGGGATGATTCTCATTAGAGCGGGCCGTGCCCGGGCGGGGGTGTTGACGAGCCGACGTGGTATTGAAGTGCGTCGAGAGGGCCCGGACGGGACACGGATAATGCACTGTGTAATATAAATTGATTCATACAAAATATATGTAACAGATTTAAAACCGTGCGCCGTCCGTGCCCCGTCCAGGCCCCGCCCCGGGCACGGCCCGCTCTAATGAGAATCATCCCGTAGTATGAGATTTTATTTTTCATTTCTTACAAAATATGTCTTATTACGGCGTAGTAAAAGGTATTATTATTTGTTCGAGGGATTATCTTACTTGATGTCCAATTTTCAGGTTCTAATTTAATCTTTTGAAGACATCTGATTTTGTGTCTCATGTTTGGCTCTGATCGGCTCTTCGCATGACCAGAGTACTAGCCTATTCTTGGGCCAAAGAATTCCATTCTAATCGGCAAGTTAAATGGCATTAATGCTGGACTTTGAACTATTTTTCTATAATTATTTATGCGTTTTAATAACATTCAAGCTAATTTTTATTCTGAAAATTAGTTTTAAAAAAACTATTTTTAATGAAAAAATTAGTAACTATGAAAAAACAGTTAATATTTAAGATCAGTTAAAGTTAGTTTTATCTTTCTTTTATAAGTTGATTGGTTCCTTCACAATGTTTTCCTTCAATGATGTCAGTGATGTCCAAGATCAACTCAATAATTACGTAAAAAATATGATTTTTAAATATGCTTTAATTTAAAATTATTACAATATTGAGTATTGGACATTGTACTATCATCAGAACTAAAGGTATATGCAAAATTTCAGCTCAATCGGATAACAATAAATAGTCGAAAATGGTTTGCTAATGAAAAGACAACTTACTTATATACATACGAACAGTGCAAGCTAAATATAAGCTTGTAAAAAGTACACATTTTTTTTGAGGTGGTAAAAATCATCAAATTACTCCTTCCGCCCTGGGTGGGGCGTAAGGGACCGTCAGACTTTTACTGACTAAAAAACCAGTTTAAATAAAACATTAAACGAATAACAGTGGGTTTCAAAAGTTTTGCTTAACAACTGAAAGTTTTGTTATGAAATATCTCGTTGTGTTTTGGTCTAGGACGCTTATTTTCTTTAGTGGACGTTGTAGTCTGTGGTGAGGACTGTTTAAAAAAGTAGTTTGGTCATTTGTTTTGTTAAGTAAATTGGTTTGTGTTTATTCGTTACTGTATATAACGCGTAACGTTGGGTTTTTCCAACAGGAATTTCTCATCAAATGAGTCCTTCCGCCCTGGGTGGGCGGAAGGGACTGTCAGACTTTTACTGACTAAAAAACCACCCTGTTCCTTCTGTTGCCCTTTACGTTCCGGGGCCACGGTATCCTGTTACGACCCGCAACCCCGGCAGGCGCTGGCCCCGTTGGGGGCCCCGTCCCTGTGCTGACAGGTCTTTGAGGCGCGCACGAACAGAACGCGCCCTCAACCCGGGCTTGAAAAAGTACACATGAGTTGAAAGAGTCACATTGGTACTTGCCAGGATTTAAGCCCACAACCTTATGTACGAGAGGCGTCTTCACCATCTTCTTCATCTTGATGTTACGTAATTTAATTTCACAGTATCAAAGTAAAGCTTTAATAACGAACTAGAGTAATTAGCCTATCAATGAAGACGACTTTGCAAAGATAAACTTCACTGGAACTAAATATAAAGTGAATGTCGCCCAAGCGCCTGCGCTGGGAACGTAATTAATCAATTTCATGCAATCAAGTTATAGCGAGAATTCCAGTAGTTTAAAAAGAATATTAGTTTGTGAATTAATTATCTTCAGGATGTTGATTATAATGTGGCATGTTGTGGTTTTTCTATTTTTTATAATTATTAATGCCTCGTTGGTCTAGTGGTTGCAAAGGGCGGCTGATGAGCATGAGGTCTGGGGTTAAAGGCGATTAACACACGGCACCGCGCACCGCCTCGGAGGGCGGTGGCGGTAAAGCGGATTGCACCGCTCGACCGCGCGGTCGGGCGATGTACGTGTGTTAGGCATCAATGGATTTCTTAGAGACCAATGCGACATGAGATCCGCTTCACTGCCAACCGCGGTGCGGTGCGCGGTGCCGTGTGTTAATCGCCTTATTTCCAAGTCGGTAAAAGTGGTATTGGGTAACTCCATAAGGAATTTCTCAGCAGCAGCCTTGGAGTCTGGATTTGTGCCCAGTTGATCGCAATAGGCTCGCCTCCTATTCCATAGGACTTAAGCATAACTGGCGAAATGTGGGTTTACTAGAGTACACGTCTGCCTAACCCCTCGGGGATAGTAGGCGTACTGTTATGTTATAATTATGAGCTCAAGTTTAGTCAAATCTGTATTTCAATTAGACCATTAAAACACACTTTAGAAATTTATAAGAAAAAAATATGCAGCTAGTCACCCCTTCCAAATGATAAGTAGTATGTCATAGTGAGGATAGCTTGAGGATTAACATCAAACCGAGACTTGTCCATTACACGTGTAATTTTTACCAAATCAATCACTAAAATTCACCGCTCAAAAATCTACGTCAAAATATCTGCCAAACATTATTTCCTTAACTAGCAACAAGTAGAAGAATCAAAATACAGAAAACAAATCAGAGTGTAAGTACTTTGGAAAGAATCAAAATGAACACAGACATTAACTTAATAAGACTAAAAGAATCCATTAAGTCTCTGATTACCATTTCCAACAAAAAATAAAAACTTCACTGAGCCATGTTTACGAGGTCTAACGATTAAAGGTATCTGCCCACTGTACTGTACCAAACCATGATCAGGCAAGCGTATCAGCCACGGAAATAAATGTAACTACTAGAATGTATCAACTGACAGTAAAGGCAAGTGATGACGTTGTTTTGTCTTTAAATGTATATTTGTGAATGTATATTTTAGGTATATTTGTGTTTTTTTTTATTTTTATCAGTGTCTTTAATTCTTTTGATTGGTTAACTGTAACCGTCATAATTAAAGTAAAAATAATAATAATAGGCTAGATGGCACCACTAATTAATTGACGTACTTTTTATGACCTGTCAAAACGACAGACAAAAGACAGCTGTGACGTCACTTTTGTGGCGACTCAATTAACTAACTATTTATTCATTTGATAGCAATTAAGAATCAAAGGAGGTCAACAAAATCCCATACAACTTTGCCCAAATATGTACCTCCAGGTCCAAATCGTAGAGAAAAAATAGAGGAATTCGAAAATAATGTTACTTTTATTCATATATTTTTAACTATTTAATAAATTATTCACATATAACCTAATAACCTGTAATATAATTAAAACATGTGACAACATTGCATGTACGATTGCGTTTTAATCGGTTGTCACGCGGGTTGACATTTAGTAAATGTTATTTTGTTTTGCTTTTGTTGACACATATCATTCCGTTCGTTTATGCGTTTCGGAGTACTCATCTGTCAACTTGACAGTTTGTTTTAGGTGCTTATTTACTAGAGTGCCAAAATGGCGTGCTTCTTATTACGATTGAAAGACATTTTATTGTCTTCCCCGGGCAACTATATAAATATAAATAAATAAATAAATAAATAAATAACGACGAAATAAATTGACGGGCCTGTTGGTCTAGTGGTTAGCGGCCCTGACTGCTAAGCCGGAGGTCGTGGGTTCGATTCCCACCCAGGACAAACTTTGTGTGATGAGCATGATTGTTAGTTCTGTGTCTGGGTGTGATTTATCTATAATATGTATGTATTTATAAATTATATAAGTAAGTATATCAGTTGTCTGGTTACCATAACACAAGCTCTGCTTAGCTTGGGATCAGATAGCCGTGTGTGAGTTGTCCCAAGATATTTATTTATATTTATTTATTTAACTATATAAATAATTTAAGAATGCAGTATTATTCAGTGTAATCTAGTGTATTTTATACCACTAAGTGTACCTTCTGTACAAAATTGGGCAGATACTGTTGATCTCCTTTAACAGTCAATTGAAACTTCATCAGATTTTCAGGGTTCAAATAAAGTGTTTCTTTACAGAAATTATATCTTGGAATTATTGGTTAAAATAGCCACACTACTATAATAGCAACTACATCATTGTTGACGCTCCGTGGATGACACGCGATGGTGTTAGTCGGTGACAAAACGGACTTGTACTTTTTAATACAAAGAATTACGTTACTCTTTAATACATAGTCACATACTTTCAATACAAAGAATATTTCATTTCCTGACACGTTCTTAGCATACAATGCATCAACAAGAATAATGTAACCAGGATTTTGTAAAAACCTAATTTAAAAGAGTGCCATGGAGTTTCTTGCTCGTTCTTCTCCATAGAGGCCTACCTCCGTTTTGGAACGAGCAACTAGTTTCAACTTTCGGACGAACTGACCGACTCCTTCGATTCAAAAGTGCCTGTAAATGGTCTAATTGAAATAAATGTTTTGACTTTGACTTTGACATAATCATGGAATAATACGGTGTAGTGGGCAGACTCCTTTAGCGAGAATTGATTTAGAAATGTAAACTTACAATTTTCTTGTTTATATTAAGACTAAGATAAACACATAAACTTATTAATGTCTGTAGTGTACTCAAGACAGACACACACTTACTAGTCTTTAGAGTACCCAGGTAAGGGCTATTGAAAATATTCTATATCCGCACTAATATTATAAAGACGACAAAAACATTGTCTGTATGTTTGTTTGTACCCTCATCAAAGCGAATTCAATTTATGAGTAATGCATGGTTACCAGGGACGCGGGACGTCGTAACAAGATACTCTGGCCCCGGAACACAAAGGGCCGTAGACGGAACAGAGTGATCTTTTAGTCAGTTAAAGTCTGACAGTCTCTAACACCCCACCCAGAGCGGAAGGACACGTTTGATGATTTTTACCACCAAAAAAAAAATGCATTTGGCTAAATTTTAAAGGCTAATGAAAAACGTTCAAAAACTAGTCAAATCAAAAGACATAAGGAAAATATTCCCCGCAAGACCACGATAACCGACATTCAAATGGACGATGTCGCGAGCGGAAAGTAGTAGATACGGTAATTCCAATAAGTGGGTACCTACCCATAAACATGAGTACCCACTTATGCAAAAGGGCTACGGCCTACTTCCCTAAATAGTAGGTCGTAATTGTGTATGAATGAGGAGACAAACAAAAGAAAGAATATTGTGATTACAGGCTTTATACATAAGTACTACATTTATTCAATCACCTACAAAACTGTAGTCTTGGTTTAGAAGCAACTAGTCCCTCTTTAGTTTGTAGTATGACATTGTATTCACTTTCTAGATCGTAGTAGGTCAATTCCCATCATTAAAAACATCCAAAATGTAGTCGCCATCTAATCTCATTGACAATCTATGTCATAAATGTGTATGGGTAATTTTTGACGGAAGGAGATTGAAATAAGAATGCAAATGTTTTTTAAATACCGAAAATGGGTTGTTTATATTTTACGAAAGAAAAAAAAGTTTTAAACATTTTGACCAGTATCAAGATTTAAAACAACAAAAAGTACCAATATTTTTTTTACTTTCGGATATTTCAGCGTGACCAAGATACATAAACAAGTTTGTCAGAAAAAGGTAGAAATTAAATTCAAATCACATCAAAATACTGGAAACAAAATAAAACGGTCTCCGTTGAACCCTGGCAAAGTTTGCAGGCACTTGGCAACAGAAAGCGGCGAGAACAAACGTGGAGCAAGTCGTAAGATTAAAGGGAAACCTGTGATTGAGATCTACTCATTGTACATACATAAACTCACCCCTCTTTCCCATGAGGGTAGGCAGAAACCACAGAACGCCACCAGCTGTAATCCTTACATACTCCTTTCGCCTCTGGATGAGGCGTTCATACATCTCGTCATACAAGCACGCCGTTTACGAGTACTGCGCACTTGACCTTTCTGAATAACCTCACCAATTAGGTCAGTGTAGGTCTTACTAGGGCGACCCCTACCTGCCTTGCAACTCACCTCTGCATACTACCATCTTCTCATTGTTTTTGAAAATATTGATCTTGCTCTGTGTTAAGCATTCTCATTAACACCGCAAAATATTTTTAAGACAAATTACGTTACGTTATATATTACGTTATAATGGATAAACTCAAAAACTTCTTAATCGAATTTGAAAATTTTCTCACGTATGGAAAGCTACATTTTTAGCGAATAACATAGAAAATGTTTTATTTGAAAAGAGATAGGAATCCGTTAGCAAATTCACGCCGACAAAATCGCAGGTTAAAATCAAAAGCCTATTAAAAAATCGGATAATTTTGTTACAAAAGAACACACAGCTGGATACCTCAATTTCCATAAAACCGCTATCTCTCCTCATTTCCACCACATCGTCCCCGACCATGCCCCGCTTGGAGTAGTTCCAGCATTGACCGATTATAAAATCCATAAAACGTGTCCAAGTTTGTTTTGAGCGGTCTAACCGAACGATTTGGAAGCGTCCGTACTATTTTATTCGGCTATGTTGTTAACGAAACAGAAATATTCGTGATCGAGGGTCCAAGGTGCTTGCCAAAGTGTCTTGGGTTTTGCTTAAGTGGCTCCGGTGCCGGGGTGTCTGATGCTTAAATGTTTTCTGGTTCGGATGGCTGATTTTCTGGGCTGAAGGATTGGACTGGGTTTATCTAGAAGTGCATTCTGCTGTGAAGGAGGATTAATGAGATCTTGGGTCGCTGCAGTGGGTCAGGAAATTGTTGTAGCATTTATTAGTGTGAACTAATTTCGAAATATACTTAGGGGCTGTTCCAACCACCTTCAAATAGATACTATTCACCCAGAAGGCTAATTTCTAGAACCTATTTAATTTGGTCGCAATCTCACCTCAGCGACAATCAATGTCAATTAATGTAGGTGAGTTAGAGACATTTTCGACTTCATATTGAGCCTGAAATTATAATAAGAACGACCCTAAAAGTTACTAGAATATTTAAAAAAAAAATAGAATTTATCTAATATGATCTGAATTTTATCGGAACTTAATGGAAGGTGTCGAATAAATCTTTTTATTCTAATATAATTGAATGCCTCATTGGCCTTCCTCTACACGAGTAATTAGTAATTAAGTAGTTGTTAAAATATTGAACTGAAAATCAAAGTCAATGTCAAATCATTTATATTTTAACTAGCTTTTGCCTGCGACTTCGTCCGCGTAAATTTCGGTTATAGCGGACACAGACGATGTCGCGGAAAAAATTACCCATGTCCTGACATTTCAATTCGAAACGACACGTGGCGCCATCTATGATCTTAAGAAAGTTTTTGTGATTTCCCTCGGAAACAGTACTTTTTTTCGGGATTAAAGGTACCCTATGTTTGTTCCTGTACACCTGGCAATGTATATGCAAAATTTCAGGATGATCAGTTCAGTGGCTTAGGCCTAAAGTGGTAACTAACAAACTTACTTTCGTATTTATAATATTAGTTAGGATTAGACCATAAAAAGACTGAATGTCTTAGACAAAAAAAAAACAGTTGAATCTAGTTGTCCCTTACAAAAACTGTCAAAAACTAAAAATAAAGTCCTTTTAAATGGTACCATGCGTGTTTTATTTTTATTTTAAACGCTCTTTTCTGGTCTCCTATTTCACAATACAGCCATTATCATAAACCGACAATCCTATATTCTCCAACCGACACAGTCACCATCGAACCATTAATCTTTGAAAAATTCCTCAAAAGGCACGTGTAAGGTGCCTGCATGTAACCTTGCGCAGACGTCTTAATTTCCGCCCGCACAGCTTCCTAAGGAAATTCACCCCTTTCCGAGGCAAGGTGACTTTGTACGTGCGTGCTTCCACCGTTGAAATATGCTTTACTATTGGAGTATATTGAGGTTGCGGCAACTTTGGAATTTCGAATATTTCACTTGAATTTTGGTGAATATTCACAAAATTAATAAAGCTTTGTAATACCGATAACGTATGGTAGAGAAATGTTTGTTAAGTTTGTAGTTTGAGAGGAAATGGAATCCATGTTAGTGTTTATCAGAGTTTTAGGCAAATACTACCGTAATTAGAAGACGTCTAGGTTTATAAAAAGCTTTTTTTCAAAAAAATATCACCGCCTTCAAAAATCACAAAATAAAAAATAACTTTAGCTTGGAAGTCGGCGGCTTTGGTTTTGTTTCTTGTTATGTAGGTATTGCCACCGACTTCCAAGCTAAAGTTATTTTTTATTTTGTGATTTTTGAAGGCGGTGATATTTTTTTGAAAAAAAGCTTTTTATTTTTCACTTTTTAGTGCTTGTTTGTTAATGTTTGAAATCCTTACATAAAGCCCTTTCAAACAATACCACACACGATATATTTAATTTTGGAAAGTGGTAGGAGGGGGGTTGACGTACCCCCTCCCCACTTCCTTTAGTCACTCATCGACTACACGTATAAACAAAGCAATTTTTCTTGTTACGGCGGTTCTGCTGTGATTTTACAAGGAGTTCCGTTCCATATCTCCAAAGTTCATCATCAGATCATGACAATATTCCTATGGGACCTATTCGCGACTATACTCTTTCAAACAAAAAAAGAATCATCCAAATCGATTCGTAATTGGCGGAGTAATCGTTGAACAAACACACAAAAAAAAAAAAAAAAAAAACATACGCGTCGAATTGAGAACCTCCTCCTTTTTGAAGTCGGTTGAAAATGAGGAGATGTCGTAATGGCCAAGTTTCGATACCGGCCAAGTACCAATGTTAATTTTTTCAAATTATATATTTCTAAGATTATACTGGACATCACTGACGCCAGTTAAAAAAACGTCATAAAGTTTCGCAAGCGTTTAATAACGTCTTTGATACTATGATAAAACCAGACCAGTAATTGCTCAGTTTAGAGCGTTATAACAAACTAAACTTTCCAGTTTCATAGTATTAATACAGATATTTACGTAAGTTTGAAATCGCCAATCCACCTCGAGCAAGCTCGGTGATACATGGTCGTGCCTTCTCTATACGAGAAGAGGTCTTTGTCCTATAGTAAAATGTAAGAGACTGGTATTAGCTGTTTGCATTTGTGCACAATTCAGTCTACACTGTATCCAAAACTGTTCAATTTATAATAGGTACTTAACCTGAAATTAAACCTAGCCGTTCTCAATTATCAAGAAGTTACTTCAACTGTTTAATCTTGAACAATCAAATGTTAATACCTTCAAAACGTGTGACCCTTACCTTTGGCCCGTAAATGAACAATCCATTGAACCCGCTCAATTTCACCATTTGCAAGAAGTATCCGAAGGTCTACTCATTACAATCTATTAAAAGTTAAGTAGGTTTCACAAAACTAGATAACTTCTTAAGAATTTTTAAAAATAAATTTATTGATTTCAAAACAAAATATAAGATATCTTATTATAAGAACTTATCATTATAGTATGTTAGTTTAGTTATGTCGTATTGTATAGTTAAACTACTATAACTTGACGCTCCCCTCCATAATACAATTTCAATGAGTGTAGTCACATTCGTATGAAAGAGTGTGTATGTATTTGTAAGTAATTGTCTTCAGTAGCTGACTTCATATTTGTTTGTCAACTTATCATAAATAGCCGACCGCGCAAGACGCACCTGTCATTTTCATAGAGAATATCAGTGCAGCCCCATACTAATAATAAAGAGTAATTTTTGACGCCGCTAGTCGAGCAACAAATCGCTGATTTGGTTTTGTTTAGAGAGCCGTCTCAATAGGCACACATGCTGCCTGCCTGCTTGATGATTTTCTACTATGACGAAATCCGCAGTAAAAATGGGGTTTTGTATAAAAAATCGTATTTGAGCATTTAATTTACTCTGTACAAAATGAAAGCTGGAAGCTGATGAAAATGAATTGAAGCGAATTATTATTTTTAAAAGTGGATGGTATTTTGTATAACAGTATTAAAAGATAATAAATGTATTGTTTAGTAAAATTAAATACATACATAAACTCACGCCTTTTTCTCATGGGGGTAGGCAGATACGACGGAACGCCACCTGCTACGATCCTTACTCCTTTCGCCTCATCTACGTTCATGCATCTCGTCATACAAGCATACCGGTAACGAATACTTCGCACCTGATGAGATGGTTCAGTCTTGTTGAGAGGATGAGTGAAAGACGATTGACAAGAGGTATTTATATGGCAAAGGTGAACTTGGCAACTCCGGAAGGGGTCGCCCTAGGAAGACCTACACCGACCTTATTGGTGAGGTCCTTCAGAAAGGTAAAATTAAATAGTAGAATAGGTATTGTAGATAGCTACAGATTAATCTTAAAAAAAATATATTATCACGCTATACTTTCATGGGGCTAAGCTGTCAATAATGCCAAATTAGAGCGGCTATTTTAGTCAAATTATCAGTGCAAATAGCCAATCGGCTCGACAACTGCCTTGCAAACTGCTGCAGAAATCAAATACGTTAAATGCTCGCACTAGGCACTCTGTTTTCTATATTGTGACTTTACATACAACAAACTTGTATTTGGGTCAAATCAGCAACAATGCCTGGAGGCGTTACGTCGATTCCCGCAAGAGTTCACCCGAGACTGTTAGGGCAAGTTCCCACTTTGACACTTCAGTCAGCAAAAAGTGACAGCGGATTTCTGAACTTTTGCAAACACTTCCCGACTTCCTTTTGTAAAGAAACTGAGACTTCCTGATTCTTTCTAGAAGGAAGAATCAGGAAGTTATTACACATTATTACATAACTGCCTGCCTCGACTGACTGCCTCGTTGGTCTAGTGGTCGCTCAGGTTCGATTCCCAGGCCGGGCAAAGTGTCATTGTGTTTTTCCATCAGGATTTTCTCAGTAACAGCCTCGGAGTCTGGATTTGTTCCCGGTTGATGGCAATAGGCTCGCCCCCTATTACATGGGACTAAAAACATAACTGCCAAAATGTGGGTGTACTAATGGGTACACCTCTGCCTAACCCTTCGGGGATTACAGGCGTGATGTTATGTTATTATTACATAACAAGATATTATGACTTATCGAATAAATAAAAGCTCACAGACTCTTCTACTCAGCTGAAAAGCTCTCTAGTGTTTTAACAGCATTACCACGTAAATTCCCTGTTAAATCAACCATCATATTGGAACCCCTTGTTCCTACTCCCATGTGCACCCAGAGCTAAGTAATAAGCTATAGAGCGCACAACTCCAGCTTTTAATGGGAAAAGTTAAACAATTTTGCACTGGTGAAGTATATTAACGGTTCTGACGTTTTAATTTCCACAGCCAGCGAAATTTTGCTGTACTACTTTTTGTAAGTACAATTTTTGGTCGAATTTCTTCTGTCTTTATCGCTTTTTATATGTGGGACAGAGACAGTTGGCGTGAATTATGTGAGTTGGTTGTGCAGTTTTTATGAGAATGGTGAGTGCGGTTGGAACACGCCGTTTTGACTGGATCTTTAGCGTCAGTTCGTTCAATTTTATGTAATTCTTATACTCAGTTAATTTTCGTGATGGCCTAGTGGTTAAAGTGCCCGCCTCTCATGCTTTAGGTTGTGGGTTCAAATCCGGGCAAATACCAATGTGTCTTTCCCAATCCATATGTATTTTTTTAAAGTTTATCATGGACATCACTGACATCGGTGAAGGAAAACATCGTGAGGAAACCTGTACTTATACTGTCCTACTTTCAAACCATGTCAGAGGCCCTTGAGGCGGTTTAGAAACTCTGACACGATAAAGAAGAAAGAAGAATAGTGAAATCAATCAATAGTTAGTCAATACAGTTCTCAAACAAGTGACGCATTATAGGAACAGCGTTAATAACTGGTTACCGTCGCTTTAAAATTCGTTCAATAAGGGGGTAGCCAGTTGACGCTGTCCGTACAACAGTATTATACAATGATACAAAATCTACGGATATGTACAAAACATTTGGCTTGTGCAGAAAATCCACAGGAGGATTCAGCGATACGTGAATTCTTGCACAATCAACATTCCCAAACCGCTGCAACAGAAACGAAATTAACAATTCATCAAATATTTAGCACGAAATAATTATGTTTTCACTAAAATTACCACATAATTTCCCCTGTCCACTAGTTAGGAAACATGAACAAACCGAGTTTCGGGTTAATAACACTATTCACCGCGATACCGTACGATCGCATTCCGTACGAATAATTATCGTACCGTGTGTGTATTCGCGATACATTCAGTAATGAGGGAAAATAACTGCAAAATAACGGCACTTTTGTGTTATATTGTTGAAATGACTGCATTTTGGTGTCTTTTTTATGTTACTGTCTAATGGAAAATAACAGAGCTTAAACGCAATCATTGAAATAACGATAGTATTGTAACTATTTTCCACCGACTTCAAAAAGGAGGAGGTTCTCAATTCGACGCGTATTTTATTTTTTATTTTTTGTATATTTGTTCTACGATTACTCCGCCAATTATGAATCGATTTGGATGATTCTTTTTTTGTTTGAAAGAGTATAGTTCGGAATAGGTCCCATAGGAATATTATCATGATCTGATGATGAACTTTGGAGATATGGAACGGAACTCCTTAAAAAATCACAGCAGAACCGCCGTAACAAGAAAAATTGCTTTGTTTATACGTGTAGTCGATTGCTGACTAAAGGAAGTGGGGAGGGGGTACGTCAACCCCTCTCCTACCACTTTCCAAAATTAAATATATCGTGTGAGGTATTGTTTGAAAGGGCTTTATGTAAGGATTTCAAACATTAACACACGAGCACTAAAAAGTGAAAAATAAAAAGCTTTTTTACAAAAAAATATGACCGCCTTCAAAAACTACAAAATAAAAAATAACTTTAGCTTGGAAGTCGGTGGCTATACCTACATAAAAAGAAACAAAAACAAAGCCGCCGACTTTCAAGCTAAAGTTATTTTTTATTTTGTAGTTTTTGAAGGCGGTCATATTTTTTGTAAAAAAGCTTTTTTTCTTCAAAAATTAAACATTTATTTAAATTAGACCATTTACAAGCACTTTAGAATTGTCAAGGAGTCTGTCAGTTGCTCGTTTGAAGCTAGTTGCTCGTTCCAAAACAAAAAACTAAGAAAACCGATAAAGCTTACGCCACAGACACCACAACAAAACCTCAAGTAAGCCATCAAACATAGTTTACTTTTAAAGCACAAGAGGGAGGTCCGCTCGTAAACTAAAGATTGGTTACATTCAATTTGTAACCGACGCTGGCTGTCCCTAAGGTACAGATTCCGTGTTTTACGTTACACGGTCGCAGTATATATTGATGAGTTATTGCTGTAGGTCGGAAAAGTGACGAAAATGTATATTAATGTTGTACTTAGATGAAGAATTATTTATTGAGTGTGAGTTGGAGACGGTTGTAAATTATTGTATTTTTTTTTGTTTAACGATGATTATTTTAATTGAGTCATTTTTTTCCAGACTTATATTAGTTTCAAGTCCAGGTTTCCTCACGATGTTTTCCTTCACCGATGTCAGTAATGTCCAAGATAAACTTTAGAAAGTATATGAAATATGAATTGAAAAAGTAGTTGCCGGGTTCGGACCCAGGCAAGTGCCAAGGTATCTCATACATGAGGTTACAGGTTCGAGCTTGTATGCATGAGAGCCGGGCACCTTAACCACTGGGCTATACTTTCAGCAATTACCCCTTGAAACATAAAAGCAAACAAAAACAGACTGTCTCTAGCTTTTTATAAAATTGATATTATGTTGTATGTATCTTGTACTAAGAAAACATTTTTTTTTCCTTCTACGTATAATGAACTGTGCATCGTTAGGATATTTATTAGATATCGAATAGTTTCTACCTAATAAATTGTCTTACGAAGATTAATCTTAGAAGATTGATAGTGAAGGTCACTGGAAGAAAGGCAATAAAAAATAAATCATCTCATTCAACCTTCATCGTATCTCAAGGTCATGTGGCCTGCCCCGTTGGTTTCGTAGTCGCAAGACGACTGCTGAGCGTCGGATTTCTATTTCCAGGTCGAGCAAAATGTTATTTTGTTTTTAACCGACTTCTCCACCGATTGGCGAGCGATTATCAAAAATCTTTTTTTTATTTGAGCCGCAGGAGTTTGGAAGTTAGTGATGTGATGTGAATAATACTATATTTTTCAACACATGCTTGTAAAATACCTCTTATTGCACCACTTTTAAGTTGCGTAATTTTATTTAATTTTATTTGGGAAACAAACAATCATACACTGGGTGTTACATCTAGATACACAGTATGCTATAAGTAAATGTACAATCCACTACGTTTCCACATATCACTAGCTTATAGTAGATACAGTTTTGGTAAACAAGTAATAAGAATATAAAACAACAATACAATTTTTTGCTGTCTAATAGTTGAATAATGAAAAAAGGAAATAATTAAATTAAAAGTTTTGAGCAAGGCGCATAACAATTTGGTTTTTTAAATTTATGTTTAGATAGGGCAAATACATCGACGTAATGCAGCGTTTTACGCACTTGTGCTTTTACGTTATATTACATTATTATTGTAGCTCGGTAAACTACCTCACTTGTATACTTAGATACTAATAATAAATACTACCAGATACTTTTTGAAAGCGTTCAGAGAGTATTTATTTATTTATTTAAACTTTATGCAACAAAAGTACAAAGGCGGACTTAATGCCTTAGGCATTCTCTAACAGTCAACCAAAGGTGGTGAAGAGATAACATGGTAGGTGCAAGTTAAAATACGAGCGCTAAACAGCAAAATTAATATGAAAAAAATAAAATGAACACAAAGTATTTAACTAAATAAAATAAAGTGCACATAAGTACAAAATACTTAAAATACTTATGAGTATATAAAGAATAATATAATAATAATATCACTGATACGAGTGCCGAAACTGTGTCGGAACTGTGGCTTCACTGATATATGTGAATTAACCTTAAGAGTGATTTAAAAGAATTGTCACACTCGAAACATTGTTTAAAAGTAGTCTCAAGTTAGCTGCCTACCAAATATCTTGTTCGAGTGTACTGACTACTTTTCTCCTACAAGTGCAGTTCCAACCTGTACAAGCAACATACAAACATTTGAAACTACAGAGAGAGTCATAATTTCTCGAAACTTCCGAATGAAGTTGTAGAACATTGAAAAATTTCAGCGAACTGTAATACAAATGTCATTTCATTTGTTTTTAAGAAATTTTCAGTAGACATATTACTGCAATATTTTTGTTTCGAATCGGAACGATTTTACAGTTGCACTTGTGCAGTAAGGCGGCCGATACACGTGTAGAATATAGACTGCTTCGTGATCTAGTGGCCGCGACTGCTGAGCATGAGGTCTTGGGTTCGATTCCCAGGTCGGGCAAAATGTTAATGGGTTTTTCCATCAGGAAGTTCTCAGTAGCAGCCTCGGAGTCTGGATTTGTGCCCAGTTGATGGCAATAGGCTCGCCCCCTATTACATGAGACTGAAACATAACTGGCGAAATGTGGGTGTACTAATGTGTACACCCCTGCCTAATCCTTCGGGGATTACAGGCGTGATATTATATCATGTATTATGTTAATTCAATTTTATTTTGCCATAATTATTTTAAAAGATATCTGAAGCCCAATGCCTTATAACTAATCAATTTATCACTCTTTCTTGTTACAATAACCAAATTAATGTGAACCAACTCAGTAGTATACCCTTTCAAATAAAATATGTGGTCGCAATCTCATCTCAACGACAATAGTAGGTAAATAAATAAGAGATATTTTTGACTGAGATTAAAATGCGAACGTTTTAAAAACACGAGAACCACTGAGACTACTGTAAAAGATAATGAATGAACACCAACAACAATTATCATCAAAATGAATGCTGCCATACGTCTTCAAAATATAGAAAGCACACACAACAAAGCGCAACATTAATACTACTTATGTGATACATGCTACTTTACTAGAAAAGAAAGTCAGAAGGTCCATTTTCATCAAGATCTTTCTAACTTTTCAATAACTTTCCTTGTGACACATTGAATAAGTAAATAGCCACTATGAGAGACTATAGTTAAATATTTCGAAACGTATGATACACCTTAAACAGTCAGTCAGGAACTTCTCTTAAAATACAATAAATTTAAAATATTGTTTCTTTTTTTTCGCATGGTTATCTGGACAACGCTGTATACATCACTATTAATACCTATAATAAAGCTGAACCTTTTTGTTTGTTTGTTATGTCAGTTTAAATGCGCTAATTTCTGGAACTACCAGTCTTGATTGTAATAAATATATATAACATCACGCTACGACTACCAATATAAAAAAAAAAAACAAAATCACGAGCAAAGCTAGTAAATTTTACAATATTTTTGTTATCACACTCCAGTGGGTGATTCTTCTGCATCTATCTATTTATTGATCCTACGGTACGGCTGTGAGAAATTGATGCCATATATCAGTATGGTCCTTTGGAAAATATAAATAGCGGGATCATGTTCCTTACTTCCTTATGAGCCCGGGACTGAATGGGACAACCTGAATGGTAGCTGGGAATGTTATATTTTCAGCAACTTTGGAGAAGGAAACTAGAACATTTCGGTAAAAAAAAAAAACTAAAATTCAAAGGAGAAATATTATATGCCTGCCTCGTTGGTCTAGTGGTCGCAAGAGCGACTGCATTGCATGAGGTCTTGGGTTCGATTCCCAGGTCGGGCAAAGTGTTATTGGGTTTTTCCATCAGGAATTTCTCAGTAGCAGCCTCGGAGTCTGGATTTGTGCCCGGTTGATGGCAATAGGCTCGCCCCCTATTACATGGGACTAAAAACATCACTGGCGAAATGTGGGTGTATTAATGGATACACCTCTGCCTAACCCTTCGGGGAATACAGGCGTGATGTTATGTTTATGTAAATATTATATTGAAATGCTGTGTTTCTTATTTCTTTTAGTCTAAAGAGAAACAGTTGAATACCAGTATTTTACATTAAAGCGACTGCCTATTTTGACCTCCACAACCCAGTTACTGGGCATCACGATACCCCTTGGTAGGACTGGTTGTCAGATATTCGGGTATTTCATATTCGGGCACGCCGGTATAACCATACCAATTTCCAAGCTCCAGGCTGCTGAACTGCTGAAATGTTGAAAAAAACACTGCATTGAGAAATTCCAATATATAATAGAAAACCAATAACACTTTGCATGATCTGGGAATCGAAACAAGGGTTCCGCGCTCAGCCGTCGCACTTGCGACCACACGACCTACGGGGCAATAAGCACGACTATACCAAACTCATTAAATAGTTATTTTCTCAACAACTATTAACGTTTACAATGTTTACATGATCAGCAGAAAAATGTCTGAAATTTTTGACATGAACGTCGTTATCGAACCTTTGGCAATCTATACAAATAAATAAAATTGAAGTATATGTTTGTAGTGTCAAAATAACAAAAAATAATTGATGATTTGCTTAATTCTGATGTGATTTAAATAACAGTTTTTTGTAACGCGGTAAGTACCTACTTATATAAAAAAAAAACAAATTTTAAAACTTGTATTAGTCTGTCTGTTTGTTAGGGCAAACCTCCGAAATAGCTGGACCGATTTTTGCCGAAACTTTTACTGGTAAATAGCTGATGTCATAAAGAGTAACATAGGTTACATTTATTAAAAAAAAAATATAGATCTAGAGACATTCACGCGGACGGCGCCACGGAGATGCGCAAGTAACCAATTAAAAAAAATACACGCACCTTGTTAGTACTTTAGTGGACGTAAAAACATTTCTACTTAGATGGAAACGGTTATTCAAGTTTTTCTATACACATATTTTTGTCTTAAAAACTCTTACTTAGAACTTACTATGTTATTCATCTGTCAAAGTCAAACTTAAAAGTCAAAAATCTTTAATTTTAATTAAAAGGCGCTTTTGAACGTCATTTACAAGTGAAAAAAATATTGAATCTAGTTAACCATGACCGGTCATTGTGACTATCTTTGGGAGAGATATAATGATAACATAAAACATAACATCACGCCTGTAATCCCCGAAGGGTTAGGCAGAGGTGTACCCATTAGTACACCCACATTTCGCCAGTTATGTTTTTAGTCTCATGTAATAGGGGGCGAGCCTATTGCCATCAACCGAGCACAAATCCAGACTCCGAGGCTGCTACTGAGAAATTCCTGATGGAAAAACCCAATAACACTTTGCCCGACCTGGGAATTGAACCCAAGACCTCATGCACAGCAGTCGCGCTTGCGACCACTAGACCAACGAGGCAGATATAATGATGATGACGATTATTCAATGCATATTTCTTAAGATTACACTTAGGTCCACGTGAGCGAAGCCGGGCGCAGCCAGTGATCATGTGAATAGTAGTAACTTTTTGTGCACTTTTTGCGACTTTTACTTTGTCCTATCAAAGTAAACGCGTGGTTTTGATATTTCATAAAATATATGAGGGTCGTTCTCCAGTGAAATATTTTGCGAATATAAATGGAGTTTCTAATAATTTGTTCGCGATTGTTCGCCTGTGGGTTTTATTGCTGAAATTATTTTGATGAAGCGCTGTTTTTTAGTTGTTTAATATTAAGGCTCATTCAAAGATGTTATCATTGTTAAATTGTGATATATTTGTATAGGTAATATGTTGAAATATGCGTGGGATGGAACGCAAATTAATTCAGCTTATTGTTTTACTAGCTTCTAAAATAAATAAATTTCTAAATTACGTGAAATTACCCCATAGTCCTAAATTAATCCTTAGGGACACAAAAAGTAATAAAAATCCTATATGTTATTCCAGACTATATTCTATTTATCAAGATGGGATCATCCGTTCTGGCTTGATAAGTAACATACATCTATCCATGCGAACTTTCGCATTTATAATAAATAGTAAGTAGTACCTAATGAGTTATATTTAGTCTATCAAATCCACCCGTACCTAACTAATTTAGGTATTTCCAGATAGGAAGTAAATAAGTCTGGTCACAATATTAACAAAATACCTTACGTTGCACCACCCATTCATAAAGAGTTCCGTACCACCACACAATATTAAGATTGAACACAAAAAGACGAACATTTCTTGTATGGGGGGACTCTCTTTAATTTTTGACTTTATTTTATTTTTATAATTTGTTTGCACACTTACATACAGAGGGGCAGACAGACGGACGGATGGATGTGCTAGAGCAACAGGGCTCTGTTGGAACCCTAAAAAAACACACCTTTCGAAAACCACTATCGGCCTTACTTATCCAAAACAGTAACAAAAAAAACATACATAACATCACGCCTGTAACCTCCGAAGGGTTAGACAGAGGTGTACCCATTAGTACACCCACATTTCGCCAGTTATGTTTTTAGTCCCATGTAATAGGGGGCGAGCCTATTGCCATCAACCGGGCACAAATCCAGACTCCAAGGCTGCTACTGAGAAATTCCTGATGGAAAAGCCCAATGAAACTTTGCCCGACCTGGGAATCGAACCCAAGACCTCACGCACAGCAGTCGTGCTTGCGACCACAAAAAACATGCCGTATTAAAAAAAAACCGCCCTACTTCATTACCTAATGTCTCTTCACACACACATTAATAAAAAAACAAAGAGAATAAATACAGAAAGAAACATACGAAATCCCATTAGCTCGCGTTTTCCATTAAAACTGTGAACAAAAAACATGTTGTAAACTAAACAGAGCAACTAAATTATTGCTGGAGTTTGCTCAACACTCAACAGTGTTCACACTATGCGCGGATTTATTTGTAGGGCGACACACTATTGAAGCCTTTTGGGGATATTCGGATATTCAAATGGTAATTTATATAGATAGTTAGGGTATGGTTGTTTGTGTATGTGAGTATATGTGTTTGCAAACGCAACAACGAAGTGAAATCGAATGTGCGGCAAAGCTTTCTTAAAAAAATAAATAAGAAGGAAGTATACTCTCCCAACTAAATTTGGGTCACAGGCAGCCAATGGTGCCGATTCTCTTGGTCACAAACTAAACTAAAATTAAACTATTTCCATCTTTTTCTGTCCAATAAAACAAAAAAGAGACTAATGTAAATAAAAGCTGTCAAATTTAGTCAATCTGACACATCCATACTATTATAGTTGACATCTTAAAACGTATGGATTAAAAATACGGAAAAAAATTGACGTCGCTAACTTAGTTCTTTAATGTCACCGCCCTTTCCTTTCGTTGTATGTTAGTAAGAGAGGTCAGTTCTCTAAATTTAGTCTAGTTTGTGAACAAGGGAATCGGCACCAATGACAAAGGAGACTAACTAAGTACGCAGGAATTATTATTGTGAACAAGTGTGTGAAACAGGAGCACTCCCTGTTCCCTCCCTCTCATAGTTCGACGGGATGATAATACGCCACGTCGAAGGAGAGGTCAGATGCAAGACCCACGGCTTCAACGGCTTTGACTCTTTCCGAGGCACGAGAGTGTCACACCACCACTTTCGAACTTTGGGCTGCTACCAAACAAAATCCTAACGGAAAACCTTAACCTCACTATAACTGCCATTAATGACGGAAAAAGGATTGCAGTTATTACCTAGCTTATGCCTATAATATTTGGGTTACAATTTTGCGCCGCATCCTAATTAGGTGTCTAAAATAGAGAACTAAGTTACTTCTAATTACAAAAGGCAGTGAAAACCCCGCCAAATAGGGTCAGAGAAAAAAAAATATTATTGTTTATTTTTGCTAAAAGTACCAAGTAGGTAAACATTCATTATGGATTTAATAAAAAGCTGTCATTACAAACATACACTTCAAGCTTAATTAGATATTTGTACAAATGCAATTTGAAACTTGATTGACAATAGCTTAGTACCATAAAGATCAGCATTAGTTAGTAAAGAAGCTTTAAATCTCTTGAATGAACCCTTCCTTACCTATCATACATTTGTCCTTAACACCTATCACTACCTAGTTTACACGCGCACCCACTTCACAAAGATAGATGATCATAAAAACCATCTAAATCAAAGCCCCCTACTCACAATTCCTTTTACCTCATAAAAGACAAAAGTGGCATCGAGGCCCGATATATTATCTCAAAGGAGGAAATTTTCAATATATCCTGTTTCCCCACTCGGGTAAAGAAAACTGACAAATCATCTAAAATGGGAACACTGGGAATGTCCCGCAAATTGAAGACTCCTTGTCACATTATTCATCCCATATACATTTTTGGTCAGCGGTTTTTTCGTGTTAAAACGTATACCGTTTTCGAAACGTTTTAATAACTGTTAAAACCGTTTTAATAACCTTGATTTGTGTTGTGGTTGCTAAAATTTTGGAATTTATGGAGCGAGTTGTTCGTGAGTTCGTAATTAATGGTTTGGGGGGTACAAATAAGGATTTGGTTAGAAGGGGTAATGTTTTAACTGTATGGGGTCCTGATACTGTTTTATCGCGTTCCATGATTTATCGTTAAGATAACTTGTTTATTTATTTATTTAAACTTTATACAACAAAAAGGTACAAAGGCGGACTTAATGCCTTAAGATGCTCCCTCACCGGGAGCATTCACGTGTATTGTAACATTATAGATTCAACTTTGAGCATTACATTACAATAATACCTCCCTGACTAACGAGCATTTGCGTGTAATGTAACATATAGATTCAAATTTGAGCATTACATTGGAAGTGGAGCGCATTGATGTTACAAGTTGTATCAAGATATTACACATTGTATAATGATACAATGTGTAATATCTTGATACAAGGTGCGCATTGTAATGCTCGGTTCTCCTCCTTCACTGATGTAATGCTCAAATCTGTAACGTTACATTACACGCGAATGCTCCCGGTGAGGGAGCACCTTTAGACATTCTCTACAAGTCAACCAAAGGTGGCGAAGAGATAACATGACAGGTAGAAAAAATGTTGTTGTGAAGTTGTTATGTTGTTGTTATTGTCTTGTTGTTACATATCGTAACATACCAACTGTACGCACTGTTACAAGACAGTATTTAATACAATTTTGTTTTTGTAACTTAGCAGGGGTTCTGGTTGCAATCAACTTGCTGTTTTGCTACCTAGCATAAGTAACATGACGTAAACATAATGACATTTATAGGTACACTACGTACCTATAAATGTCATTATGTTTACGTCAACATGGCAATTTTTTCCGGAAAAAAAAAAGAAAATATTTTAGAAACGCTCGCAATCTAAACTTCTACTTCTCAAACAATCGCAATCTAAAATCAGTCTCAATCTGTAAAAAATCCCTCTAATTAACCTATATATTTTAACAATGATTGTCGCTGAGATGAGATGGCGACTAGATTTTGAATGTTTAAGTAAAATCCATGGAATAAGGCGTGATTTTATGTAGTATGTAGTAAAATTGTTATTCAGATCTCTTCAATAAAAACGTTGTAAGTTGTTCATTCTAAAAGAATATCGATGTCCAGTGACACTGCTGGAAAAGTTTTCAAATTACCATTATTTATTATTATTAATGCTACCACTTACTACTACTACTACCTATTTGTATTAGTACTACTTACTTTAATAATTTCTAATCCAGCTATTTGGTACCTGATGAAAAACAAACCCTCAAACAAATGCAACATTAACAGTGTTGTCCTGTAAAACCCTTCTGGCTTAACATGTCATATTAGCATGTCGATGAAGCAACCACGGTATCATGTCGGTGACGCGAACCCACATCTTCTGCCCCTGCCAAAAATCTCTAAACATGGCTAAAGCAATTCTCGCTTCAAAACATACAGTATCAAACAAGAATTTCCAGAAGTAACAAACGGTCAGTAAAAAATCCAATAAAAATATGATAAACCTATCAAACGCCAAGCTTGTGTACAAGCAAAATATTCTCCAACGTTCCCAGTTGTGATATCAGACGATATAGCCGACGACGCCAAACGTCGCGACACAAATTCCCTTTTTTATCCCCAAATTTCATCGACGATGTTTACAAGTGTTGTGCTTTGTTATCGATATGGGTTTGAGGAAATAATCGGCTAAAGGAGATGAATAGTCTATTATATAATCTTTATTGTGTGTATCAATGTGTTTTCCGGGAAAGGTCTCCATGGAGAATTTGCGTAGGTATATAATAATATAGAAAATGTGAGTCGGCTTATCCAATGATTTGTGAAATAATAATCGACTATTTGAGACTAAGCCCTTCAGTGTTTTTTAACTTACTGTAACATACGATCGAACAAGATATTTGGTTAACAGATAACAAAAAACATATTTCAACAATTTATCAAAAAATATATTTCTGCTAGATGATCTGCCATTCAATGCTATTTTTTGTTCACTTTCTTACCTTATGGTGCCTAAACATTTAGAGTAATTTAAAAGAATTGACACACTCGAAACATTGTTTAAAAGTAGTAGCAAGCTAGCTGCCAGTATGCCAAATGGCTTGTTTGACTGTAAATATATAGGTACACTACAGGCACGAACAATACTATAAATACCTAGGTTACTAATTCATTATTAAAAACAACTTTTCCCTAAATAATCTTTTAGCCCCAGTTAGGACGCCACCCAATTGTCAATTGTCAATTGGGTACAAATTCGATAAGTACTTGTAAAAATCTATTACGACTAGTTTTCAATACTTATTTAATAACATCCACTTGAGTGATGCCACGGTTCGAAAATAAAACTAAATAATATTTTTTATCGATAATTTATCAAGCCACACCACTAAATACGCAACCACTGTTCACTTATCGGACAACGCAGTGATTCATGGTCGCATTTAGCGCGAATTTTACGCTCCAGGGCTATTCTGTTATCCCGATAACTAGAAAACGTTTCACTTACAAATTCACCGGTAATGACCCACTGTAAACCTAATGGCGGCTATGTACCGGAAAATTCCAGTGACGGCCAGTTAACACCAGTATGCATCTCTTTCTGACGTACTCAATTATGTGCGAATGAAAGAGATGGATATTATTGCTGCAGAAAAATATTAAATCTTTATGCAAACAATAGGTGGTTCCTAATGCCGGGAATTGACGAATATTGGCTTGAAAATTGAAAAGGTTTTTTATTAAGGTTAAGCTGGTTTTAGTACCTATTGCTGAAACGTGCTTTGTTTGGGAATTAAGTGATTAGCCTAGTTGTTCTTTGTTTTATATAGCGCTAGAGTCATTACTGCCTATTTCCTCCTAAAGCTCTTTGTGTTCCAGGGCCGCGGTAACTCTTTCGAACAAATTCCGCAACCCTGGCAGGCACTGGCCCTAGCAGGCCCCATCTTCTATGCTGACATCTCTTTGAGGTGCGCGTGGAACGCAACGCGCCGTCGACTGGACGGACAGCAAACCACTCAATGCTCGCCGTCCGCAGGCCCGCGCCTGCGGTCTTCGGGAATCGCCGACTGTTGCCTGTCGCCTTTGCGGCAACTAGAGCGTAAAGTTTGCCTCTCCCTCACACGGCTCGCCTCCTCCATCGCTAGCATTACTGCTGCACTCTAACGCAATCACCAAATGAAAACAGAAACCTACCAACTGGCCTTTCTAAAAAAGTCACCCATCGTATTTTTTTTTAATGAAAGAAAAATAAATGCCTCTAATTAGTAACTGCCCAACAATTGTGAAACAAAATGAATACGATAGCCAGTTTCAATGGCCCTCGCATCGTAATGAGAACCGCAATTGTTTTCATTCAGTTCTTTTAAATTCTATGAGCGAGGAAATAACGTTCTTATTCATACGAAGTTGTCATTCATAACATGTGTGTTAAAAAAGCGGCGAATAGCGAATCGGACTCCCATACAAAGGGTTCTGTATAATCGTATAATAGCTAACACCACCTACAACCAGCGCCATGGGTTTTCGGGCCTTCGCACATGGACTACGGCATTATGCTGAGCGTCAGCCGTTTTGCGTGGTAGTGGCGCATATTTCTTACTTGTATTTTTAATTTTTTAGATTGAATACCAAATTGTTTTTATTTTGCTTTTGTGTTAATTTTTCTTTTATGTTATGTGTGTCATTTTCGCGTGAATAAATAGTTTTTCTTTCTTTCTTTGCAAATCCGTTTCTGGCATAGATGTGTCCCGCCTCTTTAATTTTGAACTTTATTTAATTTTAAATCTTTGTTGTTATAGCAGCCATAGTAATACACACTCCGTAAAAAAAATCTTCATTCTCTTCTTCTTCATTCTCTACGAAGGATAACGGAGACTTAGAAATAGGGTCCCAATAGCACCCTTCGGTCAGGAACCCTAGAAAATGTTATTTTTATACTATTTACAAAATTATTTATATTATAATAATCGCTTACCATAACATTATGACTCCGAAAGTGTAAATAACTTACCATTCAAATTAAGACTTTAAATCACGTAGATTTAAAATCCATTTTATAATATGAAGATTTTGTCGACGGTTCAAACGCTTACTTGCAAGAAATATATATATTTTTTTTTTGGACAAGTCCGCCATATTTGTTCCCACCCACTGCAACTCCTGAGAGCCAGAATCAACAGTGGAGGCCACCAGAAAAGCGTCGAGGCAATGAAGCTCGACGAGTCCGAACGCAACGAAATTAATCAGAAAATAATAGCGGAGGAGTAAGAGAAAAAAAAAAATCCACTTCCCTCCAAACAAGCAGGAGACTAATATCTAAAAATAATCTTATAAAAATTTCCTGTCACACACACTAATAAGTAGTATTCAGCTTGATTCACGCATATCAGTGAAGTCACAATTCTGGCACCGTCCCGTTTATTCTTTCATACATTCTCTATGATAGCGTTCTCAGTAAACTTGTCAGTGTCACTTCACTGATGTAGGTATGTGAATCAGCCTTTATACAGCTTCTATTAACCCTACATATACCAACGTTAACCCTCCATGCATCCTCAACTTTATTCTATCATATTTCGCTCTCTATACAGCATTTTAAAAAGAATTTGTTGCGGCCATTCCTATATTTTTTATTCTTCTACTTTATGTGGTAGCATTTCATTTTACGTCGTTCCAAGAAAATATTTCTGTGCGGAGTTTAAAGCGACGTTTCGTCCGTAAAGCTGGTCTTGTTCCGGGTAATGGAGCGGCTAATTTGTAATTAAATTTTGTGTGTGTCTTGCTGTTGCAGTTGGTTTGTTAAATGTATGGAGAATCGTGTGTGTTGGTTTTTAAAAAGTTGAAAGGGACAAGGTCAAGAAAAAAATTACAATGAATTCAGTAGATGATTGTAGATACCCTAGTGATGGAATGATTCGTCAGTTACATAATTTTACATCACGCCTATAATCCCCGAAGGGTTAGGCAGAAGTGTACACCCACATTCCGTCAGTTATTTTTAAGTCCCATGTAATAGGGGGCGAGCCTATTGCCATCAACTGAGCACAAATTCTTACACCGAGGCTGGTACTGAGAAATTCCTGATAGGAAAACCCAATAACACTGCTCGACCCGATAGGAATCAGACTCAAGATCTCATGCTCAGCAGTCACGCTTCACGCCCACTAGACCAACGAGACAGTAAGTAAAAAAAAACGAGACAAAAATAAACAAAAGCTAAATATAGATGACCTACTTTCTCTTCAATATCTTGATTCCCATTCTTTCGTCTGATTGTACTGATTATAGCGTCAAAGAGAACATGAAACCGAACAAACCCTTAATGTCTCATAAATTGAATTGTTTACAAAGAAAATACTTACTTGCATCCCCAAATGACACAGATAAATAATTTATGAAGCAAATTAGGTAAATATTTTCGCCTTTTCGAGATTTGAATTTGATCGCTATTTGACAGATAAGACAGAAAATCAATTTTTTGAATACTGGATTATAATTTCAACTTTAAAAAATACAAAGATAGATTTAATGTCTTAGGCATTCTCTACAAGTTAAAAGGTGGTGAAGGAATGACATGCCACGTGCAATTTTGTATACGTGAGGAAAAACAAAATTGGAAAAAAAATATTTAAAACAATACAAAATAATTAAAATTCTTTCAAATTCAAAGTCAAACTCAAAACATTTTTTTCAATTAGACCATTTACAGGCACTTTTAAATTGTCAAGGAGTCGTTCAGTTAGTCCGAAAGTTGAAGCTAGCTGCTCGTTTCAAAACAGAGTCTTTATATTTAGAGTTAATTTTTCAATAGTCAGATAACTTTTATCCAAAGAATAAATATGACAGATTGACATATTTTCTATACAAAAGCTGTCAAATCGCCGTTTATACCCCTCTGTTTCATCTGACGATTGAAAAATTAGCCCTTAGTCGCTATAAAGTAGTTTTTTACACATAATTAAAGATTCTATATTTATGAAAGCGAAATTTGCAGGTGGGTAGTTAATATTTATGTGAGAAACGTCATCTAAGATTTGATTACAATCTTCATGCGAACAAATAAATGTTGTGAGACTCATGAATTAATTTCTAAACTTTCCAAACCTCAACTTCTGCGTTTATCTCGCACATATAAATCAGAAGTAACACTCGCGATGATTAAAGGGCCGTCCTTTGAGATATCTTCCTTGAATATATAACTAAGTAATTTATTTGTCAAGAAAAAATACAAGAGAGGAGTACCGTCTGAAATGTAGGTACTTTACTTTCGTAGTCGTTTGCTTCAGTCTGACGTCTTACGGTAATACTTCTTTAAATAATTTTCATGTTTATATTTTGTATTCGTAAATTGGCAATTTATCAGGTGCCTTAACCAAAATCGGTCGAGAGTTAGAACATTTATTTCAATTAGACCAATTATTACAGGTACTTTTGAATTGTCACGGAGTCGGTCAGTTAGTCCGAAAGCTGAGGCTAGTTGTTCGTTCTAAAACGGAGATAGGCCTCTATGGAGAAGAACGAGCAAGAAACTCCACGGCACTCTTTTCATTTAGGTTTTTACAAAATACTGGTTACATTATTCTTATTGATTCTACATGAGAGAAAGCTTATCTCACTGTAGACTCGCCAAATACGTTGTGAAAGTTTTGAGAAAAGAAATTTATACTAATATTATAAATGCGAAAGTATGTCTGTCTGTCTGTTACCTCTTCAAGCTTAAACTGCTAAATCGATTTTGATGAAATTTGGCATGGAGATAGTTTAAGATCAGGGGAAGGACATAGAATAGCTTTTATCCCGGAAATCACCCCCTAAGGCGGTGAAATGGGGAGTGGAAGTTGGGATTGAAGAACGATATAAACAAGTTTGACGCGGACGCAGCCGCGAGCAAAAGCCAATGGTATATAAATATCAACTAGACATTAATTTACTAACAAATTAAAACAACATGAAACTACGAACCCCAAAATTCCCGCGTCCCCGACTCCCAAACGATGCAAATCTCCTAGCTAATCCATCTCAACCTTGCACCGACAAATTGAGAGGGTTATACTACTTAACCTAGCAGATTGAGAGATTATCTTTCCCGGAAGATATTATTTAAATTACCCTGAATAAAGGAAGATAATACTCGATGTGAAAATCGGATTTTGGAACTCAATATCGGCGAGTTAGGGTTGAGTTGTTTAAATATAATGGTAGATACAACTGTTGCGAGTATTCGAAGCGGAATTCTAGGTATTAGCTCATTATGCGGTTTTGCTAACGACGACGCCCGCGTGGAGGTCAAAAGAAGACAAAAATAACAACTTTTAATCCCAAATTCTATCCGACCAGGGGGCTTAGACAAAGTAACAATTTCAAAACGATAACGAAGTTATAAAAGACTAAAATGTATGGGATTGACTTCAATCGCGTTAAGTCACGTGGTCAATCGACATCGTTACCACAATTTGGTAGACAATGTTATAATTCATGAAGTAACGAATCGTTATCGTGTTTATGCCATACAAATGCGTAGACAAGCAGCGCTTTCAGTGACCATAGTCTTACATTGGCTATGAAATGTTTGTCGTTATCTCCAGAAACGATGACGAATTTAAACATCGTTTCGCTACGAAGCGATGTTACTTTGTCTAAGCCCCCTGCTTATACTGGTTTGTTACTTACTACATTCTGCCCGCGATAAGTCCGCGTGCAAGGCGATTATACCATAAAACACCGTATTATGGCAATAAGCAATAAGATCCTATGTAGGCGGCGCGTTGTTTTTCATGCGCACCTCAAAGAGACGTCAGCTTACAAGATGGGGCCTGCTAGGGCCAGTGCCTGCCAGGGTTGCGGATTTCGTTCGAAAGAGTTACCGCGGCGAACACAACAGGCATTAGGAGGAACACGGATGGGTTTTAGTCAGTAAAAGTCTGAGACTTCCTTTCGCTCCGCCTAGAGAGGAAGGAGACATTTAATGATTTCCAACCCATAAAAAAATAGGTTTCTAACACTGAAAACATTTTTGTAATTGAACCTAGTACTTCAAAAAAATAGCTTTTACAAATATAAAAGAAACAGGATTATTGGTATAAAGGTATTAGCTAACATCCACCTACACTTCACTTTGACATTTGAGAGGAAGGCCTAGCATACGCTATCGTAAAAGTATTTGATTCAAGACGATGTTCTACGTTTATTTTTGGTACGAGGTTAGTTTGAACGCCAAGTCAAAGTGAAAACCAAATCATTTATTTCAATTAGCCGCACGGGTCGATCCGTCAGGTTAAGCAACGCTTGCCGGGGTTGGTCCGTGGATGGGTGACCATCTTTACACACCGAGACTCCTCCGTGCCTCGGAAAGCACGTTAAGCCGTTGGTCCCGGCTGTCATACGTGGATCTTTGACAGTCGTTACGGGTCGTCAGAAGCCCGAAAGTCTGACAACCAGTCTTACCAAGGGGTATCATATTACCCAGTCACTGGGTTGTGGAGGTCAGATAGGCAGTCGCTCCATGTAAAATACTGGTATTCAGCTGCATCCGGTTAGACTGGAAGCCGACCCCAACGTAGTTGGGAAAAGGCTAGGCAGATGAGGCCATTAAAAGGCTCTTTTGAACGTCATATACAAGAAAAGAAAATTGAATTTAATCTAGTTGCCCCTTCCCAAAAATATTTTTGTATTGAGAAAAATGGGCAAGAAACTCTATACGTACTCTTTTAAAATCAATGTTTTACAATATTCGTATACAGAATCATACATAATTACACGTGAATACAATGTACCTTATATAAAAACTACTAACTATATCATAACATGCAAAAGGATTTTATATCACAAATAAGGAATTGACTAGGCTACTTATTATTCTGCGACTGCGTCTACGTCCGTGATAACCGACATTTTCGCGGACAAAGTCGCGAACAAAACCTAGTTTTTTTTTTGAGGTGGTAAAAATCATCAAATGAGTGAATGAGTGAATCATCAAGGGACTGTCAGTCTTTTAAGAGTACTACTAAAAAACCACCCAGTTCCTTCTGTTGCCCTTTACGTTCCGGGGCCACGGTATGCTGTTAAGACGACCCACAACCCCGGCAGGCGAGCAAAATCTAGTTATCAATAAATTAACCGAATTCAAGTGACATTTACTCATGCTAGGCCATAGGATAACAATTTTAAGCATCTTATCATGATCCGGTCAGAATAGAAAATGAGGTAACTTGTTGTACCAAGCGTGGTAGGCGTTACGTAGGAAGAGTGTAGGCGGTGCCTAACTGAGAGGTTAAAGCTGCCAGTCCACCAGACCTGTGCGTAGTAGCTGAGTGGTGATGTTAAAGGAATATGACCCGGGTGGTTTCACCCGGACCAGCATGGTGGAATGCTCCGGTTTCCTCAGAATCACATGGTAATGAACATAATTGTTGTAACATGTTCAACTGTTTACTATGGACTCAAATCACATACCTACGTGACATAGACGGCTTTTTTTACTAATTTAGGACCTTTAACTACTAAACTAAGAAATTCTAAATCGGAGGCGCTGAAATTATATTCGCTTATTTAATAATATCGATCGTATCATACATTTTGATCTTGGAAATGCAATGTGTAAGTACATGTATGAGACATTTTTCTTAAAGGATACCTTTTCAGGTATCTTATCATGTAAATACGACTGCATATTGTATGGTAAAAGATTGCCCGTCGATGTACCTTCCATCGTGTACTATGGTAAGATATGCTATAAAAATGTACTTTGCACATATGAAAAAACTTCTTTGAACTCACCAAAGCTAAGATACGTTATAAAAATCAAATGGTCCTTTTGCTTGATATTATTCTCATCCATAGCTAGCATCCATAGCTTTCAAATTTCTAGTGGAAGGGCAACCTTATGTTTAAACTTAGCGAGTTAAAATAGTGCGTGGGAGTTAATGAGTTGCTGCAGCTGGTGACGTCACTTTACTAAATGTTCGGTCGAGTGGAGTTTTTAAATATCTCTTTTATCCAGTGACTTTATTTATTTACTATTTATTTATAAAGGCTTACCAACTAAGACACATACAGACAATCTTAACAATATAACAAGCAACAGTTAATGTTTGCCTTAAATTACAGGTAGGCACAACATTATTGACGACGACGATGATTGACGCCGACGACGACGACAACGATGACGACGTTGATTTTTTTACTTTGTTTGTTTATTACGCTTTCAGGGCTAAACTACTCAACTGATTTTAATGAAATTTGGTACAGACTAAGCTTGAACTCCATGGAAGGACATAGACTAATTTTTAATCCGCGACTTTGTCTGCAGCCGCGGTAAGCGACATTCACCAGGACGAAGTTATAATACCTATATCTACTGCGTTCTTGGCTAGTCTCCATTCGGATTGGACACCGTGACCAAACTCTGACTACGTGTGGGGTCGTATGACTTTACTGACCACACGATAAAGAAGAAGACTGTGACCAGATTTTAGTGCGCAGGACACTATTATTAGTATTAATTATTCAGATGAGGCTTTCTTCACCCACCCCAAACGGAGTGCCAGTGTGGAGCACCATCACAGGACATGCGTCACCTCCTTAGTTGCCCGTCGTGCTCTACCACATGCACCATCCAAGACCTTAATAAGGCCAATGACAGAGCTGTACAGGTTGCTCAATATTGGCCGGATAAAATTTGAGTCAATTGACGCGAGAAGAAGAAGAAGAAGATTCAGATGGCAAACGTCTAAGCTGACTACAGGCCTCCCCCAAATATCACTTTAACTATCTGACCTGTGGGGTCCCTACATAGAGCATTATTTACCTTACTGTTTTTGTAATAAGTATCAAAACTGGAAAATGTTATCCCAAAAATATCTCACAATATTTTATCCTAATTACAAGTTTGAACAGTTTCTGAGCACTGAAGGACACTATACTAGACCAATTAGCGCCAAAACTTAATTGTGCTATAGAAACTTTGGCCACTGCACTTCGGAAGTAGGTCAAATATGACAATAGCCTACATGCACTATTCAAGAACTGAGTTCACAAGTTCAAAACTTATTCTTAGATTTTCTCCGTAATTATAATGAGTTAGTTGAGAAACCGCAAAGGACAAAATCCTATACAACTTTGCCCAAATATGTACTTCGAGGTACACATGCACCAAATCGTAGAGAAAAAATAGAGGAATTCGAAAATAATTTTATTTTTATTCATAAATCAAAAATCATAAATTTAATAAATTATTAAAATAACCAGTATTATTACAATTAAAACATGAGGCAACATTGCATGTACGATTGTGTTTTAATTTGTTGTCACGCGGGTTGACATTTAGTAAATGTCATTTTGTTTTGCTTTTGTTGACACTTGACACGTGTCATTCCGTTTGTTAATGCGTTTCGGGGTACTCGTCTGTCAACTTGTCAGTTTTTTTTAAGTGCTTATTTAATAGAGTGCCAAAATGGCGTGCTTTTTATTACAATTAAAAGATTTTATTCTCTTCCCCGGGCAACTATATAAATAATTTAAGAGTGCAATATTATTCGGTGTAATCTAATGTATTTTATGCCACTAAGTGTACCTTCTGTACAAAATTGGGCAGATACTGTTGATCTCCTTTTATATGTTTTTTATTTCTATCTTGTGTAGCGCAGCAGCCAATCACTCAACTACTACGCCAACAGTGTGTCTTACGATAATTCGTAGTTATTGTGAAATCGTGCCTCGTTGGTCTAGTGGTCGCTAAGCGCGGCTGCTGAGCATGAGGTTTTGGGTTCGATTCCCAGGTCGGACAAAGCGTTATTGAGTTTTTCCATCAGGAATTTCTCAGTAGAAGCCTCTAAGTCTGGATTTGTGCCCAATTGATGGCAATAGGCTTGCCCCCTATTACATGGGACTAAAAACATAACTGGTGAAATGTGGGTGTACTAATGGGTACACCTCGGAATTACAGGCGTGATGTTATGTTTTTAGAAATTTCTCAGTAAAACAGCCTCGGAGTCTGGATTTGTGTTCCGTTCATTGGCAATAGGGTCGCCCCCTATTCCGTGGGCCATACATAAATATAACTAACGAAATATGTCAGGTGATGGTGATGAGGTGTACTAATAGGTACACCTCTGCCTAACACTTGGGGAATTACAGGCGTGATGTTATGTTCTGATGTTATGTGATATCGTGTTTAAACGTCGGACAGGGTAGCAAAATACCAAAATAGAGGCATATTCTGATGAAAAAGTAAGAACAGTAGACACCGTGCAACTTGCATTACGAATAAGGACAAAATTGAAAAAACAAGAAATCTTATCTTTTCTTTCTTTTCTTATCTCACATAACTGGCGAAATGTGGGTGTACTAATGGGTACACCTCTGCCTAACCCTTCGGGGATTACAGGCGTGATGTTATGTTATGTTATGTTAAGAAATCTTAAATATCTTGGCACATGGAAGCGACCGTACTTCAATTTCTTATGAACTAACGGAATGCTGAGACCCAAAAGTAATTCAATTGACATGGAATCGGTCCAATTCTACTTAAATAAATTTAACATTGCTATAACTTGCTATCTGATTATGTTCGGTAAAGTTTTAGACGAGATGTGCCAAAGGAATTTGGCGTTCGTTTTAGATTACCTACTTAAAAACAATCGTAGATGTAAATTTAGTATCCTTATCCTTAGAGTGGTCACAGACGTTAGGATATACTTGCACAAGTTTAGACTTGCACAAGTCCATGACAGCCGCTGTAGCCACAAATGCTTTAGATACTTGCCCTAATTTACCGGAATTTAACATGGCAAATGTGTACTTTTTTTTGTTTTTTTTTTTGGATCTCCAACAAAAGATATTACACAAAAAGTGAAAAACAAATAGGTAATAGTCAACATTACACATGTTAATGCATAATTGTGCATGTCCAAATTGCAAACACAAATAAGCTGACGCAATCGCAAATTCGCTGTAGTTTTAAATTCATCATCATCTGCCTAGCCTTTTCCCAACTATGTTGGGGTCGGCTTCCAGTCTAACCGGATGCAGCTGAATACCAGTATTTTACATGGAGCGACTGCCTATCTGACCTCCAGAACCCAGTTACTGGGTAATACGATACCCCTAGGAAGACTGGATGTCAGACTCAAAAAAAAAAAAACATATTCCTCCCTTCAAAATGTAGATGCGATCCACCCTTTCCCCTCGGAGTCTTCATCGAGCGACGCCCCAAGCCGAGGTCTGTCCCCATAAATGGTGCCCTTAAAGTATAGTCGCTGAGTTTATAAATTGTATGCCCTAACTGGCGGCCTTTATTTATAAACACACTACAGAAAAATCCGGTTGAACAGCCAGACAACATAATAGATGCTATTATTGAAAAAAAAACATTCATTGGGCAGTAGCACTTGGTACGTATTGAAGTCTTTTATTTAGTTATATCGCCCTGACATTCGTATAATTGTTATTGGATTAATACGCTCGTACTGTGTAAAACATTTTTTAAGAGTGCGTATGGTATTTCTCTCTCATTCTTCTCTATACGAAAAAACCTTTCGGAATGGGCAACTTTTATTTTTGTAAATGACATTCAAAACTGTCTTTGACTTCATAACCCACACACAAACACATCTATGAAACATAAGCAACTTTCAACTCTATTCATTATAACATACATAACATCACGCCTGTAACCCCCGAAGGGTTAGGCAGAGGTGTACGTGTATTAGTACACCCACATTTCGCCAGTTATAGTTTTTAGTCCCAGGTTATAGGGGGCGAGCCTATTGCCATAAACCGGGCACAATTCCAGACTCCGAGGCTTCTACTGAGAAATTCCTGATGGAAAAACCCAATAACACTTTGCCCGACCTGGGAATCGAACCCAAGACCTCATGCACAGCAGTCGCGCTTGCGACCACTAGACCAACGAGGCAGTCTATTCATTACACTCCAAACTATTTATCTTTATTTCTTCAAACACGACCAGACCAGACTGCTAAAATTCTTATAAATATAAAAACACGCAAAGCAAACCATGTCTTGCATCTTGTCGAAATATCTCACGACATGAGCAACAGCAATACACTTAGCGGAATGTCTGGTGCTCAACGAAGTGAATTGGACGGTAAGTACACACTTTGTGAAAGTGAAGACTTTTGGCCGAATTCGAAAGAAACAAATGCCTGAACTGTTTGAAGTTGTATGAGAGGTTTTTAATGATAATTACTGTAATATGACGTGTTTCTAAAGTAGATCATAATCATGTCTTATTACTATAATTCTGTATGCAAAATACTAGACTGCCTCGTTGGTTTAGTGGTCGTAAAGCGCAACTGGTGAATAGGTCGGACAAAGTGTTATTGAGATTTTCATCAGGAATTTTTCAGTAGCAGCATCGGAGTCTGGATTTATGCCTAGTAGATGGTAATATGCTCGCCGCCTAAAACATGATCCTTAAATATAACTGGCGAATTGGGGGTGTACTAATCGAGTACACCTCTGCCTAACCCTTCGGGAATTCCAGGCGTGATGTTATGTTATGAAAATACGTATACTTCCCGTTTTATTAAATTACGTAATAATAATTTAAATAAGCCTTTAGCACTCACAGCTTCCTACAAGTGTAAAAAATTTCAGAATCAAACAGTAATTCAAGAGATAAACGCATTCAAACAAAAAGAAAGTCTACAGCTTAATAATATTAAAAAATGTAGATAACAATAACACAAAAAAAAACTTGAGCAACAACTTAAAAAAAGTTTCTATTTATCCTCCCAAGGGTTCAATAACCCGCTAAGTACATTAAACTCAATAAAATCAAAAGTTTTATCTACGCATATTTTATCGTTCGCTGTGAGCCATTTAAATAAACAGATTTTATAATGAGACGCGTTGAAGGTTCATAAGCAAAAGTACATGCAATTCAACTCATTTAAATGCACAATTTAAATAAATTATGTTGCTACTTGCTTTAGGTTTTTAGATTATGTTAACATGGATAAGTAACATCTTATAATCTCTTAAGCAATATTTTATTGTAAATTAATATAAAATATAACTTGTTATGTCGAAATTAACTTCTTAAAAAATTGAAAAATTTTAATGATGAGAAATGTTTTTTTTGTTTAATAATACTCAAATATACGTACTATTAGCTTTTGTCCGTAACTTCGCCTGCGTAAATTTCTTGGGGTTTAAACTAAACCCGTACCAAATTTCATTAAAACCGGTTCAGTGGTTTAGTCGTGGAAGCGTAATAGACAGAAAAACAGAGTTACTTTCACATTTATAATATTAGTAGGGATTGTTAAAGACAGTTATACATTATTAGCTTCTGCCCGCGACTTCGTCCGCATAAATATCGGTCCCCCGTTTGATCCCTTTATGGGGCCTATGGTAAAATCGTTTCTTACCGAATGTCTACTAACTATAAACTACCTCCCTGCCTTTCAACTTTATAATACGTGAAGCGGCTTTCAATATTTGGTGATGAGTAAGTGAATGAGTGAGTGACCTTTCACTTTTACCAAACACTTTCCATGAACCTCAACTACAGTCAAATGTGTTAAAATTTAAACATTATAGATGTTTCATTTTGTGCACCTGACAAAAGTTATAGCCCACTTATGTTCCCTATCCACATTTTCTCTAATCTAAGCACAGACCATTATCCTTTTTGTAATCGCTATAATTTAGGTCGACAATTCGGGTCACCTTCAGTCGTTTTAGGTCTTTGCCCGATTTAAGCCAAGTTTTGTGTTGACTCTTAACACCACACGATAAGGCTTAAAATGATTACAGCTGTTGTAGGAATTATCAAGGATATAGCGCTTAGAGGTCTAGATTCTTCTTTGTTGTGGAGAATTATTGGATTATTTTTGGTATAGTGGGTATCGTGTTACTCAGTAACTGAGTTGTGGAGGTCAGATGGGCTGTCGCTCTGTGTAAAATATAATAGGAGTTATGCTGCTAGGCTACTATGAAAGCAGGCCTGCTTGGTAGATAAATGATGATAAGTTTATAGCTTTATTTTTTAGAAGAAGTGTGTGAATGTGCCTACTGCCTATGTGTGTACTACCACGTTGGTCTAGTGGTCGTAAAGCGCGACTGCTGAGCATGAGGTCTAAAGTTCTATTCTCAGGTCGGGTAAGGTGTGATTGGGTTTTCCATTAGGAATTTCTCAGTAGCAGCTTCGGAGTTTAGATTTTTGCCCAGTTGATGGCAATACGGCAGCTTCCCAACAGTGAAAGAATTTTTCAAATTGATTCAGTAGTTTCGGAGCCTATTCAATGCAAACGAACAATCAAATCTTTTCTCTTTAAAATATTATTATATATAGATAGATATAGATTATATAGTATAGATAAAGCAAATATAAATGTTATTTTACAGTCATTTGAAAGTTCATCTGATTTTCTGCACTAAAATGTTTCTTTAAAAAAGTTATGACTCAGAATCCTACCCAATTAAAGAGTCTACGGACTATACTGTATCTTACCATGACTGTGCTAGGAACGTGTCAGGCAAAAAAAATATTCTTTGTATTTAAAGTATGAGTCTATGCCCACTAGATCATTCCGTCACCGAACAACACGGTCGTGTGTCATGCATTCGCAGTTGATACCCTTTTAATATGTTATAGTAATACAGTAATCGTGTCATGTTTATTTCCGTCCCTAATACGGTCATAGCACGGTCATGGTACGGTACGGTGTAGTAAGCAGACATCTTTAAGCTACATAATTCCGCGTTAGAATTGAAATTGACAAAATGAATTTAATATCGTTCCATGTTCGATAAATTCGTAGCTGCTACGGCAGCGTAGCAGGCGTAGCGATGAGATACGCTACGCCGTAGCAGTTTTTTTTATTGAAAGCTGGTCTGCACCTTGCTTGGCTTGTGATAGTAATATCATCTTACTTGTAGACTTACTATTAACTAAGCAAACATAGGATAAAGATCTATAGACAATTTATAGTGATCTCAGGTTTCAGGTCTTTAAGTATTAAAATACATACATACATTAAATAGTTTAAAATACATACATACATAAACTCACGCCTATTCCCATGGGGGTAGACAGAAACCACTGAACGCCACCTGCTACGATCCTTGCATACTCCTTTCGCCTCGTCCACGTCCATATATCTGGTTATACACTAGCTTTTGCCTGCGAGTTCAGCCGCATCAAACCCACGGGAACCGGACATTTTTCCGGAATAAAAAGCAGCCTATATGCTATTCTAGCCTATAATCTATCTATGTGCCAAATTTCATCCAGATCTGTTCAGCCGTTTTGCCGTGATTGAGTAACAAACATTCATCCACACAAACATTCGCATTTATAACAGTAGTAAGTTTTACCTGCATTATACCTTCAATTCAACAGTTGCGGAATAGTTTATCCATTATATTTCCTCATTTACATAAAACTTTGTAACAAGTCGTCAAACTAAACGAAGCCAACTAACATATTTTTTTAGACGGCAACACTGTGGAATGTTTTAATCAAGTACTACAATGGTAGCATGTAAATGAACAAACATAAAATTTAACCTCCATAGTAAACTTTTAAAGTTCTCGCGAAACAAAGAATGCTTTTAGTGAATGGTTTGAAAAATGGCTTAACATCGTCCACGTTGATGTAAAATGTTACTGGAAGGGTTTATATTTATTTATTTTATTTTATTTATTCACAAACAACCAATTTATACTTACGGTGTGCACCAGACGTACAATTAGTTATTGGCTAATTATAATACTTATATCTTAATTGAGAAATTATAATATATATCGGCGCAAGTGCATTATTTAAAGAATCTCGTCAACTATATAAGATGCAGCTACATCAACGAATTATTAGATTAAGAGTTGATTACAATTATGATCACGAATTAATTGTTTAAAAACACAAATTATGTTAATTTTATTATTGATGATTAATTAATTATAATTGCATTGTTAAATTAATTATCAGTTTATTTACTCCAAAAGATTGTAAAAATAATCATTTATTTACAAAGTTTGAATCCTAACCTAAAAACTCAAACACGTGCGCCGAGCACGTGGTTAGTGTCTATAAATACAGGCGACAGCCACAGAGCGGCTCAGTTGCGCACGAGCCGTCGGACGGAACACATCTCTGTGAGTCATATTAATTTGTCGTACTTCACCACCTATTTATTTTTTATCTCTCTCTACTTTATATATTTTGTTTGTATGTATGTATGTATATATGTATGTATTTATTTTTATATTTTAATATCGAAATTTTTCTGTATTTTCTGCACCTACTATGTTTTGTCTCTGCATCACCCTAAGGTAGACTGATAGAAAATGCCCAAGGCTTAAGTCCACCTTTGTACAGTGTATTTTTTACATGAGCATAAAGTTTAAATAAATAAATATACTGTCGTCGTTATACTGATTGTTACGTCACTAAATTTTTGAGTTCTTTTTCTGATTTTTTTTACACTTTCGTGTACAAATTTGCATGTAATCTGTTCACCGCCTTTGTTTAACTGGTAGAGAATGCATATGGCATTAAGTTCACTTTTGTACTTTTTTAAAAATTGTTTTACTGTCTTATCTGTCAAATAGCGATCAAATTCAAATTTCGAAAAGGCGAAAATATTTATCTAACTTCATAAATTATTTATCTGTGTCATTTGGGGATGCAAGTAAGTATTTTCTTTGAAAACAATTCAATTTATAAGACATTAAGGGTTTGTTCGGTTTCATGTTCTCTTTGACGCTATAATCAGGACAATCAGACGAAAGAATGGGAATCAAGATATTGAAGAGAAAGTAGGTCATCTATATTTAGCTTTTGTTTTTTTTTGTCTCGTTTTTTTTACTTACTGTCTCGTTGGTCTCCTGTGTGTTGTAGCATGTTATTATATAATCTATATTATTCCTCATGAATCTATCTATCACATACATAAGAATTTTTCAAATCCAACTAGTATTTTCAGATGTTAGCGTATTTAAACAAACAATAAAAAATCTTCGACTGCCTCGTTGGTCTAGTGGTCGCAAGCGCGACTGCTGTGCATGAGGTCTTGGGTTCGATTCCCAGGCCGGGCAAAGTGTTATTGGATTTTCCTATCAGGAATTTCTCTACACGCCGCTCACTCAAACATCTGAACTCCACACTCACAACACCACGCCACACTGCGTAAGCGGCGCGCCGAGTTAACACGGGCGTCGCACGACCGCAGCGCACACACTCGAGAACTCCACACGCATACAAACACACATATGCCAACCCATCGAGCGACGTACACACACCATCAAATCGCTCGCCACACACTACGACGTCCCGCCCCCTGCTGCGCTATCGGCTAGACCTGATTACGTAGTAGCGGGGCGCGGTCAGCTTCCATCGTGGGTGAGCGCCAACCGAAACCGGCGCCCTTGTTGCTGGATCGACCTTTGCTGGGTCACCAGGGATCTCACCCGGCAGGGGTCTGGTCGCACGGGCGCCGTGAAGAACTTAGGGCGCTCCCACGATCACACACCACAGACACTGACGGGCGCCGGGGGCAGGAGCCCCCCGAAAGCGCCTAGGTGCAAACATGCCCCCCCCCCTCCTCACCGGGAGAGGGGCGGCAAACCCAACGCTCGGTCCCTATTTCTAGGGACCGCGAACCCGATACCTCGGGCGAGGGGCAAACAGCCCCGTTACCGATTCCTCGCGCCCCACTCTGGGGCGATGAGACGACCACCGACTGAAGCGGCTCAGTTGCGCACGAGCCGTCGGACGGAACACATCTCTGTGAGTCATATTTATACTGTCGTCGTTATACTGATTGTTACGTCACTAAATAAAAGTTATTCGAAGTGTAGAAAGTGGTGTATTTGAAGAAGATGGAAAATAACCAATAGTGTGATGTCAGCAATGCTGACGTCACTCTTTTTAAAAACAACCATGGCGCCGACCATCCGTCATATATTATTATTCGGTTATAATATAATTTAGGTTAGGCGGAAGTGCACCCATTAGTACACCCACATTTCGCCTGTTATTTTTTAGTCCCAAGTAATAGGAGGCACACGGTGGAGCATACGGTGCAGGACTGCCCCGCTTGGGCAGACCACCGCCGTGTCCTCACGGAGGCGATAGGCGGCGGCGACCTCTCGCGTCCGGACCTGGTTCAGGCCATGCTCCGGAGCGAGAGGGAATGGGATGCAGTCACCTCCTTCTGCGAAGCAGTAATGCTAGCGAAGGAGGAGGCGGGCCGCGTGAGGGAGAGAACCACCTCACGCCCCAGTCGCCGCGGGAGACACCCAGGGCGTCGGACGTCGCGAGGCGACATCCGGCCACCGTAGGCGCGGGCTTGCGGACGGCGAGTAATGGGTAGCTCACCGTCCGATCAAGGACCAGGCCCGGGTCGACGGCGCGTTCTGTTCGCGCGCGCCTCAAAGAGCTGTCAGCACAGGGACGGGGCTTCCAACGGGGCCAACGCCTGCCGGGGTTGCGGGACGTCTTAACAGGATACCGTGGCCCCGGAACGTAAAGGGCAACAGAAGGAACAGGGTGGTTTTTTAGTCAGTAAAAGTCTGACAGTCCCTTCCGCCCCACCCAGGGCGGAAGGAGTCATTTGATGATTTTTAACACCTCAAAAAAAAAAAAAAAAGTAATAGGAGGCGAGCCTGTTACCATCAACCGGGCACAACTCATCCAGACTTCGAGGCTGCTACTGAGAAATTCCTGATGGAAATACCCTATAACACTTCGCCTATCCTGGAAATTGAACCCAAAATCTCATGCTCAGCAGTCTCACTTTGCTGGTTTTAAACCTATGTACCTTGCTTAAGCGTAGGAAGTTTCAATAAATTCGGTTTATTCATTTAAAAAATAAAGCACTTGAAAGTTTGTATCAAATTCCGTACGGCGTATAGGTTCATTACGATTCGAATATTATATATTTATTATGCGGATCTTGTAGAAACTAGAACTAATTTCCGTGCATTCAAGCGTTTTTGCCGTACCTATTACTAGAATCAAAAGTAACAGCTTACATTAAATTAATGGGTCCTACCCATTAATTTAATATTAATTGCAATCCGTGGTGCTTGGCAATCTGGGCTTCTCCCAGTTGAAAACATTCCTTTGAGCTTATTGGCCTCGTTTTGTTCTGTCTCCTGCTTGTTTGAGGGAAGTGGAAATTATATTTTTTCTTACTCCTCCGCTATTATTTTCTGATTAATTTCGTTACGGGACCCAAGACAGTTAATCTTTTCTCTGGGACTCGTCGAGCTTCATTGCCTCGGCGCTTTTCTGGTGGCCTCCACTGTTGATTCTGGCTTTCAGGAGTTGCAGTGGTTAAGAACAGTGTGGCAGGCTTGTCCCAAATAAATAAAAACGTTATCTGAACAAAAGAAAATGTATTTCGCCGAGATTCGCATCTAGTACTACTATATCTTCGTGTGACAGTTTTTAATAACGGGACATTATGAGAGAAGACACGATGACGGGCTGCGTTTGTTTCACAAAAGGCTTCTAAGTGAATATCATAATCACACCCGCTCACAAGTCGCGCTTGATGAGTTATTATCACGCAGATGTTGAGGAAATGAAACAGAGATATATTTTTTCTTTACTGATATTTGGTACGAGGTCTGATAGACAGTCGCTTCATGACGAGTGCTGTCAGTTGGGATTGGTTATCTCTTAACTGCTATGGCTTTATTTTTAATATTTTTAATACTGTTTTATATTAATTGTTTTAACGTAACTAGCGAAATGTGGGTGTACTAATGGGTACACCTCTGGTTATGTGAGGTCGTTTTGATAGACCCAATCTCAATTATTAAAGGAGCAAACCGCAAACAAAATTTTTCTACCAACAATGTTCGCAAAACCCAACAAAGTATAATATAAAAACAGCTATTTTAAAACTCAGACACTTTTCAAGCTGCATCGCAAATCCGAGTCACAACCCTTTCATATATCATGCTGCATCCAGCTTTAACCGACTTTCGCGAGGGAATAAATGAGTTTAGCCATGATATGCACTTTGCTTACTTCTTTGTGTTTATATCTGAATTTTATGTTCAACCAGCTTTTGCCCGCGCCTTCGTCCGCGTAAAATTTGAACGTAGAGATTGAATAATAATAGAATTAATTCGCTTTGAGTGCCGTTTTACGCAAAATGGCGATTATTTGTAATTCTTAAATAATTTATTTAAAAAATCTAAATAATATTAAAATTATAAAATAACTGTTCTAAGTTTTTTTGTTACTTGTTTTGTCATCATGCCTATTATTTAAATATGCTAAAATGTGATCTACACTAATATTATAAAGAGGAAAAATTTGTATTTTTGTTTGTTTGTTAGTAATGGATAAACTCAAAAACTACTGGACCGATTTTAAAAATTCTTTCACCATTAGTAAGCTACATTATCTGCGAGTAACATAGGCTATATTTTATTGTATTTTTGCGCGGACGAAGTCGCGTGCAGAAGCTAGTATATTATATTATTATCTAATAATATTTATTTATACGTTTTCTTCCTTTTATATACCCTGCCACTATCATTTTTTGATTTTTCTTACTAGGAAAAAATATAAGAAGGTACCTACTTATTTTACAGTATAAGTACTTTGATATTGGTGGCACTATGATGGCACAACACATGAATCGGCACTTGTTTGTACACTTGCATCCGGAGCAGACAGTCAACGATCTTGTAACTATTCGCGCTGAGATGACATTGTGGGCCACGAGGTTTGCGATTTGAATGAAATTTAGAAGTATTTGATACAATAGCCATTTTTGAAGTCGATTCGTGATTTGATAATTTCTTTTTTAAAACACAAGATTACAGTCAGGTCACACCGCGTTTTTTTAGATTAATTGTTAATCCATTCCTTTATTAATTTAATTTGTTCGCAAACAATTAACATTGTGTCTGAATGTCTTAGAAACAACAACACTCATATTAATTACACACAATAAAATGAATTAATAGGAACACTATTAGCAGCCAAATATTGTCCCGAAAAGGCGCAAGGCAAAAGTCGGAGAAATTACCGGACTCCCGACTTATGGTAGCAGGAGGAATTGTGGGGTTTTAGTCGGTATGAGTCCGACATTACCCTCCATTATCCCTAGACGTAAGGCGTCCATAAAGATTTCAAATTACTATAAGTCCCGGTGCCCGTTTTTTTGGGTTGGTAAAAATCATCATATGAGTCCTTCCAACCTGGGTGGGGCAGAAGGGACTGTCAGACTTTTACTGACTAAAAAAAAACCCTGTTCCTTCTATAGCCCATTGCGTTCCGGGCCCGGACGTCCCGCGACTCCGGGTCCTGGTGCCCTTACAATGTTCCTTCACCAATGAATTACTTCGGGATGTATATGCTAATGTCGCGATGATCTTTGATAGAAAAGTTTTTCTTTCTTTTCTTTCTTTCTTTGTAGGATACGTTTGTAGTTTGCATATGGCGCAATAGATACCTCCACAGGTTATTTCATGGCCACACGATATTCATGTTATGCATAACATAACCGGTCAACACGATAACTTGGAATCGAAAGCTCCCGGTTTACGACTAATATCCTATACTTTATGGCTAGAGCTTAGATTATGTAGAAATGAGATAAATAAGCGAAAGAAAGTTATATTTTATGGGTAAAATGTGATCAAAATATTTCCAGTAAGATTTGTCGTTTCAGTAACCCGCTAGTCAAAAGTACTAAAGCGCTTGAAAATATTGCTGTATTCAAATGAGTATTTTAAATAGTTTTACATATAATTTAACTAGACAGGTTTGTTGTATAACAGACTGCCCCGTTGGTTTCGTGGTCACAAGCACGACTAGTGAGCGTGCGGTTTCAGGTTGTAGGCAAGGGTTATTTATTCAACTTTATGCACATGTAAACTAAACTAAAATTAGACTATTTCCATCTTTTTCTGTCCAATAAAACAAGAAAGAGACTAATGTAAATAAGAGCTGTCAAATTTAGACAATCTGATACATCCATTTAATTATAGTTGACATCTTAAAACATATGAATTAAAAACACGGAAAAGGTCAAGGCAAAACTAATTTGACATCGCTAACTTAGTTCTTTAATGTCACCGTCCTTTCCTTTCGCTGTATGTAAGAGTTGTCAATTCTCTAAATTTAGTCTAGTTTGTGAACAAGGGAATCGGCACCATTGTACAAAGGCGGACATATTGGGCATTTTTTTTTTTTGTAGTTTTTTCTACTTGGATATTTCTTAGTAACAACCCGGATTTTAGTGTGACACCCCCGTATCTCGGAATGAATGTAAAGCTGTTGATCCCTGCTGTCATTCGCAGATCTTTGACAGTCGTTATGGATATTCAGAAGCCCGAAAGTCTGACAACTAGTCTTATCAAGGGGTATCGTGTTTCCCAGTAACTGGGTTGTGGGAGTCAGATAGGTATTCGCTCCATGTGAAGTACTGGTATTTAGCTGCAACTGGTTAGACTTAAAGCGGACTCTAACATGGTTAGGAAAAATTATGTTCAATTATAATGTTATTATTTTTCCCTTAATTTTAATAAGGTTGTCTTCGAACTGAGGCTAATATTTAATATTAACTTAATATATATCATTTAAAAAGCTCTCAATCTCGATACTAAATCTTCCACATTTATATAAACCTAACATCCCTTTCTATGATCTAAAATAAACTACCAATCTCCGATGATATTAGTTATAATACAATTTTAGTATTGAGTTTATTTTAGATATTCAGCTCTAAGAAAATATATATCGTAAAAAGTTCTAGAAAAATATCAGCTTTAAAAGATATAAGTTTTGTTAGCTGAAGCAACAACAGTAATTGTTCTATACGTGAGGGAAATAGTGCTTGGTGGTTTAAGAAGGCGCGAGTATACTCGGTTCAGTACGATGCGGTAAATTGTGGTTTGGCGACGTATGGTGCGGTTTTTGCGTTGCGCTTTTGTTTCTTAGTCTTTTTGCTTTTTGTTGGATGTTTTTTTCCTAGTTACCATGAAGTGTCCCATGTTGGCGACGGTCAACCTTTTAGATACTTTGTTCTTTTTTATTTTTGAAATGTATTTTCTTTGAAGTATTATGTTCTTTCCATTTTTTGTCATAGTAGTTGTGTCAGAAATATTAAAATGCAAACGTGTAATATCGTTAAACTAGTATTGTTTATTTGCCCAATCTTACCCTACCAGTTTTAAATCCTGTTTATAAATACAGTCCTTAACAGTGTTTTACATTTGGTGTCTCTTTCTTGTTTTTCTTAACCAATATTTTAAAAAGAGAATATATTTGTATTTGATTAATTACGGAAACTGGTCTTAAGAATGCCAATCCTACTTATCAAAAACATTCAAAATCAAATCGCAATCTCAACGTAGCGACAACTAATGTGTATATGAAAAACTAGGTTTTGGCCGCGACTTTGTCCAAGTCAAAGTTGATTTGTCCATACCAACTTGGACCCCATACCAACTTGGTGAATTTTGGAAAATACTTTCTTAGCGGACATCTACTAACTACAAACGACCTCTATGCCAAATTTCATATTTATACGTCAAGCGGTTTTTGATATTACGTAATGAGTGAGTGAGTGAGTCGCTTTTGTATATAAAGATATGAGTAAATTAAAGGCATTTTAGACAAATTTTAAGGCTGAGATTAATTTCCAATAGTTCCAAAAAGTTATTAGAATTGCCGTCTGATACAAACCTAACTCAACCGCGTGTTTATTAAACAAAAACAAACAACTGTACAAACGCACCGGGTATTCAAAACCACACAAACTACGGCTATATCAACATTGATTCCCCTAGCACAGACGTGCCAGCACTGAGTTATAGCCACACGGAGAAATGACAAATGCATTTGATTTGTATTCCATGCAGTTTGCCCCACAGCCGACAAACTAAGACTCGAGAGCTAAAATACTTTCATATTCGAGTTTGCCTAGCCTTTTCCCGACTATATTGGGGTCGGCTTCCAGTATTTTACATGGAGCGACTGCCTTTCTGATTTCCACAACCCAGTTACTGGGTAATACGATAGCCCTTAGTAAGACTGGTTGTCAGACTTTCAAACTTTTCATAACCTATAACGTTTACGTAATCTGTAGTTATTGGATTGTTGTTTCTGGCAAAATGTGGGTGTATTAATGGGTACACCTCTGCCTAACCCTTTGGGAATTTCTGGCATGACGTTATGTAGTTATTAGGTTATACGATACCCCTTGGAAGACTGGTTGTCAGACTTTCGGGCTTCTGATTAATCGGAACGACTGTCAAAGATCTATGTATGATGGCCGGGACCAACGGCTTAACGTGCTTTCTGAGGCATGGAGGAGTCTCGGTTTGTAAAGATACCTATCCACGGACCAACCCCGGCAAGTGAAGCTTAACCGGGTGGAACGACCCGTTTTTTTTTTGGGTGGTAAAAATCATGAAATGATTCCTTCAGCCCTAGGTGGGACCTAAAAAACCACCATGTTCCTTCTGTTGCCCTTTTATTTTGCCGTTCTGGGGCCACGGTATCCTGTTAAGACGTCCTGTGACCCCGTATGTCCCGCGACCCCAGTAGAACGACCCGTGTAGCTGTTATAACTCAGCCACGAGCTCCTCTTTCCTATTCGAGTATGGAACTAAAATACTCCAGTCTTCGCTATTCAAGACATGTATTTGCCTATATTTTTGTTCTAAACGATGAAAAGTTAAGTTTATTTTATTTGTGGAGGTTTGTACCGTATTTCTTGATAGAAAGTAATGTGGAAATGTGTGTTAGTGTCTGGTGTTGTACTAGGATTTATACGGGTTAGGTCTTATTCGATTTGGTTTAGTTATTTTATAGACATATTCTAATAAAGGTTTTCTTTTTGCTTTCTTTTCGTTACTGTGTTAAAGATGGCTTCTATTGTAAGCTAACTTATGCCCGCGAGTTTACTGGCAGATAGCTAATGTTATAAGGAGAAACTTACTACAATTACTTTTATTTATAAAAAAAATATACTGTAAAAAGCCCCACGTTAACCGACATTAGATTCTAAATAAAAATCGACGGACCACAAGTCTAGATATTGGTACAGTCAATTGATGTTTTCTTAGAAACCAATGGATGTCTTCGATTGAAAACTAACTTAAATAATAACTTTATTAAATATATACTTTTTAAATTAAATTACATTGGAATACAATTTAATTTAATTTAAAAAGTAACGGACGGTTAGAAACCGTCCGTTACTTTTTAAATTAAATTAAATAGAATACTTTAACTACATACATACAGCTCAAGACCCTGCATACATATCTCTTTAATTTGCTGACTGTACCTTTATCTTATTTTATCATCATTATCTGCCTAGCCTTTTCCCAATTATGTTGGGGTCAGCTTCCAGTCTAACCGGATGCAGCTGAATACCAGTATTTACCTTTAGTTTGTACCTTTATCTTATTTTAAATGAAATAAAAATGATTTTAATTACTTATTGATCAAAATATGTTTATCAATACTATATTGGTGTACAGATTACTGCCCAATAATCAATATCATTATTCTCATACAAATAACAGTTAAACGGTTCCTAGAAACCAATTAGTTAAGTTAAATTGTCGTGTAACTGGAAACTTGGAATTATATTTAATTGGACCTCAAAGACTTTCTTCATTGGAGAGGTCCGTTGCGGCTGAAGTACAGTTTTCACTTAATTGGGGGAATCAATTTGGATAAAGGTGTTCTTGGATTTATCTACGAGTATTTTTAACTGATTTTAAAAAAAAGTAGGAAGTTATCAATCAGTAATTTATTTTTTTTAAGTCATCTCTATTAAATTATCTCTTTTTCTGAAAAATATGGAGGTGATAAAAAAAACTGAGTTCATATTTGTGATCGGCGCATCAAAATACTCCAGAATCAGTTGCCAGATTCTATAATGGATGGCATGACCTTATTAGGCTTGTGTTATCAACCGATTTGGAAAATTCTTGGGATTCTTTTCAGTTTATTAGGTCAATAATATTTATTTATTTATTTAATTTATTTATTTAAGTAACATGGAAGACCGACAGCTAGATGAAAACAGACTAGTGACAGAAAATTAGACTGACAGCCAATTACAGGTCTTCACTTATAAGATACAGAATAATACTATGTTCTGTGGACACTGCAGTTGCCTACAGGAGCAAAACAACAAAAGAAATAAATTAATGAATAACTTATATACTACACAGCTATACAAAATCGAAATCTGACAAAAGGACTACTCTCACTAACAACTATCATATTATGTTAAACTATATGAAAAAGTTTCGGCTTAAGGACTTCCTGGCCGAGGACACACTAGTTGAAAATGGATCGATATCATATGCAATTATTATTATTTTTGAAGTTAGTGCCAGCTTTAGAGAACTTTTTACGTAACTATGTTATCGCTTTAGTTTTCGTTAAAACGAGAGTCGTATTGGAAACTTAAATTTTATGTCTAAGGCAGAATCCAACAAGTTTTTATCCGTTCTGTTCGCGCGCGCCTCAAAGAGCTGTCAGCACAGGGACGGGGCCCCCAACGGGCCAACGCCTGCCGGGGTTGCGGGACATCTTGATACCGACGTCAGGATACTGTGGCCCCGGAACGTAAAGGGCAACAGAAGGAACAGGGTGGTTTTTTAGTCAGTAAACTGACAGTCCCGTCCGACCCACCCAGGGCGGAAGGAGTCATTTGATGATATTTACCACTAAAAAAAAACTCCTTATATTTATTCTTATCAAGATTCTCAACCCCATAATTTCATTACACGGTAACCTCATAAATATTTAACTCTTCAATAGAAGTCTTAACATTACTTTACCATAACAAAAGAAACAATGCGAAAGGGGAACGAAAAATACAAAAACAGAATTAATCATATCTTAATTTCCATCATTCATTCAACATTTTCTGATGAATCACTCACATTTCTTTGACTTACAACCGTTCTTCCACAATTGCCGATCTCAGTACATTTCAGGCAAGTCCTATAAATATTACATGAGCTGTGAAATCACAAGAAATGAAATTAGCCTACCTGCTACCAAGTTTTTATGTAGCTAACTTTTTTATAACCGTGTTCCCATCGAATCGTAATTTATGTTTTTACAACCGCGGGGTGTGGGGGGGTTGTGAAAGCATAAATTACGATTTATTTAGTTACACCTCATCTGAGTTGACTTTGTGTCATTACCCTCTTCATGTCATTTTTATTTGAATTGTAGAAGTCATTTATTTGCGTTTCTCTTTTCCTTTTACTTTTACACACGATACTTAGTTTGGTCTTTTTAGTTATGTCCAAAAAGTAAGTTTAACTAGACCCCTAGGTCTAGTTTAACTAGTTGGTTTGATTCCAATTTTAGTCTTTATCCTAATAAAGACTAATAAAGACTAAAATTGGAATCAAACCAATTAAGTATTTTTTTATGTAAAGACACCCATACACCCTATCACACCCACACCCACAACCAGCAAGTAAGTTAGTGACTAGCTAGTGAATATCAGTATATTATAGTACGTTCCCATGGTGACGACCCATAACTGCTTTCGTCTTTAGGTCTGTATACGTCAGTGTACGATGTCGAAACAAACTCATGTACTAAAAACACAAACACACACCCTAACACACAAATACACCTACACAAGCAAGGCGAAAATAATACAATCTATTTTAAAATCTTCGCTTCTCTCATGGGAAGACACCCTTCTTCGACAGACAATTCACGTCAATCACTCATACGCCTTATACTCATGAAGGTTGTACTTTACTGTCACTTACAGAAAATATATTAAGATGTAAAAGGGTGTTTTAACAAAAGATGTCCGTCTATCATCGCTCCACCGAAGCGGGGTGCACTGATTAATGTCAAAGCATTTATTCTCGGAACTCGTGAAGAAATTTTGTATTTACGTTGAGAATTTTAGAAATGGGGCTTTTAAGGTAGCGGTTTTGGGTTTTATTATGAGACCTAACCGTCAGCGGAGACATAGCAACTTGGTAATTGATTAATGAATAGTGAACTTAACTGTTACAGAAATAGACTTCAAAATTGAATACTTGCGGGTAGGTTAATAAATTCCGTGTGTAATTTATTTATAGTTAACCTGCTTTTACCCGCGACTTCGTCCGCGTCAAGGTTATACCACGGGGTGATATTATTGATATTATACTACGGGAATTGTGCATTTTCCAGGATAAAGAGTATTCTATGAGATATTCCCAGACTACAATATGTATCCGTGCCGTCTGTTTGTCCCAGATAATCTCCGAAACAGCTGCACCGATTTTGAAGGTCTTTCACTGGCAGAAAGTTGATGTTTTTATTCAGTTTTTACTAATTCTTATAGTTTCAGGGGTATATTTATAAAAGTCAGATAGGTATTCATCGGCCATTTAGCATGATTAAGAAACAAACATCCATACATCCAAACAGTATGCACAAATCCTGCATAACAACTTCTCCTCCGCAGTTCTCATGGCCTAATCCTAAACATCGGCTTAGCTCCTTATTGATCCTGTCTGCGAACAGAAAGGATTGCAGCATTCATCTTGATTACGTCATCCATATTATGATGACGGCTGACAGGTCCGACCTAACTCCTCAAATTGTTTGGGACATTCAAATATTGAAACTTCATAATTACCTGTCAGCCTTGAAGTTGTCTAGAGATGGTGTAATGATGGACTTGATCATTCTCAGTGACATATCAGATACTAGCTTCTGCTCGCGGTTTCGTCCGCTTCGAAGTTAATGTATATTATTTCATTTTAGGCTATGCGCTATACCAGACTATGATCTCTTTGTGCCCAGATCCGTTCAGCCGTTTAGGTGTGATTATTTCTTTATCGAGTGGGCAGTAATGTCTTACGACCCCACACACCCTAGTGTCAGAGTTCCTAAACCACCTCATGGGCCTTTGATATGGTTGGAGTGGAACAGTTAGTCCAGGTTTCCTCACTATTTTTTCCTTCACCGATGCCAGTGATATTCAAGATAAACTTTAGAAAGTACATATGAATTGAAAAATTCACACAATTCAATTCGGTGTGATTAGGTTACAAACATCCATCTACTAAACTTTATTATTTACTTTTTATTATTTACTTTATTATATACTTTTTTTTTATTTTATTTAATCTCAAAAAGCCATACATTCTAAATTACATGTAACACTGGACCTCACACTAGACACACTGTACACACTTTCGCATTTGTAATAGTAGTAATATTATAGGGTTTAAGAAAGTTCTGGTTATTGGTACATATTATAATAATGTCAGCCTATGATTGTCCCACTACAGGACAAAGACCTCTTCTCATACAGAGAAGGTACGAACATTAATCACCACGCTTGCTCAACGCGATTTTGGACTTATATGTATAAGTATTAATTTGTATTAATTACTCGTAGAAGTCCAGACTTATTTTCTTGGTATGGACTGGTACTTGCCCAGTTTCCAAACCGCAACCTTAAGCATGTGAGAGATAAAATGATAAACAATCACAGAATGATGCAGTCTTCACGATAAATAGTTTCACATAAAAACCTCGCAAACTTCGTACGTCGCAGACTCGATTACCCAAAAACTACCTTTATTCCTGCTAGAAGAAAGACCAATCTCCTTAAAACTCTAGGATCCAGGTTTCAGATGTTAGTTGAGGTTTTTTCCATGTAGAACTAGCATGGAATCTATTTACAGATTGCAACCTGTGAGCACGTGTTATCTGTGATTGGAACCCGCCGAACCACTCATGAATGTGTAACGAGACGACGGGACGCGAGAATGTAACTGTTACACTTTCAATAGAAAGAAAACAATGGTTGAAAAGTTGTATTGTTAAGAAATGGTTATATTTTTTCTGTTGTACTGTCGAATTATATTTTTCTTACTCCTCCGCTATTATTTTCTGATTAATTCGTTGCGAGATCCAAGACAGTTGAGCTTCAGCTTTCAGGAGTTGCAATGATATTTATTTTTTGTAAAAGCTATAAATTTTGACATTACGAACAGGCACTATACTAGACGCTAAATAGACACACAGGTATTTTTGTCCCCTGTAATAGGGGGCGAGCCTATTTCCATCAACCGGGCACAAATTCAGACTCCGAGGCTGCTACTTTGCCCGACCTGGGAATCGGACCAAAGACCTCTTGCTCAGTAATCGAGCCTTGCGACCAAGGCAGTCACAGATACTTCAATATTATGTATCATTTTGTTTCATTTTTGTATGTTAATTTATTTGTGCAGATAGTCTCTTTCATACTAAGTTACGTTATAAAGCAAGTATCAGCTCTAAGTACGTTCACAAAAACTTGTGCAAGTCAGCGCAAGCCGCGCGCGAGCTCCCGGCGGCGACGCGACGACAACGTGACGTGACAAACTTCTTTACACTTGAATAACTTTTAACTTTACACTTTTGTATTGTATGGGGGGGGAGGAATTTGAACTGCGCTGTGATATTGGGGTTAAAAGAAAGAAAGAAAAGAAAAGAAATCTTCTAACATTAGAATAATTTAGATAGAAAGCGTAGAGTTTCACGTTCTAACTAATATTATAAATGCGAAAGTGAGTTTGTTTGTTACGGCGTAACGGTTAAACCACTGAACCGATTTTGATGAAATATGGTCCAGACTAAGCTAAAACCCCAAAAAAATACCTTTTTAATCCGCTAAAACTAACATTAACAAGGCGAAGGTAAAAGCTAGTTAATATTTTAAATGTGAACAAAACTCTGCCTGTATGTATGTTTGTGACTTAATCACGGCAAAAACCATTGCACCGATTGTAATGAAATTTGACAAAGATGTAGCTTAAGATCTGAATAACGATATAGAGTTACTTTTTTTTGGAACAGACAATAACACAAAATTGACAATTATAATTCAGTCCCTTTTGCCAACAAACTATATTATTTCAACGATAAATCCCTTTTTAATTTACCCCTTCATCCCTTATTACCTAAAGTAAAATGATACACTTTTTCTAAAAAATATCTAAGTACTAAAACTAATAAAAAAAAAAACTATAAAAGTTTTGCTACTACTACTGCTAGAAAAAATATTATTCGACCTTATTTATAAACAAATAAAGCACATTAGGTACAAACTAAGCCCCTATAATTAAGTCAGTGAAAAGAGAATTTACGAAAAAAAAAGTTTTCTTTGCGTCGCGTCGAAAAAATCCAATTACTTCAATTCTTTGGGTAAAAGTAACAAAAATACTCGGTTTTTTGCGAATTCCCGTAAGCTATACAGTGTACTCGTTGCTTTCAACATCATTATGTAATTAACTTGTTACAAAACCGACCTTTCTTTTGTGCCCTTGTATTATGGAGCAAATACCTCGTCTCTCGACGGCGTGAGGTTCTGTGTTCGATTCCCAGGTCAAGCAAAAAGCATTAATGTGTTTTTTTATTAGAAATTTGATGGTAGCCTCTTTTTTTCAAGGGTAGGCAAACATCAAATGACTTCATCCGCTCCGGGCGGATTGGAAGGAAGTGTCAGACTCTTCAGAGTGTCAGACTCAGAGACTAAAACCCATCCGTGTTCCTCTTAATGCCCTGTATGTTCCAGGGTCGCGGTAACTCTTTCGAACAAAATTTGTAACCCTGGCAGGCACTGGCCCTAGTGGGCCCCGTCTTATATACTGACATTTCACAACGCGCCGCCGCCGATATAGGCCTGGTCCGCAGGCCCGCGCCTGCAATTTTTATAATTGAATGATATTTTAAAACTTTACCAAAGATTGAATATGGGTCATAACATCACGCCTGTAATCCCCGAAGGGTTAGGCCGAGGTGTACCCATTAGCGCACCCACATTTCGCCAAATACGTTTAAGTCCCATGTAATAGGGGGAGAGCCTATTGCCATCAACCGGGCACAAATCCAGACTCCGAGGCTGCTACTGAGAAATTCCTGATGTAAAAACCCAATAACACTTTGCTTGACCTGGGAATCGAACCCAAGACCTCGTGCTCAGAAGTCGCGCTAAGCGACCACTAGATGATGCGATGATGATATGTTATGAACATGAGTCCAATGGACCTAAAACTACAGTTCAGGGTTAGATCTCTCTCGCTCCCTCCTCTAACTTGCACCACCTACAAAAACAACAGTTCTCATCATAAAGCAACACGTTTAAATTAAATAAAGCCGGTCTCCATGATTTAGGGTTGCTTAAAGTCTTTGCTAACGAAATAAAGTTTCACCAAGAAATACTCGAGCGACCAAACACGATGATTTAATGTGTACCCGGCACAATTTAAATTGTATGAGATGTTCATTTTAATAATGTTAATTTGCTTTACGTTTTCAGGTGTAGGCTTTATGCTGATTATAATTTTAAAGAGAAAACGTTAATACTAGGTGTAATATCAAATTTAATGGATCCTAAACTTCTATATAATGTGTACAAATAAATAAAATTTAAGTGTTTGTTTGTAATGTGAAAGAAACTGCTTTCTATTATATGCATAATAAAAATCCAATTTAAAATTATTTTTTCTTTTTGTCTGAACATACCCGGTATCCGAAGTAAAATCTCATCATTTGCGAATTCCGTCAAAATTTGTCGCTTGCGCCTGGTTATATGTGCTACGAAATCTGCTACGAAAATCGCTACGCCAGTAGCTACGCACGATGCTACACCGACCTATTTGGGAAAAAATTACTTTGCTGACCAAATAAACAAAGTATGATTTCTTTTAACAGACTTATTATTATTTAACGGCGCGGTTGGTGCAGTGACTGCGTGATGGGCTACTGCGTTGCATGTCGGTGGTTCGAAACCCGCACAAAAAAAAAAATTGTATATTGTTTTTATATTACGGAACTGGCTGTTTGTTTAGGTATGTGAGTTTATATGTTTTACAATACACCCACGATACAGAAAAAATATATATTAAACTGAATTCAGTGTGCGAGCAAGACGCAACCATGTAGGACGAATATCACCATCTCTTTCTTATCTAAGTAACCTTCATAGCAAACTAACTACAGAATATCAAGTTTGCCCAGTAATTGGATTGTGAAACTCCGATGGCAGTTAGTACATGTAAAGTATTCATCCACATCTTGTTAGCCTGCAGTCAAAAGCCGAGTCTAACTAATACACTGGTATAGAAATTCTGGAATAGATCACGGAAAGTATAATATAAAACAACCGTTTGGACAACTCCAGATTAATTACTTCAAAGTAATTCTATTTACCAAACGTGTTACATTACCATCTAGATAAAGTTTATCTTGGACATTACTGACAACCGTGACGGAAAACATCGTGAGGAAATCTGGACTTAAACCAGCCTATTACTGTCCCACTCAAACCATGTCAGAGGCCCTTGAGGCGATTTAGAAACTCTGACACTAGGGTGTGTGGGGTCGTAAGACCTTACTGCCCACACGATAAAAACGAAGACTATCTAGCAAAAACAGTTGAGATATAATATTATTATGTCAAAAACATCAACTTTGAAAATATTTTAAATTATCATTGAAAACCCACTCCAAAAAAAATGGATTAAAAAACAAGATTTTCTTTTAAATTTTATTTTGTTTGGCAGCAAACTAAGCTAAAACTTAGTCATATTATTAACATCAACAAAAAAAAACTCAATAATCAAAAAAATAATATACTTTGTACTTTTGATTCTTCTGTCCTCATTTCGAAACGAAAAAACACAATTGAAGTGAGCTAGTATAATCACAGCTCGTATTTTCTCAGGTGTCCACACATTGAGAGAAAACCACTTCGTGAAGTTGTTCCGTGGAGTTCGGCCAGCTGACGCCGAGCGTCCAAGTTCACGTCGTGTTTTACTTACTCGTTTCAAGTTTGAGATATAAATTGGATTGGAACGCTGACGTCGGCGTGTGATGTAAGATTTAAGAGAAAAAGGTGATGCTGTGAGGAATACGGAGATGATAGAAGATTTTTGGTCAGTGTGCGTGTTTCAGACTGCATAATTAGCAAGTCCAATATACACAATTTATAAAAATTTTCGAAGTAATTATTATAATACATACATAACATCACGCCTGCAATCCCCGAAGGGTTAGGCAGATGTGTACCCATTAGTACACCCACATTTCTTCATTTATTTAGATATTTATTATTGAGAAATTCCTGATGGAAAAACCCAATAACACTTTGCCCGACCTGGAAATAGAACCCAAGACCTCATGCACAGCAGTCGCGCTTGGGACCACTAGACCAACGAGGCAGTCAATAATAATTATTATAATTATATAATAAACTAGCTTCTGCCCGCGACTTCGTCCGTATCAAAGTTGATTTTCTCTGTACAAACTTCGGACATCCATTTCATCCCCTCAGGGAATGAATTTTGAAAAATCTTTTCTTAGCGGATGTCTACTAACTATAAACTACGAGTACCTTTCTACCAAATTTCATATTTATAGGTATTTTGTGATGAGTGAGTGATCTGTCGCTTTTATATATTTAAAGATAGATACAAGTCTGAATTCGCCAACCCGCCTTCAGCAAGCGTGGTGCTCAAAGCTCGTGCATTCTCTGTACGAGAAGCCTTTGCTCTGCAGTGGGACATTAATAGGTTAGTATTATTTTTACTAAATATACATAACAGTTAGGCAGAGGTGTACCCATTAGTACACCCACATTTCGCCAGTTATGTTTTTAGTCCCATGTAATAGGGTTTTACTAAATATAATAAAAAATATTTTAAATATTCATATTTCGACACTAGATCTGAGAATAAGCAAATGAAACAAAGAGAAAAGTCAACGTCTCTGACCTTTTTTTTTTCTGATCGTGTTACGTGAGGACAAACGAATCTGGAATGACCTTTCAAAGAAAAACAAAAATGCGTATTTACATTAGAGCTTCAACACACATAAAAGCGATGAAAGAAAAAAGAAAAGAAATAAAGAAGAAATGTTTATTTGACAAAGGCTATGTGCAGTGTGCACACAAAATATAAAATAAAAACATGATCATTATATGGTGCGGTACGGTACGGATACGCGGCGCACCTCCGAGTGGTGCCGCGTCACAAAAAACGCACTTTCGTAGCGTGAGGACGCTAGACAGTGCGTGACGTTACAACGCGCATAGGACTTGCACTTATGTGCCTGCTTTTAGTGACAGCAGTCGGCAGATCAATTTCCTTGAAAGAACCCTCTGCCTAACCCTTCGGGGATTATAGGCGTGATGTTATGTTATGTACAACAAAGAAATTTTTTACAAAATTACCTCCTAGGGGCCTACCACTATGTCTAAAACAGTATTATTTTAAGATTACTTTGTCTTGCACTCCGTTTGATTATCAACACTCTGTTCAACGATTTAAGGTTGAAAATCCAACAGTGAAAATTACAAAGACATATTCAAATAATACATTATAGTAGGCGCCAGGTCTCACACATTATGTTAACTTGTAAGACATTAAGTCCGAAGGCATTAAAGTCCGTCTTTGTACATTTGTTGCATAAAGTTTAAATAAATAAATAAATAAGACCAAACACTACCCTTATTATGACAACACTAGCTTTTGCTTGACGTCATTAAACCCCGCTTTCTAGCTCGCATAAGCTGCCCTGATTGGTCAACAACCAATCACGCGCCTCGACCATTTGCCACACAATGTTTTCGTTCGAAAACCAAAGTCAGAGTTTTGGCACCGTCCCATATCAGTGATAAATTATTCTTTCCCACATTCTCAATGAACGCATTCACACTTTACAGTGTCAGTGACGACACAGTACTCTCAGAGATAGTTCCGGCGCGTTCTTTTATCACAGCCACCCACTGTCTAGTATAATCCTTGAATAGATTATAACTGCATTTCAACTATTAAGTTTTAACTATACAGTCAGAAGTAGAGAGACGCGGTTTTACAGCACAGAAGCATATCTAACAATATTACAAGCGAAACTTTGTGTAAAACAAGTTAATATCAGGAGTGCGTCGCATACTGAGCAGTAATGGTTCAGCCGCATTAGCGTAATGCTGCATAAAACTCAACGGGAGAAGGCATGTGCTAAAACAGTTTTCATATGTATATTGATAATAATTGTTAAAGATAATAAATACCGCGCGGAATTACACGTCACACATAATTTTCAACTGTATTTATGTTTAGTACTAGCTCTGCCCGCGGCTTCGCTCGAGTGGACATAAATATAACTTCAGGAAATAAGTATTAAATGTGTAAATCATTTTCCATAAGGAATTTGTCTGTAGATGTCTGGGGGGCCTACCCCCATCTCTAATATTACTTTGCCTTGCGCACTGTTGGATTTTGCAACACTCGACTCAGCGCCGAGAGTTGAAAATCCAACAACAGAAATTACAAAGTAATATCAAAATAATTACTGTTTTAAGATAATGGCGGTAGGCTCCCTGAAATTTGAAGTTATACCCGAATTTATTATTTAAAAAAATATATTTTTGCACAATATTGCTTACGAAACTGTGTATATTTTTATCTTATTAAATAAATGGAATAGCAACATGTTCATATAAAACAAGGCACTCTGACTTGTAGTCACAATAACGCTAGTGCGTCTGAACCTTTACTTGATGCAGTTGACAAAACAAGATGAATGTTTAAAGTGCAATTCCTTGTAGAATGCTCGCTTGTTTATTGTTTAAACTTGCCCCTGATAAGACCAACCACTCTAGCAGATATCTTGTAAAACATTTACTGTATGAATAAACTGGAGACGCGAATTCTACTTGTCTGACGAAATAGTCATCATCATAATTTATAGCATTTTTATTTTGAACTAGACTAGTGAACCGCCCCGTGTTTGTATGGATGAAAATTCAGACTTTTCACGTGACCGAAATTAGGTCAGAAGTGTATAATTATATGTATATAATAAATATATATAAAAGTAAATAATATTCTAGCTTCTGCCCGCGATTTCGCCTACGTGTTTTTTTTTATCCGAGTTAAGTTACGTCCTTGGTTACTGCTTCGCTCCTGTGGGTCGTAGCGTGATATTTTATAAACCGACTACAAGTTTCAGACATTAGCGCGTTTAAACAAACAAGCAAACAAAAAAGCGTTGTTTTTATTTCACTAGTAAGACTATTACGGGTTGTTATTAAGATTAGTATTTACCGAAACAGTCTGAAAATCTGTTCAAACCTTGTAACAATGTTCCAACAGTGCAGAAGTAAAACAGAAGATCATAAACTATCTCAACAAACTCGTCAGATACACTACCTTCGACTGATGCTGCGATATTACACAGATGTTCACGTCTTACTTGCAATAACTTTGCTAATTATAATCTTACTACTACACATAACATAACATAACATCACGCCTGTAATCCCCGAAGGGTTAGGCAGAGACGTACACCCACATTTCGACAGTTATGTTTTTAGTCCCATGTAATAGGGGGCGAGTCTATTGCCATCAACCGGGCACAAATTCAGACTCCGAGGCTGCTACTGAGAAATTCCTAATGGAAAAATCCAATAACACTTTGCCCGACCTGGGAATCGAACCCAAGCACTCATGCACAGCAGTCGCGCTTGCGACAGATATTTTTTTTTTTTTTTTTTTAGGTTTACGTTCCGGGGCCACGGTATCCGGTTAAGACGTCCCGCAACCCCGGCAGGCGTTGGCCCCGTTGGGGGCCCCGTCCCTGTGCTGACAGCTCTTTGAGGCGCGCGCGAACAGAACGAGCCGTCGACCCGGGCTTGGTCCTTGATCGGACGGCGAGCTACCCATTACTCGTCGCCCGCAAGAACGCGAACCGTAAAAGCTTTAGAATTAAAATTTTCATAAAATGTGTTATTGTTATTACCCCTATACCAACAAATAATAAAAATAATTAAGTTCCTTTTTGCGTTTTTGGCTCGATATGTACCTATGCGAGACCGACTCGCACTTGACCGGGTTTTTTCCCATTTATCATTGACTTTTAACAAAGAATGAATATCAAGCTTCATTTTGTACGAATTTCAACCTTATGTATCTCAATTCTTTACTCTACAGACACTATATACATCTACGAAAAGATGAGACAAATTATGTCCGACCTACAAAGGCGAAGTTCCCGCGTTGATTGCGCACTTCAAAACTTGAGCGCCACAACTCAGTTCAGCCAGACGATGCTATTATGACGTCGTTTGCTTTCATTCGTGGCGCGACTCTTTTTCGGATTATGTGTGCAAGATTTATGCAAGTACCCGCTTTTGACAATGAAAAGACTGATTTTACATGTTACTGAAAGTCGAGGTTCCCAGGACCTTGTCAGGAGATTGTGGGAGAAAATAGTAACTACATAGTATAACATCACGCCTGTAATTCCTGAAGGGTTGGGCAGAGGTGTACTAATTAGATATTACACCCACATTTCGCTAGTTATGTTTAGGTCCCATGTAATAATAGGCGAGTCTATCGCCGTCGACCGGGCGCAAATACAGACTCCGAGGCTGTTACTGAGTAATTCCTTATGGAAAGTCCTAATAACACTTTACAGCAGTCGCGCTTTGCGACCGCTATACTTAGAACTAGACTTCCTAGACACACACAGACACACTAGACTTTTTAAGAAAATATAATTGTTCCTAGTCCCACCTCTGCCTAACCCTTCGGGAAGTAAACCGTCTGTAAAGGCGTGATGTTAAATTATGACGTTCAAAAGTACCTTTTAATAGTCTAATTAAAATAAATGATTTTTGACTTTGACTTTGGCTATCCATCAATAGTCAAAGTCAAAGATTACACGTAGAAAATTCATCAATCTTCTACGCGTAATCTAGAACCGACCACACGATGCTCATGCAATCAATACACACAATTACCATTAAACTGTCAACAATAACCGGAATATGTAACCGCTATCTACACACAGTTCATTGACCCCATTACGAATCAATTACATAATGGACTCCAACAGTAATGGCCGTTAGTTAACAATGACGTCACGTCAATAAGTTAATTGGTTTGCGTAATGAACCTGTTGATGTTGTTGCAGATACAATCTGTTGTTTGTTGTTGGTGATTTGGTTTTGGGTTGTTTTAATATATGGGTGTCAGGTGACGCGGTGTCGAGATCCATTTGTTGTTCCAATACATTTTTGATTATAAGGTATTTTGTTAAGAAACTTTTTTTTTTCACATACATGCATACATAAACTCACTCCTTTTGTCTAGGGGGTAGAAAACACAGAACGCCACCTGCTACGATTCTTAAATACTCTTTTCGCCTCGTCCACGATCTAGTCATACAAGAACGCCGTTTACAAGTAGGTACTGCACACCCGAGTTTAATTAAAAATGTCAAAATTAATATCCAGCAATATCAGCGGAGAAATTCAATTAGGAATTTAGGAACCTTCTCATTATAACCTTAGTCTCAATCTGTCAAAAATACCTCTTTTTTATCTACATTTTTGACAAGATTTTGACATTGTACGTCGCTGAAGCGAGAATGAGAAAAGATTTTAAATGTTTTCAATCTCAAAAATTGGCTTCTTACGTCCCAAACTTAAAATGGCAGAGCTAACCCCATATGCAGAAATTATATTTTTAGCATTCCTTTAACAAAAAACGGAATGTTAAAACTAATGTTAAGATATATTTTAATACATTTAAATACTACGTTATAACGTAAACACATTTAAATGAGCTCAAATATTACATTTTAAACATTAAAACAGCAATAAAACTCAATTACACACGCCAGCAACCAGAAAAATATCTCAACAAAAAACCTTCAAAAAAATTCTCAACGCTCGTTAAAATCTAATTGAGATATCCATCAAAACTCGCCAAACATCTTCATTCATTCATTCATTCACTCACTCATTCAATCTGATTGTGATTCCGGGACAAGCCGAGACTCCTCTCGGTATAATTACATTCCGTATAATGCAAGGATTGGAATGAAAGCCTGTGCAAATGTTTGGCCAACGGTTTGCCCATTGAAGGAGGTTCATTGTCTGGTCGGTAAATTGTGAGGTAGGTAATGTGTTTGTCGATTATCATTTGAGGGGAGGGAAGTTTATTTTGGAAGATGCGTCTATACAGTTGCATGGGGTGCAGTAATAGAGTACAAGAGTGAACGAGTGGAACTCTCTGCCTGCGTCTGTATTTACAAACACATTCGACCCTAATCTCTATAAAGTTAAAGTAAGCAGGCTTCTTCTGGGTAAGCTCACTCCATCGTAGACTTTGTCTATGTCACATCTAACCTAGGCTATAAAAAAACCAAATTATTTAACTTCTACATAGTTATTTACATACTTTTTACAACATAAAACATGACATCACGCCTGTAATCCCCGAAGGGTAAGGCAGAAGTGTACCCATCAGATCACCCGCATAGTTATGTTTAAATCCCATGTACGGTGGTGAGCCATCAACCGGTCACACATGCAGACTCCGAGGCTGCTACTGAGAAATTGCTCATGAAAAAACCTAATAACACTTTGCTTGACCTGGGAATCAAATCCAAGACATCATACTCAGCAGTCGCGCTGTGCGAATATTAGAAAATAAAATAAAAAATGAAAATAATAAAAGACTCAGTAGAATTTTAATATTGTACTCAACAAATGCTAGAACAGAGAATAAGTAATTCTATTCTAATAGAAATTGAAGACTACAATTCATCTGTAATGTTCCCACCTTTTTTTCTGAACAAAATATTTGTGTCAAACAAATTAAACACAATATTTTATCTTGAACAAAATTAACAACGGGATCTTGAAAATTATTATTCCAGTTGAAGATATAATTGTTATTGTCCAAATATTAATAGTCTATCTTGAATATTTATTCGGATGCCTATTACACGAGTCGGAGAATTAATGACGATTTCGAAAAATTGCTGGCGGATCAAATAACAGAGATATTTTTAACGTTCCTTTGTTTTATTTTTTTGGCTGTAATGAATGAATGTAGGAGTGAATGATTTAACCGACTTCAGAAGGAGAACGTTTTGAAAACGAACGGTAATTTTTTAAACTTACCACTTAACGTTTTTTATTAACTAGCTGTGCTCGCGACTTCGCTACAATACACAATATGTTGTGTCATCATCGTGTCATGATGTTGTGGCATCGTTATTTTTGTAAATACGAACGCTCAATAAACATCGATTTCTAAATAGACTTTTTAAATCAATCATAAAAGTACCTATCAATTTCTTAGAAACATCGCCTCTGTGGTGTTATCTACTCTGTACTTGTACTTTAGACTATTTATTTATTTACACACGCAATAATAACATTCAGACAGTAAATACCAAAGCGACAACAACAACTATAAAATAATTTATAACAAAACTACAATCTTTAAAAAAAACACCTCGCCACAACATGTTGCCCTTTACGTTCCGGGGCCACGGTATCCTGTTAAAACGTCCCGCAACCCCGCATACATTTGCAGGTTTAAGTAGTGTAAGTCTGTTGATATCTTGAAGAGCCCCATTAGAATGAAATCCTAGATACACAGCCAACTATTTGCGACACGACACGTTCCCAAATCCGACTCTTAATTTTTCGTACCTACGAGGCATATGAAAACGTTTTAAAATGTTCAACATTCGTGTGACGTTAGTACATTTTTGTCTCTTCCGAGCACACAGGAAGTCCAACAATAGTAGCACCTAGCGGAAATTTCATGCAGACTTTATGTGCATAAAAAAGTAGTGCTGTCTACCAAAATTTTAACAATGGGTTCCATACATTTTTACTTTTCGTTTTTTAACAGCGCTTATTTTACAGCTTTGCGTCTAAAGATTTTAATTTAACATAACATATAACATCATCACGCCTGTAATCCCCGAAGGGTTAGGTAGAGGTATACCTATTAGTACACCCACATTTCGCCAGTTATGTTTTTAGTCCCATGTAATAGGGGGCGAGCCTATTGCCATCAACCGGGCACAAATCGAGACTCCAAGGCTGCTACTGAGAAATTCCTGATGGAAAACCCTGATAACACTTTGCCTGATCTAGGAATCGAACCCAAGACCTCATGTACAGCAGTCGCGCTTGCGACCACTAGACTAACGAGGCAGTCAGTTTTTTTAATTAGATAGTAGATAATTCCAAGACATAACTTCTCTAAATAAACCTGTATTTTAGCCCTGAAAACTCGATAAATGTTCTATTGACTGTAAAATTAGATTTTCAATTGCTTTGAAATGAAAAATAGTCAGGTAAATAAAAGACGTCACAGTTTACTATTGGCGTAGAAAATCTATCTTGAAATCTATCAAAATGGAATCCCATTTTGACAGCTCATAAAAAGTATATCAATATTGATTGATGGTGTCTACTTCCCAATTGTGAGTTGTCCAGTTTTTTGATAGGTTAGTAAGTACTTTCCAAGTTTCCCTATATAAGATAACAATTTACAGTGGTTTTCTCCTTCTCGCACATTTTCTATTCCAATTTATTTTTGACATTGACACATACTACATGACATTTACTAGCCACATAAAATAGAAGAAAACAATAAAATATATAAAGAAAAAAAAAGACATTCTTTTTTCAAAAATATTTCTTTAGTTTCTCGTGCAAAACGTTTGAAACAAACAGATGAAATTGTTTTAAAAAACAACACTAGTCTAAGCCTAAATATTTTTAGCCATTTCTTTCTGGTGGGTGTACCTAAGTACTAAAATGGTCTTTGTAAACTTTTCAGCACCAAAAATAACGTTGAATACAACATGATGTTCGCGTTAACAAAAAAGTTTATAAGTAAGGTTGCTGGAATTAGATTTTTTAACACCAACGCCACAGTGGATTTAGAGTCTTTCAATGAATGATTGAACGACAGAAGGAGTGAGTGAATGAACGAATGACAGCACCCACGCACCTGTCTAAAATGTTTTTTGTTAAAACATTTGGTTTTTATGTACGAATTCGTTTTATTTTATTTAATCTAAATTTTTTAACGCTCTTGATGTTGAGTCGGTATTTTAAAACCTACACGAAATACTAAAATGAGAAAATGTTTGTTTTTATGTACTAAATCTACTCCGAAATATCTAACACTAAATTGAGCACGTCACAACAAAATGGGCTTCATTGTATAGGTACCAACCAGTCGTGTGAAAGTTATATTTGCAAAACTCACGACTTTATTTGGCAAAATGGTTGATTTATAAGAAAATAATATAGCAAGCAAAGTACCTAAATATTAGTGGACGCTTCTATTTACTATAATCTATTTACCTGCACAATTTTATCTTTAGGGCTAGACTCCACCAAAGCGTAGACGAGAAGAGATGTGTGTGACAACCAATCAGCTTGCGTCATTTTGACAGCTCAGCGCTTAGCTTCAGCACAATACTATATGCTATTGGTAAATTACGAGACAACTCCTCTCGTCTCCGCTTTGGTGGAGTCTCGCCCTTATACGTCAAGCGGCTTTCGATATTTCGTGATGAGTGTGTGCATGAGCTTTCGTTTTATATAAGTATTTAGACAGAAGATAAAAGTCTGTAATCACTTCAATTAATTCCGGCTGGTAGTTCCAGAGATTAGCGTGATTAAACCAACACACAAACAAAAAATTACATCATCTTCATTATATTAGTATAGATTAATTAAAAAATTGTATTTACAAGAATATAATCCACTGATTCAAATATTTATAGTAGGAGGTTAGGATCATGTTTAAACTAAATCAGGTGTTTCTCAATAGCAGCCTCGAAGTCTGGATTTGTGTCCGGTCGATGGCAATAGGCTATTACATGGGACTTAAACATAACTGGCAAATTGTGGGTACTAATGAGTACTCCTCTGCCTAACCTTTCAGAGATTACAGGCGTGATGTTATGTTAAAACTAAGTAGTGATTTCTTAACTTCATTATTTTCTCTCACGGTACCCTAAAGTCTTACAGTAAACGGTAAAAATGCAAATGTAGTCGCTCTCACCCCGAGCCAAGGTATCTGTGTTTGCAATAAACACAATATTAATATCTAGGTGTTGGCTCCAGTCTCTTTTATGCGACTACTTTGTTACAAACATGAATATTACCAGTTACTGGATTTTGTTTTGATAAAAATATTAGTTTTTAAATGAGCTTTAGGGGTTCTTATTAAGATCATTTACAGAATAGAATAGTCTTTATTGTACAGTCGCGCATCAGACGATACTTTTTTGTTGTAAAAGCGCTTCTATTACAGCCGCATAGGATGCCGCAGTGTTTATTTTAAAGCGCTTTCGTCCGTGCATTGTAATACACAGAAATCAATTAAATTGATGTGTTTGTGCGTATTGTTTATCACTAAAGGAATGATACATATGAATGTTTACAGGGTACTTACATGAAAAAACAATTTTCTTTTTGCGTCTGTCTGTTTTATCCAGCTAATATCTGAAACGGCCGGATTGACTTTAACTAGGTTTTCACTGACAGAATTAATCTTATAAAGAGCAATTTAGGCTACTTTTTTTAGTAAAAAAAATAGGGCTCCGCGCAAAAATAACCTTGTGATAACTGACATCACGAACGAAGTCGCCGGCATAACCTAGTTACAAATAAAAGCTTATAAAGAGTTACAACGGTGTTACAGTTGTCAGTTATATTGCTAAAAGCGACTAAAAGCTTATCTTTTATAGACAAACTTTGAGTGGACTTAATTAGATATGAGTTAATGAGTATGAGGAGATAAGTGGTATACAGGCTGTAAAAGACTCTTAACGACCTTGAAAGTTACATGTTCTTCCTATCATTGCGCCACTTTTTTTGTTCTGGGTCCTAGAGAAACTTCAGATAACGAAAAAATTTAACCGCTCCGCCCGGCCTCCATACCGGTATGACGAATAGATAATCAATTGTGTCTCATCACAAAGTTAAATTAGGCCATTGTAAGGAATTTTCGAACGTCATTACAAGTAAATATAAAAAATAAATAAATCAAGTTTTTTTTTACATTATTCTTTTGAACATTATTACGCTCTTTATGTTCTGTGAAAGCCACGTAATTGTAAATACAAGCAGCTGTCGACTAACGCAATCATATACGCCCGACCGAATTTCGGTTACTGCTAATCATAGTGGAGACTAGATAAATATGCAGGTGTCATTGTGCAAAAGTGTGTCCCCTCCCTCCTGTGTGTGTGATTCAAATAAAGTGAAGTGTCTCCTGTGTGTGTGACTCCCTTCTCACTCACTCTCAAAGCCACTCAAGAACTAAATTTACAAACCCTCAATTTTATAGAAACCAGCTTTCCCTAAGATATCGCTTTTGCGTTTAGCACGGCAGAATATGGTTCCTATGTTCACAAATAAATAAAAATAAAAATATTTTCTGAAGCATGTGCCACCATGGTTCAAAAATATATCAAGGCCTCTCAAACACTACTGCCCTAAATAAAACTAGACATACGTACTTACATATTACATGCAATATGAGTGTGTGTGAAAGAATGAAAGCAGAGCATTACATGATGCGGCAGAACACTGCACATTCACAATCAATGTTTCAGTGTTTGCTTTGACAATAGCACGGACTGGAGAGGGTTAGGTCTGACTGATAGCGGGTGAACCGCTTGTGATGACCGTTCACACGCCAAAGTTTTAAAAGGAAACTTTACCGACTATGCGCTCCGTAGTACGTAAGTTATAGTTATGTTTATATTTTTTAAGTTACTTTGTCGCGTTTGTGAAATAAATAAATAATGTATGAAGGTAGTCTTGTCCTGTGAAGATTAATAAGGATTTTATGAAATTTTAGTATATGGGCTTGTTGTTAGTCAGTATTCTCTCAAATAACTTAATTTCAAAATAATACGTAACTCAAAATCAACGTGACGGAGTTCAAATTAAAAATCTTTTTCGGTTCATTTAATTAAAGTAAGGCTGAGGTGGACTGATGACCTAGTCACGGTAATCCGCTGGATGCAGGCAGCGCAAGACAGGTCATTGTGGTTATCTTCTTTAAGGGAGGCCTATGTCCATCAATGGACGTCGTTCGGCTGGTATGGTGATAATGATCATGAAGTTAAAAGTAAGCTGTCATCCCACCAAAGCGTTAGATTTTATTACATAACAGTACTGCAGAATAATATTAAATCGCTTACTGCTTGCAGTGTTCCCACAACCTTATGCACTTGTGTGATTTTTTTTATATGGTTTCAAGCCGGTATGTATGCATACACCTATGTGTGTGACACACTTGCACAATGGATTTTGATAATAATTTAAATCTGCTATTAAATCGTTTTTTATTTATGGTTTCACATCAATAATAATTTGATATTACTAATCACAAATGCAGTATGGTCTTGTATGTGACAAATTCACTGTAATTAAATAACCCTATACTGATTAAAATTATTGTATGGGTATTAGGTAGTGAAGAAATCGTTGGAGAGCCTGAAATAAATAATTGTATTCAAAAACAACACGATCAATAATTCCCGTAACGGCTTACAGCGAGCAGTCAGTAATTTTTAATCTTTCTTCCTTTGACATGGAACAAATCCTAGAGAATAACCCCAGTGGTACTCCAAACCACAAATATACGAGTCCGCCATTTCCAGTGAGCGCCACAATAATCCCTATGACCGCAACTAACGTGCACTTTCAGCCAAAAGCGCTGGACGGGTCACGCTGCACAAAGCGCTGCGCTGGATAGATCATCCTGTTCAGTCAACCACACATCCATGGTAACAACTTGACATTGACAGCGCTTTTATGTCGTAGCATTAAGAGTGATTTTCGTAGTTCAAGTAGTAATGCTGACATGTGGTTTACTATAAAATGCTAGTCTTTGGTACGCGCTCCGTACAAACACGACGACTCATTATCTCGTCGACACGCTCGTGAGTCGTGACACGTCGGTATTAAAAACTGACAGCGTGTTAGGGACGGGTAGACGAGACGGTTTGAAGCGCGGGCGCTTGTCACCGACGTGAAAAATTCCCAAAATAGACTCGCGCTCGGTAAGGCTATATTTTTACCAGTAATTGTACAGGTTTCAGTATTTTTGAGACGAGCTTGCCACACTATAACTAACCACTGCAATTCCAGAAAGCCAGAATCAACAGTGGCGAATACCACAAAATAACAAAGAAAAATTACTTCCACTTACCTCCAAACAAGCAGGTGATAGAAGAAGTTCAGGCGTAGTTCTGACGCCTGAACTAAGAGAAGCCATGATTTCCAAGCACCACGGATTATTGTACTGGTCCTAAGAAACACACAAATCAGTCAGCGGTTTTGCCGATAAACGTTCTCCGTAATTATCTTTAGGTGGAGCTTATAACTACAATCCTAGACACCTTAGGCTCTAGACAGACGTACTGCATTTCAACTGCACTCCGACTGCCAAATTGCAGTTTAAATGCAGTTAGTATGACTGCAATAAAACTGCTAACCAACTGCATGCCGACTGCAATTGGGCTGCATTTAACGTGCGTGTAGTCGTTGGAACTGCACGCCAACTGCACATCAACTGCACGGTCGGTTGGCAGTTTAATTGTAGTCATGGTAAACTGCATTCAAATATTCAGTTGAAATGCAGTCTGTCTGTCTAGAGCCTTAAAGAAACCACCATGCATTTCCAAGCTGAATACAAAGGCTTATAACATCAAAAGTATCACCAAGACATAGACAGATTTTAATTTTTAAAGCTCTCTATCATCATAATAATACAGAGTGTATACAATGAGATCTTATTCTAATTGCGTACAACCATAAATGTAGCTAGTTCTTAGGTTAAGCTTACCTTTACAAACATTTTACACAGAGATCACTGTGATTTTGACATTTACTGCGGATTAACTTCATAAGAAACACAGTACCTATTGTTAAAAACACAAATTTTACACTGAGATCACTGTTATTTTTATATTGCATTGCATAATATCTTCATAAGAAACACAGTATTGTTAAAAACACAGTCTTAACACTGACTTTAAGCGCAAAACCACCACTGATTACCTAGTAAGATAATGCACCGATTTAATGCAATGAATAATTCAGGTGCAAGCTAAAAGATACAATTTACGAACAGTTACATTTGTCATTATTGAGTAACACAAAGATTTTTATAAATAATAAACAAATTGAGGGTAACGTGCATATTTTGCACGGAGTTTTTGCTACGACGGCCGGGTGAGGGCAGCACCGTCGGTCCAGTGGTATACCTAAGGGCTGCCAGCTATACTGTTAAAAACAGTATTATAGTGTTTTCACTGCAGTATAGGTACTGCTTTACTGTTGAAAAAAATACAAGGCATACGAAATACTGTGTTCAACATCACTGGTATTCAGAAACAAAAATAAAACATGATTTAAAAAATGTAAAGTTAATTAAATATTAAAAACTGTTCATTTTCCTTTGCCGACTTTTAGATACTTTTTTCTTGTAGAAAAAGTTGGCAACCCTAGATGGTATGTAGATAATGTTATTCGCTCAGAAAATAGTGATGTGGCAAATATCGAATCAAAATGGCGGTATCGATTGTTTGCTTTTAAATAAGTTAAATTTTTCGAACGATTTTTACCTATTTTTTTAAGAAATGGATTTATATGCTTTGGATTTTTGAATATGTAGAATTTACGTGCTGTATTAACAAAAAAAGTCTTGATTGATGGAAATTTAATTTGCTCGTGTACTTGTTTTAAGTTTGTTCAGAAGGCAGTGTTGTATGCAATTTTAATAGCCTTATTCTAAACAACTGGCAATCCATACTAATATTATAAATGCGAAAGATTGTCTGTCTGTCTGTTACTTCTTCACGCTTGAACCGCTGTATCGATTTTGATGAAATTTAGCATGGAGATAGTTAAAGACCCGGGGAAGGACATAGGCTACTTTTTATTAAACTTCGACTTCGTCTGCGTCCGCCTTAACCGACATTTGCGCGGACGAAGTCGCGGGCAAAAGCTAGTTTGTTATAATTTTTATAAGTCAGACTACTCAGACTGGCGCGGCATATGTTAGACATGGTCTAACAAGTGTGGTAACAAGTTTAGTGGCAGTGCCCAACCTTGATTTTCTATTTAAAATATGTTTTAAAGCGTTTAAACCCTTTTCCCGAAATGCATCGGTGTGTGCACTAAGACATTTACTTTACTCACCTTTTTTTTCTTTATTTTTTTTTTAAGTGGTAAAAATCATTAAATGACTCCTTCCACCCTGGGTGGGGCGGAAGGGACTGTCAGACTTTTACTGACTAAAAAAACCACCCTGTTCCTTCTGTTGCCCTTTACGTTCCGGGGCCACGGTATCCTGTTAAGACGTCCCGCAACCCCGGCAGGATTTTATTCCCCTCATTTCATAAACGCGACAACAGCGCACAGACAAGAATAACAGCGCTTATACCGCATCGTCTACCCTCCCTCTTACCTGAAACTCACAATTGTTTTTGTTTCAATGTTTATTTGAACTTTGTTCGTTTCGTTTGAAAGTTGTTCATTTCAGTGTTTTGTGAGTTTAACCTGTATGTTAACCAGTGGAGCTGCAGACGAACAAGCTGTACAGTTACTGATTAAAACCTTCATGACTATATAAGTGCTGACTAGGCGTAGGTTCTGCTGAAATCAAGAGAGATTTTCAATTTCACCATCATTATTTCAGCCGTAGGACGTCCACTGTTGAACATAGGCCTCCCCTATAGATTTCCATTAGGACCGGTTGGAAGCAGCTTGTATATCCAGCTCGATCCCGCGGTCTTCATCAGATCATCTGTCCACTTTGCGGTATGACTTCCTACGCTGCGCGCAAGTCCTATTGTTAAATTAAAACATACTTTTGTAGACATTGATTTTTGTGAAATGAGATTGTAACTAGATGTTAACTTTAAACCTTTAAAAAATCTAGGAGATCATGTATTCGGACTGCATTTTTTTCTATCAGTAAAAAATTGCCTTCTGATCAAATCAGATCAGATTCGCAAAATTATACTAAACTACCTTCCGCCAGCGGCTTCAATCCCAAATTAAATTAAAAATTCGATCATGGTCCGAAAGACATGTGGCGCCATCTATTATCGTAAGAACGTTATTGTGATTTCTTTTGGGAACAATACTTTTTTTCGAGATGAAAGGGTACCCTTTGTCTGTTTCTGTAGACCTGAAAATTTCATGCAAAATTTCAGGATAGTCAGTTCAGTGGTTTAGGCGTGGAAAGGTAACAAACAAACAAACTCACTTTCGCATTTATAATAGTTAGGATAGGATAGTTAAGAAGGATAGAAAGTTAGGATACGACTAGGACAGAATTTAAAGAAGAAAAGCAAAGGCACCGCGTAATAATTTTAAGAGTTTCGTCATTTCCAGGGTCGCCGGACGACATAACAAGATACCGTGGCTCCGAAACACAAAGGGCTACAGAAGGAACTGGGTAGTTTTTTAGTCAGTAAAAGTCTGACAGTCCCTTCCGCCCCACCCAGGGCAGAAAGACTCATTTGATGATTTTTACGACCAAAAAAACAAGTGTTTCGTCATCACTAAATTAATCACGCCTCTGAGTTTTCACATCCATAAACCGAACAGCTTTTTTTCACAAAAGAGCGTTCAACTTGCACAATTTACATGATATTTGAATGTACAATTCGTTTGGAAGTTTACAACTCAGTTTCCAGCTTATGAATTTGTAAACTGTTTTTGAGTACCTAAGTAACAAATACAAACTATTTCGAGTATTTATTTATTTTTCATTTAAATTAACTTTGAAGTTGTTTCGAATGTAGGTAGGTCAGTGAGTTTAGTACCTAACTTTGGTATCTAGGTAGCTTTCTACACTGTTATTTTTCTGCTTATATTAATATTTATATCCTAGCTTTTTCTATGCTCTCGACTTAGACGCTAGACGCTAGAGATCGGCGAACGACGAGAATGAAAACGTAACATAACACGTTCCGTAGAAGGAATTATAACATAACATCACACCTGTAATCCCTGAAGGACTATAAACAGTGTACCCATTAGTACACCGACATTTCGCCAGTTGTTTAAGTCTTATATAAAAGGGGGCGAGCCTATTGCCATCAACCAGGTACTAATCCAGACTCCGAGGCTGCTACTGAGAATTCCTGATGGAATACCCAATTACTCTTTACCCGACCTTGGAATTGAACCCAAGACCTCATGCTCAGCAGTCGGGCTTTGCGACCACTAGACCAACGATCATTTATTTTAATTACACCGTTAAAAAGAATAATTTAACGTCCTTTACAAGAAACAAAATATTGAATCTAGTTGGCCATTCCAAAAGGAGAATGGGCCCCTCTGATATTGGTCTAAAACATTATTAATCCGACCTTCACGACGTTAATCATAGGTATATAATCACTAACTCAAGTATTTTCATTTAATTTCCTCAAACGGACTGTCTCGTTGGTCCAGTGGTCGCAAGCGCGACTGCTGTGCACGAGGTCTTGGGTTCGATTCCCAGGTCGGGCAAAGTGTTATTGAGTTTTTCCATCAGGAATTTCTCAGTAGCAGCCTCGGAGTCTGGATTTGTGCCCGGTTGATGGCAATAGGCTCGCCCCCTATTACATGGGACTAAAACATAACTGGCGAAATGTGTGTGTACTAATGGGTACACCTCTGCCTAACCCTTCGGGGATTACAGGCGTCATGTTATGTTATGTTTCTTCAAACGGAAATGTTACCGTCAATACACGCACGCGCTCACACGCCATCTATTTCCTTAATATAATTAATACACGATTCACAGAAATTTGCTTGACATGCCACGTGTTTGCGATGAAAGCTGAAGAGTTTCGTTGGATCTATGTATTGTACAGTCATCAAAAGAGATAGGTATCCAGGATCATTAGATTATAGTTTAAGTGTTCTCAGAAATCAATGGATGTTTTCAAATGTAATTGAATTTAAAGAGGATGTCTTTGATTTAAACTTAATTACATAACATAACATCACGCCTGTAATCCCCGAAGGGTTAAGCAGAGGTTTGCCCATTACTACACCCACATTCCGCCAGTTTTGTTCAAGTCCATTGTAATAAGGGGCGAGCCTATTGCCATTAACCGGGCTGCCACTGAGAAATTCCTGATGGAAAAACCCAATAACACTTTGCCCGACTTGAGAATGAAACCCAAGACCTCCTGGTCAGCAGTCGCGCTTTGCGATCACAAGATCAACGAAGCAGCCCCTTAGAAGTTTCCCATACCGTGCAAAATATTCATGCCAACAAACTGAATCATCTAGCTTTGAAATCTACCAAGCCTAGTGAAAATTATCTAGTTCTCACCGTACTTTACATTTACAAGTACAAACATCAACAAAACTGAATCAGCTAACGCTTACAAATCGAGCCTCACTTCAATCCCTCATACAACCAAACACAATATTGATTCGGACAGATCCACTGTGGAGCCCATTTACGTCCGCAAACAACCGTCCGGTATTAGGCTATCGTGTTACAGAAACAACACTCTGTAATTTATTTAGTCGGTTGTACTGTTCTGAATAACAACAACGGACTATGGTGTCGTGTGTTGTCACAATAGTAACTGTAACTAAATAGTAACTGAACACTGTATTAATAGAGTATTCCCAATTGGCCATACTCGAGCTACGGCTATGCCAAATGGTTCAGTATGCGTCCACAATGACGTGGAGCTCAAAAGACAAGTCAACAAGTCGCAATATAGTCACAGTGTCAAGACGGTCAATTATTGTAACTGAAAATGATCAAAATATATAGGCGCAATCTCATCTCAGCGACAGTCAAAATCTAGAATAAATTAGAGATACTTTTGACAAATTGAGGCTGAGATTAGAATGCGATTATTCCAACTTACCGAAATTGTCCTTCAATTGTTTATTATGAAAATACTTGTCACCTACCACGATGTCTTAAAAACGTATCAACATCAACGTAATATCAGCCAAATGACGTCCACTGTTGGACCGGCCCGGCCCTGCACTAAAAAAAGTCGTCACTTAAAAAATCTTCATTAAACTGTTGAATTTTCAACTTTCAACGTTCAACAATAAACCCAACGTTTAAAATCCCACCACAACACAAGATATAGTAATAATAAAATAACATCGCAGTGTTTTTTCATCACCGCGAAAATCATGAAATTCATTGATCGCATAGTTGGACACCAACGCAGATGCTTGATAAACACATTAGCTTGACCGAACCCTTAGGTATCAAGTGTCCAAGCCTGTCACACATTATTCCAACCACTACAGCTCGTGAAACCTAGAATTAACAGTGGCTGCTTGCCACTGTTAATCCAATAACTGTTCCACTGTCTTGGATCCCACAACAAAGTTAATCATGAAAGAGTAAAAAAAGAAAAGTTTGTTTTCAGCTAGCGCCCTGCAAATCAGATATTTTAAACTACCAATATTGCTGACTAACTAACTACAAAGTGAAAAATGACTAGTTTTGTAAGTAGGCTTTGAAAATTTAAGAAAATAATTTTGACAATCGGTCTACAAATGGCGGAAAAATCGGTGACTACATATATAAAAAAAAACACACTCAAATAAAGTTGGTTAAAATAATTTCACTTGCAAGTGTGTACCGCAGTTCTATTATATGTATAATCAAAGCCCCCTCGGTTTTAAATGAAGCGAGCTTAAAAGTCAGCTTTTATTCCCTAGCATGAGACTAAGATACCTCACCTCAAACTCACTCCACCTAACTTCACCGAGGCAGATTTTTCCAGAATAAACCTCCAGATGTAGCCAACTTTGTCCTAACTCCGCTGGTGCATATTTCGGTGCACAAAGCGTTAGCCGCTTTACACAAACCTAACTTCAAAACTTTATGACAGGTCTTCTAAAATACACTACAGTTATAGCCGTCTTGCTAAGTTTAAGCGGGCAAAGATGGCTACAGAATACACTAGGACAGCATTTCCCAAACTTTTGGAGGACACTAGTAGGTCACGCTCGAATATTAGATGGGTGCTGAAAACTTATATGACTATGATAATGAATTTGAAACCAATTCACAGGTCCCATCGATATTTTCATAGTCACTCAAACATCTACGCTTTTGGGGCATACACTTTAGGGTATCTTAGATATTAATTGAAACATTAAATTAAATACGATTTTAATAAATTAAAAGTATCATACCTACCTTTATCCTTTACATTTCAATAGCTCCTTACCATATCATGAATGCGAAAGAAACTCTGTCTGTCTAAACCACATGCTTTCACGAGTAAACCACAGAACCGATTTTGATAAAATTTGGCACGGGGTAATTTTGAACCTCAAGTAAAGTTACTTTTTATTTTATGACTTCGTCTGCATCCGCGAAAGCCGACATTTTTGCGGGCTAAACTTTAAAATTTTCTATATCATAACTTAAAGTTATTTTTTCTTATTTGTGTAAAGTCCTTTATTTATGTAGATATAGCATCTTTTCCTCTTCAACAGCCAGAACAAGAGTTCCAAATTTGAAAGTTTAGCAAAAACTTTCAAATTTCCGAAAAAAAGTTCCGAAAGTGAACTTTCGGAACCACTGCCCTAGGAGCTTTCTATGACATACATATGAAGTTTGAATTCTCTCCTGGCATCAATGAGATTAATTCTTGGAGTTTGTGAGGCTGTTATGTCCTGGGGGACGAATCGTATCGTATTAGCACTTAGACGTGCTATGGACTTTGAGAGAGGCTAACGTATTCATACCAGAGAGCCGAAGGCAAGGAATGATCGCAACGTAAATTCGATCACTGCCTCGTTGATCTAGTGGTCGCAAGCGCGACTGCTGTGCATGAGGTCTTGGGTTCGATTCCCAGGTCGGGCAAAGTGTTATTGGGTTTTTCCATCAGGAATTTCTCAGTAGCAGCCTCGGAGTCTGGAATTGTGCCCGGTTGATGGCAATAGGCTCGCCCCCTACTACATGGGACTAAAAACATAACTGGCGAAATGTGGGTGTACTAATCGGTACATCTATGCCTAACCCTTCGGGGATTACAGGCGTGATGTTATGTTATGTTACTTTACGAAATTAATAAAATATCCCAATTCCAATCTTAGATCCCGAAGATGAAGATTGATTTCGGATGAGAGTCGAAAAAAACGAGGTTAGTCAAATACCTAAACTTTTTTACTGACAAAATTCGAATAAGTCTACATACTGTAGAGCTAGTCGTAAAATACACATAGACTAGAAAATTTGCGGTACGACGGCGGCGACGTTGCGGGTTGCGGTCACGCGGCGAGGGACGGACGTTCGCGGTGCACAGATTTGTACAACTGAATAGAAATATCACTTTATTTTGTTAGGTTGTGACTAATGTTGTATTGAGAAATGGATTATTTGGACACATCATGAACATAATATGTTCAAATGTGTTGGATTGCCGTCTCATAGAACTATGAAAGTGAGGGAAGAGGGAGAGCGCCTGTGTGTACGCACACAATTGTGCACTAGGATATCTCTTGTGTACTTGGCTAGTCTCCATTGAGATTGTCTGCCGTGACTAACATAAAGTAAGTAAGTAAATTAAATTGTAATTGTTGTTGTGTAGTAAGTTTAATTGGTTATTTAACCGTTTTAATTAAAGTAAAATAAATAAATAAATAAATAATAAATAAATAACATCGCGCCTGTAATCGCCGCAGGGTTAGGCAGAGGTGTACGCATTAGTACACCCACATTTCGCCAGTTATGTTTAAGTCCCATGTAATAGGGGTCGAACCTATTGCCATCAACCAGGCACTAATCCAGACTCCAAAGCTGCTACTGGTCAGCACAGGGACGGGGTCCTAAAAAGGCCAAACGCCTGCCGGGGTTGCCGGACGTCTTAACAGGATACCGTGGCCCCGGAACGTAAACGGCAACAGAAGAAACAGGGTGGTTTTTTAGACAGTAAAAGTCTGACAGTCCCTTCCGCCCCACCCAGGGCGGAAGGACTCATTTGACGAGAAATTCCTGTTGGAAAAACCTAATAACACTGTGCCCGACCTGGGACCCAAGACCTCATGCTCAGCAGTCACGCTTTGCGACCACTAGACCATTGACAGACGACTGTACGTTATACAGAAAAATCAGCTGTTTCCTACAAAATGCTATGTATAACAAGATCGTAATGTATGGAAACAGTTGTTTTTTTTTTTCATGATTTTAGGGTTGGTCCCATAGTAAAAGTTATAATGATGTAGTAGTAGTTATAATGATGAGTACAATGACTCCTTTTAAGATTTCGGGTAAATTTTCAATTACCCTGTAAAGAATGAACACAAACCAATTTACTTAACAAAACAAATTACCAAACTACTTCTTTAAACAGTCCTCACCACAGACTACAAAGTCCACTAAAGAAAATAGGCGTCCTAGACCAAAACACAACGAGATATTTCATAACAAACTTTCAGTTGTTAAGCAAAACTTTTGAAACCCTCTGTTATTCGTTTAATGTTTTATTTAAACTGCGAGCCGTCGGGTGTCGGCTTCACAATTGAGATAAGGACACTTTATGGGTATGGCATTAAATATTTACAATGCAGTGTTTTATTAACACATTTGAACAAACGGTTATTTACAAGCGGATTTCGTTTCCACAAATAATTTATCTGCATGAATTGAGAATATTGAATCGGTAAATCTGCTACCAATTCGGTTAGTCAATTTGTATGGGTTTTGCTAGTTTTTGAATCTGTGCCACATAACATCACGCCTGTAATCCCCGAAGGGTTAGGCAGAAGTGTACACATTAGTATACTCACGTTTCGCCAGAGTTATGTTTAAGTGCTATGTCATAGGGGGCGAGCCTATTGCCATCAACCTTGCACAAGTCCAGACCTCTAGGCTGCTACTGAGAAATTCCTGATGGAAAAACCCAATAACACTTTCTCCGACCTGGGTATCGAACCTAAGACCATGCTCAGCTATCGCGCTTTGCAACCACTAAACCAAATGGCAGCCATCCATACTTACTAACATTACAAATGCGAAAGTAACTCTATCTGTCTGTTAAGATTTCACGATTAAACCACTGAACCGATTTTGATGAAATTTGATACAGATCAAATATGAACCCCAAGAAAGGACATAAGCCACCTCTTAATTCCTCAGTGTCCACGATAACCGACATTTATGCAGACGAAGTCGCGAGCAAAAACTAGTTAGCAATATTTCCAAAAACATTCCATCTCCATATTAAATTCCCTGCTCACTAACAAACTGAAAGTCAGTAAATTCTGTCCGATAAGTTCCTTAGACCAGCTGTCCCCAATCGTGGGACATGCCGACGCTCCGCCGATTCGTTGGAACCTCGCCTAATGAAGATATACTGCGGTGATTCCTTCATTTACCGCCGAGAAATAGTTACACGATTGCTTGGTGTTAGGGAACCTTGTACCTAGTTAAAGTTTGAAGTACCTTGATGAGTTTTATGTGGTTAGGTTGGTTTGTCCTTGAAAGACACATCAGATGCCGCTGAACTACTCTTTATGTCTATAAATCTTAAGGCTGATTTTTCAATATTCTGATAACTTTTATCCAAAGAATAAATATACATTTTTTTTTCTATTTCCCTTATCCTGCGCTGTGTGGCGAGCAGACTCGATTGTCAAAGCTCTTCACCTCGGTGATAAGCGTGTGGCAGTGATTCACGTATATTCGTGACATTAGGTTAAGTAATTAGAATAGGAGTATTAACATAGCGATAAGGAATATTGTTACTAACACGAATAAGTCATGTTACTTGATTAATAAATCTTATTATATTTTCTATAGAAAAAATGTCAAACTGTCATATTTATCCCATCGATAAGAGCTATCACACGATTGAAAAATTAGGCCTAAGTTACATTTAGGCCTACCAAAAATTATTGCTATGAAACGACGGGTATTTTTGGAGTGGATTATCACTGTTTAAATGGCAGTACGTAATGCGATGCTACAAAATATTGTGTAACATGTTTCATGCGTCAGTAGCGCAAAATTTTTGTCTGGGGCAATAATATATATTTAAAGTATAGTACCAACTTGTTATTGTTTTGTTGTAAACAACAATTATTCACTTTCAAGTGAATAAACAGTTTTTCTTTCTTTCGTCTTTCTTACTTGCAAATGCAGAGACAACAGTACAGAAGGCGTGACTGCATACATAAAAAAAATTTGAACTTTGACTTTCATAATTTCCGTAACCAAAACGTAGATATGAGCCAGAACAAACAAAATATTGATAACTAGCTTTTGCCCGCAACTACGTCCGCGTGGAACTTGTTTACTTGCATACAAACTTTCACCCCCTTTTGTGGTGATTTCCGGGATAAAAACTATTCTATGTCCTTCCCCGGGTCTTAAACTATCCCTGTACAAAATTTCTAAATCGGTTCAGCAGTTTAAGCATAAAGAGGCCACAGACACACTTTCGCATTTATAATATAAGTATGGATGAAAGGAAACATGTAACTTTCGGCACTAATAAGTGTCTCTTTAAACCCGTTATTATATCTGACGAGTACCAGGAGCACATAACATCTAGTGGCATATACCTAAATCATTTGACACGAGAGAGTGCGACGTCCATATTAAGCTATAGCGTGACTGATGCATCTCATCGGTGATAGATGGCGTCCTGCACTCGTTACGAGAATACTGAGGAAACCTTGCACAGTCCGTCTTGTGGCCAAGATGAAGCTGACATAGACTGGAATCATTATTTAGAGAGTGCAATGAAAAATTTACAAGTAAAGCAGGCCGCACACGTCGGGTTTCCGCATCAGGTTTCCGTTTTGGTAGCGTATATTACATACACACACATAAATAAATTACACATACATAATTTTTTTTACATGTATGTGTATGTACATATACGCTTCCTAATACGGAAACCTGATTCGGAAATCGGACGTCTGCGCCCAGCTTTAGACGGTAGTGACATTCAAATTAAAAAAAAAAACTGTTATTATAACCATTTTGTGCAATTTAAAAGTCTGAAATTAATGAAAATTAAAAAATCCTCCAAGGGTGAGTCGAAACCGCTCATCAAGAGTCCCGTACTACCTCGAAATAAGATCACGCAAAATCTCGAAAAAAAATTACTTTTCTTGTATGGAGGAAGTTAAAAATTAAAGAGTGGTTTTCCATTTATTTATTTAAACTTTATGCAACAAAAGTACAAAGGCGGACTTAATGCCTTAGGCATTCTCTAACAGTCAACCAGATGTGGTGAAGAGATAACATGGTAGGTGCAAGTTAATGTACGAGCGCTAAACTGAAAAATTAATTTGAAAAAAAAAAAAACACAATGTATTAAATAAGTATTAAGTTTTATTTAATTTTTAACTCTTTTTTACATGGCCATTGTCATTCACACACTAAAAAAAAATTATTGTCTACCTATGACGGTTCAAAAGCAGGACAGGACAAATGAGTGAGAGCAATAAGGCTCCATTAGGATCCTTTGGCTTCAAAACCCTAAAAAGTACCTAAAGTTATCATTGCATCATTTCCGTGTGACATTTCAACTTCAAAAACTTTCCCAACAAAAGAACATCAAAAGAAATCCTCCACCATTTTGCATTTCACAAAAATACAAACAAGCACAAGTGAGTACTAAAAGAAACGCTAAGATGTTATTATATGACTTTTATATAGTAAGAAATGACATTAGTTTTCCCCGCGGAGCTTGCTACGTTCGCAGTGCTTTAACATATAAAAATATAACGTTTGTACACAGTTTAACTGTGAAAATGTTCCGGGTTGCATGTAGTTTTTATTTAACAGTTGCAAGCTGTCTGTTTGTTACGCTATCACGACTAAACCACTGAACTGATTTTAATGGAATTTGGTACGGAGTAAGGTTGAACCTTTAAGAAAGATATAGGCTACTTTTGATTTCGCGACTTCGTCTGCGTTCACGATAACTGTCATTGAAGACAGTGAAGAAAAGCCCGCTTGCGCCAGTCAGGGTTATTTACAATCTCGAGTTAGTTATTAAGTACATAAGTAGAACATCTCGCATAAACTATATTTGCATCCCACAATTAAAATATTATTTCACTCTATTGAAAGCGAACTTCTATCAACTTAAAAGCTCCCACAAGGTCAATGCCTCTTGTCAGACACAATGTGTCCTTGACCCTGGAGTAATTAATTACAGGCACCTATTAATCTTATACAGTGCTGACATAAAAAGATGCAAAAGGTCAGTTTCATGCAGTTATTGAAAACCCACGTCAATTAACACTGAAAATATTGCTGAATATTTCAACAAACGGTTTTCAGACCTAAAATAAAGTGTTTTTTTAGAGAAGTATTTATAATAATTAATGTATACAGACTGTTAGTGTAAACACTGTTGTCACTAAAACCATAGGTACTTGACTTATTATAAAAAATGTTTAACTGAATTTAAAAATAAATAAACAAAGAATTCTTTCAAAAATAAAAATAAATCTATCCGACACCGTCCGTAAATTCATGGATACTATGCGCCCGAGTTACGTAATCACCGCAAAGGGCGTTGACCTGCTGCACTGGCCGTCCGTTTTAACTACCTACATAAGTTTTAACTAATTACATCATTGTAATATAGGGTGAAATAATTTTGAGAAAAAATGAATTTTACTTAAAAAAAAAGCTATTTTTTTCATTGAATTTACGTTCTATTGGTGTAACCAAACCACTGGTTTCAAGGATAACGGTGTTTACACTAACACTCTGTATATCTTTAAATATCGATCGTGTTATCGCTTATTTTATGAAGTTGGCCTTCTATACCTATATTTACTGTAATGCGAATAAAATATGCTGGTAACAGTAACGTTATTAACAAAAAACGTTGTTCGACGAAATTATGAGCAAATTGCTTTTAAGTTGCAAATAGTTCGTTTGGCCTCGATGTCAAACGAAACTGGAATTTGTTTTAGGCTGAAACAATATTTTCGATAACATTTTTGCTAGTTCTTTTGCGATATTTTTATGTATTATAAGCATTTTCTTTCAAATCTTTACTTTAAGAATAAAGCTGAAGAATTATTTTTTGTTTTTAGCAAATTAATTGTAAACTTTCAAAAAAATTTAATGCATATTAATTTGTTTTTAAAAATAAAGAAATGTTTCTTTTAAGTAAAATTTGCTATCTCCAGTATTTACAGTACTTTCCTTACAGATGAAATTAAAAATAACCCCTCTGTATATTGATAATAGCTTACAGTTCACACTGCCGGCTGACGAGAACTACCTACTCTCCACTAGTTTGTCGCAGCAACAAGTGCTATTAAATAAAAAACTCGCTCAGTGATGCTCGCTTGGCGGTCAGTACACTCTCCGAGAGACTCTCGCTTAGTACATACGCCTACCAATGATGGTAGCCGAGCGAGTGATGCGAGAAATTTCCCTCGCACGCTTGCTATAGCCCAGCGTGAAAACCATTGAAACTACACACTGACAGGTGTCAGATGTGGGACAGGGAATAGATAAGATCCTCTTCAAAGTTTTCCCCCCAATCTAAAAAGTAAGAAAATGGCCGCCAAGTCTATTAGTAATTAATTTAACAGGCTACCATAATCCATTATTCAGGAAGGAAAAGAACAATACAAATCTTGGTGAAACTTCTTATTGTAATGGACTTATTTAGTAATTGAGGTCTTGCAGTGGCGCTCAACCTTTTAGTCAGGTTGTTGAAGGAATTTTATTCATCATCTGCCTAGCCTTTTCCCAACTAAGTTGGGTCAGATTTCATTAATAATAGTAATAATATTTTTATTTTCATGTTCGTTGTCATCGCGACATTTTAAACGCATTAGTACTTACGTTGGTCTGGTGGTGGCAAGCGTATCAGCTGAGCACGGGGTTGGATTCCCAGGTCGGCTAAAGTTTTTTTATAGAAGACTTCTTTAACAAGTTCCAAATTTTTACTAGACATTATGTAGGAATCTTTCAAAGACACCATTTTTGATAAAGATTGGCACGTAAAATTTTGATTTGTGCCCGGTTGGTGGCAATGACTACGCCTCTGCCTAACCCTTCGGGGATTACAGGCGTGATGTTAAGTATGTATGTACAATTTTCAAAATAAAATATTTTTCTATCCGGAATTTCAATTTTGCATGGTGAAAGTTTCAAGAAAAAATTTGCAACTTATGTTTTGATTATTATCAATGTTTGGGGGCGCCTGCGAGTCGGGTCAGAGTTCGACGCGACGCATAGTGTACACAAACATTTACTTTTTTTAGGACAACTATGTGATGCTATATAATGTTATTTTAGTAGTGAGTGATACGAAAAAAAAATGTATTTTATTATTTTCATTACAAAGATCATCTTTATGTAGAAATGCGGACTATACAATTTTAATAATAGTCTTTCACAGACCTAAGGTTGACCATCCCTGACCGATGTAAAAGAAAAAAGCTCGTGAAACACCTAGGTAAGAACTTCGGGATCACATTTAGGAGGTCGGAACAAGTTTAGCGGTCCATTGGAGGTCGTAACACTAAACTTGCTGATTGCCATCTTGTTAAACGTGCGGAAATGATCAGGATATGGACCGATATCTTATTTTATTGGAAGGGTATTTCTTGTATGAAGACTTTATTGTTTTATTTCGGTGACCTCTGTAACTAAATTAGTTACAGTGAAGTTAGAATAAGTTAAGGCGCATTTACCGCATTGGGATGTCCTGTTATGGTATATGTGAGAAGATAAATAAATAAATTTACAAAAAACCTGGTCACCGAAATAAAATATAACTAATTACAAATAAAGCATTTCTTGTGAATTCACCCAGAGAACAACAGAATACGTCCATCTCACTCGCTATGAGGTTGAGCTTGCGGAGTGCACGCGTCAGCGGTGCTTCCTTTAAAAGGTTGGTCCGAGCACGCGGTCCTACTAGCAGTCGTGGCTGCCGTCTCCGCCACACGTACCTGTCCGGAACAGACAGACTCACCTGGCCTAAAATAATGGCATTATGCACCTTCTCTCTCAATAATTTAAATATATACGACGCGAGTGCAAGATCCCTCCGAATCCTTAGCTCATGGCGTATGGCGTTTCTTGGCCATTCTTATTCGTAGGAACCAGCTTTTGGAAGGGAAAACTGACATTTACTTTTACTTTGTGGTTCTAGCTTTGTATGTTCAACAGAGTTTAACATTTAAATTAAATTGAGGTTGAAAAAAATTGGATACCTACTATATTCTATTTTTTACGAACTTTTTTCGGTTGAACACAGTCTTTTACATGTAAAACTAGATTTTGCCTGCAATTTCGGTTATTGCGGACGCAGATGAAGTCGCGGAAGAAGTAGCCCACGTCCTTTCCGAAAGACATGTGGCGCCATCTACCTATATCATAAGAACGTTATCGTTGCTTTCCTCGGAAACAGTACTTTTTGTCCGTTTCTGTACACCTGACGGCGTATTAGGGGTCATTATACTCATCATTATGATCAACTTTTACTATGGGACCAACCCAGAAATCATGAAAAATAAATCAGCTGATCCCTACAAAAATGCTACACAACACGATCGTAATTTATGAAACAGCAGATTTTTTTTTCATGATTTCGACTTTGGTCCCATAGTAAAAGTTCTAATTCTGTTCATAATGATGAGTACATTGTCCCCTTTTCAGGTTTCGGATACATTTTCAATTACCCTGTATATGCAAAATTTTAAGATAATGAGTTCAGTGGTTAGGCGTTAATACAAACAAACTTACTTTCGCACTTATAATATTAGTTAGGAAGTTAGGATACGAGTTCCCATAGACAATATTCCCACTTTTTCACTCAATAAATCTCCGATAAAACTAGTGTATAAACTCCATGTAACAAACTCCGTCTAACTTCGACATCTGCTTCCTTTCCGAGTTATAGTCGAGACGCGGTTGTTCCATTCTGAAGCCCTGGCTTTGTTACTTCGGTAAGTATATACATGACTGTTGCTTGTGATGATCGATGTGATAAGTCAGATTTAAAGAAAAATTATATAATAATAGACCGACTATAAGAAGCTGTTTAATGACCTACCAAATGTCGTAGAAAGACCTACACTGACCTTATTGGTGAGGTTCTTCACAAAGGTCAGAAACTCACGCTTTTTAACCATACCTTTAGTACTTAAATTAAAATAAATTGTAACGAAAATTACACTATATTTTACCAATACATACACGACACACATTCCTAAGTGCTTGAGGACAACATTCTAAGGCGAGGCAGTCCTTATGGATCTGAACACAAAGCGTCGTGGAACCGTTTGATATCAAATACGTTAGCCTGTGTGAACACGGGGCGAACATATTGTATTTATCTTGCTTTAGTTACGGATAGATTTTGTTCATCACGCCTGTAATTCTCGAAGGGTTAGGCAGAGGTGTACCCATTAGTACACCCATATTTCATCAGTTGTTGAAGTCGTATGTAACAGGGGCGAGCCTATTGCTAAAATAACATATTTTTCAATTTTTTTCTGTCTGTTTGTTCCGGCTAATCTCTGGAACGGCCGCACCGATCTTGACGGGACTTTCACTGGCAGATAGCTGATATAAGGGGTAACTTAGGCTACTTTTATTTTAGGAAAAGAATTTGGGTTCCACGCAAAAAAAATAAAACCTTGCAGAAAACCAAAGTCGCGCGCATAAGCTAGTACTAAATATAAAATATTTTAAGCCACGAACAGTGTATCTCACATTCATGTTTAAAAAACCAAGTAAAATATAAAATAAACTACCAAAACAGGGTGTTAATATCCTAGCAACACTTTCCTACCATATGCTGGCAACACTAGCACCGCCGGCGTACATTTCCAGCTTGCTTTGATACACGAGGCTCAAGCCACAGGTGTGCCGATACCAGCTAATTTATGGCTCGAAGTTTCTTCGCACTCCACATTTTTGTGAGAAACCTTATCCTTCTCGTGTTTATAGAAAATATTGTTTCTTAAAAATGGTGGTTCGTATTTTAAAATGTAGTCAGAACATAACAGGCTTTATTATGAAACAAAGTCAACCCTCGAGTCAGCTTTTGGATTTCGAATTTTATTTTGATAAAGAGAAAGTTTGTTATCCAAAAATTGGCTTAGTAGCCGAAAGTTACATGTTTTTCCCATTATTGGGTTCTTTATTTGGTTACGGAGATATTAAAGATCAAACTTCTAACACGATTTTTACGAAAACTTCACATAACATCACGCCTGTAATCCCCGAAGGGTCACATACCCATTAGTACACCCACATTTCGCCAGTTATGTCTAAGTCCCATGTAATAGGGGGCGAGCCTATTGCCAGCCACCGGGCACAAATCTAGGCTCCAAGTCTGATAATGATACAAAAACCCAATAACACTTTGCTCGACCAGGGGGCCAACCACAAGCTCTTAAAACAATATTATTCTAATATTACTTTGCCTTCCACACTGTTGCATTTTCAACGCTCGGATCAGCGCAGAAAGTTGAAAATGCAACAACAAAAATTACAAAGTAATATTAAAATAATATTGTTATAAGAGATGGCGGTAGGCGCCCTGAGAATCGAAACCAAGACCTAAAGCTCAGCAGTCACGCTTTGCGACCACTAAACCAACGAGTTAGCATTTTTACCAATTTATACAACAAACAACGCTGCTGTGGGTGCCGCCCGCTCGCACTAACCAGCTGCAGCGCGCGCCGCTGACGCGCGCGTTGCGTACACTCAACATGATGTCACAACAGACTGACTGCTTTTTTTTTTTTTTTTTTTTTTTTTTTTTTTTTTTTTTTTTTTTTTTTTTGAGGTGGTAAAAATCATCAAATGACTCCTTCCGCCCTGGGTGGGGCGGAAGGGACTGTCAGACTTTTACTGACTAAAAAACCACCCTGTTCCTTCTGTTGCCCTTTACGTTCCGGGGCCACGGTATCCTGTTAAGACGTCCCGCAACCCCGGCAGGCGTTGGCCCCGTTGGGGGCCCCGTCCCTGTGCTGACAGCTCTTTGAGGCGCGCGCGAACAGAACGCGCCGTCGACCCGGGCTTGGTCCTTGATCGGACGGCGAGCTACCCATTACTCGCCGTCCGCAAGCCCGCGCCTACGGTGGCCGGATGTCGCCTCGCGACGTCCGACGCCCTGGGCGTCTCCCGCGGCGGCTGGGGCGTGAGGTGGTTCTCTCCCTCACGCGGCCCGCCTCCTCCTTCGCTAGCATTACTGCTTCGCAGAAGGAGGTGACTGCATCCCATTCCCTCTCGCCCCGGAGCATGGCCTGAACCAGGTCCGGACGCGAGAGGTCGCCGCCGCCTATCGCCTCCGTGAGGACACGGCGGTGATCTGCCCAAGCGGGGCAGTCCTGCACCGTATGCTCCACCGTGTCCTCCGGGCGATCCACACAGTGGTGACACCCGGGCGTTTCCTCCCGCCCTATCCGACACAGGAACCTCCCGAAACTACCGTGTCCGGTGAGGACCTGCGTCAGGCGGTAGGTGAGGACGCCGTAGCGCCTCTCCAGCCACTCCTCAAAGAGGGGTCTTACCGCCGCGATTGCGGCGTGCCCGAACTTGGGTTGCGACAGTCGCATCTCCCATTCCGCCATGAGATCGCACCGGAGCTCGCCCCGCAGTGCCACGATTTGCCGCGGCAGCAGGGTTTCGCCCCGGCGCTGCGCGTCCACACGCCACTCGTAGACGCGCTGGAGGACTGTTGCCTCCAGATCCCACGGCGGCAATCCGGCAAGGAGGCTTGCCGCTTCGCCGGAGACCGTACGGTATCCCCGGATTATCCGGATGGCCATGACCCTCTGGCATGCCACCAACTTGGCTGGTGGCCGCCGCCTGATGGTAGGGGCCCACACAGGGGCCCCGTAGAGGGCCATGGACCGCACGACTCCGGCGTAAAGCCTCCGGCAGGAGGCGCCTGGTCCCCCGAGGTTGGGCAGGAGCCGCCAAAAAGCGGCCCCAGCCCTGTCCAATCGAGGAGCCAGACGTCGGAAGTGCTCCTTGAAGCTCCACCGGCTGTCGAGGATGAGACCCAGATACTTCATCGTCGCCTCGACGCCGATGTGAACCCCTCCCACCGTTATTTGGGAACCCGACGGTGGCGCGTTCCGAAGACCATGAAAGCACATGGCCTCGGATTTGTGCAATGCCACCTCGAGTCCCAATTGCCGGATCCTTTCGACGACTGTCGCAACCCCTCGCGTCGCTAAGTCGGCCGCCGCCTGGTGCGACTCTCCCTGTGCCAGGACGAGCGTGTCGTCAGCGTAGCAGACCACGCTGACGCCGTCAGGGAGGTCAGCGCGCAGCACCCAGTCGTATCCGATGTCCCACAGAAGCGGTCCCAGGACCGATCCCTGTGGGACACCGCACGACATCTCTCGCCGGTTCCACTCTCCCCGTTGGCCGGGGTAAATTACGGCTCTATCCGTCAGATAGTCCTCGACCACACGACGGAGGTAGGTCGGCATCCGGTGATACCGGAGTGCCTCCCTGATGCAACTCCAGGGCAAGGTGTTGAAGGCATTGGCGATGTCGAGAGACACCGCCAAGACGACCCTGCCCCGGGATACTGCTTCCCCCGTCGTGAGGGCCCTCACGCGCATGATAGCGTCCACCGTGGAGCGCCCCCTGCGGAAGCCGAACTGGCTTTCCGCAAGGTCCGGCCCTGATCTCCCCAGGTGCCCGACGAGGCGGTTTGCAATTACTCTTTCAAAGAGCTTGCCCACCTCGTCGAGCAACACGATGGGCCGGTATGCGGACGGTGAGTCCGCAGGGCGCCCCGGCTTCTTGATGAGGACCAGTTTCCCCGTCTTCCAACGAAGCGGAAACCGGCCCCTCTCCAAACATGCGCTTAAGAGCCCCCTCAGTCGAGGACCGAGAGCCCCCGAGGCCAGGACCCAGGCTTTCCCAGGTAAGCCGTCGGGTCCCGGGGCGGTATTCTTGGCCTTCAGCCGTTGTACCGCCACTCTCAGATCTACCTCGGCCACCTCCGGAGCATTGTAGTCGCCGCCGTCGCCGTGGTCCGCGTCTTCGTCTGACACCGCCAGGGGCGGAGCCATGGGCGGGGGGGTATGTTCCCCCCGAGAAGGGAACAGGGCGCTCACGACGCCCTCCACGAGTTGGGGCCGGAGATTCTGTGTCAACGGGGGGGCCCAGGGGCGGAACTTTTCCCGCACCCATTTGTACGGGCGCCCCCATGGGTCCCTGTCCAGAGACTCCAGCATCTCCCTGCGGGATAGATCTCTAGCCCGCAGCATCCCATCTCGGAGGGCAGTCTTCGCCGCCCTGTACCCCTCGTACAGCTCCGCCTCAATGGCTGCCGCATTCGGAGGTCGGATGCGGCACCGGCGGTGCCTGGCGTACAGGCGTCGCGCGTCAACGCACGCTTCACGTAGCGCCGTTATCTCGCGCGACCACCAGTACACCTGACGCCGGGCGCTTCCTGGCCGGGCCCGGGGCATTGCCATGTCGCAGATCACAGACATGGCCTCCTGGAACCACTCCGCCTCGTCGTTGACGTTGGCAGGCCTGTCTGGTGATGACACCCAGGCCTGCACGATCGAGGCTTCCAGGAAGAGCTCCCGGTCCAGCTGCTTCAGCGCCCATCGCGGACCACTCGGGGTCTGTCGGACCGGCGCATCTGGGGTCTGAGCGGAGACGTCGAACCGGATGTACCGGTGGTCGGAATACGTCTCCACCCCCTCCTCTACGCGCCAGTCAACGACACGCGGCGACAGAGCGGGGCTGGCGAACGAGATGTCCACCACCGACTCGCCCCGCATCCGCACACACGTGGGGACAGAACCCCGGTTCAGGATGACCAGGCCTGTCTCCAGAGCCCAGTGCTCCACCATTCCGCCCCGCGCGTGGTCCGTGTACCGGGAACCCCAAGCCACGTTCTTGGCATTGAAGTCCCCGAGGACCAACACGGGGAGGGAACCGAACCCGGCGACGACGACTCCCAGCTCCCTAAGGGAGACGTGGAACTCGGCGAGAGTTCGGTTCGGGGAGAAGTAAACACCTACCACGGCGATCTCCCCGAACCGTGCTGCCACACAACCCCGTCCTCTCTTGACGCTCTCGAGAGACGGGGTACCGGCAGCGGCCGACGCAATTATGACCACCGAGCCGTCGAGGTCCGTCACCCAGTCATCCCTGGATGGGACAAAGTACGGCTCGGCGACCACCGCGATGTTGATCAGCCACTGCGCCATGCTCTGGACCAAGAGATCCTGAGCGGCGGCGCAGTGGTTGATATTCGCCTGGAGGAGGCGCAATGGAGCCGTGATTAGGGGTTCCCTGCATCCCCCTCCAGGACCCTCTTCGAGGACGGAGCCGCACCAGCGGCGGCGACGGTGGAGGCTACGGCGGCAGCGGCAGCGACAGCGGCAGCGGAGGGTTTACCCCTGCCCCTGGCCTTGGCGGGAGGGGCGCAGGCCTTTCCCCCTGCCCGGTGATCGGCCGGCTTGCCAGCAGCCGCACATACGAAGCAGTGCGGCGCGGCGTTGCACGAGGCGGCCATGTGACCGGGCTGACCGCAGCGGAAGCACTTGTCGCTGCGGTCCACCTCCGAGGTGCAGACGCATGCCGTGTGGTTGCCCACTTGGCAGCGGAAGCACCTCAGGGGTCTGGGCTCGAGCAGTTTGACCTGCGCTGAAACCCAGCCCACCAGGAGCCTTCGACCCTCCGCTATCCTTTTGGCCGCCGACACGGGGCAACTAACCATGGCGGTTCGGAGCCCCGCGAAGTCAGGGCGGATGGCGCCGACCTTGACTTGGTCGGCAGCGCACTCTCCAGTCCTGACGAAGGCGGCCCTCAGGTCCTCCTCCGCTACGGAGTCGTCCAGGCCCATTATGCGCACGTCGGCGCACTTGATGGGCCTGGACACTCGGGCCTCCTCTGCATCTAGGGACGCCCTGAGCTTTTCGGCCAGAGCGTCCGCGGTAGGGCCGCTGTTCGCCCCGGGAACCTCCAGCATCCGGGCGCCCGTCGCGGTGACCTTAAGCCGTAGGCCCCCGACGACCCCGAGCTCCTGGAGGTTCACCGCCTCCTTCGCCTTTGCGAGCACTTCGCGGTACGACACGCCCCTCTTGACCGCGTCTGGCTGTAGCGTGATGACTACAGCTGCGGTCTTCGGGGCGCGGAGTCGCGCCGCGACGCTACGCTCTTGGCGCTGCCGCCTTCTCCTCGCCGATCTGGCTTCCTTGCCAGCCTTCCTCGCCTCACCAGCCACCTGCCAACCGACATTGTCGGTACGGGCCTCCGAAGACGGGGGAGGCTGGGTCGGCGGGTTTCCCGCCGCAGCTCCCTTTCCCTTCTTTCGCCGGCCACCTTTTGTCGCCGGCTTGGCCGGAGCCGGAGCCGGCCTAGCGGGGGCCGGCTTTGCCGGAACTGATCCCGCTGGAACCGATGCCGCCGGAACTGGCCGTGCTGGGGCCGGTCGCGGGGCTGCCTTTGCCGTTGCCGGTTTAGCGGCGGCGGCAGCTGCGGCATAAGAGGTCGCCGCAAGTGAGGGGCGCAGAACCCTGCTCTCCAATACCGAGAACCTCTGGTTGAAGGAGGCCAGCTCCTGCCGCACCAGTTTTAGGAGAGGACTCTCCTCTGGTGCGGGCTGGCTGGGCTTCTCGGTCCCCCCCTGTGGCGCCTCGCGACGGCCGGCTCCTTGGAGCCCGGCCAGGTCCGCCTTCAGCCGGAGGTTCTCCCTCCGGACAGCCTCGATTTCGGCCTTCAAGTGGCCGACCTCAGACCTCAGCTCCGACACCAGGCCTGCCACCTGAGGCCCGGTAAAGGAGACCGCCGCCGCCGCCAGAATGGAGGCCGTGGCTTCGGTGATGGCCTTGTCTTTCGACGCCTTCGTCTTTTTCAGGGCCACCACCCGTATGGCCTTCTCCACGGCCTCCTCCAGTTTTATCTGCCCCTCCAGCCTCGAGGCCAGGCCGGTGTCGGACTCGCCACCAGACACCCCGGTCGTGGGCCTCTTGCGGGCAGAGGACACCTCCCCCTCGGAGGATGTTCCCTGTCCTTTCCCTGGGCGGGGACGCTTGAGGAAGGACTTCCTCCTCTCCTCAGCTTCCGCCCGCTCGCGTCTAGAGGCCACGCTCCGGACGCTCGAGGCGTCCGATGACGAGTCGGACTCCGACTCGAGCACCATCGCGCTGACAGACTGACTGCTTCAATTGAACTCTGAGCGAATTCACACGGGCCGCAACTTGTAACATTACTTTAGGCTAAGATTTGTATCTCGTATACTACACTATTGTATTAGGTAAGTAAACCTGTGATGATAGTGTATGTGTGTTATAAATAAATAAATAAATAATAACGTAAATCCAATACAAATTCGCATACATTTCACAGCGAGGTCCACATTACCGATATCGGAACACAAACATTCGTCTTTAGACTACAGAGCAAGGAAACGGAGTCTGTATCATTTGTGTATGTTACGAACTTACGACCTCGGCACACGAGTTCGGTGATACAAATATACAACATTTTTGTATCGCTGGAAAATATTTTCGTGTTGAGAGTGTTGAATTATTAGTTTAGGTAAATTCTTAGGAATACTGTTGTTTTAACAAGAACAAATTCGGTAAAATTACTGTAATTTGTGATGGATAAATTACAAAAAAAAATCGCTTGTTTTTGGGTAATTCACAGTTCTAAAGGGCCTGACGCCATAGCTCAAAAAATATTATTAAATGCGGGTTATAAAAGAACTACTTTCTTACTTTTTAGTAAAATGTTACACCCACTTTATGCAGAAAATTCGTCAATGATCAGAGATCCCAACATCATCATATAAGCCGAACGACATCGCGACATATGCGGTCATGGTGGCTATCTTTAGTAGTTTAGTTTCGCTCTGCCCGCATCCAGCGGTTCTCGCGACCTTTACCAGGTCTATAACGTACATACATAAACTCACGCCTTTTCCCATGGGGGTGGTCTATTAAAAAATAATAAAAAAATTGGTAACTTGTAACGTATATAGACACATAATCATAAACCTTTATTTTAATACAAATACAGGATCGTGTATGCGGGTCTTAACAGAAGACGCAGAGGAGGCTGGATGCGTTCCAAGTGGGACGTCCTTCCTGTCGCCAAATATCTGGTGAATTTGATACAGAAACGCTAAAGTGTTGAAAATTGATTCATTTCGAAAAAAAAAGTAACATTGTTGATACTGAAACGGTAGAAGTAGTGATACATACATACACAACTGTGTGTTTGTATTGCGATAGATGAATTTACAATTGTTGAAATTGTAAATCGAATGACTTGAGATCAAATACCACTCATAAATCAAAGTAGTTGATTTGTACTCTGCCTAGCCTTTTCCCTATTGTTTCAATGTATTGTACTCAAATAAAAAACCTTAAAACTATTTTGTAAACCGATTCGAGAAATGATGTCTCAAGATATCACCTTCCTATATAGCCTTCGCGCTGCCGATGATGCATCGAGGTAGTGGACTGTCGCGCTCATAATTCTTCGATTTTATTTCATCATCATCATCATCATCATATCAGCCGTAGGACGTCCACTGCTGAACATAGGCCTCCCCAACAGATTTCCAATAGGACCGGATGGAAGCGTCTTGCATTCAGCGCAATCCCGCGGTCTTCATCAGATCGTCTGTCCACCTTGTGGGTGGACGTCCTACGCTGCGCTTGCCGGTGCGTGGTCTCCACTCAAGAACTTTACGGCCCCATCGGCCATCCGTTCTGCGTGCTATATGGCGTGCCCACTGCCACTTCAACTACAACTTCAACTACTGATTTTATTTACTATCAAGTAAACGTTTTCGAGCAAGTGTTATTCGATATCACGACATACGGTTTCAGGACCACTATAATGACGATATAAGCACCAATCCTTTCAATAACAGATTCCTATCAAATCCTCGAACGAATTACTTAACGCCTTCGTCTCCAAAATCTATTAAAATTAAAACATCGTCGCAGATGGGCGGAACACGAAACGAAAGGATTTTCGTGGAATTAATAATGACAGAGATAGCTATAAGCTGCTTATGGAGGGTTGAGATTTATTTAATATTGTCTTTAGTTATTATTTTGGATGAGAGGTCTCTTTTAGCGGCCGGATTTGGTGTATTGTTAAGGTATGTAGGTAGCCGGGGTTGCGGGACGTCTTAACAGGATACCGTGGCCCTGGAACGTAAAGGGCAACAGACGGAACAGGGTGTTTTTTTAGTCAGTAAAAGTCGGACACCCAGGGCGGATAGGACTGTCATCAAATGACTCCTATTTGATGATTTTTACCACCTAAAAAGAAAAAGGTATATGGTAGGGCTACTTACCCCAAAAAAAAGAAGGTATTGGTACCCCTACTTATTGTGACATTAAAAAATTGTTCATTTTAAGTTTTTTTTTTTCAAAAAGTAAATAAATGTTTTGACTTTGACTTTGACATCCAAATCAAGATTATAATTACATTAACATAAAAAAGTTAAATTAATTGTAATATTGACAAAATATTGCCATCGATTTAGTTCTTCGAGGTAACAAATTAAAGTGCTAATTAAATAGCTTTAAATCGTTTAACAGTTTCATTGTTTTAAGGAAAATTTAATGAAACCACAAACAATACAACATAACATTTATTTTTTTGTAAATATAATATAACTTTCAACAAGATAATATTCTATACTGTGCACATAGCTAATAGAAAATACATTTTCTTGCATATTTATTTATTTAAACTTTATGCAACAAAAGTACAAAGGCGGACTTAATGCCTTAGGCATTTTCTAACAGTCAACCAAAGGTGGTGAAGAGATAACATGGTAGGTGCAAGTTATTGTACGAGGGTAAAGGTCATATTGAAACAAATATGTTGATTTTGACTTTCATTAGATTCGACGATATCTTTTTCTAATACGTGACAGCAAAGAAAGAGTATGAAGCGCGGAGTACCTGCAAAGATAAGGATATATGAAAATATAACAAATATACAAAAAAAAAAAAAAAACATACGCGTCGAATTGAGAACCTCCTCCTTTTTGAAGTCGGTTGAAAAGAATAATCATTATCAGAAAGTACACAATCATTGCTAAACAAGTAAGTCTATTGATACGTACGAAACATCACACCCATAATCTCCAAAGGGTGAGTCAGAGACGTACCTATTAATACACTCATATTTCGCCAGTTAACCGGGCACAAATCCAGACTCCGATACTGCTACTGAAAGAACCCAACCTGGAAGAACCCAATAAAACTTTGCTCGACCTGGGAATCGAACCCAAGACCTGTTGCACTTTGCAATCACTAGACCAACGCAGTCCTTGTATACTAGACTGATTTATTTTGTCGCAAGTACATAATTAGTTTAGTGCTCACCGATATAAAGTTATTATGAGACAAGATGATGACTCCGAAGGCCGTCATGTAGACGGGCACCTGGCTCATCTGCAGAGCCACTACAGCCAGGACCCGGAGATCAGAGCCCGCGTGGCAATCCTCCCACCCGCTGTGGAATATCGACGTGCCGACTAGCGAAGCCTGGAAAAAAAAGTAACGATTTATTTTCTAGCTTTGCTATCTTTGGTAGCTGCTTTGCTCTTGTCTGTCGTAGCGTGATGTTATATAGCGAATACTATTGCTCATGAATCTGGCTATCATTAGCTTAATTTTATCCGCATTATTGTGACTGGCAACTATTTATTTATTTTAACTTTATGCAACAAAAAAGTACAAAGGCGGACTTAATGCCTTAGGCATACTCTATCAGTCAACCAAAGGTGGCAAAGAGATAACATGGCAGGTGAAAAAAATTGTACATGAGTAATGAAAACATCGTTTAAAAATCATCAAAAATAATTATTATCTCAATTATCACGGTCTATTAACTGTAAAATCTTAATATAGAGGATTTATGCAAAGGATCGTATTTTTTTTCAAAATTTTGTGCTTTTCAATATGTAATTCTGTATACAAATATGTATTGTTAAAAAAAAAAAAATAATAGAGTAAGTTTATTGCCCATCCTCCTCATACCTTTAGGGACCTGCTTCCATTTTTTTTTCTTGTTTAAGACTTTTAAAACAAATGATTTGATTTCGAGTACCAAATACTTACCTCATGCGTGACGTCACCCCCAGCCGACATATAGGAACCAGTGAGTATTATAAGACACATAACGAATACTAAGGTTGCAAGCAGATAGGTAGGATTACGCTCCGCCACCTGCAAATAAATAGTCCATTACTTATAATACAATAATCACTTACTTACATATTATTACACGACTGCCCCAAAAAAAAGGAGTGTTATTTGTTCAGGGTATGTGACTTTCTTTATTCCACCATAACTTTTAAACGCCTGAACCGATTTAGATGTGGTATCGTTACAATCCTTGCAACGGTGCAAGTAACATAGGCTAATAATAAAAAAGCTACTTTTTTTTAAACGCTGCTATTTGGCGCACTTATATATTATATACTAGCTTTTGCCCATGAGTTCGTTAGCATAAATGTCCGACGGTTCATCCCCTTAGAGGATGAATATTGGAAAATTCGGTCTTAGCGGACATCAAATAACTATAATCTACCTCCCTGTCAAAGCCGCAAGCTGAAAGTAGTTTCCTATAATTTTAAAAAGAAAAAGCTGTAATCTACTCACAACTAGCTTCACAAGACACATGACCAGCAGGGCGACACTCTCCATCACTTGTATGCTGTAGAGGGGACCCATAGCCCACTGTACATTGCGGGCGCACCTGAAAAACAAGTTTTCAACTCGAATCATATAAGGGTGAGCTACAGCTGAACTATAGCCAAGGACTAATCAGCCAGTGTACCAACAATTAAATTGAATATTAAGAGAGGTTACGCCGTACGGCATTTTACATAAAAAAATTCAAATCCTTATTTTTTAAAATAAATGAGCCTATTGAACATAATGCTAGCAGAATACATAGGTCTAAAAAGCTATCAGAGAACATTTTCGAAAAATTGTATTCGACAGATTTTAAGTTTCCCATAGAAACAAAGATCGCTAATAATCTTTTTTTTAATACATTTCGAAATTAATCTCAGAAAACCTTTCTTTTTTTAGTTGAAGTACTCTAAAAGACATCCTGGAAGGACTTGTAGACGGCCGTTCCCAGAAGCGGGACAGTACGGACAAAACAAAAACAAAATACTCCAATATTTTTCTTTTAACAAAGATTTTAAAGCCTTACCACATAGCATCTGAATGTAACTTGATCCCAACAATGAATTCCTTCTTAAACACTTCCAAAACTTCCTTCTGCGTCTTAGTCTTTTTATTCTGTCGAGTCCTGATCCTCAGGTCTCGGAAATACAACCTTAGGACCTTGAACTTATGGCTTACAATAAGCAAGGAACATAGAGCAAGGCAATCCATGGTAGACATCATGGCGACGAGGAAGTACCAGTGGAACTCCACGAAGAAACGGAGAACGTTGATGAAGAATCCAGTCTGTGTCGAAGTTGGGTAGATTACCACTTCTGCGCGAACCGGTATACCTGAAACAAAGGTCGTATCCAGTCAAGGTCACTGAGTAAAAAATAGGCTTGCAAGAAAATGAAGCGGTATATTTTTTGGAAAATATTCGAAAAAAACTCCCAAGTTCTGTTTTATTTTTTATTCAACTTCTAGGCATACTGGTTAACTGCATAAGATCGTGACCGATAAATCAGGCGCTATTGGCAAACTTTAATTATTAAATTAAAAAATCTATTTATTTCTAAATCGGAATTCCAGCTCAATCGGACACCAGGAAGTGAGGCAAAAACTTAAGAAGAAGTAAGATTTGTAAAAGTTCTCATGGCCAATTTCTGGTTCCATAATCAGATCAGCTCTGTGACATCATTATATTGTATTGCCATGCAAATTGCAATATTTTGCAAAATTTCAGAAAATTTTTCAAAAAATTTGTTTAGCCACAGACACTGGGACAAGTGGAGGTAAATAAAAGCTCGTAATAAACACAGACTGTGGTGTTTAGACAATAAAAAAATTACAGATAAACTTACCTTCTTTAAAATGAAGTCTGATACCTTCAACGAATGCTGTGACCAGGCACATATAGGAAGAAGCAGTCAATGCAAAGCAATGCTTTACGAACAGCTTAACGGACTGCTTCTCCAGCTCTAGTGAGTGGAAAACGGATCTGGAGCCTTCCAACAAGCGCTCCATGACAACCTTGATGCGATCCTGCCAGATGTACAGCACCACAACTTTACCGTAGATCAAGGGGTGCGCGAAGGTGTACAGCCCCAAGTCTTTCCTTTCCTTTTCTGTCATATCGGTCCTGGTATGCGATAGAAGCTCGTTAAGCAAAAAGACGATGATGTAACTATTCGCCACTACCCTCCAGACGGTATAAAATTTCTTCCAGTAATAGGGCAGTTCAGATTTTTCATACCAGAGATCTCCCATCCCTAAATAAAACATCATTTTACATAATACTTTGAAGTAATTTTTCTGAGGATGAGTTTCCTTTAACGGTGGGACGTCCATGCCGATAAATTTTAAATATCGAATTGCCGGAAAGTTTGGATCACTGGTCATTGGGTGTGATTGACCGAAATAGGTCTTTTTCACTTTTAAATCCAATTACACAAATTGGTTAATTCGTTAAATGGGATAGTTTCCTTTAATTGTAGTTCCGATAGTTATGAATCATTTTATTAGTTTTCCAGTGAGGGTAATTGATTGTGAGGGTATTAGGGACAGTTCCACGTTTCCCTGAAGTTATAATATGTATAATACTACCTTCTACAAGCAACTTCGTCTGTGTTATCAGAATCAGAATTAGGCCAAAGTTCTACTAAATTATCCCACAAGAACACAAAAATGGGACAAATAATATTAATATCCTAACTGTTAAATTAGATCCATATCTATACGTGTGCCAAAGAAAATGATCATTTGCCCCAGATCTGTACAAACATAAAATGGGTGTCATTTAATAGTACAGATCTTGTATTATTCCATGATAATTATAGTGCCACGCAAGGTAAATTATATATCCTAGTTATTTACTAAAACTTACCTCGAAAGTTAACGAGTCTGATGTAAAGGCCCTTAAAATTACTCTCAAGACGTATTTTTTTGGTTTTTGAAAAACTGTTCTTTCACTTTTATTGAATTGCTTCTACATACATAACGCCTTTACGAGATATAAAAAAAGTATTTTATATACATTCGTATATAGTATAATGTTAATGAAATTATATCGACGACTGCTAAACAGGCAGGCATTTAGTCCGCCTTTGAACTTTTTTGTTGCATAAAGTTTAAATAAATAAATAAACAGTATGCATCTTTATGATTTCTATAATACTAGACCCGTACTATTAAATGACACCCATTTTTATATCTGTACAATCTGAGGTTCATGCCCACATAGTTTTTAGCCATCTTTAGTTAATTCTGTGAGGTGGCAAGCATGAAAGAGTCAATCAATTTGCCTAGCCTTTTCTCAACCATGTCGGGGACGGCTTCAAGTTTAACCAGATGTTGAATACCAGAACTTTACATGGAGCGACTGCCTGTCGTTCCACAGATGGTCACCCATTCACGGACCAACCTCGGCAAGTGTAGCTCAACCTGGTGGATCGACTGGTGCAGCTGTTCTTACGTAGCCACGAGATGTGTGGTGAATGGATGACCTCTTTCAAGAAATCATTCTTACTAATTATCTAACTATCATCACTCTTGTAATCCTTGAAAGGTTAGGCAAAGGTGTACCCCCATCAGTACACCCACGTATTGAGGTATTTTTCGCCAGTCTTTTTTAAGTCCCATGTAATAGGGGAACCTATTGTATCAACCAGGCACAGATCCGGACTCCGTCGCTGCTACTGAGAAATTCTTGATGGAAATACCTTATAACACTTTGCCGGATCTAGAAATCGAACCCAGGACCTCATAGTCAGACTAACGAGGCAGTCATATGTTAACAAATACATTCGTTCGAAAAGAAAATTACGTATTCAAATTGATTTGATTTTTTTTTTGATTGATTCATTGTTCCAATATTGTTATACCGATTTGTGGCAAAATCTATAATTGCGCTATCAATTTATTTTGACTTTGACTTTATTTATTTATTTATTTATTTATTTATTAAGTACACTAACAGTGAATACATTATACATTCAGAAAAATTATAGTACAATGTACTTGTTACAAATTATAATATCTAATGTACACACCAATTATAAGTATACATATCATTCAGAGAAAAATGTGTAAAGGACAAAACTGAGAAAATTAAAAAATTAAAGAAATATTATACAAAGCAAAATAATAGGTATATAAAATTACTAACGTTAGGTAACAGAGACAAAGCTATCTAGTATTTTTTTTCGAATACCCCCTAAGGTGTCGTGAAAAATGTCCAGGTTAGAATTTAATTTTTTGTTGAGCATATTATATAGTTTAAGTGTTGTAATGAGCGGACCATGGGCACCGATGTTAGTACGACAGAATGGAGGACAGAATGTGTTAGATAGAACAGTGCGGGGTCTGATCCGAGGAACTGTAATGGGAACCAAGGTTAGGAGGTGACTGCAATCAATCTTGCCATTAAGAAGTTTGTGCAAAAAAGATATACTGAGCATTATTCGTCGGTCACGGAGTGACGTCATTTTGAAAAAAGAGAGTCTCTGAACATATGGGCATCTATGAGAGATACCACGAGTGCTAAAAGCCAAAGATCGTGTGAATGTACGTTGAATGCGTTCAATACGTTGCGAGTGAACCGTATAAGACGGATTCCAGGCAGTACATGCATATTCTAAGTTGCTTCTAACCAGTGACTTATAAAGAAGCAATTTAGTTTGGGGTTGCTTGAAACACTTAGAATTACGTTTAATGAATCCAAGCATTCGAGCAGATTTTGTAACTACATTATCAAAATGAGATTTGAATTGGAGTTTGCTGTCTATTGTTACTCCAAGATCTTTGATTTCGCTGACTGATTGTAGTATGGTGTCATTTAGCTTGTATTCAAATTTCAACGGATTTTTCTTTCTAGTGAAGGTGATGTGATGGCATTTGGAGGCGTTCAGGAACATTACATTATTAGCACACCAACTGTTAATATTATCAAGATCTTTTTGAATTTGAATTGCATCTTCAAAGGATTTTACGGTTTTATATATCTTAAGATCATCTGCATACATAGAGTAATTACAAAATTGAATTTTAGAAGTAAGATCATTAATAAATATTAAAAAAAGAACCGGACCTAAGTGGGATCCTTGCGGAACTCCTGATTCGGCATAGTAGGACTGCGATTCAAATCCACCTACTGCAACTAATTGAGATCTTTTAGATAGATATGATGCGAGCCAGCGCAACAGAGGACCACCGACACCAAAAAGTTGAAGTTTTATTAATAACAGTTGATGATTTACTTTATCAAAAGCACTAGTAAAATCAGTGTAAATGGCGTCTACTTGAAGGCCATTATCTAAATCGCGAGACAGATCATTTAAGTATGTTACAAGATTTGTTTCAGTAGACCGACCGCTCATGAATCCATGTTGATGAGGGGAGATGTAAGGTTTTACATGGAGTGTAATAACGGAACAGACCAGAGATTCAAATAATTTTGAGAAACAAGAAAGAATAGATATTGGACGGTAATTTTTGACATCCGCATTGTCACCTTTTTTAAAAACAGGAATTATCCTTGCTTGTTTCCATGCTACGGGAAAATCCCCTGATTTGAGAGAAAAGTTAAATAAAATACATAAAGGTAACGCTAATACAAATGCACAACGCTTTATAAAAATTGGAGGAATATTGTCAGGACCAGCACTTTTAAATATGTCAAGTTTTTTGATGTTATTTAAAATATCTTTTTCATTGAACTTAAGGGAAGCAATGTACGATTTAGGATTAATGATTGATGCGGCTTCATGAGTAACAGGACTATTGGTAGAGAAAACTGACGAAAAATGAGTGGCAAAAGCATCTGCAATTTGAGCTCCAGAAGACACAACAGAATTGTTAATATGGACAGAGGAAGGAATAGACGTGTGACCTTTCCGTTTATCTTTGATAAATCGCCAGAACTGTTTAGGGTTTTTGTTTATGTTTGATTCCATCCTTATTTTATAATCGCTAAGATTTCTTTGGAGTAATAGGTGACAATGATCTCTCATGACTTCAAATTCATATTTATCTCGTGGGTTTTTATACTTTTTATATCTAATTCTGCATTTATTTTTTTCCGATAAAAGTTTAATAAGATTGAAACTAAACCAAGGGGGGTATTTGGATTTTTTAGGTACATGTTTAGGAACAAACTTGACTATTGCATTGTTAAGAGTCTCATAAAATTTTGATACCATTACATTTATGTTTTCCATGTCATTAAATACCTGAAGCCAATTGATGTTTTTTAACTCTGTAATAATCTTATTATAGTCAGCCTTGAAAAAATTAAAATCAGATCTATGCCGTGAGCGTAAGTAACTGGCATTTAAAAAAGGTACATTTAATATTAAAGGGGGATGATTTAAGTCAAGTTTACTCAACACTTGAGGAGCGTATTCCACATTACATTCTGACATATTACTTATGATTAAATCAAGCGTTTTACCATTTTCATTGAGCACATTATTTAACTGAACAAGGTTATTTAATGACATAAAATCAACCAAGGAAAATCCTAAATCAGTTTGGTAGTTAGTAGGGAGCGTGACAGAATTATCAATTTGCTTTTTCCAACTTATAAAACTTAAGTTAAAATCCCCTAATAAAATAACATCATTGGTTACATTAATAATATTGTTAACGTTGTTTAAGAAACTATTTAAGGTCTGCAATTTGACTGGTGGTGGTAAATAAACAACACATAAAGCTATTGTCTTAATAATATTGTTACTAGAACTAATTTCGATCTTAATCCATAGATCCTCCACGTCACTTTCCCAGCTTGTGACTCTGACTGAAGGTAACTTAGATGATACCGCAATCAAAACACCTCCACCATCCAATTTAGAGCCTTTAGAACATAAACGGTCTCTTCTATAAATATTGTATCTTGAGTCAATAAATTCACTATTTTGTATACTTGAATTTAGCCACGTTTCAGTAAGAACAATAATATCATAGTTACATAACAAAATATTTGAGTAAATTTCTTTAGTTTTAGTCCGCATACCACGAATATTTTGATAATATATTTCTAACATAATTAAAATAAAAAAAGTTGCAAGTAAAATCACAAGGAAACTGAAAATAAAACAAAGCAAAACAAAATACTTAATCTATGAAAGAAGATTAAGGCTATCAAAATTACGTATTAAAACAGATTGGCTATATTCGTCCTTTTTTATGTATATTCTACCATTACGAATCCAGACGAATTTATATGATAGGTCCTTCGCTTTCTTGCGAGTTGCTGCATGTAATGCTTTCCCAGACGGTGTCAAATGCTCAGCTACGAAGACTGGCGTGCTGGGGCCAGAGAAGCCAATGTGAGAGGTGCGCAATTTGTCTTGTGGTGTATTTCTGTTGTACGTCGCTACGGCAGCCAGCAAAGCATCACGTAAGCGAGGAGTGCGCATTTTGACTATGACTGAACGCGGTCTGTTAGTATCATTATTCAACTTTGCGACTCGCGTAACATGCTGAATGTCATCATCAACAATCGGTGATCCTACTGTTTTTGCAATCTGAATGGTGATATTACTTAAAATCTCATTTCTATTTTCTGGAATCCCATTAATCTCAAGATTCGACTCCCTCATATGCTGTTCCATTATGTTTATTCTAGCTTTAAGCTCATTGACGGTAGATTCTAAAGTTTCGTTGGTCTTTTCGAGATTTTTCACAGCGGCAGTTTTTTCATGAACTAGGGTTTTAATTTCCTCGTACTTATCATTAAAAAATGTAAATGAATCTTTTATAGAAGACATCTCTGCTCTCAGGTCAGCAAATTCTTGAGACACTATCTCACGCATACTGGCTTTTAGTGAGGTTTTAAGTTCCTGATCAATGACTTCGCGGATGGTATCTTTAACGGCAGAATAAACTTCTTTCCGTATTAATTCCCGAATGTTTTCACGGCTTAGACCCAGTTCTCTGCCATCGCCAATACAATTAGTTGATACATGTTTAATTTGGTTTGTAACGTTGAGTGACTTTTCGTTTGTAGGACTTCCTGGAATTGTTAAATTCAAAGACGAAGCGTGCATATTTGGAGGGGTGTTTGGAGTAGATTTCTTTGTTATTTTGTTACAGCATGCACATTTCCAGATTAGTTTGTCTTCTGACGTCATTAAAGAGTAACGTTTAAAGGAGATATTAGAGCAAGATAATTCGTAGTAGTCATCACAAGCGGCACACTTCATACATATATGTGTTGTTTTGAATAAGTTTTTGGCACTTAGCACATCGACGTGTAGGCGTCATAGTCAACTATGTAGATAGTGTTCACTGAAGGTAAGTATATTATATTTTGGCTTTAAGTGTTAAAAAGAAACTTAAAAAGGTAACATGCATAATATGTATTAATTAGCCAGCAAAACACAAACACCTTTGACATCTTTGACATCAGACTTTGACATCATGTAAATCAAGATTCAGCTTAGAAAACATTGATTAATTTAAAAATGTCTGTTTCAGTTAGATTTTGCAATTAAAACGGGAATAACAAATTGGTGTACCTAAAGTTAAATAATTTTACTGAAAAACAAAAATGAAACTAATTCCAATAACATGAACAAAACATTTATTTTCCAATAAAAGTATTTTTCACATAAATAATATTTTACACTGTGCATAATAGCTACTAGATAACACATTGAAATCAACAATTTCTTTTTAATACAATATAGCAAAGAAGGAGTATGATGAACGAAGTACCTGAAAAGATAAGAAAATATATAAATATTGTAAACGTCATCTGCCAGTACACAATCATAGCTGAACAAGTCTTTTGAATAAAATTAATATCAAAATAATGTAAAACATTGATTTTAAAAGAGTTAGAAGCTCGTGACTTAGTAATAACAGTCGCACGGGTCGATCCATCAGGTTAAGCTACGCTTGCCGGGGTTGGTCCGTGGATGGGTGACCAAGTGACCATCTTTACACACAGAGACTCCTCCACGCCTCGGACAATAGGTTAAGCCATTGGTCCCGGCTCTCATACGTGAATCTTTGACAGTCGTTACGGGTCGTCAAAAGGCCAAAAGTCGACCAGTCCTATCAAGGGGTATCGTATTACCCAGTTCGGAGCAATATAAAAATGTAGCTGCATCCGGTTAGACTGGAAGCCGATCCCAACATAGTTAGTAGTCTCTGAAATACTAAATTAGTTTAGTGCTCACCGATATAAGATTATTATGAGACAAGATGATGACTCCGAAGGCCGTCATGTAGACAGGCACCTGGCTCATCTGCAGAGCCACTACAGCCAGGACCCGGAGATCAGAGCCCGCGTGGCATTCCTCCCACCCACTGTGGAATATCGACGTGCCGACTTGTGAAGCCTGGAAAATGTACATGGATTATAAACGTGTCTCCTCAAGGCAAAGGCAGAAACCCAATCCAGTCTCCAAGACTGCTACTAAGAAATTCCTGATGGAGAAACCCAATAATACTTTGCCCAACCTGGGAATCGCATCCAAGATGCCCAACAATCACGCTGTGGGAGCACTAGACCAACGAGGTAGTCAAATTCGATGACAATTGGCCTGAAATAGTCGTTCTAGTTTAACATAAATTACTGCTTAGCTTGAAAGTCAAAGTCAAATCATTTATTTCAATTAGACCATTAAAGGCACTTTTGAACGTCATTTACAAGAGAAAAGAAAAATTATAATATTGAATCTAGTTGCCTATTCCAAAAGGTAGTTTCGTATGGAGAAGAACAGGCAAGAAACTCCATACTTCAAAACTGAAGATAGAAAACTTCAGCTAGACACACACGTTTCTTAACCATTTATTTATTTAAACTTTATGCAACAAAAAAAAAGTAAAAAGGCGGACTAAATGCCTTAGGCATTCTCTATCAGACAACCAAAGGTGGTGAAGAGATAACAAAGCAGGTGCAAAAAATTGTACATGAGGAAATAAATCAGATAAGAAATTTTAAAATCATTAAAAACAAATATCTAAACAACCAAACACCAACCAACCATTCAGAAGTGCAACAAAACACGTACCTACTTGAGTGACATAAATAACAGTACTGAACACTTGCCTCGTATGTGACGTCACCCCCAGCCGTCATGTAGGCACCGGTTAGTATTATAAGACAGATAACGTATGCGGTTGTTGCCAACAGATAGGTTACATTGCGTTCCGCCACCTGCAAATAGTTGTACTATTACGATACTATAATTACTTGGATTTAAAATTTATGAAGAAACGCAATGCGTCTGCGAGGCGTTTGGTATTGCAGATGCCTATAGCGGCGGTAACCATTTACAACCCGATCGAGTTAAGTTTGCACCACGTGTATGCAAAACAGGGATCACTATGTCACAAATCTTTGTTAAAAGTATCGGCTACTTTTTAGTAGGTATTGGTGCCGATTCCCTTGGTCACAAACTAAACTAAAATTAGACTATTTCCATCTTTTTCTGTCCAATAAAATAAGAAAGAGACTAATGTAAATAAGAGCTGTCAAATTTAGTCAATCTGTTACATCCATACAGTTATATTTGACATCTTAAAACGTATGGATTAAAAATACGGAGAAGTTCAAGGCAAAGCTAATTTGACATCGCTAACTTAGTTCTTTAATTGTCACTGTCCTTTCCGTTCGCTGTATGTTAGTAAGAGATGACAATTCTCTAAATTTAGTCTAGTTTGTGAACAAGGGAATCGGCACCATTAGCTATTTAAATACATAATGTAGTTATTATTACTCGCCGTATTCCAGCGAGAGGCAAACTTAGCACGGCGGCGGTGGTTTAACATCAGAAGCGCCGTCGGCTTGTTCGCCATCCAAAAAGACTAAAGACATTGAAAATTGAAACTTTTGCAGGAAGACTTGCATCGCGTATCAACTATATAAAAAAAGAAACTATCTCCAGTGCTCAACCTCCTCCAACAACCTTCTGCAATGCTACAGCAGTCCGGCTCCAAACGCACACATTAAAATAACCCTAATGTTTTTTTATATATCTACTTACAACTAGCTTCACAAGGCACATGACGAGCAGGGCGACACTCTCCATCACTTGTATGCTGTAGAGGGGACCCATGGCCTGCTGCACATTGCGGGCGCACCTGAAACACCAATTACGATGAGATCTTGCAATAATCATCTTTAGAGCGAGCGAGCTGTAGCTGAGTTCTCCAGACCGACGGTCAAAGCGGCCAATCTCAATGGAGACCAGCCGAGTACACAGGCGATGTTATAAGTACAAGTGTATGCGCAAACACAGGTGCACTACCTCTTTTCTAACTCTCATAGTCCGGTGGGACGGCAATCTGACAAAGCCGAAGAGAAATCAGGCACCACATCTTTACGTGCTTTCCAAGGCACGAGGGTGTCTCACCAGCAACTGTTGGAAACTCCGGGCTACTACTGAGAAATTTCTAATGTAAAAACCTTATAATACTCGAAAGTCGCGCTTGCGACTGCAAAACACACCACAAAACAGGGTCGTCAAAACTGTGGCCGAGCACTGGTCGACCAGCCTGGACGATCTTGGGGTGTCCTTGCCCAGCCATGCGAGAGTATGGTATTTTCCTTTAATTAAAAAATCTTATACTTACCACAAAGCATCTGTATGCAACTGGATCCCAATAACGAAATCTTTCTTAAATTCTTCTAGAAGCTCTTTTTGTGGTTTATTTTCTTTATTCTCCAAAGTCCTGGCTCCCAGGGTGCGGAAATACAACTGTAGAACCCTGAACTTATGGCCTACAGTAAGCATGGAACATAGGGCGAGGCAGTCCATTGTAGCCATCATGGCTACGATGAAGTACCAGTGTAGCTCCACAAAGAAACGAAGCACGTTGATGAAGAAGCCAGTCTGTGAGGAGTTGGGGAAGTAGACCACTTCTGTGCGGACTGGAATATCTGATACAAAAGTTTTAATGAAGCTAGGTCAGTAAAATGGATTTCTTAAAGAAAATGCTTACAGAAAAAACTTACTATCTATGAAATGAAGTCGGATTGCTTCAATGGACGTTGAGCTCAGAGTCAGATACGAAACACCAGTCAATGTGAAGCAATGCTTCGCGAACTGCTTCACAGACAGTCTCTCCAACTCTATTGAGTAGAAAATTGACCTGGAGCCTTCCAACAAGCGCTCCATTACAACCTTGATGCGATCCTTCCAGATGTACAGCGTCAGCACCTTGCAGTAGATCAAGGGGTGCGCGAACGCGAACTGCACCAAGTCATTATTTTCCCTGTCAGTCAAATCGGTCCTCGCAAATGCTAAAAGTTCGTCAAACACGATGATGACGATGTAACTATTCGCCACTACCCTCCAGACGGTATAGAGTACCTTCCAATGATAGGAAACTTCGGATTTTTCATACCACAGATCTCCCATCCCCAAATAAAATATCAATTTACATAGTGCTTTGAAATAATATTTCTGAGGATGAGTTTTCTTCAATGACGGTACGTCCATATCGTAAAATTTTAAATATAGAATTGACAAAAAGTTTGAATCGCTGGTCACTGGGACCAATTTCAGTTAATCATATTAACTTTTTGGTTTATAATTCAATAACACAAATTGGTTAATTGGGTAAATGGTTTAGTTTTGTCTGATTAATGTTTCGAAAGTTATGAATCAATTTAATCGCTTGCCGGTGTGGGTTTGACGTAAGCAGAGTTTTAAGGACCATATTAAAGTTTCCCTGAAGACATAACATGTGTAATGCTACCCTCTGCCTGCAACTTCGCCTGTGTAGACTTCAGAATTAAGCCAAACTCCTAAAGTATCCCACAAGAAGACAAAAACGGGATAAAAATGATAAGCTAGATAATGTAGGAAAAAGAAAGCTATTTATTTCACAGAAAATCTGATGAATTTCTGGCTACTACATAATAATCAACATGAACATCGATGAACAGATGACCATGTCGTGAAAAAAGTGCCTTTCCGCCGGCGACAAAGAAGAGGGGGAGAGGAAGACCTCCTACCGCATGGATGGCGATGGTCGAAAAACACTTGAGGGAGATGGGACTTAGGCTCAATTGAAAAAGCGGAACGAAGAGTCTTTCCAAAACTGAACATAACAAATTCAACCTTAACTCCACAGCGTAACGCACACATTAATGCGCGCACTCCAATCGGCGTTGTTCACGAAGAATGCGCGCTGTTAAAAAACTCTGAAGTAATGTGTGCGCTACGCTGTGGAGTTAAGGTTGAATTTGTAATGTTCAGTTTTGGAAAGATGCTTCGATGCGCTTCGACTCTGCGCTAGTATAAATTAAGCCTTAGGGAGTCCATCCCGGACAAACAACGTGACGCGTAATTTATATATTAAGATTTTAAATTGATAAAGATTATTGAAAAGGTTCGAATTTGTAAAACTGTAATCATAAATTGGTGTAGGTACCTACCTAAAGTTTAATTGATTTACTAAAAAATTAAAATGAAACCAATTACAATAAAGCTAACAAAACATTTATTTTTCCAAAAATATTCTTTTCGAATAATTATTACATTAGGATTAGATTTAATGATTATTTTTTAATACATTACAGCAAAGAAAGAATATGAAGAGCGAAGTACCTTAAAAGATAAGAAAATATGAAATCAAATAAATATAGTAACCGTCATAATATGCCAGTCATAGCTAAACAACATAACATAACATCACGCCTGTAATCCCCGAAGGGTTAGGCAGAGGTGTACCCATAAGTACACCCACATTTCGCCAGTTATGTTTTTAGTCCCATGTAATAGGGGCGAGCCTATTGCCATCAACCGGACACAAATCCAGACTCCGCGGCTGCTACTGAGAAATTCCTGATGGAAAAACCAATAACACTGGGAATCTAACCCAAGACCTCATGCACAGCCGTTGCGCTTGCGACCACTAGACCAACGAGGCATAGCTGAACAAGTCTTTTAATATTCCCTTATCTATCTAAATATATAAAAGCGAAAGGTCCTACACTCACTCATTACGAAATATAGAAAACCGCTTGACGTATAAAGATGAAACGCAGAAAGGTAAAGGTATATGTAGTTAGTAGACGTCCGCTAACAACGGATTTTCCACAATTCACCCCCTGAGAGGATGAAACGGGGGTCCGACATTTTCGGGATTGAAGCTGCATAGCTAGTAATTAATATAAAACGAGATTTCTATACTGAAAGATTCAATCTACGTAATTGAAACACTATTTTAATTATTATACACTAAATTAATTATTTGTGTCAATGTTTGTGGTCCTCCGTAACGGCTGGACGGATATTCATGATTTTTATAGTAGTAGGTTAGGTATGAAAATAGGTCGTAATGTAGATTTCATACCGCTAGATAAAACGGATCAACTTTGACGCGGGCAAAAGATATTATTTATAAAAAAATGTTTCATGACGAACTGTAAAGTCGTTCTTATTCTAAATAGACTTTATCTCATAGGAATAAGGTTGCATATGGCTGAACCAATCAGTCTCTCAAATATCTGATTCGTTTGGTACTTACCGATATAAGGTTATTATGAGACAAGGTGATGACTCCGAAGGCCGTCATGTAGACAGGCACCTGGCTCATCTGCAGAGCCACTACAGCTAGGACCCGGAGATCAGAGCCCGCGTGACAATCCTCCCAACCGCTGTGGAATATCGACGTGCCGACTAGCGAAGCCTGGAAAAAAAACATTGATCATCATCAGCACGTTAAATTTTTGAAACAAGCTTTAATTTATATTATTACAATATTGAGTATTGGACATTGTATTGTCATCAGAGCTAAAGGTGTATGCAAAATTTCAGTTCAATCGGATACCAACAAATGGTCGAAAAACGGTTTGCAAATGAAAGGACTTACATACGAATAGTGAAAGCTAAATAAAAGCTTGTAAAAACCTAAGAAACCAGTTGGAACATTTGACCTCCAATATCTCCGCGTAACCAGAAGGTTTAGGCGCTTTGCACACGGAGCAACTTAAGTTGCCGCAACTGGCAACTTTTTAAAAGTTTCCTGTAAAAGTTGCTAGTTGCCATAAAGTTGCCGGTTGCCGCAACTTTTTGGCAATTTGTAAGCAACTTTTTTAGCCGAGTTGCAGTGTTGCAAACTTTGCGGTATCACCACTAGATCTGGTGGATTGGGACCACCTTCTGTTGGTCAGAATTTGTATCTGGTGGCTTGTGGATTTTTTAGTGGGCAAGTTTTAGGTTGATGGTTTTCAAAAACAAAATTGAAATAAATTTACAATACTAACACTTTCAGTGTACTTATCCGTTAGATTACTATGGTATGTAAAAAAAGAAAAAGTAATCGTACTGATAACGGTACAAGTTATTCAGGTCGACAAAAAAGAGGGTAAGAAACATCATTCTCTTAAAAAACAATCTTATTTAGTGAGCCCGAGTAGCTGTGGAGCAGGACTAGCATTGAGCCAAGCATTTTTGTCCGTGATATAATCATCAAACTTATAATAATGCTTGATTAGATAGTGTGCGTTTTATGCATGGTTTAAATTTTCTCTCATTTAGTTGAGGAATATCAAGAAGTATTTATCATAGAATTTTACGCATTACCCCAAAAAGAAGTGTTTACTTAGTGGGAAAAACCACTAAGGTAATGGCAACACTATGCCGGGCACAGGGCGAGGGAGGGAGGGTGTGAAATCGAATATTTGACAGTTGCTAGTTGCGGCAACTAGCAACTAAATAAGTTGCTAGTTGCCGCAACTGAAAACTGTTGACGATTGCCGCAACTCGCAACTTGAGTTGCTCTGTGTGCGCAGTCCAATTGAATTACATGTAAACAGCGAGTTGCCAGAAAGTTGCCAGTTGCCAGTTGCTGCAAAAGTTGCTCCGTGTGCAAAGCGCCTTAGGGATGATTCTCATTAGAGCGTGCCGTGCCCGGGCCGGGGCGTGGACGAGCCGACGTGGTATTGAAGTGCGTCGAGAGGGCCCGGACGGGACACGGATAATGCACTGTGTAATATAAATTGATTCATACAAAATATATGTAACAGATTTAAAACCGTGCCCCGTCCGTGCCCCGTCCGGGCCCCGCCCCGGGCACGGCACGTTCTAATGAGAAACATCCCTTAGGTATGGTTCAGAAGAAAAAAATGATCGAAATGGTTCGAAGAACATGTAACTTTTGACTTCGCTAATAGGCTAGTTGACACCACCATCAATTGACGTACTTTTTATGACCTGTCAAAACGCGATCCTCCCACAGATTTTGTATGGCAACAACGGCCTGTGACGTCACTTATTTATATATTATATGTTTATATCATTTGCATGACAATGCAATATAATTACGTCACAAAGCTGGTCTGTTTATGGTGCCGGAAAATAACTATAAAAACCTAAACAAATCAAAATTGCATTTTTTATTTCACATACAACGAAAATACAAGACTGAACATAGAAAACTTCAGTTTTATGTTTACATCATACAGCATTCAGAAAGTGCAACAAAGTACATAGTTGAATGATATAATTAACAGTACTGAAAACTTGCCTCGTATGTGACGTCACCCCCAGCCGTCATGTACGAACCAGTAAGTAGTATAAGACAGATAACAAATGCAGTGGTTGCCAGCAGATAGGTTACGTTGCGTTCCGCTACCTGCAAATAGATATTCTATTACGAGACCACAAGGTACAGTATTGTACTTCATCAAATACAAGCGGGTAACTATGCTAGTGATTCTCAACACGAATCAATAATATAAAAGTAGGGTTTTCTTTTGTGGCTCATTTTCGATTCCGAACTAGCCATCTTGCCGCTGGGTTCAAGCAGGGGAGACGATAACCGCACGCACACAGTGATAATAGTCGCGCGACACTGCCTGACGCACAAGCAACGGAGCGATTCTGTTCTTTTAAAGGAGTGTATTTTGAAATACACCATCAAATCAGCCGTAGGACGTCCACTGCTGAACATAAGTCCCTTATGGGACCAATAGGTCCGGTTGAAAGTGGGTTGCATCCACCGCGATCCCGCGGCCTACATCAGATTGTCTGTCCACCTTGCTGGTGTCACACGCTGCACCTGCCCGTGCGTGGTCTCCGTTTGAGAACTTTACGGCCCCATCGGCCCCATCGAAATACATAATATGTATGTTTGACATATTATGTCAAACATAAACTATTAAAAAAACGAGCAATTACTAATTACTGACCATGTGTCGTAATTTTGTTTAATCGTTATGAGTTTCATGCAAAACTACACCTGCGGCACTAAACGTATAATATATACATTGATAGAGCCGTAAACTACACCTGCACGGCACTAAACGTATATTCATTTAAAGAACCGTAAAACTGACAATTACTTACGACTAGTTTCACTAGGCACCAGACGAGCAGAGCGACACTCTCCATCACTTGTATGCTGTAGAGGGGACCCATGGCCTGCTGCACATTGCGGGCGCACCTGGAGAGCAAATGACAATGAATTTTCAACTCAGAATCATAATTTTTAAGGTTAGTTACAGATGAGCTGTAGCTGAGTATTTGTTTGTCCGGACCAACTTCTGTCACGGCAGCCAATCTTACTTGAGGCAAGTCAATCACATAGGAGATATTAAAGTGGATAAGTGTGTGCATAAACACAGGTGTACTCCCTCTTCCCAAAATCTCATAATTCGATAGGACGCCAATCCGATACAACCGGGGAGAGACCAGCTGCAGGACCAACGGCTTAACGTGCTTTTTGAGGCACGAGGAGTCATATCATACCTGTTTATTGTGTCTACTACCTATTTAATTCTATGTTTACTTTCTTACCTGTGAAAACTTGTAATTGGCCTTTTTAATGGTATCTAAACCCGAACTATTGTATAAGACTAGCTGTAAGTTTTCCTAAAATTATTAAAATAAAATAAAATAAAATAAATCACCGACTTCCAAACTCCAAGCTGCTAAGCAATTTCTAATGGAAAATCTCAATAGCACTCTTTACCCGACCTAGAATTTCTTTTATTAAATATTCTAGTTTAACTTACCACAAAGCATCTGTGTGCAACTGGATCCCAATAACGAAATCTTTCTTAAATTCTTCTAGAAGCTCTTTCTGAGTTTTATTTCCTTTATTTTGCAAAGTCCTGGCTCCCAGGGTTCGGAAATACAACTGTAGAACCCTGAACTTATGGCCTACAGTAAGCATGGAACATAGGGCAAGACAGTCCATGGTAGCCATCATGGCTACGATGAAGTACCAATGTAGCTCCACAAAGAAACGAAGCACGTTGATGAAGAAGCCAGTCTGTGAGGAGTTGGGGAAGTAGACCACTTCTGTGCGGACCGGAATATCTGATACAAAAGTTTTATTCAAGGTCAGTGACTAAAAGGATTTTTGAAAGAAAATGTATACGGATTGTCATATTTAGACAACCACGAAACAATAGATAAAACTTACCTTCAATGAAATGCAGTCTAATTGCTTCAATAGTCGCTGAGCTCAAGGTCAGATACGAAACACCAGTTAATGTGAAGCAATGCTTCGCGAACTGCTTCACAGACAGTCTTTCCAGCTCTATTGAGTGGAAAATTGACCTGGAGCCCTCTAACAAGCGCTCCATTACAACCTTGATGCGGTCCTTCCAGATGTACAGCGTCAGCACCTTGCAGTAGATCAAGGGGTGCGCGAACGTGAACTGCACCAAGTCATTCTTTTCCCTGTCAGTCAAATCGGTCCTCGCATATGCTAAAAGTTCGTCAAACACGATGATGATGATGTAACCATTCGCCACTACCCTCCAGACGGTATAGACTACCTTCCAGTGATAGGAAACTTCGGATTTTTCATACCAGAGATCCCCCATCCCTAAATAGTATATCAATTTACATAGTGCTTTGAAGTAATATTTCTGAGGATGAGTTTTCTTCAAAGATGGTGCGTCCATACCGAAAAATATTAAATTTAGAATTGCCAGAAAGTTTGGATCGCTAATCATTGCGTATGATTAACCGAAATTGGTCTTTTATACTTTAAAATCCAATTAAACAAATATTGGTTAATTGGATAAACGATATAATTTTGACTAATTAATATTCGAAAGTTATGAAACAATTTTTTAATTTGCCAGTGCAGTAGTTGAAGTGGGCGGAGTTTTAGGGGCCGATTGAGCATTGCCTAAATATATAATGTGTAACTTATTTCACAGAACTCCGACGGTAAGAAACAATTCTTGGATATAGTGATATAGTGAGCGAGTGTGTAAGCACTCTAGCAGTTCGAGCAAAGAAAGTGAGATAATCGAGAAGTCAATAAATACACGTAGCTTGCCAAACAAAGGAGCTTGTCATGCCTTTTCACTCCCGCACAATACAAAGCGAACGAGAGAACACGCTTGGCGGTAGTCTGTTTACAATATTCTTTCGGTTGAAATGTTGATGTTGATGATGAAAGTATTGCTTATCGGCTTATAGAAAAAGAGACGATACTTATACGCAAATTTTCGTTTATGACAATATTTATTTTATTTGTTTATTGTTTCCACATTTTATATTTGTTTTTTGCTTTGAACTATTGTTAACAATGTTTTTTTTATGTTATGTGCGTCGCTTTTACGAATAAATAGTCTTTTTTTTTTGTTTCTTTCTTTTATGGTAAAACATAACTGGCGAAGTGTGGGTGTACTGATGGATACACCTCTGCATAACCCTTCGGGGATTACAGGCGTGATGTTATGTTATGTTCTTTTATGGTATGGTAGGAAAGTTTTTAAAGTTGACTTTGAAGTGAAAAAAGGAATGCCTAATTCAAAAAAAACCTGTTGGTCTATTCCTAAATCAAAGTGACTTCACGAAACAAATATGAAATCTGCTAAAGACGTAGAAAAAGAACGCTGCAATCATTGACCATATTCAAAGTATGAAAGAAAAATAAAAAAAAAGAGCCTTTCCTTTTTTCAAAGCACCCTTGTTATCAAATAATTAGAATTAGGGCAGAATAAAGAACCATTGTCTACCAAAAAACAGGGGTTGATAACATTTTGATAAGATCCAACCTGAAATATCGTGTCAAAATTATCTCATCATTAGAGATAATTAGCTGACTAATGTTTAGTTTAAACAAAAGATTCGGTGTTATTCAAATTATAATTTCGTTTTAGGTTTCTTGGCCCTTAAATTTTCGTTCGCCTAATAAGGTAATAAAAATTAAATGTCTATCAGAAAGTCTGTGGGGAACTTGGCGATTATAATTTGGTGCCAAAATTTGATTTATATTAAAGATGGTTTTCTATGCTCAAAATGGAAGTAGGTACCTAAATAATACAGCGGAGCAGTAACTACCAGTAGTAACCTAAGGCGGATGACAAACAAACACGCAGGCAGGCAGGAGGTAAAAAAGCACAAAGCTTTATTGATATCTCTGACTCAACAGTTTCGAATTCATTCAATTCTTTGATATCTTTGATGTGAACCAGACCTAAGGCGGGTGAAAAAAACAAAGACGCAGGCAAAGTCGCAGGCATGTGGTAGTTAGCAATAATCCCAAATCTTTACTGATATCTTTGACTCAATGCTTTCGAATTCATTAAATTCTTTGATATCTTTGATGTGAACCAGACCGACGCAGGGCGAAGTCGCGGGCAGAAGCTAGTTAGAACTTACAAAGCTTTATTAATATCTTTGACTCGAACACTTTCGAATTCATATCACAGACAGACAGAACAAATTCATAATACACATTATTACAAGCTCCCAAGCGCATCGATTTTTAATATTTTTCACTGCGCAACGGATTTCATTTTATTAATATCTTTTATATCGAGTTACTGTTCCATATTTCCCGCAGCTCCTGCTCGTCGTATCTGATGCAAATTGAAGTGTCTAAGAATTTAAATACCTATGAATTTTAAAATATACACAGCTCAGGTGCGGAAGTGAAATTATTTAGTTATGTTAATGTAACACTAGTTCACTGTAAACTGGATTTTATGAATCAGTTTTCGAAGAAACTTTTGTTAAATAGGACTTATGAGGAGTAGCAGTGTCATAACTTCTCAAGTATCCGAGCAGTGTTCCTCAATTAATTGATAATGAACTAAAAGCAATAGGCACAAAGTTGATAATTGCGTAATTACGTGCAAGATAATAATTTCTCACGAACCTTCATTTTTTTGTTTGTCTTTATCCATAGTAATATACTTAACTAATGCGAAAGTAACTCTGTCTGTCTATTACGCTTTCAAGACTAAACTACTGAATAGATTTTCAAGAAATTTGGTATGGTACGGAGTAAGTTTGAACCCCGAGAAAGGACAAAGGCCACTTTTTATTCAGCGACTTCATCTGCATCCGCGATAACCGACGCGGACGAATTCGCGGGCGAAAACCAGTAAAAAATATTTTAACGCACACGATTTTAAGCCCTAACTTGATTAACAAATGATTTGCCTTATCTGCTGCTGTGCTGTTATAAAGTCAAAGTATATTTGAATTAGACCAATAAAGGCCCTTTAGACCGGAGAGCAAAACACGTAGCTAAGAGAAGAAGTCCCTTTTCGTCCTACTTTAATAAACATATGAATATCCGAGAACGCAATCCACGCAACCAAGCAAGCCATATGTCATAGTGTGAGCCCGTTACTCATTCCAACTTACACTTGAATTCCCTTAGGAAAATATAGTCCTGTTCAAACGGCTGCCAGTCATCGTACAAATGTTGACACCAGGGCCGTAGCTAACGCCGTATTTAAGATCCGGGCCCCAAAGTTTCAGGGGCCCGTACAAGTAAAAATCATAAAATATTATCTACTATTTCACTCAAACTCTTAGGCCATACGCTAAACTATAGACCTTTCAAATTAAATACTACATTAAAAGTTGGTAGACAAAAATTAATTTGTTGTATTCCATCTGCTTATTTTTTATCTCTCTCTGCTTTGTATATTTTGTTTGTATAATTATGTATTCTCCACATTCATTAAGTACATTTTATTTTTGAAAATATTTTTTACCTTCTCACCGACTATGTTTTGTCTCTACATCATCCACCACCCAAGGTAGACTGGTAGAAAATGCCCAAGTCATTAAGTCAGCCTTTGTACAGTGTATTTTTTACATTATCATATTTATTTTAACATTACATTATTTGCATTAAGTTTTAACAAATAAATAAACTTTACGGGGAAAATTAACATTCATTCTATCTTTTGTGAAAAATCTTTACCCTCCATTTGGGCCTCGCCGCAGTTAGGTAGATGGCCCCCATTAAACTTTGATATGGGGCCCGACTAGGGCAAACTACGACCCTGGTTGGCACTATGTAGGTACCCCGCACTGCGTCAGCAATGTACAACAAAGTACGTAACAAATGCGATACCCATCTCTATTTACGGGAACACACGTAGGTAATAAATCATTCAGGTTTCTTCTTAGTTCCCGTGATAACGAACACGGAGCACCATTATGGCTTTAATGCAATCTTAGATGGGAGGTTTTTCTCGATTTTCAAAGATTTATCCTCGGAATCTGTGTGAAGTGTAGCTTTTTATCTATACTAATATCAAAAAGTATTTTGTTTGTTGAAACGCGCCTATTTCTGGAACTACCAGTCATATTGGAAAAACGTGTATGATAGCCAGATTCATGAGGAATAGCATAGGCTATATAACATCACGCATCGACCCACGGGAGTGGAGCAGAAACTAAACGCGTAACTGAACACAGGTGAACCGCGGGGTATGTTTAGCTTAACTTTACATAGTATAAAACAAAGTCGCTCCCTACCGTCTTATGTGTCTATATTGCAGTCGTGCAAAGCTGGGGCGGGTCACTAGCTACTTATAAGACCAAATCAGTACCATTTAAGTAGGTAATGCATTAGCTTTAGGCACGCTCCTTTCGAGTCTGTAAACTTTATTCGTTTATAGATTCCACTTGGTGAATATAGGTAAAGTGAACTTTAAGTAAGTCTGACAGTTGCCTCAAGCTTCACCGAGTGTTTAAACCTGTGAACGCCTGATAAACATATCATAGCAACACAACTGATACTCATTTGTTGCTACTCAGTCTTTCGTAGGAAACATAACTTTTTTTTACTACTACTACTTAGCATTTTTATAATTTGTGCAAATTCATTCTTTATTACATCGTTCCACGGAACAAAGACAATTTATTTTTTATTACTCCTGATTTTACAGAAACACCGAGAGAGATTTTTACAGAATATGACTGACAGTTTCCTAGGTATGTGGACAGTTTTTTTGGAATGAAGTTCCGGATTAACCTGGAAGAAATCGTCACGTAAGGAAAAGCGTTATGCCCCTTCCAGGCAACCGTCTCTCTCTCTTTTCTCTTTCTATTCAACAGGCATTGTCCGCGGCCAGCTGTATAACCTCATTTGTAAACTCGTGTAATTATTTTTTATTTCTTTGTTACTGCTACCATTACAGTTCGTCAGGCATATCAAAATGCAGCTTCTAAGTAAACAGCTTAATATTTTATCAGCTCCAAAAGGCTCCAAAAGGCGCCAAAAGCCAACACCGTCTGTGCAAATAAAGAACTTACCAATGCTAATTAGTAAGATAACGGGCTAAAAAAGCCAAACTTCCTTTCCATAATTCAAGTCAGATCCTTCCAGTAAGGACCTAATTCCGCAAAGGAGGCTGTAATCCAGAGATTTATTACAACAAGACGCCGTGAGCCGCGTTAGATAGATTAATTGTCGCCGCAGCCACGATGCAGATGTTGCTCTAAATAAAGTCAAGTTTACGCAGCTTTTTGACAGCGTGACTCTTATTTAAGGCTTTATTTTACAGCTTTATTTTGCAGCTAGCCAGCTAAAGACTGCAGGATGGCGCGTGGCGACATCTATCGCGACACAAGCGAACTACAACTGTCGTATTCTAGATTGCGATATCATGATTCTCCCGCACCGAACGTCGGGCAGTAGTCCACCAAACACAACGTCGTGTCGTCAGATATTCCTCCCTATTCAATTAAGGATAAGGAACTTTTTACCTTTTTCCTCATACCTCTACAGTCGTATGTTTACTTTTAAAAGATTTTCTATCGCTTACTGTCATGTCGTACTCTACATGACAGTAAGCGATAGAAAATCTTTAAAAAGTCAAAAGTGTTGTTTCATAACACGTTTACCTTTTTTAACTATACATTATTAAAACAAAAACATGTTTTATAATATGTCAAGTATGGACGCACCTTTAGGTTGAAACTAGCTAACTGTCACAATGATATTAAAACTTTGACATTATGATATGACATGTAAGTGACATTCAACTTTAGGGCGGAAGGTATTCCTTAGTTAAAATGATAAATTAAATGGACAGGGTTACGCGGAAAACACATCTGACACACCGTCAGACACTGTATTAGTCGTAAACTTTCAACGTCTTTTTTTTATGAAGTCTAAGTTTAACTTAATGGCAGTCTAAGATTGTGAAGTGTTTATAATAGACAAAATTTTGGAAACTGAACTGTCTTTTTAAAAGCTTTTGTTCAACTTGTGATATTAAAAATAATATATATTTTTAAATCTTAACTTAAAAGAAGTTTAAACATAAATATTATTAAAAAAAAACTGTCAAAAGCAACTTTTTTAAATGCGTGGATTTAGGATAAATGAAAAGACTATAATTAAAATATATTTAAAGGTATGTTTATTTCTTAAGAATATTTTCAACAAATAACAAAAACAATTAAGTTCTACAAAAGGAACGCTGCACCATTCTCTTTCAAAGCAAAAACAAACTTAACAATGTAAAAAAAACCTAACCTAAATGCAACTTCCAAGTTGCTCCTAGCGCTCGAGTGATCAAAATGCGAACTAATCTTGTACTGTCAGTTATGAACATTGTTAACTGTCAACTGTCATTGAGATTTTATGTGCTATGAAGTCCAGTATATTTTGGACACATGGCACAAAAAAAAAAACAAAAAAAAATTAAATTAATTGTACTGAATCTAACATTATTGTTGTCAACTGCTACTGAAAGCAGCGCCGCCTTTGGTACCAAAATATACCGGCCATCTTCAGAAATAGGCCTATAAAACGAATATTCTCTCAACTACAACTAATAATAATTTTAATTAATAATTTTAGTAGAAGAGACGACAATTTTCACCAAAGCACGTAATAAAACAAACACGTCTTCGTTTGACACTCATCATAGACCAAAAATGCAATAGTCATCGTTAGCTCGCAGTACGAAATATGAACTTTGCATTTGTATGAGTATGCGTTCTTACACGATATATCAATTTGTCTCTATAGACCGAACAACGCACGATCTGATGCAGCGTTGCCCGACTTGTGTGAAAGTGGTGAAGCTGATGTGCCACATTTCACAAGTTCCGGCGCCCACGCACACATGCACATAGTTCATGTTTCATTGCTTGAACAAAAATTACCCCATATTCCCAAATAGTGGAATTTATAGGTAGGAATGTACTCAAAAGAGTTTTACACAAGTCAAGAAATGATAAGTTGCAAGACAACAGTACACGTAAATTAATAATCACAATATAACAGTGCTGTCTGAATCATATCCAAGATCTGTTTCTGTGCTATAATCTACATTTTCCCTATACTTATACTCTATTTTTCGCCTATTATTGTATTTTTCCCTACTTCTCTTTTTATATTCTTCTAAAGAAATCTTCTTAGCATCATCTTTTCTTTTACTGTCTTCGTCATTATTCCATGCACTATTAAGTTTTCTTTTGCAACATTTAACAAAATCTTGTTTCCTCATTGGTTTAGCTTCGTTTCTTGAGTTAATTCTGGGATCTGCAGTACGAATACCAATCTTTGGTGCTGCATTTTGGGGTTGTGAATTTGAAAGCACTTGTCCCAAAACTTTGTGAAACGTCGGTATTGGCAAAATTGGCGGCGAATATCCTTTTGCTAGCTCTGATCGCCTGTAACTGTCTTTCTGGTTCATTGTTAGCTTCAAAGTTTCAAATCTACCAGGCTTTTGTGACATAATTGCCACTTCTAATGTGTTTTCTTTTTTGTTTTTATTAATCATTCTAGCAGGGTAAATTCTTTTAAAGTCCTTCATATTTTCGTCAACAAACGACAGCTTGTCCAATTCTTTTAACATCTCCGTTTTAGTTGCAACTACTTCTGGTTCTTCAATAGGACTATTTAGAGTAATTTGAGGGTTTTTTACATTTTCTACCTCAACTGGCCTCGACTGTCTAGCGACTATGTTAATTCTTTTTACCAAACCGTCATTATTAATTCCGATTATAGAACTATTTACAATCTTTTGGGTATTAACAGCGTTTTGACGAGAAGCACTTTGAGGATTTTGCGTTACAGACACTGACTGAGGGTAATAATCCAAGGTTCGATTTAAATCTTGACTATTTTTTGGGGGAATAATTGGCGGAGGAGGAGGGGGTGGTGGAGGAGGAGGAGTCAAAATTTTTGGCAACCAACCTCTGTAAAAATTTTGCATTGGATCACTCGACTGTTGACCTATATGACCATTTGGATGTTGGAATTGACTTGGAGCAGAAGTGGCTGGACTTGAGAAATAACTCCGATGCCCAGCCGAAGGAGCTGATGGGTAATACATAGGATAGGGTTGAGGTTCTATGTATCGTGGCTGTATATAGCTCGGGATAGTCATGTGTTTTTGAAGACCCATCGTTTGCGCAGGAGGTTCGCAGTGCTTCTCGAATGAAAAGTTTGAGTGTTTGTTTGAGTGATTATTTGACTTTAATATTATAGCCGATGCGTAACGATTTTGTACTGGAACATTGATATTATTATAAGGAATATTATTGCTACTTATTCTACTAGGTACTGTATTATGGATCGGTATATGAGGACGATTAGTAGAAACGTTGGCATACTGATTGGAAGGTACTGGCTTTGACTGACTTGCAGACGTTACAGTTGTCGATGAGACATTACTATTACAGACAGCTGGTTTGCTTTTTTTGATTGGTGGTTTAAAACTAGGATTTGTTTCAGACACATCACTTATTGAATGTTTATTCACATTAACATGGTGAGTCTCATGTGATTCATTTTGTTCATTCGACGAAGTCTTATTTTGACTTACAGATATCATCTTAGTATCATGGAAGTTATTGGTTTTGAAATCAGTCTTACTAAAATCATTACAATTCTTAGCAAGTTTGGGTGGCATATTTAATGATTTGGTTTGAATGTTACTGCCTTCAATAACGGTTTTATTTTGCTTTATACAAGACTCTACCTGTATAGTTTGTTTTGCAGGAACATCAAAAGGTTTTGTTACTGTGGCATTTTTAGGAATGACGTTTTTTGGCCGAACATTATCTTGCATTACATTACTTTTATTTGGATTAGTAAGTTTATCAACTATTTGCTCTAATTTACCAAGTTCTTTCGATGCGTCTATATTTGTACCTGATTTAATGTAATGAACAGGCATTTGGTGTTTTAGTTTCTTTGGTACAGTACAATGTAGGATGGGTGATTTTGGTTCACGTTTTTGTTTTTCAGTCTTTTTACGAGGTTTCTTATCATCTTTAGTAACTTTACCTTGTGTAACATCTTTATTTCTTTTTTGTTTCGTACATTTCTTTTCTTTGTTGTCATCTTTGCTTTTATTTGTTACCAATAGTCCTATCAAAGAACTGTGACTCGCTTTATTTTTTTCTTTTATTTGATCATTTTTATATTTATTAGTTTTTTTCACATCCTTCACGTTGGATGCAAGTTTAATTGGTGAATTTGTTAAATTTTCTGCCGTGGTTATGTTACAGCTAATCTTACTTTCATTTACCATGTTTAATTTCTTTTCTGGATTATTCAGAAGACTATTATTTGGAACTTTACTATTAAGTTTAGGTTCAGGCGTCAAATCATTCATTTTCTTTAACTTCAAATTATCGATAAGTTTGTCAGATATTTTACTTATATCAAATTGTACAGGAAGATTTTGTGAACTAGTAGATTTAATAATAGTCGGTTTAGCAACCACCAATTCTTGTTTGTCGTTGTTAACTTTAGTTTGGCAGATAGGTTTGCTTTCTGTCTCTTCCATTATTGGTATCAGTTGCGTGCCTATATGGCTAAGTACTTTATCAGCAGCACTTATAAACTTTTCATCAGCCTGTGCATCTTTTATCTTTTTCTCTTCCTTTTCTTTTCCTTTAGCTTCATTCTCTATGCCAGTTTTAACGTCCTGCGTACAGTTTGTTACCATTTTTTGTGTTATTTTCATACCAACAAGTCCTTGATTACGCTTCAAATCAACTTTAACCAAATTCTTTACACTTAATGCTCTTTGTAACTCCCGGTCATCTCTACGACGCTTTACAGTTTCTTGGCTTTTGTTTATTAATTTATTTTTATGTGATTTTGGTTTAGGTCCTGTTAGTTGTAGTGTTTTTATGCTTATTTGTTCATTAACAGTTACTTTATTTTTAACATTTGGTAGATCTTCTACAATATAACAATCATCTGAATCGTCTTCTACAGCTTCTACATCAATTTCATGCTCACTGTCACTACATTGATTTAAAACTATTTTATGCATTATTTGTTGAGTATATTTTCTAAAGTACCAAGGAAATTTTCCACAGTCCACTAACTTAACATATAATGGAGAAATATCGCACTCACTGATAGTGTCGCTATGTAACGTTTCTTCTAGATCATCGAGACTTTTGACTGTAGTTTCTTTTCCAGGTTGACAAAGTGTTTCGTTCCCAATCGTTTCGAATTTCCAGCGGCTTTCTGTGTCTCTGGTACCTGAGAAAAAGGTAAGAAAGGCTGTTTGTCATCAAATCAGAATTGAGGTTTGTTCGGAATCGTTTAAATTATAAAAATGAATCCCTATTTCCTTTGGTCACGGCATCACGTGTGAACGGCTGGACTAATTTCACTACATGTTTTTTGTTGTTGTTGTAAAGAATTAATTAGTCGTTTCATTATTATTTTTTTATCACTAGCCTTTTTTAATAAAATTGTTTTCATCATTAACATTTATATCTATACATATAATAAAATCGTAGAGACGTCAAAACTGTACATTTAATATTTTTGAAAAAGAAAAAGTGCTTAGGGGTCTTTGAATGATACTTATGCCGAAAATATATTTTTTTAAATTTTTGTCTGTTTGTCTGTTTGTTTGTTGGAGCATCACGCAAAAACTGCCGGAAAGATTTTGTTCAAATTTTAAATGAATATTTCACAGTGGCCAAATTAGAACATAGGCTATAAATTATCACGCTATTTGCTTTGGGGGATTAGCAAACTACAAAAGTTTACCAAAGGATTGTAAAAAAGACGAAACAAAATGTAAAAATATTATAAATAGCTGCAGACTGAAGTTGTAATATAGTTATTATCACGCTATACCTTCAAGAAGCTAAGCAGTCAATTATGGAAAACTAGAACGGCTATTTCAAATCATTTGTCATCAAAGTAAATTGCCTAATGGTTCGGCGACCAACTTGCGAAACGGTGGGCGGAAGTTCGGTCCCCAATATCAGCATTACTTTTTGTATTTTTTCATTTTTTTTTTAATGTTTTTTAATTGAATAATGAGATTTCCTAACCAAAAATAAAAATAGGAGTGCATGTTTCTATCACAACTTTGATTTGTTAACGTATTTTTTAAATATTAATGCAGAAAATAATATCTATGCATAGTTACACAACACATAAATCAACAGCTAAAGTACTTTTGCCTGTTTGAACGACTGCAAAGCATGATTTTTCCATCAGGAATTTCACAATAGCAACCTCGAAGTATGGATTTGTGCCCGGTAGATGGCAATAGGCTCGCCCCCTTTTACATGGGATTAAACATAAATGTGTGTAGGTAAGGATTATCGCATCATGGATATTATTCTTAAACATTTCAGTGCTGGATTGCTATAAAACGACACCAACGGTACATACAATACTGCAGTTAGGCATTAGTTATAATTTATCCTTTGAAATCAAAATCATTATGCTATAACCACAAGGAGCTGCTCAACACTCAACAAGTGACGGGCGGCCTATCTGCAAACATTTTAAGTATACAATATTTTATTACCGGGGCTTAGCTAAGTCAATCATGGCACAACAATACTGCCAAGTATACTACTGGAATACCAGCGGACGTATATTAGCGAGGAGTGGCGAGTGTAATTTTTTTACGCAGTAGTAGGTAATTAGTATTCCATTCGTTGCGCTTTCGAATTATTTTATAAAAAGATCTTTGTGTAAGATGAGTGATTAGGTACTAAAAATATTACTTCTATTTCAATGGCTAAATAGAAAGAATTTGGCATCAACCGGAAGTACACCAAAAACAATTAAAAAATCTGTTGCAGTCATTCTCCTGTCGGAGAATGTCTTACAGACTTCAAGCTTTCTTGGTACTTGATTTGATGAAGCGACTGTGATCGCAGGCAGAGTTTTTTTCATAGGCACCGTATATGGAGCATATTCCACAAGCTTTAAAATCAATTTCTAAATGGCATTACATTTTTTATTTTAGGTTACTTATTACCGCGGCTGTGCTGCAAGACATGAATCTTTTCATCTTAGCAATAGATTCGCCAACAGGACACTTAGTATTTCGTGGCGAGGAAGTTACGTAGAGTATTAGAAGAACCCTAAGTACCCTGGTGTTATATTGGACAGAGCACTAACTTTTTATATACCTACATTGCCACAACACCAATCAAAAAATCATCTGCTACGACACCTTATTTCTACCAACTAGGGAGCAGCACCCGATGTTTTCCGCATAACTGTTACGTATTTATGCTCCTTCTGCTGGTCAATTTGCGTGTTCAGTGTGTCATTGACCAAAAAGCAATATCATCCTTAACGAGACGTGTAAAATTATATCGGGGCTGCCTGAAACTGACTGCTCAATAAACTCTTCCTATTGGCTGGAATTGCACCATCTGTCATTCGGAGCTATCTATGTAGCATGCACAGATGAAACAAATCAAGAATCCGCTTCCTTACATCCCCTCTATCAATATGCAGGTAGCTCTGGGTAGATTCAAGAGTCGGGAGAGTTTTCTTCGATGCACACAGGCCACAGGACCACGTCGGCACCCACCATCACACAACTTCCACCAAAAAGAGTTCAACCCCAGGAACACATGGCACTCTGTTGAGATCTTAAGTGGCCTATATGGAAAGCGCTTAATGGACTGCGCACTCATGTAAGCCGCTGCAAACGTAACCTAGCCAAATGAGGAGTTATAGATCCCGCAGACACTCAGGGCAAGTGTGGTGGTCCTTTTATATATACCCACTTACCACCCACTTACCCACTTACTACAGCGCCCGTGGAACACCTGGGTACAACTGGGCCGGAAAAATATTGCAAAAAATCGGCCAAGTGCGAGTCCGAATCGCACACAAAGGGTTCCGTTACACCATACAATATTTAACACAACAGAAAAAAAGGTTAATAATCGCATAAAAAGTAATTAGTATGTCTACATGGCATTGCGTCTTGCCTTTCATGATTCTATGTCTACGGGAAGTTCCCTTTATATTTGGTTTTGATTCCCCAGCGAGCGTCAAAATATACGCCATATACGACCTTATCTTTAGTTTGCGGTGACTTAGAAGTTTAATTTTTTCACTGTTGGCATGAGTCATTGCACACCAAAGTATTTTTTTGGGTGGTGAAAATCATCATAATTATGAGTCCTTCTGCCCTGGATGGGGCGGAAGAGACCACCCTGTTCCTTCTGTTGCCTTTGCGTTCCGGGGCCACGGTATCCTGTTAAGACTTCCCGCGACTCCGGCAGGCGTTTGGCCCTATCAGGGCCCCGTCCCTGTGCTGACAGCTCTTTGAAACGCGCGTGGAACAAAACGCCCTGTGGACCCGGGCCTGGTCCTTGATTGGACGACGAGCTACCCATCACTCGCGAGAGGACACGGCGGTGCTCTGCTCAGGCGGGGCAGACCTACACCGTATGCTCCACCGTGTCTTCCGGGCGGTCCACACAGTGGTGACACCCGGGCGTTTTCTTCCGCTGAATCCAACACAATAACCTCCCGAAACAACCGCGTCCGGTGAGGACCTGCGTCAGACGAGAGGTGAGGACGCCGTGGCGCCTCTCCAGCCACTCCTCAAAGAGGGGTCTTACCGCCGCGATTGCAGCGTGCCCGAGACCTGGGTATTTGATTCTAATTTTTGCTTGATACCTCCACGCGTTCCTTAGAAAAGGGTCTTTATAGACAGACAGACGGACAACAAAGTTATCCTATAAGGGTTCCGTATTTGCCGACTGTGGTACGGAACCCTAAAAAAGATAATATCTAAAATCATCGATGAATCGTGATTTAAGACGGTAAAACTTTGTTTAGGCTTTAAATAAGTCTATGTTTACAGGGTTTTGCTCATACTTTCTTTCAAAAACATGAAAGTCAGATTCTGATTTCAAATGCTCTATTGAATCTAATATCTAAATAATCGAAGCTACAATGTGAGGTACAGTATTAAGACAGTAGTGTATTGGAACTTGTGTTTCAATGGTTTGGGATCGAAGAATAAGTCAACTTTGATACCACTTCATAATATTTTGGAAGGAAGTAATTTCAATATACCTTAAATAAACATACAAAAGCGAAAGTTCACTCACTCATCACGAAATATCGAAAATTTCGCAGGGAGGTAGTTGATGTTAGTTAGTAGAAGTCCGCTAAGTAACGATTTTTCAAAATAAATTACCCATATCCCAAAGAGTAGGTATGAAACAGGGGTCCAAAGTTTGTATGGAGTTATCAACTTTGACGCGGACGAAGTCGCGGGCAGAAGCTAGTTTTTATATATATTTTTTGTAAGTCATGCTGTGTGCATATTTAGGAGTGCAGTCTCGACCTGAACTTTAATGCTGGGTTACTGGTGTAATGTGTGGTCTATATTCTGTTATGTGTTCCTTAATTAAATAACTAAATAAAGAGAAGATTCCTAGGAAAGAAAATAAAATAAAAATATATAGCGCTACAAAGCTCTCTGGGTCAACTAGTCATTAAAAACATAGATAGCTCGCATAGCTAGAATTACAAATGACACAGAAGAAGATGAAACACAGTGTTTATGCTTTTAAAATTAAAAATCGACTTTTTCACACTACTGCCGTAAACTGATTACGTTCGTTTACCGGCAACCTATCAACACTTTACCAAAAAAAACCAATCTATACAAACAAATAACATTGAAGTGTTTGTTTGTAATGTCAAAATAACAGCTTTTTACTAAATAAATTCTAATGATAATTTTGTCTGTTTGTTCCGGCTCATCTCCGAAACAACTAGACTGATTTTGATGAGGGGATTTTGGGGAGGGAGATTATTTTGATACTAGCATTAGCACTTAGGTATGTTTATATTTTATTTTAGAAAAATAATTAGGTTTCGAGTAATATTTTGAGTTAAATTTCGAATTGTAATTTGGTAAATATAGTTAAGTTCCTTAGCAACAGCGTTTTACTACGCCCGTTCCCCCGGCTGTAACTGGTATTATTATATTACTAGCTTTTGTCCGCGACTTCGTCCGCGTCAAAATTGGTTTCTCCATACAAACTTTGAACCCCTGTTCCATCTCCTTAAGGGTGAATTTTGGAAAATGTTTTCTTTTTACACGACTGCCCCAAAAAAAGGACTGTTGTGTTCAGGGTTAATGTATGTATGTATGTGAGATTCTTTATTCCACCATAACTTTTAAACGCCTGAACCGATTTAGATGTATGGGGTATCGTTACAATCCTTGCATCGTTCCGAGTAACATAGACTAGTTAAAATAATCCAGTGTAATCACGTTAAAAAATAAAATTAAAACAAGCCTCAATATTTTTTTTTATGAATCTGATCGTGTCTATGCTTATCGTCTAGAATTTGACAAGTAGATTTAAAAAATATAAACACTGTAAATAAATAACTGACGAGTAAACAAAGCACAAATATGTGCAATTTTTGCAGTCGTGCTTTTTAAATTTTTTTGGTTGCCCACGTCATACAAAGAACACACCCTCCAAGTTTCAGGTCTCTGCGATCAGCAGTTTAGGCTGCGCGTTGATCCGTCAGTCAGTCAGTCATTCAGGACAAAGCATTTTATATGTGTGTAAAAAAAAAAGGTTTTAGCTTACCTAGTCCATGGGGCTGGGTGCCGAAGTAGATAGCATTTAAATCAGTGTCAAACAGTCTGATGGGATCGTCACAGTTCTCGTCATCCGTGTCCTCACTCACATGAGACTTCATCTTGAAGCTGCCTGTGGATAAAGGAAATATTTTTATCTTTAGCCAAATATCATAACATCACGCTTTTAATCCTCGAAGGGTTAGGCAGAGGTGCACCCATTAGTACACCCACATTTCGCCAGTTATGTTTAAGTACCATGTAATAGGGGGTGAGCCTATCAACCAGGCACAAATCCAGACTCCGAAGCTGCTACTGAGACATTCCTGATGGAAAAACCCAATATTACTTTGCCCGACCTGGGAATCGAAACCCAAGACCTCATGCTCAGCAGTCGCGCAAACCAATGAGGCAGTCAAACCAAGCTAAATATAAATCATAAACATATATACAGATCATTTGATATCCATACTAATATTATAAATGCGAAAGTAACTTTTGTCTGTCTGCCTGTCTATCACGCTTTCACGACTAAACCACTGAACAGTTTTTGATGAAATTTGGCACAGACAAACGGGGTGAATACGAATTTAGGGATGAATCGGGACAAAACTTGAAAAGGGATTTAAACATTGAAATTCCCTAGTTCAAGAGAAGTTCTGATACATATTTTCAGAGTGCTAACTGTGAGTTTTTATTTTGCGTTATTATTTTGTATGGGAAATAAAGCTTTCTTAGTGACCACCAGATGGCGCTATAACTTTAGCCCATATAAATTTCAAACGCGGTCGCAATCAAACGTGAGTGAAAAAACTCACACTAAGCACTCGTGTTATAAAATCGCACCGAATCGAAAAACGGTGCGATTACCAACAACCGATAACACTTACCTACACAATCACCTATTCACTTAAAAAATGCACACGCCCTCCTCACTTTTATTTCAAAACCAAAGTTATTAACACTAAGGTCAATAATAATCATCACTTATAATAATCACTTAACAATTAGCGCATTTAATTTATGACAGACACATGGAGAATGTCAAAATCACACTGGCATGAAGTCATGAAGCCACGCTTAAAAGGTTTAGTCTCAAAACGTTCAAGTTGCAAAATAACATATGGTAGCAAAAAGTTCAAGTCTCATAAGACCCAAGTCTCGGAACCTCGAACTTGCAAAATATCTACATCTCAAAATGTTCAAGTTGCAAAATAGTCAAGTCTCCAAACAGCCATGTCCCATAATATACATTTTTTATTAAGTGGATTTGTAAGTGGCGTTTTTATATTTTTGTCATCAACCTTGAACCACCAATTTCAAAAAAAAAAAAATATGGATACAATAACGCTATACAATAACACCGCAAGTCAGCACAAGAAGAAGTTATTATTGCAGGCAAAAATATATATTACGATCTCCGGCCACCATGAGATGGGGCCTGCGGGCAGCGGAATTGGGGGCAGTCCGTGGCCTGAACAGAGACAGGCCCGAGAGTAAGGCGCGCGTGGTGTTCCCCGCGCGCCTTGTTGGAGTCAGTGCGGCCGGTGAGTGACGGCCGCACCGGGTGCCGTTTAGTTTTAGGTAATTTTAACACAATTCATATCAAGAATATGTAAACTATAACACAGTTACGGACAAAGCGATGACTTAAAGTATATATATTTGACAATATATTTTTGCCATTTTTTAAATTTTTTTTCGTGGGGAAATCCTCATGGACTGCCTCCACCTCGGGGAAGGCGGAGGGGTGTGTCGGACTCTTACCGACTAAAACCCCACGGTGTTCCTCCAAATACCTTTCGCCGGGGCACGGGGGCGCTTAGAGCATTCTTCCGCACCCCGGCAGGTATCGACCCGCCACCGCCACTGGCGGGTCCCGTCACCCGGTGCGGCCGTCACTCACCGGCCGCACTGACTCCAACAAGGCGCGCGGGGAACACCACGCGCGCCTTACTCTCGGGCCTGTCTCTGTTCAGGCCACGGACTGCCCCCAATTCCGCTGCCCGCAGGCCCCATCTCATGGTGGCCGGAGATCGTAATATATATTTTTGCCTGCAATAATAACTTCTTCTTGTGCTGACTTGCGGTGTTATTGTATAGCGTTATTGTATCCATATTTTTTTTTTTTTGAAATTGGTGGTTCAAGGTTGATGACAAAAATATAAAAACGCCACTTACAAATCCACTTAATAAAAAATGTATATTATGGGACATGGCTGTTTGGAGACTTGACTATTTTGCAACTTGAACATTTTGAGATGTAGATATTTTGCAAGTTCGAGGTTCCGAGACTTGGGTCTTATGAGACTTGAACTTTTTGCCACCATATGTTATTTTGCAACTTGAACGTTATGAGACTAAAGGGCTTAAAACTATGGCCGTTCTGCACGGTGGTAAGTCACAAAATGGCAATTCTTAACTAAATATTTGTCAGTTCCTCACCGAACCAGATTCCCGAGCTTTTGCACAAAAGACTTATTGCTTTTTTGTACAGATTCTCAATTGTTTTTAAGAATAACTAATAAAAAATATGTGAAACAGATGTGGCGCTTGTTTTGTGGTACCATTTGGTATGTGGTAGTAGTGAAAAAACACTTTAAATATACATTTAATAATAATGAATCATCGGTCAATTTCTAATTGTAAACAATTTTTTTATGTTATATGCGTTACTTTCGCGGGTATAAATAGTTTTTATTTTTCTTTTATTCTTTACTAGCTGTCGGCCGCTGTTACACCCGCGTCTTTGGTTACTGCTCCGCTCCCGTAGGTCGTAGCGTGATGGAATATAGCCTATAGCCTTCCTCGATAACTACTCTATCTAACACTGAAAGAATTTTTCAAATCGGACCAGTAGTTCCAGAGATTAGCGCGTTCAAACAAACAAACAAACAAACAAACACTGCAGCTTTATAATATTCGTATAGATAATCGACAGTTACTATATATACCAACAGAATCTCCTATTTTTACATAAGTAATCTAGATATCTAGTTCTCTTATATTCCTATGTCCCTGCTCATTCTTATTGTCTGTAACAGATATCATGTTATCAGTACATCGTGCATGGCTGCGGGCGACTGGCCGGGTCTCAAACGGAACATATCAGATCAAACAGTAAAACGTCATGTAATAGGGGAGGAGCAACGACTATATATGACTTAAATAAATACCACATGGGTTCTGCCTCGTTGGTCTAGTGGTCGCAAGCGCGACTGCTGTGCATGAGGTCTTGGGTTCGAGGTCGGGCAAAGTGTTATTGGGTTTTTCCATCAGGAATTTCTCAGTAGCAGCCTCGAGCCTGGATTTGTGCCCGGTTGATGGCAATAGGCTCACCCCCTATTACATGGGACTAAAAGACCCATTAGGGTACACCTCTGCCTAACCCTCCGTACAGGCGTGATGTTATGAGATGGGTTGAAATTGGCAAATAATTTACACCCATAAAACGGGGTGAATCGGGATGAATCTTTAAAAGGGATTTTTATATTGATATAATCTTAATATAATAAAAATTACGCGTCACGTTGTTTGTCCGGAGTGGACTCCTAAACTACTTAACCGATTTTAATCAAATTTGCACACCGTGTGCAGTTTGATGCAACTTGAAAGGTAGGATAGTTTTTATCTTAATTCATTCTTAATATAATTACGCAGGGAGGTGTCGCAGGGGGGCTGGTTTATTGGTGAGGTTCTTCAGAAAGGTCAGGTGCGGAATACTCGTAACCGGCGTGCTTGTATGACGAGATGTATGAACGTAGATGACGCGAAAGAAGTAGGTATGTAATAATCGTAGCAGGTGGCGTTCTGTGTTTTCTGCCTACCCCCATGGGAAAAAAGCGTGAGTTTATGTATGTATGTATCTTAATATATTTTTATTACAAACCTGAGCCACAGCAACGCGATGGCCGATAATCTAGTAATACTATAGTTTGTTGCTAAAAGAACTATATTTACTGAATAATAATCAAAAATCGGTCACCGATTGTCTGACTGACTGGCTCTTAAACTACATTTAAACCCCTAGGAACTATCTACTGACCATCTCTGCCTAGAACTTTTAGTTTTCAGCGTAACCGATTTATGATAGCCATAGCTCAACAAACGCAGTGGGTTTGTTCAAGATGAACTTACTATAACATGGCGCGCCCCTCGTCAATTCAAAACGTTTGCAAGTATTTACAAGACTCAACGTATGTGTGCGTACTGAGACGGCTCTCCAAACAAATCAAATCATTACAATTCTGTTAAATTGTATGTTTTATGTTTCTCTTTTTTATGTTTTTATATTTAGTAATAAGATATAAGTATTATTATTAGCCAAAAACTTGTACGTCTGGTGCACAAAGTGTAAGTTGGTTGTTTTTAAATAAATAAAATAAATATAAAATAAATAAATCAGCGATTTGTTGTTCGACTAGCGGCGTCATTGATTACTCATTAGTATGGCGCTGCACTGACATACCTACTCTATGAAAATGACACGTGCGTTGTCTTGCGCGACCTTGCTAGTTATGATTAGTTGACCAACAAATCTGCCGGTCTTTTAGCTGAAGACGAATACTTACAACTACACACATTGAAATAGTAATATGGAGGGCCGCGCCATGTTATAGTAATTTATCTCTACGCATACTATGTCGGGACGCAGTGGGTCGGGGCGGGCAAAATTCAATTTCTAGAAAAAGATTTCTCTTACCTTATTATCACCGCTAGGTCTTGAAAAAGTAATTTATCTTTAATAGATTACAGAACATACTATTTTCCTTATTCACGAAATATCCTATTATCTTGAAATAATATTCCCATGCTTAAATTAATTTTTTTGAAGAAACTCTCATTATCCAAGATGTCAAAATGCCTAATGAACAAAACTTGGAACAAAATCAACAATTTCTTTTATTTCAAATTTTATTGCTGTCGTGTTCCAAATTCAAAATATAAAAGTAAAATATTGTTAATAAAGATAGATTTGACGTTTGTAATATTTTTGTTTCATCTTTAATAACCACTTTATTTAAGAACAAAATAGAGCACCATTTTATTTGTAAAATAATATCATTTGAATTTACTTTTAAAATTGAAGCATTCATTTTTTATTGAATTCTAAAATGCCAGTACGTGCAAGCACACTTCAAAAATAAAACAAACCTCATTATAAAATTTTCATGGTGATCTAAAGTAACAAGTGATAGTTTATGCTATCTGAAGGTACAATGTACACAATGGCCCACACTGGCCGTGGCCGTAGACGTGTTGCTTTAAAATAATATATATTTTGATTCTTATGGAATAGTATACGCTATATACATCACGCTACGATCTACGGGAGTGGAGCTGTAACCATTGACATAACACAGGAGGGAGCAGCAGGAGAATTTTATTGTCTTCCGTAGTTATTATTTTTTAATTGTACCGTGATATCTGTTTTATTATTTTACTAGCGAAAAGCTTCTTACGGGTGCAATGCTGATACTAAATATAAATATGTATAATATAATATAGCCTATGTCAGCCGGGGACAGTGTAGCTTCCCAACAGTGAAAGAATTTTTCAAATCTGTTCAGTAATTTCGAAGCTTATTCAATGCAAACAAACAATCAAATCTTTCCTCTTTATACACGTACCTAACATCACGCCAACCAATTACCGTATTTTTTAAAACTTGTAAAATGCGATTCCCTCTTCAATTATTTAAAGCAATAAATAATACTCAAACTGTTGAATTGACTATCCATATTTTACTAATAAAAAATCTACTTAGGCTCGCCACCTGGGGATCCCACATGGGATTTTAACATACCTAACTGGCGAAATGTGGGTGTAGGTAATGGGCACACCTCTGCCTAACCCTTTGGGGATTACAAGGGTGATGTTTTTAGGACTAAAATAAAGTGTTTCTTTAAGAAGTTTTATCTTGTAATTATGGGTAATGGAGGTAATTACACAATTGTATAGCTTCTGTTAAAAATCCTAATAAATAAATATTTGTGCACAAAGTTCACATAATACTTACGTGTGACATTATTGTTATATTTTTTCGGACCTCCTTAACATATACTTTCACTTAAAACACGAACAAATCCACTAACTTAATGATGTATTGAGTCTGTCTATATTTTCTATACTGTCTACCTTCAAAATTAAAAAAATACAAAAAATTTAAATACCTTCATCATCGCAAATATAAAAATTAAAGTATTAGACACAGAATTACGTGGGTAGTCGCCAACACATAAAGACTATAGGTACCTTTTTGTTATAAAATCGCTCTTATTACAACCGCGTCAAGGTATGATTCCGTAGTTGTATGGGGACCAGTACTGCCGCGACAGCACTGTTCTGGCAGCACTGCTGCGTGCAGCGTTGTTCGGAATCATACCTAAGATGCCGCAGTGATTTGCACTGTCGAGCATACTGTGTACCTACCTATAATACGTGCCACGAAAGACGATACACACAAACTTTATTATTTCGTAATAAATATTATTATATTGATTTTAATCTAAATGTCTTCGAAATATATCCCAGAAAATATACACAAATTATGGATAACTATTTCGTACATCCATACCTGCACTAATTCCTCATTACTAGCGCTTGTCAAGTCTCATATTTCGTGGCACGTATTGAACCTTTTTGTTGTAAAATCGCTCCTATTACAACCAAATAAGATGCCGCAGTGTTTAGCGCTGTTATCCATACTACATAGTAGCTACACCTACACACAGCCATAAAAAGTAAAGAAAAGATCTAGCCTTTTTTTAAATAGACAGGTTAGGTATCGTATCTATGATTAGTATGGGTTAAGTATAAATACTATTTCATTTTTTTCAATCTTAAAAACAGATCTCATTCAATAAAATAAAACCTTTTTTCGTTCATTCAAATAAATTTTATTATGACTGACTAGCTAGACTAAACAAAAATTACAAAGCTTCATAGTAATGGTCCAGTGGTCAAGGCTAGAAAATGTTCTCTGTATTCCGCTTAAGCGTAGGAAGTTTCATAATAATTGGTTCATTCGTTTCGAAAGTTGAAAGTTTGTATGAATTGACGTACGACGTAAACGTTCTCCCATAGACTGCGGGCAAACATTCGCTGCGCCAAACGCAAGTGCGGTTAGCTACCAATGTTCCTGTGTTCGCCATAGAAAAACACATACGGTGTGTGTGCACCGCACTCGTGTTGTTTAGTCGAAACACAACGTGTGTGTTTTCCCGCAGTCAATGAGTTAAATAGTAGTTACAGTTCGATTTTAGGGCAAAAATTGACCACAATGTGATAATTCATGCCGGTTTACTCTGATCTGAGTGCTAAGTGTGAATTTTTTTATTCACGTTCGATTGCGAGCGCGTTAGAATTTGATTAGGAAAAAGTTCTTAGCGCCATCTGGTGGTCACTAGAAAAACCTTATTTCCCATTCAAAATACTAACGCGCTCGCAATCGAACGTGAGTGAAAAAACTCACACTTAGCACTCAGTCTTCCAAGTTTTTATATCGAGCTTTTTAAAGTGCCAGAATGTTTAGAACTTAACTTCAAAGCGTGCCTAAAGCGGCCTTATTCTCAGCGATAACAAATACCTACCTAAGAAATAAACATAACGCTATCTTAATCCGTCAATAACTTTAGTATGACGGACTCATAAAGATAAGAAAACGCTGCCGTCAACACCAAAAGCCTTCTAAAATCTAGAAAATAGAACTGAGAAATCTAGGTTAGAAAAAAAGAAAAAAGCTTTATGACTTTTCTCCGCATCATTACAGGATAATCCGCCATATTGTGTCTATGTCTAAAGATGAGCGAGCGAAACAGAAGGTTCTTTTATCTGTCCACACGCCATTCAGGGTGTCAGATCGCAATTACGATAGGAAATGTACGGCAAGTGACGTGAAAGGGAACATTCAAAGAACGTGCACTATAAAAACCTACGTCGTTTTGTTTTTTAAACGTCCTCCTTTAGGGATGACGAGGGAAACGACCCAAGCAGCCTTATTTTTTTAATTGCTGCGGAATTGGAACAGCGGTAATAATCCTTGGATGTTCTTAATTCAAAATTACGTGTCGTTATGTTGGTATGAAAATTCAGTAATGACAATAATATTATGGCAGACTGGGTATTCTGTTTTCTTTTTAATATGTTTTATTTAGTTTATAGCTTCTACCTTTTCTGCACGGTTAATATAAATAAGTACTATTTTTTTACAAGCTTTTATTAATCTTGCACTGTTCGTATGTAATAATCATGTATGTAAGTAAGTTGTCCTTTCAAAATTTGTAAACAATTTTTCGACCATTTGTTGGTACCGTAAATGTGGGTTACTTTAACCCTGTAGGGAAATTTTGTCTCGAAACGAAAAACGTTTTAACCTTCTGATCTCTTAAAAAATAACAGAAAAAGTAATATAATTGGAATTGAAAATGAATCCCGAATTAAAAAAAAATATCGTCATTCATACACATGCGGGAAGTTCTGGTCAACCGATTGAGCTGAAATTTTGCATACACTTTTAGTTCTGATGACATAAAAGTCCAATACCAATTGTCCAATTGTAATGAATTTAAATTAAAACTTGAAACTAAAATATATAATTTATTTTTTGTACCTTTTTTGGGTGAAATCTTCATTCTAACGTTTACTAAAAATTCAGTAGTAGGTACATGATTCTGTATTTCAAAACGATATTTTTTTGTGTTTTTTAGATTATATTGTTAATGCTATTAATTAAATCCTTTTATTTTGTTAATTTTTATATTTGTACGGTGACTATTTTATTACTAGGTACGTATTATGCTTTAAGAATTGTATCTGAAATAAACGTTCTATTAATATTACTAGCACACTCCCCGCGACTTCGTTTGCATCATTTTTCTGATGGGTCCCTATTTTTTTTATAGTAACCTATAGCACTCAGTGATAACGTAGCTTCAAATATGTGAAAGAATTTTCAAAATCGGTTTAGCAAATCCAGAGATTGCCTCTTTACAATAAAGATAAGTAAAGATTTATTTTAAAAAACTGTTCCGTACAATAATGCATCACTTACATGTATAGAACAACTGATTTTTGCAAAAACGTCTCATTTCTAAGTTTAAATCTACTTATTTCATTGCATAATACCATTGCCACGAACTGCACACAAAATTATGCACAGTCGCAATGCTCATTATTAGACTATTTCGTGGAAGCAGATCGATTTCCAATCATTTCGATGATTTGATTGGATACAGAGACCTAACACAGTTCTGCCTATTACGTTTTGTATTAATGGACATAGTTATCTACATACATTATATAACATCACGCCTGTAATCCCCGAAGGGTTAGGCAGATGTGTAGGTACTCATTAGTATACCCACATTTCGCCAGTTATGTTTAAGTCTCACGTAATAGGGGACGAGCCTATTGCTATTTTAAGATAAATAAACGTAGATAATCTATGTGTTTCTAAATGGCCCACCACTTACAAATGCATAAATTCTCTATTTAATGGGAAACACACTAGGGCTAAGTGTAATATTTCATCAAATTCCAAGAAACGAGTGAAATATCTCATTTTTAGTACAACTCACAATACTAACGCCACATCTGGTTATCATAAACGAGGTCCAAGTTTTACTTAAGGGCCCTTAGAACAATAGGGTAGATCTGCAATCAACTGACGTACTTTTTATGACCTGTCAAAATGCGATTCTGTCATAGATTTTGTATGGCAAAAAATGACTGTAAAGTCACTTTTGTACCGACTCAATTGACTAACTATTTATTGATTTGAAAGCAATAAAACCAAATTTTTAACAGGCATTATAAAGCTAATAAATATTATAATAATCAGTTACGCCTCGTTGGTCTAGTGGCAAGCAGCGACTGCTGTGCTGCTGGTCTTGGGTTCGATTCCCAGGTCGGGCAAAGTGTTATTGGGTTTTTCCATCAGGAATTTCTCAGTAGTAGTCTGGATTTGTGCCCGGTTGATGGCAAAAGGCTCGCCCCCTATTACATGGGACTAAAAAACATAACTGGCGAAATGTGGGTGTACTAATGGGTACACCTCTGCCTAACCCTTCGGGGATTACAGGCGTTATGTTATGTTATGTTATGTTAATAATCAGTTAGGAAACTTGTATGATATCGGCGTGACTATGTCCATATATGAAGAATAAGTTCAATTGTAAATAAATATTAGTTAAAAATTGTATGCGTAAATTGTTGCGGCGTTAACGCTCATAACTTATTTCGAAATAATTTCGAAATCGCTGAAATGAATATTATGTAACTTTCGGGTTCATTACATGTCCTTCACACCCATTAGTTTTCTATGTTATTTATTTATAGTCTCAATCAAAAGTAGAAGCATTAAAATGGAACATAATTCATCAAAAGAGACTGACCTTTGTATTGGTCCCTCGGAGTATCGTATGTTTCAATTTTTTTTAATATCTTTTTCACAAATCACAAACTTATATATAGTAAGTATATAGTTTATAACTCTCAAAACAATTATGCAATATAAAATCAATGCTCAAATGATCATAAAAATCATCAGTCCCAACCTTATAAAGGCAAATTATTTTATGCGAAAGATTCAATGTCTCGAAGTCAGCTCATTGGATTTTAATCTTTACCAGATTGTAACAAGAACGGTTTTGTAACTGTGATTAATTGAAGATGTCTCAAAGTTGTTCAGGACGTTATTTGTTTATAGTTTCGAAAGCTTACACCAAGAAAGAAGGTACTTTTGTTCTCATGTTTCAAAGTTATGCAGAACATTATGCGCTTAGTACCTAATATATACGGATAAAGATTATACCCTATTATTTTTACACACATACATACATAAACCCACGCCTTTTTCCCCATGGGGGTCGACAGAAACCACATAACGCCACCTGTTACGATCCTTATGGTTATGAGACAAAATATAAAATACCTATTGAATAAATGCTGTGTTCAGTGTTCTTGCCTTCTCTGTCTCTCTCTGGGTAGACGCCTTTTCTCAAGAATATCACTCCTGTAAGGCACTCCGCAGACGAGGCAACTTTTGATCTCCGAATTGCGACAACAGGCAACTGTCATCTAGCTGTCAATGTTATGCAGTCGCAGTAAATAACTCGAACTTTAGTAAATAACTCTTTATTTTCTTTTAAAATTATTATAGCTCAATTAATAAGGAATTAGTAAGGATACAGAGTTGTAATGTTCGGGTGCTCGCGCAGTGCAGCGTATTACGATAGCTACTTTAGTGTTCTAGCGTGTTTTCTACAATCTTTCGGACGAAACCGGAATAGTACTCGCTCGATGAATCGGACAGGACTCTGTTTTAATGGGGAGAGGATACTTTATACATATATACATTTACTATCAACAGGATCATTAACAGTGATAAAATACACGTTCAAAGGTCAAAACAACAACTAAATGGAATACAAAAAAAACATTACATATTAAGATGAGAACAACAAACAATTGATTAGTTAAGATCTAACATAACAAGGTATTTTATGTACTTAATGTGTATACATTACAGATGTATGTAAAATATACTTAATTATACCTAGTATACGTAAATACAAAGCAATGGATTCATAATATCTATCACAATTTTAGGAAACTGCCGACAGTTGCTGCAACTGGCAAATTTTTGTTTGTATTTGCGGCAACTAAAGTGGCTCCGTCTGTGGAGCGCCTTAAATATGAAAAGTAGAAAAATACAATGCGATAATAATGTAGTTTTTTTTGCAAAACTTTGAGATTATTTTTTATAAACTAGATTGAAAGTATAGTTATTGTTTTTTCTCCCAAATCAAGCCTGTGAATTCCTTTTACAACAATTCTCTATTTCTCAGTATAGACTTATCGCAATAACACACCCAGTACCTACCTATTGCCAACTAATCTAATAAAAGATTTGAAAGGCTTCGCCCAAAGAAACCTCGTGAAAGGTCTAATAATACTAGATTTACTAGGTTCATTGTTCAGGTCCTAAGCTTAGTATTTTTTTTATTTATGTTAGGATCTAGACCATGGTTGGACGGATCTAGGTTCTAGACGGGTACTTAAAAGTAGTTTATTTTTAACTTGCAATCTTTTTATTTTTATATATTTGCCATCGACAATGGCAGATAAATATAATTTTTTTTTTTTTGTTTGGCCCAGTATTTAGCCACCGTAACACCATCTTGCAGTAGTTAGATATTTTTTAAAGCAGTAGGATATTATTAATTATTTTTATTTTCCCATACAACGGGGGGAAATCAAGTAAGTTTTAGGTAAGATCGCAAACTCATTTCAGTCTCAAACAGTGAAAACAGGCATTTTTATTTATAATACATTTTTACACATTTAAATGAAACAAAATATTTTTTTTAATTCGCTTTTTTACCATTGATTGTCATTGAGATGAGATTGCGACTAGATTTTTTAACGATTTTAATTAGTGTAATCAATTGGTCTGATAAATAAAACAATGTATTACAAGTAAACAGTTTATTTACAGAAATGTCAAGTAGAAAATAATACAACTTATTTATTAATAATCTTATTTTCTTATTCTAAAATGCCGTATAATCACTGGCTATGAACGGTCCCTATTTCAACCCATATGGGTTTTAATAATAAAAGTACCTAATATTTTTTTTAAGTCCAAAAGTATACGGTCAACTTTGGCTACAACCCAGCTCATTCATATTTTAATTACAATAGGTATAGGTAGGTAGATATAGGTACTAAAACAGACCTTAATAAGCAGAATTATTTTGTTGATTTTCCTTAAACTATGTGACGATATTCATAATTATGAATATTGAAGCATTTAGAACACACAACTAAAAACAAAATGTTTTCTCACTATCTGCAGTTTAAAAGTACAGTCAGCGTAAAACAGAACCCGACCGATTTTTAAACGACGTTTTTTTATAAACGATTTTTTGCAAATTAAATAAACTCGAACGAGGCGCTGCTTGTCAAGAAAGATATAAAAAATCTGTGAATTGGATAGTTTGACACCAAGCTAATCTGAACAAACACTTCATTTTACCAATGAAAAGCCGATACATTAACAAAAAACTGTAAATATAAATTTTTATTTGCCCTAAAAACAATAAATAGATGGTCAATTGAATTGGAAAATTGATGATATTACAAATTACTATATCCATACAACATCTGTGGGGGAATCGCGTTTTGACAGCTCATGTCAAAATTGGAATCGCGTTTTGACAGCTCATGTCAAAATTGATTGGTGGTCTAGTACCCAGTTAAAGTGCATTTCATAATTAGTTCTCTATTTTGCCACATTCGTATATTAGATATATTTTACTCTAATACCCCGTTTACATTCAGCCCATTTCCAAGGCAACTTGCAAGGAAATGGGCAATAAAATGGGCAACGTGAATGTGTAACAGGTAGCTTCCTGTACCTGGGATCCCCAAATTTTTTGGGGGCATCAAACGGCGTCACTTCCGCGCATTCGATAGCAAGTGAGCGAGAGGGCAGTATGTAAACACTTTTCTCTCGATGTTGCCACAGCAATATTTAGGAAAATATTTCCGACAGCGCTAATGGCAATGGCTGAATGTAAACGGGGTATTATATTCTAATCGGCTTTAAACAGTACAAATTTTAAGTCATTCGTCATAAAAGGCTGAGTGTAACCATAGAGTCAGCGGGGTGAAGAGTGAGCGGGGAGCGGGGGTCCGCTGTGAAAGGTTCGACGCGCGCCTCGACGTACTTGTTGCCGAGCGCATCGGTGCGGGGCGCTGGCGTGATCCTTATGTGCTGCAGTAGACGGACGAGACAACACTTCATTTGGATGAGGGCGAATCTTTTACCTGTGGGACAAATAAAAGGTTATTCTGGGATTTAAATTTGTGAAACTGATTGGCGTGATATTCAAGTGAGTAGCAAGCCTAATTCCTACTCAGAAAAACGATTGCTTCGTTGGTCTAGTGGTCGCAAAACGTGACTGCTGAGATTGAGGTAGTAGGTTTGATTCCCAGGTCGAGGATAGTGTTATTGGGTTTTTCTTTTAGAAATTTCTCAGTAGCAGCTTTGTGCCCAGTCGATGGCAATAGGCTCGCCCCGTATTAGATGGGACTTAAACATAACTGGCGAAATGTGTACTAATGGGTACACTTCTACTTAACCCCTCGGGGATAACAAGGGTAATGTGATGTCATAATCGTCCACGACAAAGGTGCCAATAAACGCAAAAAAAAATATTCAAATCGGCCCCATACTTGAGATTACTGCGTTCAAACAAACAAACTTTAGCTGTATAATTATGATGAGTAACAAACAAACTAAATGCAATAAAACCATCCTGTCTACACCCGAGCAACATGGTATCATGTAACATGACGTGGTACATTAATACGATTCACACACTCCTGCAAAACAATAAGTATCAAATTACCACTTACGCCACCCACACAAGTGGCCGAGCGAAATAACTCGTGCTAGCGTCGTCGGCAGAAAAATATGCAACGCCACACTGCTCAACGCAATCGAGGTAACACAATATATGCTTTTTTTTTGCTGACGCTACTCTGTTTTCTAAGAAATTGGCACATGTAAGAACTAGACCACTTCGGGTTTTTGCTTCCGGAGGGTTTTGGCCGGACTTGTTGTAAACCTAAAAACGCTTACGCCTTAGGTACTTACGTCATTTCAAGTTCTTATTTTTCGAAATGAATGAACCGATTTTAATGAAACGCACACAAGCAGGATGCATAATGCATAGGCCTATAAACTTTATTGAGAACATTTTCAAAATGTCTTATTTAAAAAATAATAGTTTGAAATCTCTGTTTCTATAGAATAGGGTCGAATTTAGATGTAACACATTTTTTTTAATGTTTCTAATTCACTTTTTTGACCTACGTATCCTGCATAAGCATTTCGTTATAACCGGTTCATTCAATTCGAAAAATAAGGACTTGAAGGTAGGTAATCTGCTTCTGGAAAGTGGGCTGGTCAGAATGGTGACCATCTATGGCTCACGCACCTATAAAGGACTAAGTGCGGGAACCAAAGATAAGATTAGATAAAACTAAACCTACCTATACAATAGCGAGGCCCATCTCCAAAAGGCATGTAGACTCCTGGAGTCGGCTGCGGCGCGTCCTCAGACCAGCGCTCAGGAATGAAGGCAGACGCGTTCTCGAAATACTGCAACATAAAGAATAATATTAAAGTGGGTGGGCAGAAATAAAATACGTAAACTAAACAAAAAACAAAACTGGTCGACTCTTCACATGACCAGAGGGCTGGCCTTTTCTTAGGCCAAAGAATCAGCATTGCCATACAACGTGGCAATGCTGTCAGCCTTTTGGGCACTTGCCCCATTGACAGCGACGCGGACGTATTTTTTCATGCCCTATGAGGTTTCTCCTTTCTGTCTTTTTTATAAATTGTACCTATTTTACAATTACTCTAAGGTTTTATGTTTAGTTTATTAAACAAAAACGTTGATTCACACTAGAAAAAGAATACCAAGTAACATATGGGCTTGTACCTCAGAATTTTATGAATTTGTTGTATAGACATAAAATGGGTGTCATTTTAGGTCAGGTCAGGTACAGGTCTTGTATAACGAGGCGTATACTTTCCAGCACTGCCTCGTTGGTCTAGTGGTCACAAAGCGCGACTGTTGTGCATGAGGTCTTGGGTTCGATTCCCAGGTCGGGCAAAGTGTTATTGGGTTTTTCCATCAGAAATTCCTCAGTAGCAGCCTCGGAGTCTGGATTTGTGCCCGGTTGGTGGCAATAGGCTCGCCCCCTATTACATGGGACTGAATCATAACTGGCGAAATGTGGGTGTACTAATGGGTACACCTCTGCCTAACCCTTCGGGGATTACAGGCGTGATGTTATGTTATGTTATATGTATATTATTAACAAACGTAATAAATACAAACAAAGATGAATATAATATAAGATCGTAAAAGATAACCTTTACTTTACCACTTAACCCCTGCTCATCCACCCCCACACTTAGCCTCGCAACCCTCCCTTAAAATTTAATTTATCTGAGATAACTCAATAACTCAAAGATGATTGGCATCGATCAGCTTAATTTAATATTCTCAACGTTGCTGCTAAAGAAAGAAGGGTTCTTTTTTCTTGAACACAAATTGTTTTGACTGTAGTTGTAACGAATAAATTGATACGTGCTGAGCATTGTTATTGGTTTTTGGAGTAAACAATTTTAACTCGCATCGTGCTTCACACGAGAGTAATTTAGTAAAATTTTATTATTTCTATTAATTCTAGGTAAATTCTATAAGATTTTCCATAACATCATAACATCACGCCTGTAATCCCCGAAGGGTTAGGCAGAGGTGTATCCATTAGTACACCCACATTTCGCCAGTTATGTTTTTAGTCCAATATTCTCTTTGTTTTAGTCCCATGTAATAGGGGGCGAGCCTATTGCCACCAACCAGGCACGAATCCAGACTCCAAGGCTGCTACTGAGAAATTTCTGATGGAAAAACCCAATAACACTTTGCCCGACCTGGGAATCGAACCGAAGACCTCATGCACAGCAGTCGCGCTTGCGAACACTAGACCAACGAGGCAGTCAGTCTATAAGATTTTGTAGATAGAATAAAGTCAATAACATTTACGCTTGTGGTAATTTCCCGCTCCGTTGCTTTTGCGTTAATAATATCAGCCTTTCATTGACCTATTGCAAGGCAAATGCTTCTTCTCATACAGAGAAGGAACGATCATTGATCATAAAAGCCTGCTCAAAGCGGATTAGTGATGTCAGTGATATCAGAATCTCAAAAATATAATATTTTTCTGTATAAAGATTTATTTATTATGTTAATTGTATCTAATAAGTTGCAAATATAAAAAGGAACTAAAAGGCAATCTAATCAAAACTGCACTTCAAAATTTTGAAACATTATAATCTGGTTTCTTTAAAACTTGGCAGAACGAGGCGTAGAATGCAGACTTAGTATAAAACTGCACCACGCCGCGTACGTGGCAACTTAGAGCGGATAACTTACACAAACAAGCTATTATAATTTAAAAAATTTAAAAACACGACTGCCAATTTGCACATATTTGTACTTTGTTTACTCGTCAGTTTTTGTACGACGTGTTTTATTTACAGTGTTGTATATTTTTTAGATCTACTTGTCAAATTCTAGACGATAAACAGAGACACGGCCAGATTCATAAAAAAAAAAAATTGAGGCTGGTATAAATTTACGTTTTAAAGTGACCACAAAGGATTCTTTTTATTTTTAACTAGCCTATGTTACTCGGAACGATGCAAGAATTGTAACGATACCCCATACATCTAAATCGGTTCAGGCGTTTTAAAGTTATGGTGGAATAAAGAATCTCACATACATACATACATATATACATACATACATACATTAACCCTGAACACATAACACTTTTTTTGAGGCAGTCGTGTAAATAAAACTTGGAACAAGTGTCAGGGCTGACACTTGAAGACAAGCAACTCCCGGCATGTTGAGAATGCACCCCTTACTTATAAGACTACATAGTATGTCTTATAAGTAAGTAATAAAGTTTATAGGATCGGCCCATCAAACTAAGTAACATTATGTAACGTTGGGGTTTTTTAGCTGGTTAACGTGGCACGCAAAACATTGTGCATGGGTGCATGCAACAAAGCTTTGCGTGGTTGTTATTCTCTCTTAATTGGTCCGTGTTTTTTGTTTTATTTTTTCATTCTTTTTTTTTTAGAACATAACATAACATCACGCCTGTTATCCCCGAAAGGTTAGGCAGAGGTGTACCCATTAGTACACCCACATTTCGCCAGTTATGTTTAAGTCCCATGTAATAGGGGGCGAGCCTATTGCCATCAACCGGGCACAAATCCAGACTCCGAGGCTGCTACTGAGAAATTCCTGATGGAAAAACCCAATAACACTTTGCCCGACCTGGGAATCGAACCCAAGACCTCGTGCTCAGCAGTCGCGCTTGCGACCACTAGACCAACGAGGCAGTCGAGGTTTTTTTTTTAGAATTTCTGAAAAATGTATTTTTGCTTTTTCTAATGGTTCTTGTGAATCTTTTTTGTAACTAAATTTTAAGTAAACGATGTGGTTTCCTATAATTGGAGGAACACACAAGTAATTGTTCCGAGATGTTAGTTTCATGCAATTGTGTAATATCAATTAGGGACGCATATAAATAAATAAATAAACAGACCTTTGAAACACGGCTATCGTAGCCGTGTTTTAAAGGATTGAGTTACATAGAATATACTATTATCGGCCGGCGCCATGCGCCAGCTAGCAAATTGATATTGATAATTATAGCAAGAGTGATATTACAAACAAACACAATCGAAATCGTGTTGATTTAATACAGCTTCGGAAAACGCCTTCGAAAATCTTTCAGTCAAAAGACGTCTCCTGGCGAACATAGGCCTCCACCAAGTCACAACCATCAGAACGACCATTCTTGAGCGTTTTTTAGAATACCGTACTTCTGGGTCTTGTGTCTCCTGCATCCAGTAGATTTCCATGATTAAAATCAGGTTGGACTGCCTTGTTGGGAGGTCTACCTTCTGGTACGGATTAGAACTCACCTGTTCATCCCTCTGTATGCCCAACGTGGGGAACAACACGATGGTACCTCTCTCCACAACAGTCGTCGTGTCAGGGATCGTGTAGTCTTTGGTGCATAAGCGTTGGATGCTCGGGAAGGGCGGGTAGAGGCGAAGGGTTTCTGGAATGAGAAAATATATCTTAAATATACATACATTACACCACACTTGTAATCCCCGAAGGGTTAGGCAGAGGTGTACTCATTAGTACACCCACATTTCGCCAGTTATGTTTAAGTCCGATGCGGGATGGTGGCGAGCCTATTCTCACATGTAATTACGCATGACTCTGTATGCAAATATTGTAAAACATTGATTTTAAAAGAGTACGTATAAAGTTTCTTGCCCATTCTTCTCCATACAAAACTATCTTTTGAAAGGGGCAACTAGATTCAATTCTATTTTTGTTTCAAAAGTGCCTTATAATGACCTAATTGTAATAATTGCAAGGCTGAAAGACTGACTGCCTCGTTGGCCTAGTGGTCGCAAAGTGCGACTGCTGAGCATGAGATCTTGGGTTCAATTCCCAGGTCGGACCAAGTGTTATTGGGTTTTTCCATCAGGAATTTCTCAGTAGCAGCCTCGGAGTCTGGATATGTGCCCGGTTGATGGCAATAGGCTCGCCCCCTATTACATGGAACTTAAATATAACTGACGAAATGTGTGCGTACTAATGGGTATACCTCTGCCAAACCCTTCGGGGATTACAGGCGCGATGTTATGTTATTTGTTATACACACAACATTCGTCAGTAATAAGTTAAAACAAGTTTAAATCGCTGGTCCCCGTACAGTACGATCTCTGTAACGGACACAGTCCTTTTAATCCGGACCATTCCGGCTGTTCCTCGAGGGGGAAGTAAAAACACATTAAAAGAAACTTTTCCGGTTACAAGTAACAAACCAATTGGGGTCACTGTGCTGTTGTAGTGGGGTGTTGAAACTAATTACTTACGAACGAGCATTCGCCAACATACATTCTTTGTAAAGGCCGAATTCAGGTGGGAAAAAAAAAATGCAAATGACACAAGTTTTAATTTAAAATCATTTCAATGTTGAGAATTGGACATTATATTGTCATCAGAACTAAAGGTGTATGTAAAATATCAACTCAATCGGATACCAACAAATGGTCGAAAATTGTTTCAAAAAATTTAAAAGGACAACTTACATACATACGAACGGTGCAAGCTAAATAAAAGCTTGTAAAAACCATATGCAATGTTAAAGTTGAACAGTTCTTTTGGGATGAGTAACTAAATTAAATGACAGCTGATTGTGTGGTATTTTTGTTCCTCAATAATATTGGGGTAAGGTGATACGCTCTGCAATTTCATCTATTATTTGGGAAATTTGTTTATTGTTGTTATCATAAGTAAAATCATGTGTAAAGATATTGGTTACATTACCATAACATCGCGCCTTTAATCCCCGAAGGGTTAGGCAGAGGTGTACCCATTAGTACACCCACATTTCGCCAGTTATGTTTTTAGTCCCATGTAATAGGGGGCGAGTCTATTGCCATCAACCGGGCACAAATCCAGACTCCTAGGCTGCTACTGAGAAATTCCTGATGGAAAAACCCAATAACACTTTGCCCGACCTGGGAATCGAACCCAAGACCTCATGCACAGCAGTCGCGCTTGCGACCACTAGACCAACGAGGCAGTCATTACATTAACCAACCAATCGCCCTATAATAAACACACATCACAGTGTACGGGTTCACCAATCGTTCGTGCTTCACCAAGCTTTGGTTTAAATACAAATTCAAGGTCATCATACCCTGGATCACCATCTCCATATACACCAGTTCCTGCAGCAACTCATATGTGATCTTCCCGTCGTGTCGTTCCACCACCTCCAGGATCTCACTCCTCATCTTCTCCTGCACCTGCTGGTTGGCTGCCAGCTCTAGGAAGAGGAACGCGAGGGTTGAGGAGGTGGTCTCGAAACCGCCGAGGAAGATTATGAAGGCGTTTGCTGATATCACCATGTCGGCTGTGGAGAGAGGTTGGAATCAAGTAACTGTTGTAGGAGGGATGACACTATGAATATTATAGAAATTATGGTTCTTCATATTTTCTTCTGTCTTCTGACAGTTTATATTAACTAACTAGCTTTTGTCCGCGGATCCGCTCGCGTTAAATTCGACTTTGGATTTGGACCCCGTTTCATGGGAATTTATTTAACGCATGCTTAGTTGTACATTATAATACGAGTAACTATATGCGTGTCAGCGCAATCCGTTCAGTGGTTTGAGGCGTGTGTTGATGGTTCGTTGTCACTAGTACCATTAACAGTTCCATGATGGAACTACTGGTGTTTTTTTTTAATTAGTTCCATTTTAAAAGAATCTAAAAATAATGGAACTGATGTTGAATTTTTTATCACTACTTCCACATTAATACTGTAGGCACTTGCGAATTTTTTTAAGGGTGTAAATACTCTAGAGGTAAAAACACTGAACAAAAACACACGAACCGTGTTGATAGTTCAGTCCGTCAGTAACGGTTGGCTTTTGTATATTATATTAAATAGATACACATAACTTTAAAATTAATAAATTGTTAGTCAATTGAGTCGGCACAAAATTGACGTCACAGTTGTCTTTTGTCATACAACAAACTTTGGAAGAATCGCGTCTTGACAGGTCATATAAAGTACGTTACTTGATTGGTGGAGTCAGATACCACATAACATCACGCCTGTAATCCCCGAAGGGTTAGGCAGAGGTGTAACCATTAGTACACCCACATTTCGCCAGTTATGTATTTAGTCCCATGTAATAGGGGGCGAGCCTATTGCCATCAACCGGGCACAAATCCAGACTCCGAGGCTGCTACTGAGAAATTCAAAATGTATGTGTATTATTAACCAACCACTTAAAATATTATTCTGAGTTCAAACACTCTTGTAAACTAAACAGATCGATAATTATGTGAAAACTTAAAATTACGAATCGAATTAAGTAAAAGTTAACGAGTTAAGCAATATTGGAGTCGCCCTAATGTCAAAAGTTAATGGGAACTCATTAATTACGTTATCTTAAAGTTAACCGTTACAGATTAAAGTTGTAATGAGTTCGTGTTTAGCTGGGGCCGCCATTTTTATTTTAAAAGAAATTACTTTAATTTATTATTTATTTTACTTTAACATATTAAAGTGACTATTATCCATTGAAATTTATTTTATTTATCTTCATTACCCGACATTCACACCCTCATCTCATCAGACTCCAAAATGGTACCGTTGGCGCAGTGGCTAAGCGATCAGCTGCGGGTTCGATTCTCGCACGGAACAAATATTTGTGTGACCTTTAACCTTTTGAACGCCAGAGTATAAACGTATCGCCGTACCCCTGACGCCAGGCCACTTTTTCTGTCAAATGACATTCATATAAAATATAAATTCCAAAACTTGATCGACGTGTATTTTGTCATATATTTCTGACGTTGACGTTCAGGGTAAGATTTTGTTTGTCACATATATATGACAATGGCGTTCAAAAGGTTAATTAACCTGCATTCTTTATCATTGATTGCCGCTGAGATGAGATTGTGACTAGATTTTAAACGTTTCTATTAATGAGTAGGATTGGCTCTTTAATGACCAAATTTACAATGAAACAAGGGTATATATAATACGCGCCACGAAAGATGAGACTTGACAAGCATCAGTAATGGAGAGCTGGCGCAAGTATGGATGTACGAAATAGTTATCCATAATTTGTGTAACTATTCAGAGATTTTTCGTTTACATTTAGATTAAAAATTCTTAACAATATTATAGTATTTATTACGAAATAATAAACATTGTGTGGTGTGTCAAGTCTCATCTTTAGTAGCACGTATTATAACCAAATAACAAAAGTAATTTCAGAGATGAAAGTCTCAAAACTTACTAATTTCAACATCTTCGAGATCCTTCTTACAGTTGTTGTTGGTCTCATCATTTCTCAGTGCCATCATCATGTCGATGAAGTCTCCGCGCTTTTCCTGGACGCCTGGAAATTTAGAATTAGCAATGTATCAATGTTTTGCGTTATTTTGCGTTAAATAATATAACACTGAAGAGATTTTTTGTTCGCTTGTTTGTTTTTTAAACGCGGTAATGTCTGAAAACTACCAGTAGGATTCGAAAAATTCTCTATATCTTATATCCTACCATGTATGAGAGCCTCAAACACTAGGCCATCACGACATCACAAAACAAATAAAAAAACATCAATATTTTACTAAATTCTATTCCCCAGTGTTTTATTCAATAATAGATACTAATCCTGCCAATTCAATAAACAGTTTTATCTTCAACTTTTAGATTTTATCCAAAAACTATTTACTCTTTGGTCTCCCTAACCTTAGGGAAATCAATTAGATGTTGAAAGCTACATGTTTTTCCCATCACTACCATATTTTTATTTGGTTTTGGACATGGAAACTTCCTAGTGGCTGAAAGTTTCCAAGTTTTTCTACATTTTTTTACGAAAACCAATGTCACTAAACTTTGAATTAATAGTTTATTCTCCAAAAGTGCTTGTGAACAAAGGCATCTAGAAACAGTAGTTTTTATAAACATAGTTTACGGCAAGAAGTGCTATCTATAAACAGAGAGTTCTGCTATGATTCTATGAGTATGAAGTTTATTATCAGATCATGACAATATTTATATGGGACCAATTCGGGAGTACCTACACTGTCAAACAAAAAATAATTTTCTAAATCGGATGAAGAAATCGGTGAACATAAATAAAAAAAATACATACAGCCGAACATAAAACCTCCTTCTTTTTGGAATCGGTTAAAAATAAAGTTTCCCAGTAATAATTTTAACTCCATGTTCATTAGTACCATCCACACCCCCTATTAATTGACGGCACGGTTGGCGCAGTGGCTAAGCAGTTGTCTGCTGCGCTGCGTGTCGCGGGTTCGAAAGTAGTAATAACAAATGACATTTTACCGTTCTCTCTCGCTCTCAGCACGGTGGTAACGATGTTGTAGAAGAAATCGTGTGTCTTCTTAGGTATTATTCTCATTCTGAAGAACAATACAAAAGCTGGCCAGAACTGACGCATCGTTCTGAAAAAATAAAAGAAAATTGTACTTCTGTAAATCTAATTAAGTTACTGTAAAAGCCCTTATATTGGTAAATCAACGACACATATAAATGATGAGGTGCTCATTGTTTTATTCACAAAATAACATTTACCAACCATCAAAGATAAAACTTGGCATACACCAAAGGCGATTAACACGGCACCGCGCACCGCCTCGGAGGGCGGTAGCGGTAAAGCGGATTGCACCGCTCGACCGCGCGGTCGGGCGGTGTACGTGTAGGCATCAACGGATTTCTTAGAGCCAAATGCGACATGAGATCGACTTTACCGCCAACCGCAACGGTGCGCGGTGCCGTGTGTTAATCGCTAAACCCTGAAGAGGGAGAGCACCCAACTGCACCTGTGTTAGAACACACACTAGTGCACTATAGTTAGGTATATCCTGCGTTCTCCGCTAAGCTTCATTGATATTGACCGTCGTAACCTAACTTGGCCGGTGGGCTATTATCCTTACCTTGACTCCAGCCTATTCAATTACCAAAACTAAAACCACAGACTAAAACAGACTATAATAAATTAAAACTAAATTATATTCCTAAAGTTCTTTTAACAACTTTTTAATAGTTACAAAGTAATTTTCGGATTAAGTTAAAGAAGTTATCTTCTAAGCAATTGGATAAAAGTAAATAATAGTGATTGGCTGGCCTCAAACTATGAAAGTTAGGAATCAATTTGTTATTTATTGATGGTTGTTTGAGAGTTATAGACTGGCGGGATGTGTGCTGAATACATTGTTAGATCATTGTCGATCTCAATAGAGTTGGTAAGTATGTCAATTAATAGTTTCGAATGAACTTTATTGAGCAAAAAGTTACTGGGAACAAAAATGGCTTTTGTTAGATCTCTGTAGATACTAAAGGGGCCTTAAAAATATATGAAACTAGTTTTTGCCCGTGACTTCATCTGCGTAAATGTTGGTTATCGTGGACGCAGACAAAGTCGCAAAACAAAAAGTAAAATATCAGGCGTAGGACCACCAACTAATAAACTTCAGGCTGCAACTGAGAAATCCATGATGGAAATACCCAGTAATATTTTGCCTGACCTGAGATTCAAATCCAAGACCTCATGTTCAACAATCATGCTTTGCGAGTACTAGACCAACGAGGCAGTCGAAGCATTTTTTTTGGAAATGACAGTCTAAGAATCTAGAATTAAATTCAAATGTTCAACTTACTTCTCAAAAATATTGTACAGTGACATTTCGTAGAACGCATACAGCGCTACAGCGAAGGGGTCTTCCTCATTGTACATGACGTTACTCTTCAATCCAAAAGCACACGGCACTATAGCATCAGCAGTGTAACCCCCCACGAGTTTCTCCGAGTGCACCACAGAACCACTGGATCCAACACCATTTGATTGGCCATCTGACTTTTTGATGCCGTTTTGGTTTGTTGTACTTTTAGGCTGTGTCAGCAAATCTTGGACTCGTGTGACGAATTCTCCTGCCGTGTTTTCTATGAGGGGAAACATTCCTCGGAGCTTGTTTGGCCTGAAATCGAATAAATACTCATTTAGGATTTGTAATGAATAATAATAATAATAAAATATTGTTTACTTTATAACAACATAATAACCACTATTATCATGGGTGTGTAAATAGACAATTCCATCATCATCTGCCTAACCTTTTTCTAACTATGATAGAAAGAAATAAAAACTGTTTATTCACGCGAAAATGACGCACACAACTAAAGAAAAAAAAATTGTACATAATAGCAAAGTAGAAACAAGTTTGTATTAAATCTAAAAAACAATAATCTAATAAATACAAAGAGAAATATGCGCCACTACCGCGCGAAAGGGCTTATGCTCTGCCTAAACGAAAATGGACTATTCCTATGATCATTATTTGTTTTGGACCATACCTAGGAACATTATGGTTACTATATTGAAAGTCAAAGTTCCAAATTTATGACATATTTTTTAGGAAAACCAGCTTTAAATGGTATAAATACCCCCACAACCCCTATACGATCATTATCCATTAAAATACTTACGAAAATATCGGCGATATTTTCGCCCTAAGCCTTTTCCATTCATTTCCCCTCAAGAACAGCACGGACCCTGCCAGGGGATCCACATCCTTGTTGAAGAAGAACCCTCGATCTGTGAAGTGCTGGAAGTCGTTGACGCACACTCTTCGTATCAGCTCGGGGTCTCGGACCACCAGGGTGCGCTGGTAGAACTGGTGGCAACCTGGAAATTGGTTTTTCACACTTAGAAGCAACAAGCATATTGTAATCAGGATTTTGTAAAAACTTAATTGAAAAGAGTGTCCGTGAAGTTCCTTCTCATTCTTCTGCATAGAGGCCTAAGTTTGGAATGAACTAAGTTCCAACTGTCTGACTATCTGACCGACTCCTTGACTATTCGAAAGTGCTTGTAAATGGTCTAATTGATATAAATTTTGACTTAGCTTTGATTTTGACTTAATTTTTGTTTCTTTTTTTTTTGGTTAGCCCTGTTTTCAGTATTTATTTATTTAAGGGATGTTTATCTCATACAAGCCGCTTAGGCTATACTCGAACTAGATGACCTATCACTAATTTATGTAAGGAAAACTGAAAGGCGATCGATGGTTGTTTGGTTTTTTTAATCAATTAATGTTCGATACTGATCGATAACTATTGCGTTGATCGAGACCATTCTAGCTAAAGGTCAATGCGTTACTTAGCCAAAACATTTATTTATTTAACTAACTTCTCACCGCAACTTCGTCTGCGTTGGCTTCAATAATAAAATCCCAAGGGATATTTATGTAGGTCTAAAAAATGATCATAGAACATTTTTTTGAAAAGATAAATGGAAATCTCTGTTTCTATGGAAAACTTAAGATCAGTCGAATTTAGCCGTACACATATTTTTCCTATCCTCGTTATGCGTATTTCATTAAAATCGGCTCATTCCTTTATATAAACAGGGATTATGACACAATTGATTTTTTATTGTTACTGACTTACTGGTAAGTCAGCCGGGTCTTGACAAGTTAAAGTTTGTATAAAGTGCTGTACGGCGTGAACACTCTTAAATGCATTTTTACACCCGATGTGTAAATATCAAAAACATAAATTGAAAGTAAGACATTCGTATAATCATGTTTGTAAATCCGTATGGAAAAATACTAGAATTTCATATACTACTTAGTATTGCCAATGTTTGTGTGACTCTTAACAAACATTCAGGCTACGGGGTGTCGATATAATAACGACATGGTTGACGGTTGCTACGCTGGGTGTCGTTGGTTTGATTCCCGCCAGGACCAAACATTGTATGGCTTACAAATAGTTTGTTCCGGGTCTGGTTTTATAAGTTTGTAAACTCACACACGATACAAAAAAAAAACGAGTGTGGGGAAACGTTTATTTACGAAGAAATAAAGTCATAAGTCATTCGTTAATTCAGTCGTAAGTCAAATTGCCAGATCGGGCAGTGTTATTGAGTTTTTACATCAGGAATTTCTCAGTAGCAGCTTCGGAGTCCGGATTTGTGCCCGGTTGATATAGGCTATAGACGCGCCACGTATAAAGATTAGGCAGAGCTATATAGTCACAAGTCTCGCCTGTAATGTTTAAAATAAAAGCCTACATACAGACTACCGCCGGCATGATATAGACTGCATGTTGCACCAAATAACACTTTGTCCATCCTGGATCACACTCAGGATACCACGTTGAACAGCCGCACTTGCGGTCACTAAACCAACGGTTGTAAAAAAATACCGGCCAAGTGCAAATCAGACACGCATGAAGGGTTCCGTAACACAGAAAAAATACGTTTCTTGTATGACACACTTCAATTTCTTTTTTTATTACTATTAGTTGTTATCACAGCGGCCACAGTAATGCACACTGTAAAGTCAAAGTCGAAACATTTATTTCAATTAGACCATTTACAGGCACTTTTAAATTGTCAAGGAGTAGAAGTAGTAATATTTTCAAAAGTGTGTGTGTATTAAGGTTTTATAGATACAGCCCTGTGACAGAGGGACAGACAGACGGACGGACGGATGAGCGAAAGCAATAGGCCCCGTTTGGACCCAAGTCAAAGTCAAAGTCAAAACATTTATTTCAATAAGACCATTTACAGGCACTTTTGAATTGTCAAGGAGTCGGTCAGTTAGTCCGAAAGCTGAAGCTAGTTGCTCGTTCCAAAACGGAGGTAGGCCTCTATGGAGAAGAACGAGCAAAAAACTCCACGGCACTCTTTTAAATTAGGTTACATTATTCTTGTTGATTCTACATGTAGAATGAAGATGACCCTTTTAGTACAGAACTCCAAAAACGATTTTAAATTCATTCATGTATTATGTATTATGATGTAAAGGTTATTGATTGTTCAAACAATTGTTCACGCCCCGATTATCACACTCGACTCGTTCGTCGGTTCGTTCATCCATGATATCACATGTTTCTGGTATAACTGGAGCTGCTGGTTGGGGCCGGCGGCTGCCATGCGGCCACGGATGATGAGAAACATTTTGGCAATAAAATGTACACGAGAATATTCCCGTATTCTTCCCTCCTACTTACTTATTAAAGTCCTCGATAAGCCCGACAGGGCTACTATTATTAATTCCTCGTTGGTCTAGTGGTCTTAAGCGTAACCGCTGAGCATTAAGTCTTGGATTCGATACCCAGGTCGGGCAAAGTGTTACCAGGTTTTTCGATAAGGAATTTCTCAGTAGCAGCCTTGGAGTCTGGATTTGTGCCTGTCTGGTAATAGGGTCGCCCTATTACATGGGACTTTAACATACCTGGCGAAATGTGGGGGTACTAATAGATACACCTCCGTGTAACCCTTTGGGGATTATAAGCGTGATGTTATTATGTGTTATTATAAATTGGCAAAGTTTAGATGTTTGGATGTTTATTACTCAATCACACCAGAACGGCTGAACGAATCTGAATAAAATTTGGCACAGGATAGATTATAGTCTAGAATAGTACATAGGCTACATGTTATCCCGGAAAAATGTACGGTTCTCGTAGGATGATATATCAACTTTGACGCGGACGAAGTCGGGGGCAGAAGCTGGTGGTTTCTATTCATTATTACCTCCACCTGCATTTTTTACATTATGTATTGCGTTAAATATTCGAGTTTTGATTTCATTCATATGACCTAGTAACTCGTAGAACTATTAAATAAATTATTGCAATAATATAAGTTGGGTATTGTACAATAAATTGCCAGAGATATTGCTAAAAAAATGATAAATGTTTATTTTTCGGAAAGATTTTATAATCTGTGCCAAGTTAGTACTTAAAATTAAAATCTTTAGAAACTTTTAAATATTTCGCATTTTTAACGACTCACGGAATCGTTTTATTATTTCAAAACAATTGATACCTTTTTGATGTCAAATAAATCTATCAATTTTATGCGTGATATATTGAGATGAGATACATATAATTGAATGAAATGTCATGGATGATTGCTCTTTGTACGTATTACATGACACTTAAACAAAACTGGCGAAATGTGGGTGTACTCCTGCTAGTGGGTACACCTCTGCCTAACCCTTTGGGGTTTACGTATGTGTTATTTTAATAATACTTAGTTCGAAATCCTTGGAAACAATGAATTATCAGTAAAAAGTCTGTAACGATTTTTTTTATTTGCGTACTCACCTAAAAATCTCTTATCCTTATACGTATCATATATCCTCTTGAAGCACATGCCTCCTTGCTCCTTGAACATCACCACAGACAGGATATGGCCCACGATGGGCCATCCTGGGGGCGAGAACACCCCTCTTGACGTCCAGTAGTCATGGTCATACGTCGTGATGGCCAGGACAACGGCCAAACTCAGTCCACAAGCGTAAATACACCATAACACTATAGAACCGAAGGTGTAATATCCCAGAAGCCAAGCCAGCATGACCACGACCTGCACCGCTGAACGTTTGAACCCAAACATTTTTGTGTTTATGTCTGTGACATTATTTGGTAAAACTGATAATATCTGGAATGGTAATTTTATTCATATTTTAAAATCCTACATTGTGGTAGTTTTCAAAGTAATAGCTCAAATTCCAATTTCATTTTTACAGGACAATATTTCACTTGCGTTATTCTCAATTTAATTCCATTCATTTATACAATGGATTTTTGCAAAACTTTTAGCTTAACAAACAGCCATTGAATACGTAAAACTATTCTTTAAACACAATTGAAAATAATCCCTTTCAGAACAAACTAAAAGTTACACAAATAAATAACAACATGCGTCCAAAACTTTGCAGCACTTTTATAACTTCATTTTACATTTACGCCACTCACACAATTTATTTCAAAACTGCAATCCTTTTACACTCACGCAGGGGCGCACTTGTGCATTTTTAATTAATTTTAATTAAAATTATTCAATAAAGATTAAATTCGCGAGACATAGCGCTCGCGGCTAGCGCCCGCGCACAATGTGGCCAAATGCGTTAACAAGAATCATGCGCAATCTGTGATGCTGTAAGAGAGAAAGTTAAAACAGGGCCGCATTCGGTGACTGTCTATGTGACAGGTTCATTCATGATGTGTTCAGATGAATTCGAGCTTAATTTTATTTCCCAACTGATTACATTCTGCATCATGATTGTGAAAGGTACGCTGTTACTTCATAAACGATTTCCTGTTATTGGAAAATAATTAAATTATTTTGATTTTACATACATGATTTAGTAATTTAGCTATAAACAAGTATCAAAAGTTCAAGATATTATAATTTAAAAACAACAAATAAATGCAGAAAAATACAGTTTATTATACAGATAATTAAAAGAAGTCAATTTGAATGAAAACAAAGCAGAATTAAGTAAATAAAATCTATTCTAATATAGGTTATTGGCACCAACTTCTTATAGTAAACTCCAAGTTGTAAAGTAAATTCCTAAGTCAACAAGAAACATTGTAATATCCATGCAAATAAGTCCACTTTAGTTGCTCGTAAAATCTTTGTTGTTGATTACCATGTTTTTTTTTATTACGATACAAAAATATTACATTGAGATATTTCGCCAATCTGGCTTATTTATTCGTGAAATGAGTCGGTAGTAAAACGTTTTACATGGGGGTGTGTATGCGTGTGACGTTTTTTATTGCCAAGTCCGGCCCTGTAGCGTTTTAGGTTTATTACATCACTGTCCTCTAAGGTCCGGTCGGCGGCATCTTAACCCACATTTACTGTTTAATCTACTTATGTCTGTCCAATCTTTGGCTTGAGATGAGCTGCGATTTAGAGTGTGAGCTCAAGTTGCGGAAGGTCGCCGAACTGTAAGTGGGGCTGACATTGCCGCACCATGCTTTGCAATTAATGTATTGTGGATAAGTAACAATTAAGTGAACGGGCGGTTTTTCCTCAATTGTATAATTACGTTATGAGTATTGTTAAGGACGTATTTGGGAGACTGGCTTGGGATGAGGAACTTCTGGTGCAGGGCACCTGACATTTGTTTTCTCATAATCGACACAATGCCAAGTGTCTTCAAAAAACCTGATGAGTACCGTAAAACCATTCAAACTATAATTCAGTCACACTAGACTTACTAGGCAGAGCAATTGTAAAACTAAACCATCCAGAGGCCTTCTGAAACACAAACAAAAAAAATATTTAAACCGCTCCAGCTGTTTAGGAGGATTTCAATGACAAACTAACGTGCGGAAGAGTTACAGTTATATATTTAAAGATTTTATAATAGAAGGTATGCTTAAAAGGAGTTTGTCTCACCATTGCCCATTGATAAATTTTACCATATTTTAACATGTAAGCAACAGAGGTATAATTTACGGCAAAAAAGATGAGCCATTTTCGCAGCAGTTACTATGCAGACGCGTCGTGCCGAAATCCACGTTTCGAAGACATAAACGCACTCAAAAATGATTGTCAGAAGACACGATAAGTTTCTCAACTAATACAAAAGCCGAGGTCACGTGAACACATAGGTTTAAATCTAGCAAATCTTATGAAACCGTAGTAACGGACAGTAATTTTAGTTCCATAATTGTTTAGTGCAATAACTGAATATCACTTTTCTCAAGTCGGTCAAGGTTGTGTTACGTAAAAGAAAGTTTGAGGTCCATATGTAATTACGTAGTGATTTAGTGGGTGGAGATATTTTTAGCGTTTTTGTGTTTCCAAACTAGGTTACTATAAGACAGACGTCTTTGGTAATCTTCACGCGTTAAAAAATTGAGGGGTCGGGCAGGAGTGTTCTTCACGTTCAAAATCCAACAACAGAAATTACAAAGTACCTAATATTAAAATATAATTGTTGAGTGTTGTGGCGGTAGGCCTCCTGGTCGACGCGATTGCGGTTGCGGTGTAAGGAAATATCAGGTATACTTTGACGTAACGATCTCGGAAAGGCAAATATCACATCACAGACGGAAACACGTAGGTATCTACGCATAGTCAGACGTGTAACAGTGGGCCTAACTATGTTAATTATGTAGGTGACATGTTCAAATGTAAACCAACCTACTGAATAAAAAAAGATTTAAAAATACCTATGTTCTTAGCTGCGACCACAGATTAGGTAAATTATGACGAAATTTGCTTAACTACTGAGATTAAGAATATTATATTTAACCTTAGACTTGTACGATTTTCCTCATCATTTTAATAATAATAATAATAATAGAGGAGCCTAAAGATAGCCGCAATGACCAGTCCTATGCTCCCCGCATCTGATTTTCCTTATAGAAAAACACAAGAGGGTCGTTTTCGAAAGGTTTAATGAACTTCAAATTCACGATTTTTCGTATTTTTTTAGTAATTAGGTGCATTTACTAGTTTCAACAAAACATTTAAAACACACTACCTATTAATTTAAACAACACACAAATGAGTAAAATATTTTTTCCTATTGAAGTTTTGTGATTTACTGACGACTACTTAGGATACACTAATGATATAGTAAGTAGGTACGTTATTATGAAAATTAAATCAAGTAAAATGCTTTAATTTAAAATCGACCCAATATCGTTTTGCAACACTTCAAATACAGCACTAAATCAATAAATTGCTTTTAAGGAAATGAACTCAGAATAAGAGTAAATGATATACTTTTATTCTATGCCTACGTGAGAAAAAGCCTGCCACAATAAGGAAATCAATGGTTTCCAGCGATTTTACAATAATAGCTGAGCGATTTATATTGAGACGCTTGTGGCATACTTCAAAGCAAATAGTCGCGAATGAGAAGGCGGGTTAACACTGAAAGCGAGAAGCGACGCTCCACATTATTTGATACAGCAATTCGATTATATGTAGGTATCTGTAGAATAGTACCTATTACCTACGGACTAGTTTTGTTATATAATTTGTGGCTGTAGTCCTAAACTACGCATTGATTAAAAAAGAAAATTTAAAAAAATGATTGGCCATTGGCTATGTGGCATACAAAAACAAATTAAGTTAGTAATACTAGTAGATTCAAACCCTCATATTTGGGATCCCGCAAATAAAAAAATTAAGTACCTAATTAAACATCTAAAAAAAGAATCATACATACATTAACCCTAAACACATAACACTCCTTTTTTTGGGGCAGTCGTGTAATAACAAATAATTATGAATTTTTGACCAAGTGTTATAATATTATTTGATTATCTATGTCTTTTATGACCTCGATATTTAAAAAGGATGCAACACTTTAATGTTATTTTTGACAAGTGCATTTGACAGTGGCAAGTGACAAAAAGCATCGCTAAACAAACGTTTTACCCAAACGCTAATCGCTAACTCTTGGGCCTCGTTGTAACCTCAATTTTTTTGACGGCATCGTCGAACCGTTACGAAGGCTTATAATTCACTCATAAAACAGCACATTATATAATATAACGGCTTATGTACACATCTATATCATGTCCCAGCCCTTTTTTGTGAGCAAATGTTTAAGACCTAAGTATTCATTGAGATACAACAACAAAGGTTTTATTTCATTAGAAGTTCAATTTACATTTCCTGTTGTTATTTGTTAGGCTTTCTTTTTTTATATATAGGATAGGTTTGCTCTTCAGTCTAGGTCAGAGGTGACAAAGACAAAGTCTACGATGAAGTGAGCTTACCTAGAAGAAGTCTGTTTACTCTTAACTTTAAAGAGATTAGGATCGAATGCGTTCGTAAATACAGTCGCAGGCAGAGAGTTCCACTCCTTTGCTGTGAGCATTATAAAAGGCACAAGGTAGGGATGGTAGGCTTCCTCTCTTAAACAAACTCTCTAACTAATGAAAAAAATACAATTATTTTTTTAAATTATTTATTACAATAATTAATACACAGCTCGAATGACGATTTGTAGACGTCCGTTTTGAAAACAGCCTTTAGACCGTCGGAAATATAAAGGCTTGTTTTTCCCAAAGTGGAACTTTGGGACCCAATAACAAGTAAACCTAAAAATAGGTTAACAACTGCATCAAACTCTTATGGACCCGAGTTGGACCAAAAGACCAGCTTAGGACCAGTTTTGAGCACTCGTGTCGGGTCGAAGGACCAAGTAAAGGTGTTATTTCGAGCTGCGACGTTGATGAGACTTATTGTACAAAATAGACAGCTTCAGGAGCAACCTCGGGAACAGCTTCGGCGTTCAGGGCGGCTCTAGTCTGCTGGTTAATCCAATCAATGTACCGAGCGACAGCAAGGAACCCTGAAAATAAATAATAAATAGGTAAGCATAGGTACAAAGAACCGGTTTTCATCGGAGTAAAAGTGTTGGTCATTCTTCTCATTAAAATAGCCTCAATCATCTTATGTTGTAAGAATGTTGACAGATAACCTGCTTTGTGTTAGGCTTAAATGGTCCTAACGGGCGGTCTTCAAATGTTTCATATATATACAAATAAATAAAATTGAAGTATCTATTTGCAGTATCAAAATAACGCTTATTACTAAATACATAAAGAATGTTTACACGGCACAAAAACCTAAAAAAAAAATTGACAGTCTGTTTGTTCCAGCTAATCTTCTACACGGCTGAACCGACATGACAAGACTTTACTGGCAGGTTGCCGATGTTATGAGGAGTAATTAGGCTACTTTTTTTTTAAGTTTCTTTTTTTCTTTCTTTCAGAAATCAAGGAAAGAACTTCAATAGTTCTGTTGCTAGGTGTAATAAAGCTTGGTACTCACTGCCGACTGAGCCTTCGGATCCGGCTTCGGTCAGGAGAGCGACCAGACCACCGTCGGAGATCAGAGGAGCTCCGACATCGAACTGAAATAAAACATTATCATTATTATACATAACATCAAGCCTGTAATCCCCGAAGGGTTAGGCAGAAGTGTACCCATCAGTACACCAACATTTCGCCAGTTATGTTTAAGTCCCATGTAATAGAGGCCAAGCCTGTTGCCATCAACCGGGCATAAATCCACACTCCTGCTACTGATTGTTTTACTTTTCCTAAAACCATATTGCTCAGTACAAAGAATATTATGCTTATCTACATATTTGCTTAGTTCTCTAGAAACATTATTCGATTTAATATTATTATACAATGTGTTAATGAAATTACCCAAAACCTCGGACACCCCAACCGATTTTTATATTAATAAATTGATATAATTATATATTTTCATAAATTATAGTAAAAGATATTTGTAAATGTTATTGTCGCGCTACTTCTTACAGATTCGTAGCTCTATAGCCAGGCCGCTGTCAAACGTTCGTTGACACGATTGGACCACATTGGACAGTAGTGTACAGCGTCGTTAAAAAGTATTAAATACAGCATGATAAATATTGTTCTTTGGAAAAAAATACCTATATTAAAAAATATTGTATTCGATTTTGCTGCCGATTCTAAACAAACTAGTTTCAGGTTTTGGGTTATTTCATTAACACATTTTATATATTACATTATTCGTATTTTTCATAAAAACAGTAGTTGGCTTACTTTAAAAGAATAAGAAACCTAGACAATAATTTTATGCTAATAATTACAACAGCATAATTTATATATTACGTAAAAGCTTCTGTTATGTGAATTTGCTAAATACTTACGCAATAGAAACTAATATACACTTTTTGCAAAATGGAGTACGTAATAAATAGGTTCTTTGACCTCCTAACCTGAATTTATAGAGATCGAAATTTAAAATGAGCATTCAAAATACGAATACATCCGAATAAGGCTTGAATAAGGAGTTAGTTATTTAGATCAAGATCAGACATCGTCATCATGTGCTCAGCCTTTCCCAACTATGTTAGTGGCGGCTTCCAATCCAACCAGATGCAGCTAAATACCAGTACTTTATATAGAGTGACTGCCTATCTGAACCCCACAACCCAGTAACTGGGTAATACGATACCCCTTAGTAAGACTGGTTGTCAGACTTTGAAGCTTCAGACGACTCGTAATGACTGTCAAAGATCTACGTATGACAGCCGGGACCAATGGCTTAACATGCTTTCCGAGTCACAGAATATTAAGATCGGGCATAATTAATTTAATTGGGAAGCTATTAAACCAATAATTTTAAGGCATAACTTCTCTAAACTCACAATTAACTGTAAAATTTTATTTTTAATTGCTTTTAAATTTATAAATAGTTAGCCAACAGAGACGGCACAAAAGTGACGTCACGTTTTTTGAATGAGTTCAGGCAAAGATAAAGTTGATAGATATCTATAATCTGTGTTTCAATACACAGAGTTTAAAACAAAAAAAAAAATTAAGAGTCTGTGTAATGCCAAAATAACAGCAATTTTGTTTGCGCAATACTTACACCAAACAATTTTTAATTTTTTGACTGTCTCTCTGTCTGTTTGCTCTGGCTTATCTTCGAAACGGCTGGACAGATTTTGACGGGACTTTCACTAACAGATAGCTGATGATTTATGGAGTAACAAAGGCTAATTTAAAGCGACGCTGATCAGCCACTTGCGTGAACCGTCCCGCTAAGTCTCGTAAATTAAATGATTACACGACTGCCCCAAAAAAAGGAGATTTATTTAACGATTGATTGACTGATAGTCCATAAAACTTACTCTGCTGGCAGTAAACTCGTCGCTGGTGACAACGAGGGCACCGTTATCGCCGACGTCGACACCAACGTTGTAACAGTTCAACTGCTCACCAGGGGCTGGAAGAACAAATCAGTAAGTGCATGCCAATTTGAAAACAACTTTGCGGCTAAGGTTTAGATTTCAATTTTATTTTTACTGGAAGTCTAAGATCTCTTTTGCATAACATAACATCACGCCTGTAATCCCCGAAGGGTTAGGCAGAGGTGTACCCATTAGTACACCCACATTTCGCCAGTGATGTTTAAGTCCCCTAGACTCCGAGGCTGCTACTGAGAAATTCCTGGTGGAAAACCCAATAACACGTTGCCTGACGCGGGAATCGAACCCAAGACCTCATCCTCAGCAGTCGCGCTTTGCAACCACTTGATCAATAAGGAAACGAGTTTATGTATGTAAATAAATAGGATTATAAGTACTCACCATCGTTATTTTGACCGAAAGCGCAGATTCTACTAGGCTCACTGACTGCAAAGGAGATTGGGGCGGGACTGATGTATTCTGGAAATTAAAAATATTGCCTTGAAATTCCTATTTGTTATCTGGCCATTGCAAAATGTCAGAACCAAATTCTTAACATTTGTGTTTTTCAACCGACTTCAAAAAGGAGGAGGTTCTCAATTCGACCCGTATGTTTTTTTTTTTTGTGTATTTGTTCTACCATTACTCCGCCAATTATGAATCGATTTGGATGATTCTTTTTTTGTTTGAAAGAGTATAGTTCCGAATAGGTCCCATAGGAATATTGTCATGATCTGATGATGAACTTTGGAGATATGGAACGGAACTCCTTAAAAAATCACAGCAGAACCGCCGTAACAAGAAAAAATGCTTTGTTTATACGTGTAGTCGATGACTGACTGAAGGAAGTGGGGAGGGGGTACGTCAATCCCCCTCCTACCACTTTCCAAAATTAAATATATCGTGTGAGGTATTGTTTAAAAGGGCTTTATGTAAGGATTTCAAACATTAACACACAAGCACTAAAAAGTGAAAAATAAAAAGCTTTTTTACATAAAAAATATGACCGCATTCAAAAACTACAAAATAAAAAATAACTTTAGCTTGAAAGTCGGTGGCAATACCTACATAACAAGAAACATTACCAAAGCCGCCGACTGGGAAATGGGTTGGCGCAGTGATTTAAGTGCCCCCCTGTGCATGAAGTTGAGCGTTCGATTTTGGACTAGGACCAAAAAAAAAGTCAAAAACATTTATTTCAATTAGACCGTTTACAGGCACTTTTGAATTGTCAAGGAGTCGGTCAGTTAGTCCGAAAATTGAAGCTAGTTGCTCGTTCCAAAACGGAGGTAGGCCTCTATGGAGTAAAACGAGCAAGAAACTCCACGGCACTCTTTTTAATTAGGTTTTTACAAAATCCTGGTTACATTATTCCTGTTGATTCTACATGTGATCACAATGAAGATGAATATAAAACAGAAGATAAATATTAAAAAAAATAAAGATGTTAGCCATAGCGGCCATAGAGATGACCAATCCCAACTGACAGCACCCGTTCACGAGCATGACGCATGGATCAGCACCACCTAGCTCAACCATCATGGAGGGAGCCAAATGATCCAACACACGCGCCATCATAATGTCCAATGTGACTTTTTCACTTCATTTAAACCCTCTAAGTTTATCTTGGACATCACTAACATCGATTAAGGAAAAACATCGTGAAAAAACTGGACATAATTCAGCGTAATTCTGAAATCTGCATTCGGCAAGCGTGGTATCTATGCTCGTGCCTTCTCTGTATGAGAAGAGGCCTTTACCCTACAGTGGGACAATAATAGGCCGGAACAAATGTGGAACGTATAACCATAAAAAGTGACAAGGTCTGTCTCATTGTGTTTACTGGTTCCCTTAAAGTCTGCAGAAAAGAAAACTTGCAAATTCTAGAAACCAAGAAATACTTAATCGATGACATAATGGTTTATTTGCCTTATAAAAAAAGTAGCTAACAAATCGTCTCGTCGGCTGAAACTTCGTTTAGGTTAGGAACTACATCATCAGAAAACATACCCACAGTACGGAAACCTTAATTAAAACGTAGCAACACGGTCCGGTGCGGCACGGAAACGAACCGTGGGCGGCGGGCAACTCTCAACACGCCTTTATTAATCGTACGATTGCTTTCGCAAAAACGTTTTAATAAAACTTCCGATCGAGGATACTAGCTAGAACCGTAGGAAAAAGACAAAGAGAGATTTCAAAATCGCGATTCCGCCATTAATTTTGTTTGGCAATAGTAACTAATAGGTTAATTCATTTCAGAGCAAAAAAAAAAGAAGCTTCAAAGAAGTTGAATCTTGCAATTATTGTTTAAAGATGTCAAGCAACTAACTAACATTAATGAATGGGTCGTAATGTTTCTTTTAGAGTACTTACCGGTCGATTGTACGTTTCTATTGATGTTTATAAGACCAATGTTGTTATCGCCAGTGGCTGCGTTGTAGCCAGGGTTGACTCGCACTATAGAACTCTCGGTCACCAAGGATGGGTTGATGACGTTCACGACGCCATAACGGATCCAAATGAAACGGGAACTAGAAGAATACAGTTCTGTTAATGTGGCAGTTGGGCTTAAAAATAATTAAAACATAATACTGTCAATTCACTTAAAGTTACTATTTCTCTATATAAACTGTTTTAACGATTCAAATGCCGCTGAGCGAATTGGACGTCATGGTACGAATTTCCGGGGTTGCGGGCCCCTTAACAGGATACCGTGGCCCCGGAACGTAAAGGGCAACAGAAGGAACAGGGTGGTTTTTAGTCAGTAAAAGTCTGACAGTCCCTTCCGCCCCACTCAGGGCGGAAGGGATCATTTGATATTTTTTATCAGCTCAAAAAAAATGGTACGAATTTGAGCGATGCAGTATAAGAACCTCAACTGAAATGTCTTACTTTTGAATCGTTTTTAATTAGATCATGGTAGGCCTGCAGTTTGTAAAACATTTTTTTATCTTCTATTTTGTACATCACTCAAATAGGATGTTACAGACGGACCGACACTAGTGATTTTATAAGGGCTCAATCTTTCATTTCTTTCAGCCTAATAAAAGCTGTAAGATAACGTACTCAGAGATGCAGCTAGCGGAAGTGAGCACCCATCTGTTGTCGATGAGAGTTCCAGCGCAGGTGTTGAGGAGGCCGCTAGTGGCGATGGCGATACGGAGGTGCACCAACCACGGGTTCTCACCAAGAGCGGCAACGGAGCGGGTGCCTGTAGGGAAATCAAATGGTAATAAGGAACCATGGATGGTTTCAAGGCCAAAAAAAAATGAATCTAGTTGCATCTTTTAAAAAGTAGTTTCGTACGGAGAAAATGGACAAGTAGCTCTAAAAAATAAATTCTTTACAATAATCTGTAAAATGTGTTTGGGTTAATTATTCTATATTGTTTTAAAATGTTTAAATACTTATTTAAAATAAAAAATAATCTTGTATTAAGTAAGTAGGTACCTATGGTATTCACATAGTCTGTACAAGTGAATTAATTAAATAATTATAAGAATACAAAGAAGATGTAACTAAAATCAAAATAAGTTATGGTTATCATGCAATGTCACTCACGCTATATATTGTGTTTATGGATGCATACAACAGTACAGAGCTCGTGGGGGTATTTAAAGTTAAGTTAAAACATTTAAAACTTGTTTTTATTTTTTAAAAAGTATAAAAAAGATGTAACTTTGACCTTCAAAATTATCGTAACCCGAAGGTATGGTTCAGAACACTTTAGAATATTAAAATATTCGCAATGATTAGATGAACCTAAAATTTTCGGGTCCGTTTAGTGTTTTTTTCACCCAAAATAATGTTAAGCTACAGTTTCATTTTTAACCAATAGTGGATAAATGATTTAAAATAACAATATGTTTCACTTACTCTCGATGCCAAAGTGGCGGCCCTGAAAAATAAAAAAAAAACAGAGTTAAAAAAAGAATAAACAATAATTTCCGCGGAAAATATAGAAGAATAGGAAAGATCGAAAAGAAAAGGGTGAAGGTGGTTACACGTAAATTAAAAAAAAAAAATCATACTGACAATTACATATCTATTTTCTCCTCCTAATATGTAATGTTAATTCCAAACTTAGGATTAAATGCAGACAGCAATAGTAGGTAGCAATAGTTTGTCCTTAATGTAAAGATATTTATGTACCCAGATAGTTGTGTAGGACACCATAACATGAATCCATGCCCTCCCCTTAGGGTAGGCAGAAACTATAGAAACAGCGCGAAAATCCAGATACGATACTTTAAATACATAAAAAAAACTTCACGATTAGGTATTTTAAAAAAGCTACCTACCTAGTATCTACCTAAATGGAAAAATCTATCACCAAAAACAAGTTTAAAAGATAAAGTTAATCTAGGTATTAACGGGTATTAACTTGATGTATTAAAACAATGATTAGACATAATTACAAAATCTAATTAGATAAGCACATTTAATTGATAAGGGGTTTACGTACGTACCTACGTAAGGTTTTCCCCAGATGGTTTTAAAAACTGAAATATTTACGCCGCATAATGCCGGGTAAATATTTCAGTAACCTACCTTCTAGCTAGACCTAATTTAGGCAGATTAAGGTATTTAGTTATTAACATCTAGATCTTAAAAAAAACAGGTTCATTGAAAAATTACCCTGAACCTGAAAAGGGGTCATTGTACTCATCATTATGAACAACTTTTACTTAAAAAAAAATCGGTTTCGGATAAATTTTCAATTACCCTGTATAGTCTGGTATTGTTATATACCTACTCTAACTTAAATGATTTTTTAACTTGGCTCTTATCAATCTATTGAACGGTTGAAATTGTTAAATATTGATAAGAATGATTACACCGAAAATCAATTAGGTTGCCGCATAGAATATCGACAATTTTTGTTTTTCGATAGGTAGGTACTCAATATCTTTATTGCTTTTCCATATGTATTCTTAGGTGGGAACTTAAAGCATCGAGATCATTATGAACCCTGTACGGCACAGCAAAAGTTTAGGTGTAGTTAGGGTATCTACATAATAATAATTTAACAAGAAATATAATTATTTAGACCAAAAGGCTATTTAGTAATAAGTAGATACTGACTCAGTATTTGCAAACATATTTGTTTTACCAACTGCAGTACAAAATTTTCAGTAGGTACCTACGAAATTCTGACACAAACAAAGAACGGCTTTTAAACTATTCAATATTTTACTTCCTGGAATATAATTTGAGTTCAAATTCCGCTCCAACTAAAAATAACGTAGACAAATGCCTAGGATATTCTAAATTCATAAACCCTCCTTAAATCCTTAGAAATGACGTGTTAAGTACTATCTTTTAGCAATGTCGTAGTAATATATTATTATCTGTGGAAATGTCATGTCTGACGTGGATTTAAAATGCCTTTCCCTTTTGGTGGATTCCCGCTAAAAGTTGCATAAAATGGCTTTTACACCTTAATTTCAATTACTGGAGTAACTAAAGCATATTATATTCACCAAAATATGTAAGATTTATTTACCTGGACGGCGACAAGCGCGCACAACAGAACGAATGCGAAACCCTTCATGTTCCAACGGTCAAGTCACTAACTATAATGAATTAATTACCGTCTTACTACATATACTAATTAGCTTCCCTTATCAAAGATAACAGGGACGTCATTATATCATAATCTGTTGATACAAATACCGATTAATTTTGTGTTCCATGGCTCTTTATAAACTAATCCATTGATAATGTTGCGTATTTTTTTAAAGAAACCAACGGATGTTTGGATTAGATACATCGCCGTGTCAGAGGGTTTTTTTAATTCGATAACGTAGGTAGTTACTAGGTTTTGGTTTTCACATTTAGGTTGATAAACAAGCCAGTTGAATTTTAAATTTACCTAATAATGATTAGGTACCTATAAGCGTGATAGTAACTCTAGTCAGTCAGTGATCAAACCACGAAACTTATCCTCATGAAATTTGACTAAGAGATAGCTTGGGTTTAGCATAGGCTGGTTAAACCACAATATGACATTTAATACCGAAACGTTAGTCTGAAATCGTCAATCCACCTTGAGCAAGCGTGTGTAGTACCTACTTATGTACATCACTGTACTAGCTAGTACTTGTGTATTCATCTTCACATTCCCACATTTTTGATTATGTTAGCCGGCTGTTGCTTTGAATAATAGTCTTTAGGTAAGTTAACTAGAAAAGAAAGCTATCTTATCTAGATAGATATAGGATCTAGAATCGTTCATGATTTTTTGTTTTTTACAGCCTGGTATCCTGTAGGTACCTACAACTTTTCCTGTGTAGGTATGTACGTAGGCATAACTAATAGATAGCTTGTCTATTTTAAGTTTTTTGCAGACCGAATGCATATATAGAACCACCATTGGCAGCAAAATGCTTAAATTACTACTGCTCCTTTATTTTATATTGATTTAATGCGGGACTCGAACCCGTGGCCAGCCATGCCGAGAGCAAAACACTCGCAGTCGAAATTAAAATGTTCTGGATCATTACCTAAATATTTCTAGGTAATTAACAACGTAGATACGGCACATTAGCGTTGCGGATAATTAATAGTTACCCAAGTTAAAGGATATAGACTGCCTCGTTGGTCTAGTGATCGCAAGCGCAACTGCTGTGCATGGGGTCTTGGGTTCGAATCCCAAGTCGGGCAAAGTGTTATTGGGTTTTTCCATCAGGAATTTCTCAGTAGCAGCCTCGGAGTCTAGCTGGATTTGTGCCCGGCTGACGGCAATAGGCTCGCCCCTATTACATGGGACTAAAAACATAACTGGCGAAATGTGGGTGTACTAATGGGTACACCTCTGCCTAACCCTTCGGAGATTACAGGCATGGTGTTATGTTAAAGGATAAAGCTTAGTTAATCTTTAACCTCTTACTTTTTCTTTAATCTTTTACCTTTATAGACCCGGCTGTCATACCGGTATGACATAACAATAGACAATCATTTGTGTCTCATTACGTGGGACTTGAAGTAAGTTATACAGTTTATGGCTTTGTGAAACATAATAATTCATTATTAATCACGGTGAATAATATTCCACGACAGGTTTTTGACCCTGCCATGTTTGGAAAGGAGCATTGGCTGAGCGATTGGCTGTTGCGCTGTGTAGATGGTTCGAATCCCGCACTTTACAAATATTTGCATTGCCTACAGCCGGATCTGGTTGTTGACTACCTATTCTGTTAAATGAGGAGGCTCCCCTGTGGAGACCCGTAGAAGCGGTCCGGCACCAGTCGAGTATCGCAGACGCGTAGGTACGCTCCCGATATCCCCGGCAAGTATGAGAAGAAAACACCGGGCTTGTTTTTTGTCAGTAAGAGTCTGACAGACCCCTCCGTCCCCCTAATGGAGGAAGGACATCTCAACCCCGAACAAAAGAACGGGCAGCTGTCAATCCCTAGGCGGGATGTCAACCCACTACACCTAAAAAAAGGAGATTTTTAGCACTTTGGTTAATACTGGTTCTGGCAGTAGTGCAACCAAAAGTAATCCATTCCCGCTCCTCCACCCTCTTTCATGAAGGATTAAAAGATTAGCTAGAGCAGATAACATACTGAAATCAGTATAATCCTGTAGATATAATTTTCTACTACATTTTTTAGGCACTTTATCTTCCAAAGCAGTGTTCATCGTAATATTAGCCAAAAAGTTTTACTTACTGCTGGTTATATCTCACCTACCATGGTCATATGCATAGGCATTTCTAGGATGTGAGAAATCTGCATTCCAAGCCTGCATTCCAATGTTTCCTCTTCAAATGATATGGATGGACAGGGTAGGTTTACCTACGTTAAAAACAATATCTCGGGTGTAAAAAGACAACTAACGACAACTAAACCAAGTCTAAAATTACATGTGCTTCAAGGCAAAACTAATTTGACATCTCTAACTTCGTTCTAAAATGTCACCGTCCTTTTCTTTCGCTGTATGTTAGTAAGAGATGCTAATTCTCTAATTTTAGTGTAGTTTGTGAACAAGGGAATCCGTAGCAGTATGCGTAGTTATCATCGGGTACGTGCCATTTAATATTCCGAGTCTATAGGTAGGATGCTACTGCGACCAAATTAAACAAATTCTAGGGTAGGTACCTACCCAACGTGATTGTTAATTTCTCCAGACAGCAGCCCAGCTGCAGGCCGATATAATAGTAGAACAACACTTGTCATTATCTATTTATCAAAATCAATCCGGATTAACGGAGTGATTATATTAATTACATTTACCTACATTTCCAATCGCGTGTCAAAGATTAGCTTTAATGTAAAATATTTGATAATGTAGGTAATGTAAAAAGTGTATAATCATTTTTGTTTCTGAAAACGTGGGACGAAAAGAATACTCGTAATTATGACGGGAACCCATACAACATAACATAACATCACGCCTGTAATCCTCGAAGGGTTAGGCAGAGGTGTACCCATTAGTACACCCACATTTCGCCAGTTATGTTTTTAGTCCCATGTAATAGGGGGCGAGCCTATTGCCATCAACCGGGCACAAATCCAGACTCCGAGACTGCTACCGAGAAATTCCTAAAGGAAAAACCCAATAACACTTTGCCCGACCTGGGAATCGAACCCAAGACCTCATGCTCAGCACTCGCGCTTTGCGACCACTAGACCAACGAGGCAGTCCCACAACATATATATAGAAATTACAGTTGCCTTTGATATGCACCGACTGGTCTGATTGCTGGGTGTATCTGGGTGTGATCAGGCTTGGAGAGTATTATTCCGTTAATGGCATCAACTACCAAATTACAGATTATTCTACCCAATTACTGATAGTGTAATGTAGGTATTACTTTTCTTACATCGGATCTTTCTTTTGGGAGTATGATAAATAATTTTGTTCATCATCTTGTGGAAAAAGACTCAGTTCTACATACAGTCGTCTCTCGATAATCTGACACTCGCTAATTTGAGTCTCTCGATAATTTGAATTTTTTACTAGTCCCTTGAAAAATAATTGAAAATCAATAAATTGGTCTCCTAAGTAATTTGAATTTATCTTTGGTCCTTTGAGTGTTTCATTACATGGGCAATAATAATAATAAGCAATAAAACTAACCAAAACGTTAAATTACATTTACAATCAAGTACAATTTTTATTCATTTATAGACGACTGCACGGTGTTGTGTTTTTTATCTGTAGGACTGCCCGTTGCAGCCGTATCTTCCTTGGCTTGCGACCACTCGCGCTCGCGTCTCGAGTCCTCCTCAACAGGCGACACGAGCTTGTTACTGTCCAGACTGGTCCGGTCGGGTTTAGTCGGGCTCGGCGTGCGGCGCGAGTGCGACTTGGAGCGTGAGTACGACTTGGAGCGCGACCGACGTGAGCGGGAGCGGGAGCGTCGGTGCGACCGTGAGCGACTGCGTGAGTGGTAGGATCTGGAATTAAGTTTAATTTTTATTTTTTAATGTTACGTCACGCTAGTCATTTCTCCTGTATCAAGAGTGGGTTTACAAACATATTCATTCCGGAATAACTTTCGTGTGGGCCACACAAACATTTGTTCCGTGCGGGAATCGAACCCGTGACACGCAGCTAATCGCTCAGCCACTGCGCAGTGGCATTGATGAACAAGAGCTTATTATAAAGAAGCTACAAAAAAAACATGATTCATTAAAAACTGGTTTCATAATCTTGTTGTTTTTTTTTTAAATGTCAATAACAAAACAACAATTTACCTGGATCTTCTACTCCTTGACCTGGACCGTCGACTCCTACTCCTGGACCTGCGACTCCGCGACCGCCTGCTCCTCGAGCGCGACCGTGAGCGTGTGTACGAGCGCCGCCGCGAGCGCTCGCGCGAATGTTCGCGGCGGCGCGAGCGGGAGCGCGAGTCACGCGAGCGGCCGCGCGACCGGTCCTCGTACTCGCTGTGAGGATTGTTCTCTGTTAGCCTCTTGAAGTATCTGAAATGCAATATTGGTGACATGTATGACAAAATCTTTGAGTCATTGTTTATGAGGTGAGATACTTTTATAGCTACTCATTGCTATTTTCCTTTCAACTTTTTAAAGGACTAAAGACAATTCTCAAGACTCCTGGTCTCTACGACTTTGTAGTAGGATAAAAGCAGGCAACATAGAAACGTCCTTGGCAAACTGCATAATTCGAATAGCCTCGGCAAAACTATCGCTTAGTAAAATAATTCAAATGACTTTTATAAAAACTAAATACCAAGTGCAAGTCGAACTCGAACACGGAGGGTTCCCATACCACTGTTCAATATTTAACACTTTAAAGTATATTTATTAGTTTATTAAAAAATTTCGTTGCTTGTATTGCATTTTATTTCTATTATTAGTAGCTGTAGCAGCCACACACTGTATAATACACACACTGTGAAGATTTCAAGTGTACCTTTTTAGCTTCAGCCCTGTGACAGACGGACGAACAAATAGTAATAGGGTTCTTTTGGCTTCTTGGTAGGAAACTTTAAAAAATTAACTTTCGATTACTGGTTAAATTAGGCCGTACACAGTAACAGTTTTTTAAATGTACTTTTTTGACCATAGCTTCGTATTCTACACTGACCTATAATACTGATGGTTAGCATCGGGTCCGTCGAAGTACGGCATCCTCGGGTTCCGTCCCCGGGCGCGCCCCCCCCTCCCGCGCGGGCGCCGCACGTAGTCGCCCGGCGCCGCGTAGTACTGCCCGCGCACCGGGTAGTACATCGACGCTGCCACACACTCATATTAGCTCATGTGAACAGTATGTGCCTCTCGCTCTTGGAGTATGGGTTAGAGTGAGAGGCGAACAGTAGATGGAAATTTTAAAATTTACGTTTATACACAGTGTTGTTGTGTTTTATGTTTTTTGTGTTTAGTTATTAAGTTGTATGATTATTGTCCTGTATGTCTGGTACAAACTGTTAGTAAGTATAGATTGGTTGTTATGAATAAATAAATAAATAAGTGTTCAGGACGCAAAAGGCGATGCCGGCCATTCATTATTTCAAAGAAATTCATAGATTTCAAATCACAAATTTTTATCAATCCATAATGTGAAACATATAAATAAATGTTAATAAATAGAAACAATTAAAGACACGGTCGGAGACAGCAACATTTAATATAAGTAGTAGAGTGTATCGCTTTAATATTTTTTCTTATTGGAAAATGTCTAAGGGCGATACTCCACCAAAGCAGAGACGAGAAGAAATGTGCCTCACAACCAATCAGCTTGCGTCATTTTGACAGCTCAGCGCTTAGCTTCAGCACAATACATTATGCTATTGGTAAATTACGAGACATCTCTCGTCTCCGCTTTGGTGGAGTCTCGCCCTAAGGATCTTATCAAAGTACTTTTTAGTTGCATAGAGTTTGAAGTAAATAAAAACTAGTATATGTTTATTGTCACATAAAAAGTACAACAGATTAGTATATATGGCCCTCTCACTTCATTCAAATAAAGCGCATAGGCCCGTGTTAATAAACTGTACGTATTTATGTGTACCTTCCCTTAACCGTATAGTTCGGAAGCGCCCCCAATTGGACCCGAACACAGAAACTTCCGCCGGCTCGGTAGTGGGTCCAATTGGACCCCGGAGTTCACGCATGCGTCATACTGACCAATAAGTGTAAATACTGATAATGGTAGCCATATAATCTCATGTGTGAGCATTAAGTAAAAGAGTTTGATAAAATGTTTAAATGTTAGCGCCATCCACTCTTTAAGATTTAGCACGCAGGTATATAAAATTGCCGTTTTACAATCCAAGTGTGAAAATGCAATCATCGCCATTTTGATGGCCATAGTAGTCGAGGCTAAAAAACATAAAAAATGTGGATTTTAGACATCCAAGCTCCACTACAGGAGCAGTAAATAACTCATAATTTAATTATTTGTCGATTTCATCCATAGTTTATCATAAATTAGTAGTGGTAATAAAGTTTTTGATATCCAAAGTCGAAACTTCGCGCCAATCCGTGCGTGTTTACATTTTTGTTTGTCACAAATATCACTATAACACATTTAGATATTATTAAAAACATGACAAATGTCATTCAAAATATAATAAACAACAAGAAAATGCCCAATTCTTAGTGTAAATTACAAACACGGGACTAAAAACACGGAATATTCATTACCACTACTCATTTTGTGTTCTTAGAAATTGTCGACCATTTTTTTTTTAATGCATTGATGTGCGATTGTGATTATGTCAATCGATTATTTTTTTATTTCAATCGATTCGAGTAATTAAAATTACTCATATCAGATATCGACTCGTAAAAATTAATATAAATGGAATTTAAGTTTAAATTACAATAAACATTAATTATTTATGCTATCCAGCTCAATTATTAATTATTATTTATAGTTTTCTACTTCAAGACTCAACAGGAAAAAATATGTATCTCGATAGGTATAGCTCATTGGTCCTGACCAATGAACTGTACCTATCATAGATACCTAATTTTTTTTTTAAATTTTATATTTAAATTTAATTAAGAATTTTAATTTTTGTGCATTACCTACTTTTTTAATATTTGATGCAGTGTGCCCAGTATACATTTATCTCAGATTTGTGTATATCGCCTTTTTCACACATTTAATAGAACGTCTAATTATTTGCATCAATATTGATAATTAACTTATCTAATTAGTTTGACTGGGGCTGTTACATTGGATTAGGGTTGCGTACCTTGTAGGGTCACGCGTGTGTTCGTTTGTCCGTCCGTCTGTCACAACAATCAAAATCCAAGATGGCGGCCGCAAAATTTTACAACATGTGCATTATGGGTATCGTATCCATGGTTTTCGGGGGTGGTGATGCCGAAATTGAGGTTGAAGTGAAAATCCAAGATGGCGGCTGCTAAATTTAACGACATATGCGTCATGGGTGTCATGTCTATGGGTTTCAGACCCATATCCCATATTTTACTAAATATGACGCATATTTAGTAAAATTTCACGACCGCCATCTTGGATTTTCACTTCAACCTCATTTTCGGCATTAGCACCCCCGAAAATCATGAATTGTTTATTTGCTTAAATGTCCATTCGCGAAAATTTCCAATATAAAGCCCATAAAGTTCGTGTTGACTTACTGTAACGTAGCGGGTCCAAATTAGGTAAAATTGTATTTTACGAGTTGTGACAGACAGACAGAGGGCCATGACGAAATTTTATGTAGTACTTGTAGGTTTAGGTCTACGCAAAACAAAAGAATTCAGTTTTTATTTTAGCAGATTAATGCATAATGTATTTAATGAATTATGAACATCCTCCTTTTTGAAGTCGGTTAAAAATATCAACGTAAGTAAATCTTATACATTATTAAAAAAAGTTACGCTCCTGACTAAGCTTTGCGTTTATTTATCCATTTAATTTAATATAAAATATAAATCCTAAGAAATATTATCAAAAGTTTTTTTTTAATTCGGACTCCTTTGGCCAACCTCGATTTAATTTCATGTATCGATTAGGCTAAACACAACTTTTGAATCGAATTAAGAAACTTTGGTAAACAGTCAGCACTAAGCAGTGTCACAATTTTGTGTAAATTTTGACTAAATTTGATTGTATTTTTAAAGCACTTATGTATGCATAATGCCAAAAAAAAATAATGGAGATGGAATGATAATGTCTTTATTTCGTCTGGATGCATCTTATCAGCAAGCGAGAAGGTTGTTTATGTACTTAATTTCAGCTAATCTGAGTGGTCTGCTTTTGGATAGGGTGTAAAAATACTTATATTATACCAGTTTTGCAGTGATCTGAAGCAGTTTGACCGACCTCAAGTTATAATTAAAGATATTTGCCACAAACTTATTCTATAATATAGCTGCAAACGTTTATTTTTCTTAGAAAATTGAATCCTGAAAGTTGATGTAAATTCCAGAATTTTATGGCGTGATCCACAACACCCTACCGAGTCAAGGGATGTGTCAAATGTCAAAATCTTGTCGAGCAGAGTGGTTAAAACACAACATAAGATGGTTGAAATGATAAGATGACAATTATAATGGAGTGATAACGCTTTAAAGGTGATGTTATGAGTAATTTATTAATACGGGCCTAAAAATCATCTGTAATACGCGAGAGTAAGAGAGAGAACCATGATCAAGAAATATTTTCCAAACATACTTCGCAAGCATAAAAAAAGCGAATTAAAAATGGCACTCAAAGGCTAAATATCATATCGTTTAATTTGCACAGTTACTGTACCAAAGCATGCCCAGCCATCTATCATCGCTCAAATTACAACACGTCGGAAACGCCGCCCGCAAGCCATCACCGAGAAAGGTGATGGCTAGCGGGCCTTCTCGTCTATAATCTTGTCATAAAAATATTTTAACGCACTCGATTTAAAGTTCTAACTTGAATAGCAAAGTTATTAGCCATGTTCGTGTTGTTATAATGAGCGGTGACTTTAATGTGCCAGTGCCAGATTAGCGCCGCCATTTTTTATTCGTTTATTTAGGAGAATTTTCCCGACAGTGAGTTTCATACAAAAGTAGTCCTTATTTTTCGAAATAAATGAACCGATTTTCATGAAACTTTTTACAAATATGCAGGATACATACATCTAAAAAAAACATTTCAGAAATGTCTTATTTAAAAAAAAACCTAATTAGAAATCTCTGTGTCTACTGAAAATTCAAATTCAAATTTTGATGGAACACAATTTTTTGAAAAGTGCATTCATTTAGAAAAATAAGTACTTAAAGTTTGTATGTAATGCTGTAATGTGATATAAAACGTGTAGATACTCATACTTTGCGGCGGGTAGGCGTAGCTAGGTGGGCAGAACGGGTAGCCGAAGCTGTAAGGCATGCTGTAGATGCCCGCTGAAACCAACAAAGTATACAATGCAATATTTTATTTATTACATTTTAAAAAACTAACAGACTTAAAACATTATAATTACAAACGTTGTAAATACACAACTTGATTGTCCACCACCATTTTTATGCATATTTTAGCCAGGCAACGAACATAAGGTTAGGTTAGCTGTTTCAGCACTAAGCCTCTTTATTGGGCCATTGTATGTATACCCCGAACATTAAACTATGACTTGCTAGACACGGAGTAGTTCTCTATACCTATCTCAATTCTTTTTAAACTGTTTATAAGTAAGTTCGATGTGACGCGCCAGGTAAGTGATATTTGCTTATGACGCGCCTGCGGCGTCATTGGCTTCTTCTTCTTCTTTCTTTATCGTGTGGCAGTAAGGTCTTCACACCCTAGTGTCAGAGTTTCTGAATCACCTCAAGGAGAGGCCCTTGAGGCGGTTCAGAAACTCTGACACTAGAGCGGCGTGGTTTGAGTGGGACAGTAATAGATAAGTCCAGGTTTCCTCACGATGTTTTCCTTCGCCGCTGTCAGTGATGTCCAAGTTAAAATTTAGAAAGTACATATGAATTGAAAAGCCACATTAGTACATGCCCGGATTTGACCCCACAACCTCAAGCATGAGAGGCGGGCGCCTTAACCACTGGGCCATCATGACATTCGGTTAAGTAAGAACTACAGAAAATTCTTGTAAAAACTGACCTGTAGTCTTGTTATACTCCATCTCCCGCTCTGGCGTGGTCAGCCTCTCAGTCTTAATCTTCTTGTGACTCTCCCTGCGGTCTAGTTCGAGTCCGTCTGACGATGCCGAGCTGAGGGAAGAGTCACGTTTGGGCTTCTTTGTTTCAAGCGCCGAGCGAATTACTATGCGTCCTGCGGGAGTGAATAAAACATTGGTGATTGCCATGTACAGATAAAGTGAAGACCACACAGTCCTAGACCGCTTTCCAGGTTCTTTGCTTAATGACTGATATGCTTTACCGCCAACCGGTCAAAAAAGCCTTTATGTCTACGTTATAAGGGTGTTACTAATACCATTCGCATCGGCTCGGCTCCGACGACGCGTCGCGACGCCGGCTGACAGCGAAACGAGCCGTTTGTGGATTAGCTGATCGCGACAAGTCGTGTAGTGTGGTGATAAGCACTCGGCTTAAGCGGATTCCGCGTCGATATATGTGGGGAGACCCTTACCGGGTCCAAGACAGTTGAATTGTTTCTCAGGGACTTGTCGAGCTTCATTACCTTGCTTCTGGACACGACCACTGCAGATCTAAGCTTTTAGGAGTTTGCAGTGACCATAAAGTCTAACAGACTTGTTAAAAAAAGTATTAAAATTACCATTAAGAGCATTGTTGTAGTTGTTCCTCTGTTCCTCTAACAATTCTTGTTGCTGTCGTTTGAACTTGTCTATGATACGCGCCCGCGCCGTCCGGTCGCCCGTGAGGTGGTACTGGTCCCCTCGGGTGCCGTTACGTTGGAGTTCTGGACGTAGCTGTGAATAAATGGAGATGCAATATTCTATAGTTACCAATCAATTATTACTACTATATTATTATTATGATAATATGAAGCTAAAATCAGACAAAACTGTTCTGGTTGACAAAGTTGTATGCAGACCTGCGATACGTCGAGAGGCCCGCGTGCCCCCGCTGTCCCAGTTACTTACACAACAATATTTGTTTTTAAGTTTAGTCTTTTGCACTTTCTTACATGCACATAGTCTCCGCAACGCTCGGCAACAGTGCCATGACCAAATGCATACAATTCTACTTTACACATGTAAAAAGAGTCCTAAAAACAAGCTTTTATTTAAAATCATTAAAATATTGAGTATTGGATATTGTATTGTCATCAGAACTAAAGATGTATGCAAAACTTCAGCTCAATCAGAGACAAACAAATGGTCGAAAAATGGTTTGCAAATTTTGCAAGAACTCACTTACATACAAACAGTGCAAGCTTAATAAATGCTTGTACAAAGATTAATCAACTGTAACAAAACAAAGTTCATTAACAAACCTCTATTCTCTTGAACAGCTCCTCGATAAGTCGTAGAGCCTGCATCTTCTTTTGTGCCTTCATAAGCTTCTTCTGCTCTTCAGCCACTTTGCTCCTCAAGTCCAAGTTGTCGCTCTGCATCAGTTTAGCTAGCTGCTTCTTCTTACGTCTCTCTTCCCTTTCTCTCATTTTTTCTAACTTTTCTCTTTCAGAGCGTTCATATTTTTGTCTGAAAGGAGTTTTAGAGATATTTTCAATCATTTATATTGTGACTCATAAGCCTAGCGATATTCTATTGACTGTGGGGAAAATACGTTTCTACAAAAAAATGTGAGTCTGGCATACACCATATGTATTTTCCTACAGCCAACTACCAAGTGTCAAGCCAGCCATGTTTCAGGCTTGGTGTAGCAATTGTTCATCAGAACACAATGCATTAGCTTACCTACTTGTTAAAATGAAGCTGCTTTTTGTTTTGTTTAAACATAATATTAGACGGGTAATACCTAATTAAATATAAATACCTTTCTTTCACCTCTCTCTTGGCTACTTTCTCTTTTTCTGCCTTCTCCTCATTATCTTTTGCTAGTTGACGTGAAGACAGCCTTTCTCGAACAATTGACCTTCTCTTTACAGCAGCATCAGTCATGTGCTTAGTTGTATCAAATTGAACCTTAATGCCGCACCACTCAGCAATGTCATCACGCTTCCGCAGAAGTTTCCTGCCTCTTAGAGCATCCATGCAGCGTACAAAACCCACATATTCACTGAACTGTACATAGGTCTCAAAGTACAATGCTGCATCCTGTGGAGGGGTTGTTATACCTCTCATTGTTGTTTTCATCTGCATTCTGTATGGATCAGAAGCTGGAACATCTACTTGGCGCACTGAACCAAACTTCTCAAATATCTTCTTTACTAAGCTTTCTGAAGGAAGTGCATCCTCATCTTCATCTCTAGCGTGTACAAACCATCTGATGGGCAAATTGGATATGTGGATAGTGTCTGGACGTTCTCCAGGCTTCATCTCATCCATCTCAGTGGTGTCACGGAAAAACGAGTCCCAATCATGTCGACTTGGGAAGTCGGACTTAGCTTCACAGACCCTGACCTTCAGCTGGTCAGGGTATTCTTTCAACTGCACCACACGGTCTTCAAGCCGCGCTATCACTCTGTCGAGATTATCACGACTCTCCAGTTCCGCGTCAAATCTTATCACTTCCGAACTATGCTTCGACACTTTTAACATAGAGAAACTATCAGGTAGGATCATTTTTCGTAACTTCTCCATGAGTTCCCAGTTTGAGATCGACTTGCCATGAACCTTGTGAGGGGGGAGCTGGACAGAAATATTAATCTTTGCATAGGATTTAAGATACAAACGCTGCGGCAAGTAAAGAGCCGCAGCGTCTGAGGGGTCTCTGCATACTTGTATATTCATTATGACAATTTGACCGCCCTAACCCTTACAACTAACAACTATGGACGACTATAACAGTGAGAATAAATAAAGTGAATTACAATGGAATGCCTTACAAAAGAATAATCCTAAATTCCTAAAATAACAAAAATACATCGCAAAAATGAAAAGTAAAATCCAATGAACTAGACCAGAAGTTAAAATGATAAATGAGTATGACCAAAATTTAGTCCAGGCAAAGTCTTCATCATTGCAGCTCCTACAAAAGTTGTAACTAGAGTCAAAAATTGCACAATTTTATTTTAGTTTTCACTTTTAAAAACAATTTCTAAAATTGTTAGGTTTTCCTCCATTTTGCTTGACAAGTTGACAGGTATAATTCATGTTCATCTATGGTTGACAGTTCCGTTCTTTATTAGAATTGTCTGTGGCAGTTAAGCCTTGTGTTGCCAATCTTGCCCTCTTCCATAGACTTTACAAAAAATAATTTTCTACTGTGAAATCAATGTGAATTTATAAGAAAAAAAGTACAACCACATGATACAAGATTGGAGCGCGTAAAGCAGAGCAAGCTCTATTAAAACCTGTGTAACGAAATCATTCATTCAAAAATACTGGAAAGATAAATCGGAGAAAAATCCCAATAGTAAAGGTCAAAGGATTTGTCATCTTTGACCTAACAATTCTCAGCCACCAATATAATAGCTATACTCTTCAACATACTAATTTATTAACCACTCAACGTAGAATAAGAAGGGTTTCTTAAAATAATAAACAGAACATCATTATAAAGTATTTTTTATTTTTGTTTATTACAGGATCACCACAAACGCCTGTGCAGCGACGAGCTACCGTGGTCCACGTACAACTGATATAGTATCATATAGACCACGCCTTACTTACAGCTATTCATAAATAATTTAGCATTACATTTACACAGCTCAGCGTTTACATTATACTAGGTATTTAAAAAAGGTTACTACACTAGCTTTCCTTCACAACTACCAAGGCCTAAGTATTATCTCACTCACTGTTTGCACGAAATTTGATATCGCATTCGAATATTTAAATTAACGTTTAACATTAGCGTTTATTTATAATGATCGTTTTGAAATCGCGAGCTCCTGATATTGTCATGTACGTAAATTGTTAACTAACTTGTCTTAGGGAAGTGTATAAAGATCTAAAAACACGCTTTTATTTATTAAAAATATAGCCCAGTTCAAATTGGCATACTCGGGGTATGTAAAATTATTCTAAATTGGAAGCATAAATAGTCACTATTTACTAAATTTCCAATAAAAGGGAAATGGAGCAGCCATTTTCAAAATATAAATGCATGAATATTACTATGTTCCTTTTTACAATATCAAATCTCGTGAAAACCTTTACTATCGCACCGAAATAGTACATATTATAGATTTATGGAAGTTAATACATTGCAACAGCAATTGTGACGTGTGAGATTCCATTAGCTTTTGCTTTTAAAAACACTTTAAAAGTATGTAAAACAAATTTTTGAATTGTCGTGTATTACGTAAATGCAAAACTGGAAATGATTTCAACAGTTTTTACGTAACAATTTTTTGGTAACCGAGCCAATTTCGACTATACTTATATATGCATATTAATTCCAACTTAATGTTAACGAAATAAGGTTCAATTATTATAAGCATTACGTCACTTTGGGAGTGTCGTATTTGAGTTCCATATTTTTTGTGCCCTAGTAAATAATTGTTAACCAAAAGCTAAAAGGAAATCCCAACAAGACACTAAACATTAGGATCTCACTACAATATACGGTAAACATCCGTCTTGGTTGAAATTAACTGCAGCGTTTGTACAAATAAAATTAATGGATAAATCATTACACATGTAAAACGCGCAATCTAACTTTAAACAAAACAGAAAACCGTTTATCGCTTCATGAGCCCTATCTAGGAACAGTATTATTAATAGACATCTCCTAATGGAAACGTAATTTTTACATTATATTGAATTAAGCTACGCCAATATTCACTGGTATAGCCAGGAACACTGCCCAAACACATTAAATATACGAGTTAGAGGGCGATGCATGGTCGACGAAAGGGATCCAAATATCATAACGAAATCCAGACGATATTGAATTAAATATCCTACGTACTGTCTATCTTATAATAATATTATTGCATATGTATGATTAGGACATACTAATACTTACTTAAAAATACATAATAAATATCAGATTTTCTGCTAAACATGCACTTTGCCAGGGACACCCACCATGACTTGCAGGTGAGCTATTGTGATTACAAACAAAATGTATGGCTGGATTTTCAGTTAGAACTCGGAAGCCCTTACGTCTTTAGGCTACTTAACAATAAATAATTAAGATTTTTGTGCATTCAACAAAGCATTTTTAATTTTGTTCCTGGCTGATGTTGCCATTTTCTTACAGAAAATTTTGAGGCATGGCCCTATAGTTATGAAATTCGCCTAATATATTTGCCACCCATCATTATCTTACATAATCTTGTCATGCCTTTCTTAAACACTATAATATTTTGTTGGCATCAGCACATTATTGATATAAAAAATGTGACTGAATTTGTGAAGTTACTTTATAAATTGTGATGATAATTTAATAAGCATTTTATTATGCAATTTAAGCAATACTTTTATAACTTCAAATAATGCTTACTTTTTCAGTGCTACACTAAAATTTTAAGCATTATTTTAAGTTTAGGAAATTAAATGCATTGCTAAAATAACACTTACTGCATAAATGCAGAGAATATAATATTTACAGTTCGTATAATCGTATACATAAACTCAACATACAAATTAACTTAAAAGCCATACCAAATCACTCTTCAGAAAAAACTCGACTAAACTAAAACTAAACGTTCACAACATGTCTATAGCTTTTGTTTTAGGAAATTATTAAAAAATAAAATTCTCAGTCTTCTCTATTGAATAGTACAAATAGATCGCTATAAATTAGATCTTTTCGATTTACAGTATAGTATTATACAGTTTGTACAAGCTATGGAAAAATTGACACGTCCTTTACGCAGTTATCGCCCATGATATTTGGACAGTTTGTAACATAATCACTGGCTGAGACCCAAACCGGCTTGCAGCCTATCTTACAATCACGTTTATTGTCACTGCACTGTTTCATTATTAGTCTTCAGCACACAAATTACCGAATAAAGAGCTGTCTCACAACACTGCCTACAAAATATTCCATGCTTAATCTCAAGACTTGCACCACTAAATCAGTCAGTAATAATTATGTCTGCTGTCCTGTTTCTTAGCAAACCGAGGAGTCACGACTCAGCACATGCCGACTGGTTTAACGCGCTTCAAATGACGACCACTCTGGATAAAATGCTCAGATACTCACAGGAAACATGTTTTCATTATTTTGTTTTCAACCTTTTTCAACATCATCAAGCACTCATGAATGGACAATGAGGATTAATGCATCTGGATCTTTAATTATTATGGAAACATAGGTATGTAGTCCACATACAGTTCAGTGTAATCTTGTTATAGTAGCCATCAAATGTGCTTTAGATGATCTATACTAAAGATTTATCTATTAAAAAGGTTTGTCTGTAGGCTGGAAGCCGAACTAGATCAGTTTCTCTGGAGCTGCTGTTGGTGAGCGAGAAATAGAGTTCTCTCCTTGACCCATTCGGGCAGGTCTCCGTGCGGGGCAGGTGGGGCGTGTCAGTTGGCGCGCGCGCGCTTGGCGGGGGGGGGCGGCGCGTGCGCGGGGCGCGGCTGCGCGTGCGCCTGCTCGTCGCTGGCGAGGCCGGAGCGCAGCATGTACTTGAACTGCAGCATGTGCTGCATCACGTCGCGGATCTGGACCAGCGCGAGACCGTTCTCGCCGGCCGCCGCAGACTTGCACTTTCCAGAGTTACGGAGCACTTGTAGTTGCGTTCTGTAACGAGAACATTTAGTAATTAGATGGCACTTAGACCGCAAGTATGTACTTATGACCGCTGCGGCCAGGCTCCTCTGGAGCCCAACGTTAAACTGCGTGCAGCGAAACCGAACACTCCGGTGTACATCTCGCGCCTCCACTACACCACTGAGGTAGATGACATCGTTGAGTACGTGCGCCGGAAGCTAAACTACACGGCGAGGGTGCAGCTGTTAGAGTCGCGCCGCAACGTCAATTTCAAGGCGTTTGTGGTGCGTATCCCGACGTGCTACCTCAACCTGGTGTTAGAAGAAAGCTTTTGGCCGCAGGACGTGGTGTTCCGTCGCTTCCGCGGTCCAATTCCACACGACAGCGCAAAGACGTAGTGTAGTGCTAGTGAAGTGTTACTAACTTAGGCTTAAGTTTTATTTACTAACATTTTTTTGTTGATAATTATATATAAACTTAGGTTAAGGTATTTATCTATGGGTCTTTGTTACCTGAAAATAAATGGTTTATTATTATTATTATTATTATTATGATAGGTACTCATATCAAAACACTTTCCCTATATCACGTGCCTAGATATTTAAAAAAATTGTGCCTAGATAATTAAAAAAATTGTGACTAATCAATCTTAAGTGTTGTAGTTTCCTTTTGGAGACCTACTCTAAATGAAGTATGGACAACTTCTGTAAAGGTTGCAGGCGAGATCCTTCGTGGATCTGAAAAAGGTTTCTGCTGATACTCACGAGTTAGGTCTGTAGAGCGTGATGCCGAGCGCGTCGAGCATGGCGCGGCACGTGGTCAGCGACACCCGCGGGAAGAAGTGGCTGGCCAAATCCGGCAAGGTCATCAGCAGCTCTGTATACTGGTATGGCTTGGCGTTGATGCAAGGAACCATAGTGTTCTCCACCAACGCTTTTTGTACCTGTGAAAGAAACATAATAGAGTTAAGAATTAATTGTACTCATAACTGAAGGATTGACGATAAATGGAGACATGTGGAAGGGAGATTTACCTTGCCGTGGGACACAATATAGTTTAAATAATAAAGGCAAACCACGTTTCTAAAAGTTTTGCGTTTTGCACGCGATGCAACGCATCGTTGATCGTCGAGGTTCTACATGACACATGACAGAATACTCATACTGAACTGACATTTTGTCAGTTTAAAGGCTACTTTTTGAATTGCATGTAAGAAACGTATGGTTTTTTTTAACTGTAAACTGTATTTGTGTAAGACAACATAGTAAAAGAAGTTTAATAAAATACATGAGCTTGGAAGACACAGAGTGGTAAAGGGTATACAGTTGCATAGCTAATACTCATTCCTAAAACATATGGTTGTATATTTCTAAATACAATGATAATAATCCTTACCTTATACGGCGTATGGTTGCCAGTTATATTGATGTCGGGTATGGGGGTAAGCCTTTTGCGACTGTCCACGGAGTGAGAGGTTGAGTGGCCATTCATTGTACCGGTCACTTGTGGGGGCACACTGTAATGTAAACGATACATTAGCTTCGAAGCTCGCTATTCTTTTTTCAAAGGTCTCAACCTAGATTTGGTTTAGGATTTATTGATAGGCTTGCTTAGCGTTAGAAATATGGGCTTGCGGCAGAGGCTGAGGAGATTATTACTAAGGAGGGCAGATAGTTAAAATAAATAACGGGATTACGGGACGCAGAGCCTTTTAAAGCTGGTGTTCTCAATATTTTTTATACTGCGAATCCTTTTTTCAATTTGTATTTTTTTTTTGTGACGCCCTTCTAAAAGAAGATATTTCGTGTAATTCTCGTAGACATTAAGATTATGTTATTCATTTATTTAATTCAAGAACACTCCAAGGACCTCAATTATTCATAAAGTACAATTATTGTTTTACAATCAACATTGAGGAAGAAGAAGCTACGCTAGGATAGCTCCGAGACGCACCAGGGCGTCGCGACGCAGTTTGAGATCACCTGTGCTAAAGTGTCAACCGTTTGATTCCGGTCTGTTTGCAGTATTTCTATAAATCAACTCATAAAGGTCAATGACTAGTAGCCGTTTTGAGGAATCGTATTCAACGAATGCAATACATCAAAACGCTAATTTCGTATTTAGAATACACTAATGCCCTTTTTCACTTTCACTAAGCGACACTTAAAATTAATACCTAAATACTATTGCACTGTTGGATAATCAACTTTCTGACACCAAGACAAACGTTGAAAATCCAATTTACGTTTTTATTCAGACATCACATTTAATTGTTACCAGTGAAAACACGCATTTAAGATGCTAAGCAAGCCTTTTCTTCTTGTGCTGTCAAAACACCGCATGGTTTGAAAGGAAGTATTAACCTTAGTTCTAGAGTGGAGCCTATGAAATAAAATGGCAGTATTAAACAGCCCTATGACGATTACAGGCCAAAACGGCGATAAGTGAGTCAGTGAGTCCACTGCCAATAATCCACACGGTATTCTGAGCAGACGTGGAATAGAAAATCTCTTAAACTAAAGTGTAAATTGAACACAAGTGTATACAATACATATTAATATGATTTATGTGGGACAGTGTCAAGACAATGGCGAATGGAAAATACACACTTGTAAGAACAGCCCTGTTTTAAATAGAAAAAAATCTTCTCCTATTCTGGCACTGTCTAAACTGAGCTAAAAATATTGCTATCTTTTACTAACATGCTAGACAAGAACGAGAGAGAAATAGCGGTCAAACATAACATTAATAAAGCTGTTTAGGTTTTAGTACGGCTTTAATAAGTGGCTTTCGCTGAACGTGGCCGCAGCCAATGGCCTAACAGACCAGCTTCAACAATAAAAATACAAGATTGGCCCAACTGGCTGCGCGATTTGCTTTGGTTTTAACCGGAAGGCCAATTATACTCATAAAACGTTCAAAATCCAATAACAATCTCATCTCAGCGACAATCATTGTCAGAAAATGTAGGTAAATTAGGTACCTATTTTTGACAGATTGAGACTGAGATTGAAGGTTCTAAAAATTAGTAGATTTGCCCTCCAGCTTCAATAATATAAACACAAAGTTGGCGCATCCAGCTGAGCGCGATACTTTCGTTGGATTGCTATAGTATTAATCATTTAATTTTTTTGAGATTGATTGTCGCCGAGATGAGATTGAGACTATATTTTTAACGTTTTTAATTAGAATTAGCTTTCTGATCTATACGACCACTAGCCGTGATAGTGATCATGTAGGTAGATACTCCACGCGATCCCGTCTGATTCTGTTTCTAATAGCGGTACAAAGTATAGTAACACTTTTAGCATAGTTTAGTCAGTGAAATGAACATGACCGACACCGTTTTGTATACCCCTTGAAACTATACTTAAATTAAAATTTAAGTCTAAATAATAACGTTTACTGTATGATGAGTGTTTATTGGTCGGTTGATGAACATGCAATGAAACGTCACCAATAAACAAGCGTCGTGCGCACGACATGATAATGATGACAAGCAGGAAACGTTACTTTTTGTATTGTCACGATAAGAACGGTAAAAATCTTTAAAACTCTTGATTTGTTGGTATAGAAACTTGAAAGTTTTGTAAGGGAATACAAAATACAGTTAGGAAGGCCAACGAGTTACAAATATGGAATACAACACATCTGCGTCTTGACGTAGGCACTACACTAAACGGGGCTGTTCTTACAAAGTCCACTACAAATGATGAAAAGTTCCTCACTTCATGGTTGACGTGTTTGCCGAGCTCCTCACGAGAGGTGGGGGGGGTTGCTGACCCATCGCCATTGTAATTGCACTGTTCGGAAACTGAAATAAACGATAAAAACAAACATTTTTCACGCGGCACTAAAACAAAGGGCAAGCGCCAGGAAAATTATTGTGATAGACTATAATAAACTAAATATTATAATTAATTATATTCGATCTGCTATTAAAGTGAATAAATATTTTCCGAAAACAGCTCTTTTTATAATATATTCCTTTAAAAAAAACTTAAATAAGTACTATACAACTCTGCCTGATCCGTGGACACAGGCGAAATGATATGTGCCAAAGTCTTTTCGAATTCTATCATGTTGTGTTAACGCGCAACAAGTTGCTGCAATACGTTCGTATTGTTTACCTGTACGTTACGCTGGTGTTGCGAGCGGTGTTGCGGCATCCCTGCTGCAGCAGCCGCGATGGCGGCGTTGTTGTACCGCGCCGCCACGTGGGCTTGTGCCACTTGTGCCTGAACAATCGAACATACACGTTGTAAAGGTTGAAAACATCCATACTATAAGATTGTAAATTCGAAAGTAACTGTCTGTCTTTCTGTTACTCTAAACCACTAAACCGATTTTGATCAAATCTGGTATGGGGTAAGTTGGAACCCCAAGTAAAGGCAAAGGCTATAATGGAGCGCTCAAAAGCTAGTATTCATATTTTCATACAGTGACTTTTGGTTTGTAAGATCTTTCTCGCAAATAAACATAAACAATAAAATAAAGATTTCTATATTTCTCTGATAAAACTAGTGCATTACTTAGTCATTTTGTACCATCAAAAATGATTCTATGGAAGTTAGTAAAGGCAATTAAAGTTTCGCAGTAACACGGATAATCTTGGATTTCAGTACAAAAATTACCTACCAATTAACATTTTAACGGTCGAATGAATCAATTAATTTCGTAGAAATAATGAATGAATTAACAATGAATGACGTCACAATTAGGGCCGTTTACATCAGCTGTTGGATAACAATGCGTTTCCTTTTGTGTTCGGACAATTGTTCCAATAATACATGACATGGGAGAAAGAATGCTAAGACATTCTTCTTCCTTCTTGAGCTGAGTGGAATTTAATTACTAAACGAATCATCGTAGGCGTAAGTAGATTGATTGGTAATTGACAAAATTGAATTCTATTATGACGTGGGGATTGACGTTCGATAAGCAACAAATCAAGCTGATAGCAATGGCGATCCTAAGGGTGGTAAGGGATCCCGTTAAATAAAAATTTGAGGAGAATAATAATGGTAGAGCTGGTAGGCTCGCCCCTATTACATGGGACTAAAAAAACATAACTGGCGAAATCTGGGTGTACTAATGGGTACACCTCTGCCTAACCCTTCGGCAATTATAGGCGTGATGTTATGTCTTATGCCTAATAATGGTAGAGAATGCCTAAGGCATAAAGGCCGCCTTTTACCTTTTTTTTTGCACAGATACTCAAAATATACATATGCACGTCTTTGACGCACTTGTCAATTCTACCACCATCCCATTCTTCAAAGTCAAATTCATTCATTTATTTCAATTAGGCCATTATAAGGCACTTTTGATCGTCATTACAAGAAATTTAATTGAATCTAGTTGCCCCTTCCAAAAGGTGATAATCCGTACCTGTGCAAGCCTTAGCACTTGCTGCGTTTGTGCTTGAGTCAACGCTCCAGGCAGACTCCAACCATTCGCCAGCGCTTGGACAGCCGCTGCTGAAAGTCCCCCATGGGGCATCTGCATGGCCTGGGAGGCAGGGGAATGCCTCTGCGTGGTCGCCCGCCTGCCTCGAGTGGATTGGTTGGAGACGTTGTTGAGGGCCACTCCACTTGAACCGACTCCCACGCCGCCGACCACGCCTGGTGGAGGCACGGGAGGCGCCCGCGTCCATTGACCACCCCCTGCTAATCCGCCTGTGAAGGAAGAAAGGGTTGAGATTACGCCACTGGTAAACATTACGAGTTAAGTTTGAATGTAGTTTTTTTTTTTTTTTTTTTTACCAGCAGCTTATGGATTCGTACTACCTACTTTGAATGAATCTTCTTATAAACAAGTACTGTTTTAGGTAAGACGAATTTAAAACACGTACCTATTTTTACAAGCTTTTATTTTTAAGCATCTGGTTACCTAGTTTGTATTCAAATCTAGAATGAATAGAATTTAATGACGTTATGGACTTTGATATCACAACGTAGTTTCCCTCAAACAAAGTTTAGTTCCTTTACCATTGAGTATGATTGCGTCATGTCATATGTTATCTATACATACATGTGCCTACAAGAAAAACAACGGGTCATTCTGATTAGCCCAGAAAGCGCGATAAAAATTACACATCTTGGCAGTGTCCGGAAATGATGGTTCTATCAGGCCTCGCGGCCATTTGAATAGAAGTTATTAAATATTATATATTCAAGCGAGATTTTACGAGTTTAGACTATGGAAACCTGCAAAGTAAGAAAATTTATTCTCAAATAAATGGTCCAGAAGTTCAAGTCAGAATGCATACGCATGCGCTCGGAATCGCTAAAATATTTCAAATGTCGAAGAGTGAATACTAACTAAAACTGCCAGTAGCGCGCGAGCGGTTATACGAGGCGCACGTCTTACAAGACCGCGAACGTTATCTACCACATTTATAAGTTTTTACTTCTACCCTCAAGTCTTTTGTTAACTTAACAAATGTTATTTAACTATCGGGACAATGGCTAGTTTTGGGCGATCTGCAAGTGTTTCGTCTAGTGTATCAGATAGCATTGAAATAATAATAATAATAATAATAATAATAATAACTTTATTCATAACATACATTATACACAGTAACATGTTCCCTGACTCCCAAACTAGGTTTATTGCCTGTGACTTGGGAGTCAGTTCCTCCAATAGTAGATATTCACAAAAGTATGTTTAGAACTTGACAAAAATAAAATTAAAATTAAAGTAGAAGCTTTTAAAATAGATGGCTGCAATCATAACAGTGTGGGTAAGCGTAGGTATGCGTATCAAGTGAGGGTGGGTGTGTAGGGTGTGTGTGCATGAGTGAATGAGGGTGTGTGTAGTTGTGTTGTGTGTTGGGTGTAGAGAAATGTATATGTACTTGTCTTGCTAGGTTAAGGTAGTTAGTAGTTTTTCTATTTCTTCATAGGTTTGATCCATCAACCAAGCTTTCAATTTATGTTTGCACTGATGTAAGTTAAGGGTTTGTATTTTGAGTAATCTATTTACTTTATTATATAAATTTCCACTAAGGTAGACAAACTGGTGTCTGATAAAGGTAGTATGGTGTTGAATTTGTGGGAACACAATGTCAGCACGGCGTTTGTGTGAAATTTGAAGTGGGAATCTATGTTTCCTAAGAATAGATTGAAGCACAAACAGTCCTCTCACTGACAATACTTTGCATTCTCTAAAAAGCTCGGCTGTGGGGTATTTGTAAGGCTTGCAAGACATTACTTTAAGAACTGCTCTTTGAGCTCTTTCTAATTTAAGAAGGTAGGTCTTGAAGGTGCCGCCCCACACTGGCAGACAGTATGTGATCAGTGATTGGCAAAGTGAGAAGTACACTGTCATAATGGTATCTGAGTCAGCCGAGTGACGTAGTTTTTTAAAGATATATATGAGTTTCCGCGTTCTGGCCACTAGGTTTTCAATATGGCTGTACCAATTTAAATGTTTATCGATCAGCACACCTAAGTACTTTATATTGGGTGTGAATGCGAGCGACGGGCACGTACATGAATTATTGCTAATGTGCCGTGGACAGTTATGAGCTTTGATAGTAAGAGGGATTTTTGGTTGAGACCGGTTGCTGATCGAGAAGGATAATATTTTTGTTTTATCTGCATTGAGTGTTAATAGATTTCCTGCAAGCCAATCCATAACCTCATCCAGCGCTATTTGAGCATTTTGTTCAGCTTCTTTCCAATCCTCGCCATATATAAGTAAGGCTGTATCATCAGCATAGGTAAACAAGGAGCAGTTTGTGAGAGGAAGTGAGCACAAGTCATTAATATAGACAAGGAAAAGTGTCGGGCCCAAAATGCTACCTTGAGGAACGCCGTATTCAATTTTAGCGCTATCACTCGTGACCTCACCGATTTTAACATGCTGATATCGGTTTTTTAGATAACTCGTGAAAATGTCTAATGCAATGCCGCGAATACCGATGCGCTCTAGTTTCGATAAGAGTATTGGGACAGAAACAGTGTCGAAAGCTTTTGATATATCTAGAAAAATACCGAGACATTTCTCTTTTTTATCCATGTGCTTAGCAACCTTTTCAGACAAAGCTACAACCGCATCTTCCGTCGAAATACCGGCTCGAAAGCCGTACTGGTTTTCCGACAGAAGGCTATTAGCTCGTAGATAGGTAAGCAAACGGTTATTTAAGATCTTTTCCAGAATTTTAGATAATGTTGGTAAGACTGAGATGGGTCTATAATTGCTTACACTGTTTCTGTCTCCGCCCTTATAAATTGGGTGAACGAGAGCTATCTTAAAGGCGTCAGGAAAAATACCCGTAGATATTGTAAGATTACAGATATGTGTGATGTAAGGGACCAGGGTTGTGTGCGCTACTTTTAGAATTTTGGTCGAGATACCGTCGATACCTATTGCTGAATCTGATTTTAGGTTGATTAAAACGCGTTGGACTTCAGAATTGTCGGTTTCTAAAATACATATGGAATTTAGTGTTGATGTTTGATTGGGATAATGTGAATAGTTTCTACGATGGTGTCTTATGTTTGCTGCTAAGCAGGAGCCTATGTTTGCAAAATAATTGTTAACTGAATTTGTTGCCCTATGGTCGTCTGTACCAGTTTTTAGAAGTTCTCTAGGTGGTGATGGAATGGTTTTGGTGTGTGTAATAGTTTTTATGAGGTCCCAGGTAGTCTTTGGATTATTTTTTCTTTTTGCAAATTCAGCCCTTTCATAATTATTTTTTAGTATCCGTAGTAATGAATTGCAGAAGTTTCTGTAACGAGAGTACGTTGTTTTCAATATAGGGTTTTCAGGTTGTGCTCTTAAAGTTTGGTGCATTTTATCACGGTGTTTTGTACCGTATTGAAAGGTGTGAAGAAACTGAAACGGGAACACAACGAGCTGATGCAGTAATGAGAAATGTAGAAAAAGATAACCTGATTGAAATTCAAAAAGTTCCAGAAAAGAGAGCGAGACCAGATAGTGAAGAAGATAAGGAAGTAGAAGATGACGATGGATTTATCACAGTTAATAGAAAACCTAAACGGTTATTGCGAAGTTTTTCCGAGACAAATGACCAAAATGAAAACATGTCGGGAAAAGACACTGAAAACTCGGAAGGTTGGATGATAAATATATCATCTAAGGAGGTACTTCCAAAACAATTTGGTATGGCAAAGTTGTTGAAAGCCGAGAATATTAATAATATATTAAGAATTAAATACAGAAGCCCCTACAAGATTAATGTTTTGTTAAAACATAAAGAAGACGCAGACAAACTTCTAAACTGTCAAAAATTTCAGGCGCTTGATTATAGATGTCAAAGTATTGACCAAGTGAGTCTATCGTATGGGGTTGTTAAAAACGTAGATCTGGATATTGAGGAGAAAGAGATAATCGAACAGTTTACATGCGAGTATGATATTGTGTCTATGAGAAGACTGCAGCGCCTTGCTGAGAACAAAAAGTGGATTGACAGTACTGTAATCCGATTGGCGTTTAAAAGTTCCATTTTGCCCTCGTATATATTTGGATACGGGTGTCGTTTCAAGGTGGAACCATATATCTTTCCCGTTACCCAGTGCTCCGGATGCTGGAAGTTCGGACACGCAAGGAAAGTATGTCCTGTTAGGAAAATAAAATGTCCCAAGTGCGGGCAGGATCATGAAAACTGCCAGACAACCAAATTTGTGTGCATCAATTGTAAAGGGTCACATATGGCACTTGATAAAACGTGTCCTCTATTTGTTAAAGAAAAAGAGATAAAAAACATCATGAGTCAAAACAATTGTACTTACAAAAAGGCCCTAGCATTGTATAAACCCAGTAACGTAAACATTGCTAATCGAGTACCAAATAATTGTTTAAGTGAACGGCAGGACAATGTGCAGTCTACTTCATATAAAGATATTTTATTGGGGATTAATAAAAACAATCTGACGTCCATGACATTAGAGGATGATAACGAAGAAGAAGAAATTGTAGAAGTAAGAAAAGTTCACCGACAGTCAACCAAGAAGAAAAACAAAACAAAGAAAAAAAGTGTGCAAGAGGTTGGTGAAGAATCAGAGGAAGAAGAGGAGGAAGAAGCTCAGAACCAGCAGGAAAAAGCATCTGTATCAGAAGAACACGCAAGTAAAAAAGATAAGGGTTCAAGGATTTTTAAGATATTTCATAAAATTCAGGAAATAATATTATCCAAAACAACTTTAGAGGAAAAAATTTGCTTATGTGTTCAGTATATTGTAGAAAAAGTGACATCGATATTTATTGAGAAATGGGGAAGCATAGTTAAAACTTTATTTTATAACGTTATAAATGGCTAAGATTCAGGATTTCAATATTAATATAGCACAATGGAATGCACAAAGCTTTAGACCAAAATTAGTTGACTTTGAAATTTTTTTAAACAGAGAAAAAATTCACATTGGAATCATTAGCGAAACATGGCTTGAACCTGACTCACGGATGAACTTAGGAGGTTATAACATTTATAGACAAGACAGGTCAGACTGTTATGGTGGGGTGGCAATTATATGCCATAAATCGCTAAGAGTTTATGTATCTCCTATTCGTGTAAGTAATTCTGGTATAGAAATAATTGCAATCAAAATTATTAACTGTAAGTTAGTTCATAATGTTATCTCCATTTATTGCCCGTCGTCTGTTCGTACTTGTCAATCAGATTGGGATAATATATTTTCATTGTTTCCGACTAAAACTATAGTTGCAGGTGATTTTAACGGCCATCATAGTAATTGGTCGAACAGGTCGGACGCAAGAGGTAACCAGATCTTTGATAGTTCCCTAGATAATAGCTACATCCCACTCAATGATGGCAGACCTACAAGGGTTAAACTTGTAAATGGCATACTGCAACAAACTTCACCTGATGTTTCTTTCTGTACTACAGATATTGCTGCAAATGCTGTGTGGGATGTAACCAATGAAAATTTAGGTAGTGACCACATAATTGTTAAAATTTGTTTTAAGTTTCAGGACACCCTAATATATATTTGTAGGAAAAACTTTAAACTGGCTAACTGGTTAGCGTATAAAGAAACATTGACAGGGTTATTCTTACAAAATGCGTGTGATTTTGACACTGTTCAGGAAATGTATGATTGCTTTTTAAAACATATACATAGAGCTGCTGAACAAAATATACCCTGCAGAAAGATATGTATAAGTCCTACTAGTAAGTTCGTGCCTAAGGTTTATTGGAACCAGGCTCTTTCTAAGTTAGTAGCCCAACGTCGGCTTGCACTGAAGCAATTTAGACGAAATCCCACTCCACAAAATTTAGACCATTTACAAGTAAAAATCTCAGAAACACAACGTCTAACAAGACGAGCCAAGTCTCAAAGCTGGTATAATTTTTGTGATAGTATTGATGAGTCGACCAGTCTATCCGAAATGTGGAGAAGGATGAGATGGATGAAAGGGCTTAGACAAACTAAATCATATTCTTCCGACATTAGTAAACAGGAACTATTAATTTCGCTAACACCTGATTTTGTGGCTGACCATCCTCTTACTTTTACTTCATCTAACCCCAAACTTGACGCTGATTTTACGTTTCATGAAATGGAAAGCTGTTTTAAGCGCAAAGATACCTCTCCAGGACAGGATGATGTCTACTATTCTATGATTTATAATCTGCCTTGTATAGGCAAACAGTTCTTGCTACAGATGTACAATTTAATATTTCGATCTGGCTGCATTCCTTCTCAATGGAGGAACATACAAATTATACCGATACCTAAACATAATAATAGTTCTGGTTCTAAACTGCGACCTATTGCGCTGATGTCTTGTGTTTGCAAAATTTTTCATTTAATGTTAGCTAGGCGCCTAGAGTGGTTTGTCGAAAGCAATGAGATTATATCTCCATATACAGTAGGGTTTAGAAGAGGACAGTCTTGTATGGACGGCTTGGTACGTCTTGTTACAACTATTCAAATCGGTTTTTCTCAAAACAAGTCCACTTTAGCTTGCTTTTTAGACATTGACGGAGCATACAATAATGTCTCGATTAATAAAGTGGTAGATACTTTAGAAGCCTTACAGGTTGGATCAAAAATATGTACTTACCTTTGGGAGTTCTTAAGAGAGAGACATCTTCAGATTATGTGTGATGAGGATGGTAGTGGCATTATTACTAGATGGACCAATAAAGGTATTGCACAGGGCGATCCCATATCTCCTCTACTCTTTAATATTGTTACTGCAGCGGTTTGTCGAAACATAAATCAGGTGTTTGTATGTCAGTATGCAGATGATTTTGCCTTGTTTGCTCAATGTAATAAACTCCAAGATAGTGTATTAAATATGCAATTTGCATTAAATACTATTTTAACAGTTTTAGAGCAGCTTGGGTTGGAGTTATCAGCTCCTAAATCTAAGTATTGTGTTTTTGGTAGGACTCGTAGGATGCAGAGCGTACAACTTGAAGTTAAGGGTTCGTTACTGGAATCTGTTGAGAGTATCAAGTATCTGGGGTTCTGGCTAGATCGATCTTTGCGATGGGGAAAGCAAGTTAATGAATGTTGTGAGAAAGCCTTGAAATTTGTAAGTCCCCTAAAGGTACTAGCAGGCTCTAAGTGGGGAAGTCATCCTAATCATATTCGTAGAATATATTTCGCTCTTATCAGAAGCCGATTAGATTATGGGAGCTATTTGTACGACAACGCGGCTACATGTCACACATCTAAATTGGACAAACTCCAAAATCAGGCACTAAGAGTTATTGGTGGGTTTATTAGGTCGACTCCTATTCATACTATGGAGAGTGAATTAGGTATTCCTCCTCTACATATAAGAAGACTGTATCTCGCTTTTAAATTTTGCTCAAAAACTAAGTCATGGGCCAATAGTATAAACACACAGCTTTTAAAAGAACTTATTGGATTATGCAATAATAGATATTGGTTACATAAAAAGAAACCTCTGTTAGCAACATGCTATAACGAAAGTCAGCAAGATTTGCTAGCCTCTTCTTATCCACTTGAAATGTTTAAGTTAGACACCTGGGTATCTAATATAAATTTAAAAAATGTGATACATTTTAACTTAGATACAGTCAGAGAGGCAAAATCACAATACCTGAACCACTCTTTAAAAGTTGAGGTGTTGCAGGAGTTACATACAAAATATCATGGATATTATACTATCTACACCGATGGGTCTAAATCGCCTGTTGGTGTTGGCGCTTCTTATTATGATCCTCTCACCAAAGACCATAGCACTTACAAACTAAATAAACATTTCTCAATTATGTCGGCAGAATTGTTTGCAGTGTCACAGGCTTTGTCTTATGTTGTTAAGCTAAGGAAAAACAAAATTTTAATTTTAACGGACAGTAAAAGTGCCTTATTTCACATAGCGGGATGCGCCTCTGGTAGCAAAGGCGTTTCAATAGCATATAAAATATTAGAACAAATTAAATCTGCAAATGAGAAGAACTTAACCTTGGCACTGCAATGGGTCCCATCGCACATTGGCCTGGCAGGAAATGAAGAGGCTGACAGTTTCGCGAAAAAAGCTATATCTGAAGGAGCTGAAATAAATATTTTGCCTAACCATTCAGAAATACTAACAATTTATAAATTAAAATGTTTTAATAAATTTAAAGAATATTTCGATGAAAGGTCTAAATTTAAGGGTATATGGTATAAAAGTATCCAATGCGAACCTCTTCATATCCCGTGGTTTATAAATGCTAAATTAAGTAGACATCAAATTGTGACCGCATGTCGGTTGCGTTCCGGACACATTCCTAATAAAAGTTTTGCCTTCTTAATGAAGAAAGTGGATTCACCGAATTGCGAGTTATGTGGGAAAATAGACGATGTACAACATCTATTAATGGAGTGTGTCCGTAATGCTGATAAAAGGGACCAAATGGTTAGACAATTTAAGTTGAATTGTGTAAATGTTGGTGCCTTTCATAGCATTTTAGCTGAACCAAATTCGGATGCAGCTAAAGTGCTATACTCATTTAAGATTAATTAAGGACGAGTGTAAGTAGCTTATAATCAAGTTAGAAAACCTTAGGATAAGGCACGATGGGATTGTCATCGTCATTTTATGTACAAAAATCCCTTTATAAATCAATAAAGAAAAAAAAAAAAAAAAAAAAAAAAAAAAAACTAAAACTGCATCTCAAATTGTGGGTCAAATATGCCAAAAATACATATTACTTCGCCTGGATTTTGCGAGATTATTGATGCTTGGTAAACTTGGTTTTCATCGTAAAATCGAATATTGATTCTTTTTTTTTTTCAAGTATTTCAGGACGTAGTATGACTATGATGCCTCGTTGGGTATGGCAAACGAGGCATGAGAGTAGGATTAATGCTGTGGAAATGCGTTCCTTGCGGAGTATGTGTAGTGTAACATTGAACGATAGAGTGAGGAATGAGGTTATACGGGACCGTTGCGGATTAAAAGAAGATGTAGTGACAAAGATAGAAAAGGGTATGCTTAGATGGTTCGGTCATGTTGAGAGGATGAGTGAAAGACGATTGACAAAAGGTATTTATATGGCAGAGGTGAGTGGCAACGCCGGGAGGGGTCGCCCTAGGAAGACCTACACTGACCTTATTAGTGAGGTCCTGCAGAAAGGTCAGGTGCGGAGTACTCGTAACCGGCGTGCTTGTATGACGAGATGTATGAACGTAGATGAGGCGAAAGGAGTATGTAAGGATCGTAGCAGGTGGCGTTCTATAGTTTCTGCCTACCCCCATGGGAAAAAGGCGTGAGTTTATGTATGTGTAGTATGACTATGAATGCAAGATGTATGAAAAGAAAATATTGAAATAAATAATTTAACTTTGTCTTTGAGAACTTATGGATACATTTTTTAATTTATTTTGTTATAACGTATTTAATTTATTTTGGTATAAGAATAACTTGAACTTATGGAAACAGTACAGGTGACTGCGATACCCGTGAACGATAACTTAGTTGGAGACCTATCAGAACTTTGTGACGATCTTATCAAGCGCCTACGTCATTTCAACGGCACCAAGCAAGGAAAAGACCATGAGCATTACGTAAATCGAATAGCCAGGTGTCGCAATAACTTCTAGTACTTACAATCGGTAATTACCTAGATACCAAAGGCAGGGAAAATATCAATAGAAATATTAGACAATGGATGCCCTTGAAATTCGAAGAGCACTGAAAAAGGTCAAATTATATCAGGCTAGGTGCCGGACAATTACAAGTGACGTCATATGTCATGTTCTCGACCTGGTTCGCAGATTGAGTTACATTTGAAGGTTTTTTCTGCACCAAAATAAATGGTTTAAATTGTGGGACAGGATTCTATGTTCTGACTTTTAAGTTAAACTTTTTAAAGTCAAGATTTTTCTGGAGTCTCGTGCTGTGGCCAGTTTTTACAAATCAAGCAAAAAGAACAATTAACTTTTAGTTATTTTTTCTTATTTATTTCAACGTCTGATGACGTTAAAGCAGTGGACTGTGAAATCTTACGAAACGTCGAACTAAAACCCAACTGGGCCATTTGATCCGAGATAAATCTGTAGTGTTCGTACCAACATCATAGCGTAACGGGAATCAAGAGAAAGCCTCAAGGCATAAGATGTCAAGATTTCTTTCGCCAAACACCAGATTGTTGGAAAACGTCCCGTTATCTTTTTAACCGTTATTAATATAAAAAATCTGCTTTTTATTTTTTAGGGCAATGATTAACATATTCTTGATATATTTTTAGCTGACCAATCCAGTTAACCGAACCGTATTTCAGTGTTATTTATGTTAAAGCTATAAATAATACTTAGGAATCAACGCAGAGTAAAAAAAAATACTTAAACATACGTAGGTAAACTTTTTGAATGCGAACTTTTTCAAACCAGCTTAGCTTTATCGCGACCATAAACGGGTCTTACAGAATATTTAACAATGGACGCGAGTCAGGATAAGCCACGGTATTCATGGCCCCCTATGTCTACGAATTTCTTTGAACAGTTGACAAGTTTTTTAAGTCGATCACAATTAAAGAACTTGATTCTGAAAGAAACTTTTATGTACACAAGGAATTGTATGGTCACCACCTGCAAGGATTCTTTCGTTTCGTAAGTTGTTAAACCAATGTGAAGTTTTATAACAAAACGGATAAAAAAGTTAATCGAAATTCAAAAAACAAATTTATTCACGCTACCTGTTACAAGGGACTGTGAATTGCATGTTAATGGTGTCGTGAACCGTTGTTACTTAGTTCGATGGCAAAGCATTCTTACAAGCTGAAAATATTTCGCCTCTGTGAAGGGAACTTCAATCGTGAAAAACAAGGTAAAATTCCATGCTTTGCTTTTCCTTGTTTATGCTGATTCTTAGAATGGACTATAATTTAAAACAACAGAAGACGAGAAAAACAAACCTCAATAGCTTTCCCGAAGGAACCGCGCGAAATTAATTAAGCTTTCGACATCAGCATAGCTCTTATAAGTTAACCAGGAATTAACTGACCAAATTTTGGTACATTTCCTGTTTCGTTTCGTCGTATTTAGGAGTTAACTAAGTTTTCCTATTCATGTGAATTAGAAGACCCCAAACAGCGACTGCTTGGTTAACATTACAATGAATTCCTACCCCTCGATTTCTATGGGTGCCGTCAGGGTCACCAGAGGGGTAATTTTTGCTCACTAGAAGGGATGCACAATTCTGCGTAGATATAACAAACTCTTGGCATTATGGCAAGACGGCTCTTGTACCAAAGTGATCTCTCGACGTCCTTCGCTATGACCTCTTTCGATTTACTGATGATGTAATACGCCGCCTTTGCCTTTTAAGTCTTAAAAACGTCTTAAAAAATTCGAGGGCGCGGGCGCCACGTCTGCAAAGTGAGCATCACTAGATGTTTGTTGCAATATATCTAATTTCTGAGTATCTGTTCACTAAACTTGCCGTTAATATGTACTTAATGGGGGACAAAAATATAAATTCTTGTTTGCAAACTGATAAAAGGAGATATTATTCTACAGTAACAGTCATCATGCAAATTATTTTTACATGTCAAGGTTCCATGTTGAAGGTTGAAAAACCTTCGCATTATTTTTAAGAAACTAGCTATACGATCGTGATGTTGTTTTAAATTGGTTTTTGTCTTACTTTTATTTTATTTAATATTTCTTAATCATCTATTTTGGTATTTATTCACATACTTAATTATATAGAATGTTGTCTTAAAAATCGCAAATATTTGATATAAGCTTCTACTCGATATTGCCATTTTGTATTATTTAAGTGAAACCTCCCTTGCAGCGGAAAATGGTCACTGACATCTCACGAGGATATCGAACGTTACGTAATGAAGCGGCAACTCTCCGAGCGCGGTTTCTACGGCTGGAAAACCCTCTGGGTAATAAACGCGAGGGTCTTATGACCTGACGCCATCCATCAAAGCAGCATTAGTGTGCCAGGAAGTGCCAAATTAAGACTGAGGAAGAACGATAATACTAGCTCCAGCTGTGGCACGAGCGACTAGGTACAACCACCGCACAATTCGAGCCCACCACCAGTCTTGGTCGCCATGTTCAGGCGAAACGTGTTTTTGCTTGTAGCAATAAGGGCTATCCTATCAGAGACAGAATTGTAGGGAAGAAGCCTCACGTTAGATCGTTATGTCCCATTAGCTGCCAACCGGGATATAAGAGGGCCTAACTTCTTCGGTGAGCAACACGTTGAAATCCCGCCTGCATTATTTAATGCAGCTCAGAAAATTCTAACTAACTTAAAGCGGAATGGATTACGCATTTTTTTTGCGGAAATAAATGAGAAAACCAATCGCCAATGATTACGTCATTAATTTATACTAAGAAATTGAAAAATACCAGTTAAGAAACCGCAATAAAATCATAATATTTGTGAAGGAAAAATCCACTTAAAATGAGGTGAGAAATAATGAGGTAAGGCATCCGGGAAGCTAGAATATAAACATTTTCCCTCGTGAGATAACGTAAAACTTTGTAGTAATTGACGACGCCAAATCTGTCAGGTTCCCTATCTGGGTTCCTTGGGAAAATATTGTACGAGTATATCGCCAAATGAAAAAAGAATAACTGCATAACGTAACCAAAACAGAAATAGCGTATTGTTTAGCATTATCCCCTCAAGATTGTTCACTGTAGCATCAATGGCTACGGGTTTGTTATGTGATTGTTTTGTAAATAATGGGTTGCGCGACGTGTCTGTCATCTGAATATCTGCGAACATCGTCACGGCATGTAGTATAGTAAGGTAACTTCTACTTTCGGATGACCATTTCCACATTTCCCACTAATATGGTTTATGGCAACTAGATTCAATTCTTTTTAGTTTTTTCTTGTAATGACGTTCAAGTGCCTTATAATGGCCTAATTGAAATAAATGATTTGACTTTGTGATGCATTAAAAAAGCCTTCCCATGTGAACCGGCTGCTTAGGTAATCTTTTAACCACAGCACGTACGGACAGCATCAACTGGTTACCCCCTTCTCGAACGATTTTAAAGCGAGAGGGTAAACATTTGATGACGCTGTCTGTACAAAATGTAAAGAAAGCGGGTTAAAGCATCTACAAAAAGCAATCACATGCTTATGAGGATACTTCAACCACATTTATACAGCATTGCAGACAACAATGATGTCACCTGAAATGATGTCCCCGCAAATTCGTGTGTCCCTTATTCAGGCAATCAGGGTGTTACTTGAATAAGGGACACACGAATTTGTAGGGACTAGCTTTTTTTTTGAGTCTATGAATTAAGGCAGTCCCTTTTTTTTTAGACTAGCCGAAAATAAAGGAGGGAAGATGATGACACGGGGGTGCAAACGCTAATACCTAGACAATAATATATTGTTGTCTTGCAAGATATCAAAAATTAATGTGAACAACAAACCGAGACGGAGATAACTAATCTTATCTGCAAAGCTTGGAAAAATTGGAAACTCTATAATAGACAATGTGTTTATGTGATTAAAGTGATTCCGGATATCTCCGACCGACAAACAAGACTTTAATTGCGATATCCTTGGTTCGTCTGTCTGTTTAGAAAAGATTTAAATATGTTAAACAAAAATGAAGTTCTCTAGGTTCTTCCTGTGGGGGAAGCGTAGCGCGATCGCTTCAAATAGGGCTAGAAAATAGCTAACTCGACCTATACATAATACTTACAATCTAGAAGAGCCTGACTGACTGACGTATCAGTGCGCAGGGATACTAGAAACATAAAATTTTGCACACTGCTTAATTTTACGGTGCATAAAAGTTTTACTTAAAAAATAATTTTTGATAATGCAACCCAGGTATAAATCAACTTGAAAATTGGCATGAACGCAAACCTTACTAAATAATAAAGTTTGGCGTTATTTTTTTAACTACCCCAAATTGGTCCTGAATGGTTTATAAAAGAAGCAGGAAATCTATGCAGACGATGTCGCGGGCAAAGTGCTAGTCCTTACTAATATTATAAATGCGAAAGTAACTCTGTCTGTCTGTAACGCTTTTGATGAAATTTAGTACGGGGTAAGTTTGAACCCCAAGGAAGAACATAGCCTACTTTCTATTCCGCGACTTCGTCTGTGTTCGCGGTAACCGACATTTACGCGGACGAAGTCGCGGGCAAAGTCGCTTTATAAATAGTACAAGAACAGAGTTATTTTATTTTTATACAGAATCCTTGTCTCTAAACGCACAAGAGTCATTCGTAATGGGTTGTTAACTTGTTATATTTAACACGTTATTATTAGCTTGACTTCAAGTATGTTTAAAAACTTGCAAAACTTATTTTAACTTACTTCCTGTTGTCTTAGGCCCGCTTGCACTGCACGTTGAACACGTGCAAATTATGAATGACTTTTTGTAATTTACGGGCTTAATCTCGTGTTAGATAACTTTAGAGTAAAGTTTTTGGCGCAAGTGGGCCTTATTGATTTAAGTTACCTAGAAAGGCTAACAAGCTTTCAGTTATTTAGAAAAGACAAAATTGTATTTAATAATTGCAGTCTGGTTCTAACATTTTTGTTTTTTATGATCATTATTATCATATTCATCTTAAAAACATAGAAAACTGTGAAAATATGTATGTTTTTATTGCAAGCCCATTTTAAATTCTATTTAATGATTTCAAAAGTGTATTGACACAATTTTTGCAGATAGTTTGAAGTTTTGGGGTGTTATGATGGCGCCTTATTGGTTCCTACTCTTTTTCACCACTACTTTATTAATCAGTCAGTCTGTTCAGTCAGATAGTGGACATATTATCAGATCAGGGTAACCCTGCTACAGTAGCACATAAATTTAAATCAGTTTTACTTTCGTTCTACCCTCAAATCAAGTATAGTCAATATCAAAAGTAAAGTTAGATAAATAAATAAATGTTTTTAAAGTATTTCAATACTTTAGAATCTCCTAGCCACAGATTTTGATACTGAAATAAAATGCTGTAACAAAATAATTATGAAAACATTATTTTGATCAGTAAGTTTTCAAGTCTTGTTTGACCTTGTTTTTTTTTTGTTAGCAATTAAACTGTGAATGTCAAACAACATTGCACAGATATATTTTTTTGTGTCCTTTTTTCTAAGAAGCCTCTAACGATGTCATTTGAATAGAAAAAATAACAAAAGGATAGTGTTAACTTTGGTCACTGTGAAGATTTTTGTAAACATTAAACAGATTTAAAACTACCTGCTATTTTATGATCTACTGCTAACCTTCACTTTAGTTCAGCACAATACCCCATATTACAAAGCAATTTACAGACAAAAGGGCTATGAGAAGTCGTTGAAATTTACTTCTGCTTTTTGTATAAAATAATTAACCTAAAAACAAAAACTATGAATAATAATAAAATTATAAAGTATGTACAATTAACAAAAAAGAAAGGAAGGGACTTAATGGGGCATCAAAAAATTTGTTTACATTGCTGTATTGATAATGATTAATAATTAATTGATTCAATAATGTAACTTTGGCTTTTGAAATTTAATTTTCTTAAATCCCTATTCGTGTACCATCTCTTCTTACCAATATTTATGCCACAATATTGTATGCCACAATAACATATAACCTATTACATACTTAAGATTTAATGATTCGTCTCTTCAGATTTTATCATTTTTATCATCAGGTAGTTAGGTACCATTTAGTAGTGCAATAGAAGTATCAGGGCTATTTAACATAAGTACACTAATGAGTACCTTACCTTAAATAAGTAGATCATCAAGTATGTACTTCATAAATATCAAGTGTATGGTCAACATAAAAAGTTAGTTTTAAGAATAGGTAATAAGATATCTATATTATTTTTCAAGTTTTTGGTTGGTGTAGCTATATTTTAACCGATATGTAAAATATACTGCTTTGTTGTGTAGTTGTCGCAAAGCACTACTGCTGAGCATGAGGTCTTGGGTTCAATTCCCAGGTTGTGCAGTATTATTGAGGTTTTACCATCAAGAATTTCTCAGTAGCAGCCTCCGACTCTGGGTTTACACCCGGTTGATGACAATAAGCTCGCCCCATATTACATGGGACTTAAACATAACTGGTGAAATGTGAGTGTACTAATGGGTACACCACTGCCTTACCCTTCGGGGATTACAGGCATGATGTTATGTCTGTCATGTAAAATTTACTTTAGGTATTTTAATTTCATTTTACTTTGAAAATATGATTTCTAAATTAATTGACTGATGGTGCTGACTGTACTGTAGTGGAATACCAACAACACATTATGGGATATCAGACACAGCAAAAACTTATATATTTGAAAAATTTTCAATAGTGTTTTGTCGGACATAGGCCTCCACCCAGTTTCATATAATAAAGTAACATATAAACATTTCTGAAGCTAATTATCTTACCTTTAGCTGATATCAGCAGCTGCGAGTCAACCACTTTGTTCGGCCAGTACTCCTCAAACTCCGTTCCCGGTGGGAAATAACTTTTAATGTCTGATAAACTTATCACTGAACATGTTTCACTTGCAAATAGTTCATTCCGAATACCCTGCACTTTACAACAGAACTTCAAGTATGAGAGGTCCCAACCTTTCAGCTGGTCCGCCTTTAATTTCAAATTGTCTGTTTCACCTTCAAAATAGAAAAGAGGAACAAATTTCTGGCTATCCCGCACTGTGTACGGTACAACGGACTCCTTGTTTATCCTAATGAAACCACACTTGTCTTTACTATTCGTTGAACCCCTCATTAACTTATTATAACAAACGTCTAGGAAGTTATAGAATTCATAGGCATCCGATAACCGCACTACTAAGTCCTTCTGTGAAAATGGTTCCCGACCAAACTGACCGTCACAATGCCTGTTGTTGATCTCGTTCAGCAGCCGGGCTTCTATCTCTGTGATGTAGTAACTCCTTATGCATGTGCACGAGTAAATGTCTGCATGGAGATAGTTCAGGTATTTGTTCAAGAGCTTGATCTCCACCATCCTGACGGCCACGTACTTCTCCGTGGACCGGTATATGTAAGGTATGTGACATTTGCCCAGCATGTCCCAGCCGAAATGACCTTTCCAACTGGCCTCGTCTGGGGCGGGGGTCTTCTTGTCACCGTCCAGCATGGGCCGCATATCGCCCGCACTGGTAGGTTTCCGTGCCAGAAAGTTGAGGATGCCCATCTGCCCGCCGGAGCCCGGAGGCGCCACGCCGACGAGCGAGCCAGGCGGGGCCCGGGCTGCCGCCACAGACGCTGCTAACGCCTTGGCCTTGTTTGCCTCCACCATTTTGGCGGCCAGCTCCCTAATCTCCGCCTCATCGGGCCGCTCCGTTTTTACCTTGACCATGGTTGGTATGATAGTAGTGTCCGTCATGTTTACGATCACAGATCACTCCTCGTTAAACAAAAACACAGTTTGTAATATTCCGTACGTTGCACAAATCCAGGGCTACATTCTGCAGCGTCGCGGTGGCAAGTTTCAGTCAAAAATTAGTAAACAATCGTTTTGCACGGTGTGCATCGTCCACTTATCACTTCACTATTTTGACAGATCGCCGAAGCATAGGATGCGTTAACGAATATTTAATTCACTATCATTCACACATTCCACGACGACTTCCAACGGTGATCCGTGTTCGCACTTCACTGTTCATAGTCCATCCATGTGAGGGTCGACAGAACTGAGAAAATATAAGTTCCGCACAATATAGCCGACGTCAAGTTTTGAAAATTTGTTTTCGCGGCAATTTCTATTTGAACGAATTACTCTGTAACTCGTAAAACTTATAGATAAATGAAAAATATTTTTCTTTTTCTCCACGCTGTGGTAGGTAAGGAACATGAAACCCAAATTTTGTGTTCAGGGAAATGCCCAATACCGTTGTGTAGTCTCGTGGGGAGTGCAATTCATGTACATTTTTCACCTTTTGGTGACTCAGCAGCTAACAAAATGGCCGCCGACAAGGCTTTGTTGGCCAATCAGGTCACTGCTAGCGACCATACATAACTACAAAAGTCCCGTCGATGACGTAGATGCACTCCCCACGAGACTAGTTCTCAAGGACTTTTCATTTTGTTCTATTTTCGACTAATTTAATTTTGGAAATCATGCATTTTAGGGTTCAGGAGTCCATCCTGAAAAATACATATTTTTTTCCGAATTTTAGAACCCTTCTATGTGCCCTAAATCAGCCTTTTTTCAATACCTAAAATATAATTTATGAATGTACTCTTTACAAAGTAGTCACTATCGGTAGTCTCGCTACAGCTGCTACGCTGTCACTTAGACGTTTTTATACGAACAGCGTGCGAAACTCAACTTTACGTCAATGGCATAGAGAATGCACGACTTGCTCGGATTTATAATTTAGGCCTTACCACCAGTGTGTAGCGAGACTAGCCGACGCGCGCATTCCACGAACAAATAATTCCCCTGCATGAGTGAACGAGACAGCAACAAGTAAAAAGTAGATGACAAATGTTTAGGTATTTTACTATGAACGTAAAGAGAACGTAGGTAGGTTTATAATGCAATTACAAGCTTACGTAAGTATTTTAACCTACTTGGTAACGAAGTAGGTAGTAGGTGCAAATAGCGGGATTTTGGTTTATTTGGTTATTTTACTTTGTTAGTTTTGTTTTATTTTGGTAAACTGACTCTTTTGTTATGGATATAAATAGTTTAATATAACTAGCTATTTTGATAGGTATGGGGTAGGTACCTATGATAATAAAGTAAGCACCTACCTACATTTTATAAGTACCGTCAACTGTGGCATCTTTACCGCATTTTTTTACTTTTTTTGCAATTTTAAACGAAAACTTGTTGTTTAGATATATTTCTCTTTACAGTATATAAAATGCGAGACCGGCCTATACGTCCAATAAATAAAAGCTACTGAACCCGATAAGATTCAGTGTTTGCGATAAAAAATATTACCAGGTAAAAAATAGACATGATTTTGGCAACTTGACCTAAAATCTAATCTTAATAAAAAATGTTAACGAAGTGCATCAAAGTAAAGTTGATATTGTTTTTTGTATTATGATTATGTACTCTTACTTTGAAGGGACAGTATTGCCAGTTAAGGAGCTTACACTTTCGCTAGAACATAATACATGATTATGCGGTAAAGTTGCCCCAGGATTATTAAATTATTCACTTAAATAATAAGGAAAGCGCGTCAGGGTTGTCACTTGACCAATTAATAAATTGAAATATTGCACTACTAATCAATATTTATTTAATTCTAAAAACTAAAAGATAAAAAAATCATACAGACGAACATAGAACCTCTTCCTTTTTTAAAGACGGTTAAAAAAGATGTGACTGATGTCAGTGAAGCTGTCACTGCTTGACAGCCCTAGCTAGGTAAAGTTGCCATCCAGTTAGGTGTGTTAACTTTACCTAACTTCAAGCTACATTACCTGTAGTTATACTTTAAGGATTATTAGTGACAATGGATTGATTATTCAATTTATAGCATTGTAAGAATGTTTTCTAAATGTCTCACTATCAATTACTTACCCTCAATTCGATTTTTACAAAACACACCAAAAGTTTTCGGAGATGATTTTAAACACAATTGACCATAAGCTGCGAAAAATGACAATATCTTGACAGCTGCCCAAATTTCAAACGCAAAAATCTTTCTGGGGTGACACAATTTAATAAAGAATCGATACAAAAGTAGAAAAGTCGACTAAGTTTAATATTTTATTTATAATCGTCAGATATTTAACGTCGGGTACCAGTGGGTAAAGTTGCTTATAGAAAGTAAAGATGCCACAGTTGACGGTACCTATGTCCCTGATATCTAACTGTATAAAAAAAAGTTTATTTAAAACTTTAAGGCAGACCGTGCTTCATAAAGATTGCGACATCCTACGCTAGTGTTATCAGTAGGTAGGTAGGTACCTAAATGATAGTACTAGGTAGATAGGTAGGTACCTACCTAGGTACTTATTCCGTCTGAGGTATCTGATAGCATTGTACAGCGTTAATCTAATCAATAAAGAAAGTAAAAACTAGGTAGACGGGAATAGGTCCCTACCTGTCTATTCAAAATAAAGTTCCATCACTCATAAATAATAAATTATTTTGTTGAAAATCTAGGTAGGTACCTACCTATCTGATCTACCTAATACGTAGGTACTATCGACTTGTTTGTTTGGCATGATTTTCAGTCATGCCTGTCCACTTACATAGCAAGTAATAGATTAATAAATATACAGAAATTTAAGTATTATTTTCCTTAATACAATTTAAGTTTTACAATAGGTGCGGAAATGGGGGGTTAAAATTATAAAGTAGTATACTGGACAAAACGGGTATTGTACCTATGAAAGGGCTTTTTTTGGCCATTATAAAAAGAAGGTTAACGGAGCATGTTCTTCTAAACATTGCGGTCATTTTTTGTTCTGGACCATACCTGGGAACCTTCTGGTTAGGTATCTGGTTTAATTAGGTATTTTAATTTAAATTTATGTCACATAGTTTTTGAATTAATGATGAAAATTGACCATAAAAATAAGCCCCCCTCCCCCCCAATCCGCGAAAAACGCAAACTGAAAAGTCTGAAAAAAATAGTTTCAATGGAAGTTACATAATTTAAATATTGCTCATTTAAAATAATAAAACGACGTCTCTAACTGGCACAGTTTTTCAGAAATCAATCAAAAAACATAAATGAAAAAAAAAAACAATCCTTTCATGGTACCTAACGGAACCCTCCCGGTGCGCGAGTGCGACTGGCACCACACCGACAGGTATATTTAATTGTATATTTATATTTAATATACACGGCTAGGTACTTTTAAGTGTACTGAACAGCTGATTTTTTTTATTGTTATTTTTGAAAAAAATGGTCCCAATCGTTTTGAGTTTGATGATTGAGTTTATGGCTTTCGGTTCTAGGACGACCTAAAAGTAACCGTACTATATTATATTGTGTCTATAGAATAAATGTCGGTTCATATCTTTGTTCTATCTGTTCAACAGATCAAAGACAAGTATAAGGTAGGTAGACTGTCATCACTAAACTAAAAATTATAGGTCCCTATATTTTTGACCGCTATCTACGTCAAAAAAGCAAAAACGTGAGGCCGGCCGGCGTCTATTAGTTTTTGTCATCTTATGCTATATTGATGAAATATAAAGAAAGAAGTTCAACTAATATAAATTAGGACGAGTTGTGTTGTTTTATAAACGTATTTGGGCACATTTTGGTTTGTCATCTATACATGACCGTACTGTAGCGGTCAAAAGGTTAAACAGGGTATTAAAATAGCCAAGTTACTCCTTATAATATCCTATCTACCAGTAAAGTGAGTCACGTCAAAATCAGTCCATTCGTTACGGAGGTTAGCCGGAACAAACAGGCAGACGTCAGACAAAAATTTTAAAAATTGTTTTTTTTCATATTTATTCAATTAAAATCTGTTATTTTCACAATACAAACAGTCAAATTCAATTTTATTAATTTGTATAGATGTAGTGTGGTATAAACATGACATAAACATGTTTTCTGTGAACCAAGCTGGGAACTATAAATAGGGGTTGAGGATGGGGACCGAGTGCAGCGCCCCACTATTCCTCGAAACCGTAGAATTAATTAATATATCATAGATATTGATCTAATTGAAAGGTTTCCGGAAATCCTGGTGGTATTGATCTGGGTTGATTGACATTACTGCATGTTTTGATTGGTTCCGTACCAAAATAATCACTCTTTCTCTTTTCAACCAACTTCAAAAAGGAGGAGGTTCTCAATTCGGCGGTATGTTTTTTTTTCTAGCGTATTGACGGCTATGTTGGGGTCGGCTGCCAAGCTAACTGGATGCAGCTGAATACGAGTACTTATTTTACGTTAACATATGGTGACTGCCTATCTGACTTTCACAGTCCAGTAACCATCGGTAATACAATACCCCTGGGTAAAATTGGTTGTTAGACTTTCGATTCTGGTTTACTTTTTTTTAGGATGGATCAAATGTCTTCCTCCTCTCTGGGCGGAACGGAAGGAAGTGTCAGACTCTTACTGACTAAAACCCATCCGTGTTTCTTCTGGTGTCGTTTGCGTTCCCTGGGCCACGGAACAAAATCCGTAACCCTGGCATTATAGATTTGCTTAAGAGTTTTTTGACGTTCAAAAGTGCCTTATATTGGCCTTATTGAAATAAATGTTTTGACTTTGACTTTGTTTTAATTTTTTCTCTGTTCCAACGAGTAGCAGACCTGACTTGACCTGAGTATTTGATATTAATTCAGCTTGATATCTCTACGCGTTCCTAAGAAAAAGGGTCCTTGACAGACGGACAGACAAACGGACAACACAGCAATCCTATAACGGTTCCGTTTTTGTCGACTGAGATTACGGAACCCTAAAAATGGGGTTAGTAACCTCACTTTGAAAGTTGGGTTCGTCCGTCCGTCTTACTTAGACCACGTTCGCCACAAAGTTTTTGACTTATGATGAAAAATATCCGTAAATAACCTACCATCTCCCGGGCCATAATCTCCGAAGTTTACTTAGTGAAAAATCTTTACTAATATTATAAATGCCAAAGTAACTCTTGTCTGTCTGCCTGTTATGCTTTCACGACTAAACCACTGAACTGATTTTGATGAAATTTGGTATAGGGTAAAGTTAGAACCCCAAGGAAGACCATCATTTCATCCAGATTCATTCAGCCGTTCTGGCGTGATTGAGTAACAAAAACTTTCGTATTCATAATGCCAAATGCTATCGCACTTTTTTTGAGGTGCAGAAATTAAGAGTTTTTCCCAATAAACTCAGGCATCTGACATTTTATTGCGCATCTCAACGCACCTGGGAGTCCTCGGACTCCTCTGGCGGAAGCAACCACGACCATAAGATACCATCAAAAACATCTATCAAAAAGAAAAGTAAAGCTAAACTAATAATTACAATCACCATGTTTAATTTGGAAGTCGAACCTTGGACTTCAAGGTCCTACGCTACGCTGGCAACAGAAAACTATAAAGAGGCGACCTAAAACATTCTGTACAATGTTCTTGACCCCGTTGTCAATAAGGAACCACTTTTCAAATTCTGCGCGAGAAAAACCGCGTGTGGATGTTGTTTAAAGTAGAGACTTATAGTTAGTAAGTCTTGTATAAAGTTTGTTTTCAAAACATGGATCGTCTTTATGAAAACTGAAGACTGAAAGCAAGATTGAAGAAAGTCTAAGATTTGGGTGAAGAATTGCCAATGAATAGGTGAAATAGTATAATATAGAATTCCTCTTTTATGATGGGGGGTGGGTACCTTCCTGGTGTATTAGTACAATTTGCATAGACTACCTTGTTAAATTTATGGGGGCTTTTGAGAATTATTTCGGCAATAGGATAGGCTATAGGATATACATATCTGTGTCCTCTACGTTATATTCTCCTAGTCAGAGTATCATTCACGATCTGAACGATCTCCAAATTTTGATTATTCTTAAGTTAGAACTTAACTATTGAACACTTCATAATGATCTCTTAAAACAGGGCTTCCTCTTTCCTCCCTTTTGCTGTGCCCAACATTACAGGATCCACAATGATCTCAATTATAAAGTTATCACCTAAGAATACATCATGTAAAGGAAAGCAATTAAACTGAAATAAACCGTAGGTATGAAATAATTAACTTAAAACCTAAACAAATCACTCTTTTACTATAGGACCACCCCTCTGAAAAAATATCATAGATACTCTACACTCCCATTAGTCCCTGTAGTCGGGTAGAAAGCACATTTTTATCAATTTCTAAGTTACCTTAGGATATCACTGCACCCATTAGACACCTCTCATTTAAGAAGAATGTCAGTGTATCAGACAGGAATGAATATTTTCGTAAGTCATGCTTTTTACTTAGATTTTTGTCAGTCGGGTCTTATGTTTCAATTTTTTTTTCCGACTTACTTAACTACTAAGTAACTAAGTGTCCATTTACTAAAAGAAGACCTACATAAAATACAATTTAATGACGATACTTCCCGTGTAGGTACCAACGTGTCCATTGCCTAGATATTTCACAACATTTTGTTATCAATGGCATGTCAAATATGCCCATTCATAGTGTAGATAAGTTATTTTAGGTAAACTCATGAATGTTTTAAGTATTAGGTATTAGCATTTCATTTCATAAATCGCCTGGATTCTGGAATAAAACTAAAACATTTTTTTGTCTTCTTGGTACTTGTATTTGCCTTGATAATACCTATGATATTGATGAACTGTAGATTTTGTGCAAAGGGTTAAGCTAACCAATGGATTGCTTGGTCCTTCATCTAGCGATTGAACCACAAGCGAACGTTCGCTTATGTGAGTAGAGTACCTGCCTACAACTTCAATCTTTACATAGTGCTGTACATGTTCCTGGCTACATCACAGACAGGCACCTACATATCTAATGCTAACGAATATAGACCTCAGTGTCTGGCCCTGGAAATTGTACAGTTTTCAGTGGTTGCGATGAGGCTACCCCTTAACTGCTTCGTCTCTGTCTGTATTATGTTGACCCATTTTCAGATCCGTGAGACTTCTCAATAATTAAAATTATGCAAAAATTACAAATCCAAATTCCTACTGCTTGGAACGAGCAACTAGTTTCAACTTTGTGAATGCCTGCTAAAAGTGCCTGTTAATGCTTTATTTGAAAGAAATGATTTGATTTGTTTTTATATCTAAGAGCTAAGTCTGAATTTAGGTTACGCATGTTACCTAATAGACATTATTATGACGGTAAAGGGCTTATGGCTAAATGGCTACTGCGCCGTGCGCAGATCGATGAATATGCGCGGCTTACTGTGCTGGCTTGGTTCCTATACATACACCTACCTACCCTAGTTATGTAAACTATAGGTAGGTAGGTATATATTATACCTACCTACCTCTGTATTTTGTTACTGATTGGAAAGGTCAAACCTTTGGGATATGAATTAATTAAGTAACTCTGTCTATGAAATAAGTACCTGCTACCACGACCGCACGATAAAAGAGCTGTTATTAGTAATGAGATTTTATAAATTTCTTATTTGTTAAAGGGCTAAAATAAAGTAACACGACACGTTAGGAGCGTTCACCAGCCATGCTCCCCACTTGTTCATGCCTAACGGGTATAGCGGTTGATTCTACCTTCATTCGTGGAACCATCCATTTTAGCATCCATCAATGTATTGACCACAACCACAGATTACCTACCTATTACCACAACTCAGATAAATATGTAGGTAGGTATAAGGTACTTTATCTATAAATAAGTTAGTAGGTACCTGAAGCTTTAAGATAAAAAATATTCATAAATAATATACGGAGAGATCCGGTTTGCATCATTCTATGCTTATGTATCTACCTACATGGTACAGTAGATACAGTACCTATAGAGTCAGCCTATCTATACAGTCTAACGCGGTTATTGCCATAAAGCCGCGAGATTCAATTTTATATAAGTTTTTTTGTTAATTGTAGCGCTGTTGTACATTGTGTGTTCAATTGTTGATCAAATAATATCTACTCATGATGCAGGAGATTTTAAAATAGATTATACATTTTTAAATTAAATGAAGCAATATTATGTAGATCTCGAATTTATATTTTATGTAATTCGCCATATTTTTACGATATAGAAGGTCTTAATTTCATCAATCAAATAAAAGTTTTAGATCTTAATATGCCCATGTCTATCTCAGCCTATCCTATTAAATGTTATGGGTGTTAAGAGGTTTTGAAACAAAACAAAACGCAAAATACAAGGTACGTTCAAATTTTATTAGGATAGTATTGATAAATTAGTAAAAGATTGGAGTGTGGGATAAACGTACTCGTAATTCGACTTTTTTTTTGTATCTGTTTACTTTTTATTTATTTCTACTTGATATTTCATAATATTATGAAACACTGATAAACAACAAAACGTTTCTTTTGACAAAACCTTATCATTATGGCAGACAAACAACATAACTGACAAGTGACTGTATGACTTTGACATTTAATTGTTTGGAAATGCAAATGCAAAATTTCCGATGGGCGTCAATTGACTGAGAAAAATTGTTTATTTTCTAACTCTTACTAGTTTGCCGTATGATTATTGGTTATATGATAAATAAACCTACTTTTATTGAAAAAAGTGAAGTTTTTGATCTCGAAGGCGACCCTCTACCCAACGTTTTGTAAACACGCCATGTAGCTATGAAACAGAATTAATAGCTCGTTTTATCGCCGAAAATTATTTATTTCTGAATGACTGTAGCGTATTATAAGATGGAAAAAGTTCAAGTGTGTCGTATTTGTTTAAATACGGACGTAAAAATGCACGACCTGTTGGCATACCCTTTAGAATCTTATTTTGCATCATTCATGATCGAAAGTAAGGTTAGTTTGTTTTGAATAAATATCTTGTTACAACTATAGTTATTTTGTTTAATTTTGACTGTTCTAGCCTACTTAGATTATATATATAATACTTAATATAAAAAAAATGCTACCATTGTATGCCTGCTTACCTAATTAACTCTGCATTGCAACAATTTATGTTGCTGTAACAGTGTATCTGTCTACCTACACCAATTTTTTTTTATTTTCAGCCACTATATACCAACTTGCCGCCATATGCATGCTACGAGTGTGCAGCACTAGTGAAGAAGTTTCATTTATTTAGAGAGAAGTGTCTGCGGAGCCAAGGACTTCTGTGTGCAATAATTGATGATTGTGGAAAGGTACCTATATATTTTTTTAATGTATTTTAAAAAGAAGCACTTATTTGTTAAGTAACATTAACTTATAACAGAAGTTAAACTTTTCTACATTCAAATACTTAATTTAACATATTACGTGTTCCAGATAACATGTCCAGCAATAAAATCAATAGGCAGAAAAAATCTCCTTGTAATTACAAACGTCACTCATATGAGCATAGAAGAAGATAGTGGTACGAATGACATTTACGTAGAAAGACCTGCATTCATTGTAGAAGTTATCAAGAAAGAAGATCATGATGACGTTGATGTACCGGATCACATCAGTCCCGATAACAGTTCCAGTGAAGATGATGAATGTAATAAGAATGAGAAAAACGAAATTCAAGATGTGGAGAAGGTGGAGATATCTGTGAAGATGGACATTCAAGAAGAGTCGGATGGCCCTGAGGTAAGCATGATTATAATGATGAACAAGTTTCTTTACTGGCACTCATATAAATGTTGGTGTGTTTTAATTTATTTTTAAATTATTAACTGCTAATGCAAAAAGTGACTTTATACTGTAAAAACCCTGCTTTTTAATACTTTATATATTATGTGTTATCCATTTCCCAAACATGCTGGTTGGGTAGCCTGTTATTGGCAACTGTGTAAGAACTAAACCAGTAATTGAAATATTATGATCTTATGTATACAGACGCTGGCAAACCTGAATAATTATTAAAAAAGAATCATCCAAATCGATTCATAATTGGCGGAGTAATCGTAGAAAAAATATACAAAAAAAAAAAAAAAAAAACATACGCGTCGAATTGAGAACCTCCTACTTTTTGAAGTCGGTTGATAAATAAAAAATTATACTTACCAATAATATTATAGCCATTATACACGATTACTTTTAGGTTGTCCTGGAACCGAAAGCCGTAAACGATATCTATAAATGATATCTCACAATGAAAACTTTCTTTTACAGCTTTCTGAAACAGCAGTTGATTCACCAAAATTGCCAATCCAAAAATCAAACCGTCCAACAGCCCAGCCTAGGAAGCGAATAAGGTCAAAGAGGACTCGTGGTACGGTTGCGAAGAAGAATTCCACTAAAGTAAAAGAGGCTGACAAACAATGTGACGATAAGACTGATGATTTGATCAATGTTATTAATTTGTCGGTATGTTGATTGGGTATAACTAAAGGTTTTTTAAAAAGACTAATTTGGGGTATGTTAGTATTTCTCGTTGACTGCGGGAAAACACACACGCTGTGTTTCGACTAAAAACGCAAGTGCGGCGCACACACACCGTGTGTGTTTTTCTAGCGCGAACACGCGAACAGTGCTAGCTAGCCGCACTTGAGTTTGGCGTAGCGAATGTTAGGGTTAAAATAAACTCCTACCAAGCTATGGTTGTCGTAGTACTTTCGGTACGGGTTCAAATCAGTAGTGCGGTAAGGATTAAGTATAAAATTCGCTACCTACTGCAAAAATTTTAGACCAGTCTATCTGCCGTTTCTTGTATAATTCATGTAGAATGGATTGCGATTGTCTAAATTATGTACCTGTTTACTTTTGAAGGGGTATGTTAACTTCCAATTCATCTTCACTGAATCGAGAAGGAGGGAAGGGAGGCCTTTGGGCAGGAGTGGGATAGAATATACTAATAAAAAAAATGTTAACTAACTTTAGGGAATGTAACATCAAATCCCATGACCCAGTACCCATTATGAAGTATTTGACGACGAATTCCCGCTTCCACGAAAAACTTAGCGCCGAAGCCACGCGACCTAGTGAGTTAGCCAAGGTTTGCCCTCTAAACTTGACTAACTCGTATATTCTGAATAAACCTGTAGAATAATCTTCACTACTCAGCAATCTAATTGACTTGTGTGTCAATTCAAAAGTGCCTGTAGGTGTAGATAGTCTAATTGAATAAATGCTTTGACTGTGACTTGCAAAATACGTAGTCGCATTACCAAAATAAGTAGACCACCAGCAGATTACTAGTAGAGTAGGATCGAATCTCACCTGGCAAATATCCAGTGTCCATGACGCGGTGCCTCAATATTCCTAAGTTCCCTAGGCATGTGGTTAAATGGCGCTGTTCAATGGAAGTGCTAACCCTTCTTATGAAAAATATTCACACTGCTGGATAAGAAATACTCAGTTATGTTCCAATCAACAGATTGAGGATCAGTTTGAAGAGGTAAACAAGCGCAAGCAGTCTTCCAACTACCTCAACTGTCCGTACCAGTGCCACTTGTGCTACAGGGGGTTCAACAACGCTCACGCCTGGAAACATCACCAGACCAAACACTCTCCGGTAAGACTGCCCATCCCTAAAAAACGCGAGAAAAAAAATGTTGTTCAATATGTTTGTGTTCATGTAGATCAACAAAACAGCTTATCTTTTCGCGGTCTTAACCGTCGATCCTATAGTAAAAGTTATTCATATTGATGAGGTCCTAGTACTTACTTTCATATGCCTATCAAAGTTGTCTTTTTATGCGCGTATTTTTGTGACAATAAACAATTTTTCTTTCTATGTTGTAAAGTCTAATCTTGTAATTATACTATACAGTGGTGAAGCTTGCCCTAGACGGGCCCTGTAATAAAAAATTGTTAGAATGCCCTTTTAACTAACTGCAGGTTCGGGTTCGGGGCCCCTGTAAGTGGGGGGCCCACTATCTTTGATACGGCGGTAGCTCCGCCCCTGATACTATACCATTGTTTAGTTTTAAGGAATTACTAATAAAACGGTCAGTAAAAAAAAGCTAAAGATGACACATGAATGTTGGTTTGTTTGCAGAATCTGGGCGATATAGAGTGCAAAATATGCAAGTACAGGTTCAAAACGAAACGCAATCTTCAGAGACATGCTCTAAACCACGGGAAGAGATATGTTTGCAACTTATGTCCATATAACTCTAGTAATATGTAAGTATAGCGCCCCAAATTCTTTCTTCTTTATGAAAAAAGAACTATGTACTGATTTTCATTTATAAACACACACGCACACAACTTTTGTTTTCTCAATGATTTCTGCAACACAAAAACATTTAAGGTAGCCTTTCGAACTGAGCGTCACAAACGCAGCGTCTAATAGCGTCACCAACATCGCACTACAACAGCGGCACTGTGACGTCACTGACGCCGCGACTACCTTTAAGGTAGCCTTTCGAACTGAGCGTCTATGGCGTCATTGGCGCCGCGGCCGTGACGCCGCGACAGTGCAACAGATAGATGTTCTATGCAAATGTATGAAATTCTAGGGAACGTCATTCGAGCGCAGCGTCCTTGTCGCGGCGTCAGTGACGTCACAGTGCCGCTGTTGTAGTGCGATGTTGGTGACGCTATAGACGCTGCGTTTGTGACGCTCAGTTCGAAAGGCTACCTTTACTTAAACAGTTTAGTGCATCTTTTTTTGAACAATTGAACAAAATCATATAATAAAAACGATGTCTGGTACAAAAACATGTTACTGAATGTTGTGCAATACATGTGAGGTAGAGGTAGCTATTCTAAAAAGAACTATTTGTGTATTGACAGAAGGTTAATATTTCAGAACTACTGTTAAGCAGCATCAAGGGTCACATAAGGGAGTCACGCATAAATGCAAGTTTTGTGATGAAGTTTTCAAGTAAGTAATACTTCTTTTAAACTTATTGATTTGACAACCTTTATTTTAGAACAGCTTTAAGGCACAATGTAGACAACCAGAGGATTCCAGGCTAACACTGCTGGTGCTAAAAACCAACCGCCATTCCATTACACATGCATATTATTACACATTGGGAAAATATTTCAATTGACGGTAAGATTGGCGCAGTGGCTGAGCGATTGGCTGCTGTTCTGCGTGTCGTGGTTTCGATACCCGCACGGAACAAAATATTTTTATGTCTTACAGATCTGACTGTTGTAAGTATATGACTGAAAAAGCCTAGATTGGTAACATCAACATCACTCCTGTAATCCCCGAAGGGCTAGGCAGAGGTGTACCCATTAGTACACCCACATTTCGCCAGTTATGTTTAAGTCCTATGTAATAGGAAGCAAGCCTACTGCCATCAACCGGGCTCAAATCCAGATTCCGAGGCTGCTACTGAGAAATTCCTGATGGAAAAGCGCAATAACACTTTGCTCGACCTGGGATTCGATCGCTCCGCAGTCGCGCTTTGCGACTACTAAACCAACGAGGCCTATAATAAAATACCTCTTATAATATGAGTACAACTCAATGGGTTACTAAATACTGTTTTTTTGTTCTCCACAGTGTAAGAACGACATACGTTAGTCACATGCGCATCAAACATCCATCAGAAAACATTTGCGGGTACTGTGGCTACTCATTCTACAGCAAGCAGGGCCTCGTCGTACATAAGAATATGATGCACAAGGACTTTCAAGTGAGTACATTGGAATTTGAACCTTATATTAATGTGTTAAGAGTCAAATGCCACATCGTGTGAGAGTAAGAAAGATTTAATTTAAAGGGATAATTTATTGTATAGGTAACTCTGAAAATCCGATTTATCAATAAACTGTAAAATTACATTTTCAGTTCTGCTTTTGGAATCGATAGTTAATACTTTAACTAATCCCTTTTTATTTTATTTTATCTTATTTTTTAAAGAACTTTGCTCTAATATGTGGCCCCTTTTATCTCAGAATCCGATTATTAGTTGCTTTGAAATCAATAAATAGTTAATCAATTTAGTTGGCAAAATAGTGACGTCACACTTTACTATTGCCATACAAAACCTATGGGAACCACGGTTTGACAGCTCATAAAAGTATATCAATGGATTGATGGTGTCTCCAACCGAATACTAGACTATAATATCGGGAGCATAAGATATAATTTTAATTATCATTCATTTAACTGATTGATTGAATGTTTAGACAAAACAAGAAGACAACACAGAAGAAGGTCCATACTGCGAAGAGTGCGACGTCAAGTTCATATCGACAGAGGCGTACAAGAGACACATGGTGATGTCCGTCAAGCACACCCGGAGTACAGACTCTATGTGAGTTTACATACGGTTTAATTTCATTTGTTTCATATGTTGATCAAGTTGATATTAATTTTCACGTACAAGAAACAAATGTCTGTCTAGCACACCCGAAGTACAGACTGTATGTGAGTTGACATACGGTTCAGTTTTGTTTGTCAACAGTAACGGGTGCCGTGTCTGTGGCGAAACGTTCGACGACCCTGAAGAGCTGCGTCTGCATAATCGTGAGGAGCATCCCAAGAAACAGCCGAAGCACTACAATTACAAGCGGAAGAGCCAAGTTCGAACCAAATGGCCTGCCAAGTGTGAACATGTAGGTATCTGCAATTTAGAATATAAATCTTATTTCCATTCTGGAAGGAACGAGCTCCTTCCAGAATGGAAATAAGTAAGTGGCTAAGTAATAACAGTAGCACGGGTCGATCCATCGGGTTAAGCAACGCTTGCCGGGGTTGGTCCGTGGATACTACTCCACTGAAGCTACTCCGTGCCTCGAAAAGCACGATAAGCTGTTGTTCCCGGCTGTCACACGAGGATCTGTGACAGTCGTTACGGGTCGTCTGAAGCGCGAAGGTCTAACAACCAGTCTGGGGGTATTACTCGGTTACTGAAATGGTTCGTGAAGTGTTAGTTTCCTAATATTTGCACATGTTTAGTAAGTTTTTACTTACTTATTCACAGTGTCCAGAAGAATTTGCAACTCCGCGTTCATACTGGAACCATTTCCGACTCAAGCACCCTGATAAGTACGAGCCAGCGGTGCGCAAGAATTGCGTGTGTGATATATGCGGCAAGAGATACGCGGTGAGTGATCGTAGAGTGATACAATATAGATAGGTTTGCAGGTTTTGGCTCTAAAGCATTTAGTATACTGGTACTGCATACATACATAAACTCACGCCTTTTTCCCTTGGGGGTAGGCAGAAACTACAGAACGCCACCTGCTACGATAATGGTATTTTACTACTGGTACTGCACTTACTAATTAATAGATATTTAGATATACTGACTGCCTCGTTGGTCTAGTGGTCGCAAGCGCGACTGCTGTGCATGAGGTCTTGGGTTCGATTCCCAGGTCGGGCAAAGTGTTATTGGGTTTTTCCATCAGGAATTTCTCAGTAGCAGCCTCGGAGTCTGGATTTGTGCCCGGTTGATGGCAATAGGCTCGCCCCCTATTACATGGGACTAAAAACATAACTGGCGAAATGTGGGTGTACTAATGGGTACACCTCTGCCTAACCCTTCGGGGATTACAGGCGTGATGTTATGTTATGTTATGTTATGTTAGATATACCGTTTTTCGATCGCAGAATTTGATGCCGTTTCCTAGTAGCACTCAGAGTCCGGATTTGTGGCGTGATGTAATATTTATGACTTGATAGTGTTGTAACTGAAATATCGATATCTAAGTTGTCATTTCAAAATTTGCAAACCATTTTTCGACCATTTGTTGGTATGCCATTGAGCTAAAATTTTGCGTACACCTTTAGTTCTGATGACAATACAATGTCCCATACTCATCTATTGTAATAATTTTAAATAAAAGCTTGTTTATAATTTATTTTTTTATTTATAACTTTGCTTTCTTTTTCCACAGTGCAACGCAGTCCTAGAAATGCACAAACGCACCCACTTCGATGAGCGTCCATACAAATGTTCCCAATGCGACAAGGCTTGCCACACTGCACAGAACCTTCGCGTGCACATGCAAAAACATTCCAACACCCGTCCCTTCCCGTGCAGCGTGTGCTCCCAAGCTTTCAAGCGGAAAGAAGCGCTGGAAAGGCATTTGAAAGTAAGTAGTTGGCTGAGTAATCAATATACGCTTTTGGCGGAATCACTTGGTCATGAGCCCATATTCGGGTCTTGACAGACTTGAAATAAAAGAAATATGCATGATTTTTTAAAATATATTTATTTCATTTTTTACATCACTATACAGGGTGTTTGGAAGGAAGGAAGCCGAAAAGTGGAGCTAGTATAGACTAATCAATCCTGGAAATATGAAATAACGTAACAGACATTAGGGCGAAAATCTCATTTTTGACCTAATGTCCCTGCTCACATTTGGTCGAAAATTATATTTTATGTTAGTACGTAACGTTATTTCATATTTCCAGTATCGTAATGTTAATGTGACTTTTTTTTAAGACTTATGGACAGAGCTCAAAATATTGCAGTTAGTTGCAAATACTGGCCAGTTTGAAAGATAAATACAAAATAAATGATTTATCTGTCAAACTGGCGATTATTTGCAGTAACCAATTTGGGTTGCGTCATCAAAAAATATTAACTTTAGCTTTTGAATATCAATAACTTAGCAGCCATTTGTCCACAGATCCACTCCGGTGACAACCCGTATAAGTGCGAGATTTGCGGCGTAGCGTTCGCAAAGTCTTGTACGAGAACGCTTCACGTACGCACCGTACATACTAAGGAACCCCCACCTCCGCGTAAACGACGAAACAAACTCGCCAAGTAATCGTTTGACAGTACTAATGGATGATTTTAATAATATCTCAAGTTTCTGGTACGGTCGAACAAGCTATTTGGCTTCTCCTTCTTATCGTGTGGGTAGTAAGGGCTTACGACCCTACACAGAGTCAGAGTTTCTAAACCGCCTCAAGGGCCTCTGACATGGTTTGAGTGAAACAGTAAGTCCAGGTTTCCTCACGATGTTTTCCTTCACCGATGCCAGTGATGTCCAAGATAAACTTTAGAAAGTACATATGAATTGAAAAATTCACATTGGCACTTGCCACGGATTTGAACCCACAACCTCATGCATGAGAGGCGGGCGCCTTAACCACTGGGTCATCACGACATATAACATAGCTATTTGGCTAACAGACAACAATAATAGGGTAGATGACACCCACCGATAAATTGACGTACTTTTTATGACCTGTCAAAACGCGATTCTCCCATAGATATTGTATGGCAAAAAATAACTTTGACATCACTTTTATGTCAACTCAATTTACCACTTTATTGAAAATTAATCAGTTTTCAAGGCTAAAAAAAAGTGTTTTTTTGGAGAAGTTATGTCTTGGAATTATCGGTTATTCCTTTCCTTTATCGTGTGCCAGTAAGGTCGTACGACCCCACACACTCTAGTGTCAGAGTTTCTAAACCGCCTCAAGGGCCTCTGACATGGTTTGAGTGGTACAGTAAATCCAGAAAAAGGAAAGGATCGGTTATTGGTGTCCATACATTGTTATTTTATTTTTGAAGCCTATTTAGAGTGGTTATAAAGAATTGACACGCTGGAAACATTTTTTAAAAGTTGTTGCAAGTTGGCTGCCTGTATAGCCAAATGCCAAATGGCTTGTTTGACTGTACCTAAGTGAGAGCAGAAATGGCTCATCAAGTGATCGCTTGTCGTTTGCTGATAAGGAAAATCGATATAACATAGCAAAGATATGATATGTATTTTGCTGGATAGAAAAGGCACAGTGTGTCCCAAGATAAAGTGCGTATACGAAAATGGGTGAAACTAGACCATAAATTATCTATTTTTTTTTAATTTTGAAATCATTGAAGATTTTTGTATTTTTCCCAATAAACACCTTCTGTCTTTAAAAATATTGTAGCAGAAATTGTGGTTAAAATAGAACATTACAATTTTTTTTTATTAGATAATTCATAAAATTAAATGGGTTTTAATAAAATGTTAATTAAAAAATAACTTTTTTGTAAAAATATTTTGATTTTCTATTATTATTTTAGTATTTGATAAATATCTTCATAGGACTCTTTTGGTCGGTATTGGTTACTTCAACGAATTTTTTTTTTTTCAATATTTCACCCAAAAATTTCACCCATTTTCATTTGTGCAATTTATCCAAGAATACAGTCAGATGGACGTAACATTGATTGGCGAGCTGGCAACGCCTACGCATTACGACTAGGTCAATACTTAATAACAATGTGACGCGATATAAAAACAAATAAACCAAATGAAATGATAACAAGTGTTTCATTACAAACAGGGTCGGTGTCGGTCGATATCTCAGAACAATACCAATTTCTCATTGTTGTTTTTTTATAAAGGTTTCGGTTTCGATAATTTGGCGGTTAAATCGAACGCAAATAAAATTATATCTTATCTGCTCATATAGTGGCGGTGCACACAAACGAAATGCCAGAATTAAAATTGAAATGGCAAATTTAAAAAATATATTGTGTCCTGATCCAGAGCCAACAACTAAGTTTGAATTTGTTATTTTAAGTAAACACATAAATAACTTATTTAGCAAGATATTTAAGGCGGGTTTTTAATTCAATGTGGTATGCTTTCAAGCTGTAAAAGTTTAATTAAAATCGGTTGAGTAGTTTAGAGTCTAGATGCGATATCGTGTGAGCACATTGCCATTTTCAAGTGACCACTATCCTTATATGAGGGCTGGACCTGGTAGCTAGTAGTAGAATATATGCAACCTTATATTTTTTAACCATGAACAGTTTTTACTAAGGGACCAACTCTGAAAACGCGAAAAAAATAACATGATCTATGTCGAATTATGCAAACATATGCGATATGGGTCAGCTGATTCAATTTAATATAATATTCCATACAATAGGTTTACTTTTTGAGGAAATTGAGGACTGTTCTTCATCAGTGTCAAAATGTTAAAAAATCACTTGACTAAACGAAATGTGAATCTTTGCGGATAATATACCTACCAAGTTTTTTTTTAAGACGCGGCTCCTTTAATCCACTGCGGCGCACGCGACTAGCGATAGCTTTCATAATCAAAATAATTGCGTTTAAAAAACACTTCCGACCAAGCTTGCATTATCTCTAACCAACAATAACAAATGAGATAGAGGCCAAAGGCGAGCCTACCAAATATGGACAACAAAACGTACCTAGCTAGCCCGAAAAAATCCAGTTTAATTCACCGGTCAAGCTGTCAATTTAAACGATGCATTATAATAACAGTTACCCACCCCTGAACTCTTGAGATAAGATAAAATAGTTCGCACAATACGAAATGCATAAGGATACACTCTTCCAAACCAGTTGGAGTTGGACCTAGTAATTTTGAATTCTAAAAACCCCAATTTGTGTATAAAAATGTTAAAAATTGCCGTGATCGGTGCAGGGGTGAACGGACTGACCTGTGCTGTTAAAATTAAAGAAAAATATAAGGATTTTGATGTGAGTACAACATTACTATTATTGAGCTTGAAGATGGGTAGGTAAGCAAGAGGTTTAGTTCTACATGGTATTAATTTCTTTATTCAGACGAGGAAGAAAATTATCACATTATTTGCTTTATTTAGCTTCAACTTTCTGACTGACTGACCGACTCTTTGACGGTTCAAAAGTGCCAGTAAATGGTTTAATTTAAATAAATGTTTTGACTTTGTTCATGTGGTACAGGTCCAGGTACACAAAAAAAGTATTCAAAAATACAAAGAACCATATTGTGTGCCCACAATTGTGCCTATTAAGCTGGTTTTCAAATAGAACTTGAGTTGTAACGTGTTACAGAAGTAAATTACCTCGACACGCAGTCAAGAATCGGTCAAAGACATTTTTAAAGTGCAAAAATTCACTACAGTACACCTTAAACTGACCAAGGGCGGATCCAGGGGTCTGGGTATAGGTTGACCTCTGATATTTTTCCTAATTTATTGATAAGTTTATTATAATACTTTGTATGTAACCAAACAAAAGATTATTTGTATAATTGGACGCTCCTTCACGTTTACAAAACCATACCCATTGAACTGGACGAAGTTATAACTCGCTTCGCGAGAAGACAGAAGGGAAAAAAAGTTATTTAAAGTTTGCCCTGACTAGACCTTGACCATATACCCCGCCCATCCAATTTTTTTTTTTAGGTGGTAAACTGACGTGAGACAGAATTTAGTGGATTTAATAGCTATATTTATCTGTTACCTTGGTGTTTTCGCTTGCAGGTAGTGTTGATTTCAAACGAATTCTCTCCAAACACGACTGGAGATGGCTCGGGCGGATTGTGGTATCCGTACTTATGTAAAAGTGGTGACTACAGCCTATTATTGTATGTACCCTGCTAGATATTTGACTGTATTTTTATTATACTTCGACTAGTTCCTACTTTTTTTTCGCCTTGGAAATTCTCATAGACTTCCCCCGTGGTTTCTTTTTTTGGTTACTGCTCCACCTACGTGGTGCCGCAGCGTGATATTATTTAGCTTATACTGTTCCTCATGAATCTGGCTATCATATACAAACAATAATTTTTCCAATCCGAATGGCAGTTCCAGAGATAAGCGCGTTTAAACAAACAAAATAACTCTTCAACTTTATTATATTAGTATAGATAGTAGAGAAGGGTATTAGATAGTATTGATGAATAAATCACACCTAAACTCCCTACAAGGTTCGGCACAGGTATGCCCTTTTCACATGCATACGGTCACGGCAGGGTCGCCTTGTAAAGTAGAAAAAATATAAGTAATATGACCTACAATGAGAGCTTTCACAAAGCACGGTCACCGTCTCGTGACCGCGAGTCGCCTGGCTAATACATAGATATTTTACATGACTCGATGACCGTCTCGTGACCGTATGCATGTGAAAATGGCCGTATAGTTACCATAAATTTCAGGAAATGGGCTAACGAAACATACAGGTTCCTCCACGACCAATGGAAAACCGGTGGCTACGGTGTTTGTATGATGCCTATATACAACTTGTATAGAACTAAGGAAAAGTTCTTTAAGCCTGAGTGGGCTCATTCAGTGTTTGGTTATCATGTGCTCGACGGGAAGCAGCTGGAAGACTACAGTGATCTGTTTTCTACTAAATTTACGTAAGTGTTCATTTTGATGTAACTGATACGAGCTTTACATCATCTCATTGCATAGGTATATCACTATATCGTGGCGCAAATAGTACCTAGATCAATCAATCAATCTGCCCAGCCCCTTTCCACCTACGTTGGAGTCAGCTTCCAGTATAACCGGATGCAGCTAAATACCAGTATTTTACACGGAGCGACGGCCTATCTGACCTTCACAACCCAGTACAGTACCTAACTAGGCAATACGATACCCCATAGTAAAAGTTGTTCATAATCATGAATACAATGACCTGATGGATTTCACTTTGTATAATGATATTTATCATAGAAAAACGATGAAGTACTAATACATATTATTTGATCAAAACTTGGCGTACAAAAACTATTTTTATTTTGAAAACTCTGGGCTAAAATAGATATCTATATACCTATTAGTCCAGCGTCTAAGCTCTTGACGACAGGGACTTTATTTTTAACCTGTATACCGTAGAAAAAAAATAACGAACCCACCTATACATAGTAAGTACTGTTGTAATTGTAATAAACTGATTGACTCTTTGACAAATAAATGCTTTGATTTTGAATTTCGTGTACCTAATCATCTTTCAGTGCCGGCCAAACATTCACAACGTTCGTCTCGTCTCCTTCGATATTACTTTCTCATCTACTACAACGATTCAAGCTCGTTAACGGCAAGATCATGCAAGCTAAGGTTGCATCCCTGCAAGATCCACTTTTGGACCAATATGATGTGGTGGTGAACTGTACGGGCATAGGAGCCAGGTTCCTCGTGCCTGATGATAAACTAGTACCTATTAGAGGTCAGGTTATTAGAGTAAGTACATTATTTCTTTCCCTTTATCGTGTGGGCAGTAAGGTCTTAAAACCCTGCACACCCTAGTGACTGAGTTTTAAACCGCCTCAAGGGCCTCTGACATGGTTTTGAGTGGAACAGTAAGTCCAGGTTTCCTCACGATGGTTTCCTTCACCGATGCCAGTGATGTCCAAGATAAACTTTAGAAAGTAGATATGAATTGAAAAATTCACATTGGTACTTGCCCGGATTTGAACCCACAACCTCATGCATGAGAGGCGGGCGCCTTAACCACTGGGCCATCACGACACACAAGTACATTGTTGTTTTTGTTGTTGTAAGTCCATTTTTGTTATAACTATACCTGGTCCCGCGTAGGTCGCTCTAGAAAGACCTACACTGACCTTATTGGTGAGGTTGTTCAGAAAGGACGAGTGTACAGTTTCTCGTAACCGGCGTGCTTGCGTGGCCAGGATCTTAGCATGTATGTATGTATACCCTGCGCTAACTTACGTTTTTCATTACAGCGCTCCTATAGGTTGGAGCGTGATGTTACATAGCTTATAACTTTCCTCTATAGAGGAGCTCCTGACATTCCGGTTAAACAAACAAAAAGCTTTATAATAGCAGTGTAAGAGAGGGAATATGAATATAAAAAAAAATCTTCTTATACCTTTGTATATTTGAAAATTTGCTCGATTTGAAAAAATCTTTCTCTAATAGGAAGCTACATTATTCCTGAGTTCTAAATTTTACTACAAAAGCTAGCGAATAATAAAATAATTGAGTATAATAGGTCCTTCTTCTTTTTAATAAAAATAACTATGTATTTCTGTCTTAGGTAAAAGCGCCCTGGATTAATCAAGTAGTTATTGATGAGGAGAGTGGAAACTATATAATACCTAAGTAAGTTGCATAATCCTAGTGCTGCCGCAGACTGACCCACTAGTGGCGAGTTTGCGGCTATATATTGAGACTGTGATCAATTCCTTAGAAAATGTATGAATAATTGTGGCGGCCACTAGTGACTTGGGGTGAAGTCCTCAATGAGTATTCATTTACTCCTCGAATCGCTATCAAATTATCTGGAAACCACACTTTTGAAAATTGTGAACGCAACCTGGCAGAAAATTCTGCATTTAGGTCCGTCAGAAAAGATTTTGGATGACATTCCACGTTCTCCTTTAAATCCCCATTGGTTTAAAAGGGCGTAGTCAGGAAATTATTTGTGGGGGGGGGGGTCGCTCTCTAGACCAGATAAATAAGTAACATTATCACATACCATCATACAATAAGATGGGGGGAAAACGTGAAATCCAAATACAACAGCAAGTTGGCAAAGACATTTTTTGGGGGTTAGAGGATCCCCCCCCTAAACCATCTACCTACTTCTTTGTTGATACAAACCTATTCATAAATATGTGTTATTTGCAGCGCTCAAACAGTTGTGCTCGGTGGAACGCAACAAAACGACTTCAATACAGAAATAAATCAAAAAGACACAGAGTTCATTTTGAATGGCTGCAAGAGAATGATGCCGGGACTTAAAGTAAGGAACATTTCAAGAATAGTAGATATTTTGTGCAATGTTATTATGATTACCATTACATTTTTTCCCCGAGTTTGGATTTATGCTCGTTTTATGACCAACAAGCTTGTGCCCGCGAAATCGTCCGCGTCAAAAATTATATATTTCACTTATAAGAAGCTACACTATTGTCGAGTGCCAACCATATTAACATTATAAATGCGAAAATAACTCTGTCTGTCTGTTACACTTTCATGACTAAACCACTGAAGCGATTTTGATAAATGTACATAACATAACATCACGCCTGTAATCCCCGAAGGGTTAGGCAGAAGTGTACCCATTAGTACACCCACATTTCGCCAGTTATGTTTAAGTCCCATGTAATAGGGGGCGAGCCTATTGCCATCAACCGGGCACAAATCCAGACTCCGAGGCTGCTACTGAGAAATTCCTGATGGAAAAACCCAATAACACTTTGCCCGACTTGGGAATCAAACCCAAGACCTCATGCTCAGCAGTCGCGCTTTACGACCACTAGACCAACGAGGCAGTCGAGGTAGTTGATAAATGTAGTACGGGGTAAGTTTGAACCCCAAGAAAAAACATAGGCTACTTTTTAAACGACTTCTAAAAAAAGAGGAGCTTCTCAATTCGGATGTTCCACCGAATCCAAAAAATTGTTAAATTTTAGTATAGTTTAATTGTAGGTTAGGTTAGGTTTATTAATATAGGTAGGTTATAGTATTATTTTTAACTTTTTAGTGCTTTTAGGGTTTTTTGAAGTCGGTTTTTTTTTGAAAAAAAAAAATATTTGTTAATTTTTTGTGACATATTTTTTTTATTCCGCGACTTCGTCTGCATCCATGATAACCGACATTTACGCGAACGATTTCGGGCAAAAACTAGTAGGCAATATTTTATATAGGTACTTGAATTCCAGACAGAATCTAGTTATAAAATTAACACTTTGTTGCAGCATGCAGAATTAGTAAAACACTGGGCTGGACTGAGGCCATCACGCTATTCTATCAGATTGGAGCCAGAAGAGAAGAATGGAAAACTGTACATACACAACTATGGTCATGGTAAACTATCACATTTTTTTTAAAGTTCCTGCTATTGCTATTTGGGTGTTAAGACATTCATCATAAGAGATCGGAATTAGGTAGAGTTATTTATGTACTTGCATCGAAATGTTGATACCTATCAATATCGTACAGTGTGGCCAATAATATGACAAATAAATAATAATAAAAACCTCAAAAATGTGGCAACATCGTGCGTGTGCGCATTGCAATTTTGCAACTTCGGATATCCGATGTCGTATTGTTTAAATTGTGTAAAAGTACCTAAATAACTTTTTTATTTAAAAAATTACGGGATTTTTCTGCTCTTTAAAATTAATCTCGGGATTTGAGGCATATCCATTTTATTCTCTCGCTGTATTAAATCGGTGTAAGTACATAAATAATTCAACCTAATTCTGACCTCTGATCATCATCATATCAGTCGAACGACGTCCACTGCTGGACATGGGCCACCCCTAAAGATAACCACAATGACCAGCCCTGCGCTGCCCGCATCTAGCGGTTTTCCGCGACCTTTACCAAGTTGTCAGTTCACCTCGTCATTCCCACACTGCGTTTTCCGGTACGCTTAGATCTTTTACAATACCCAAAGGATTTTAGTGCGGTTTTCATAAATATATAGAGTGATTCACATTGTACTCGTTGTAGATAAATAATGATTCTCTTGAATGCTATTCAGGGTTGGTTGGTGTGACCTTTCGGGTTCATTCTTCTTTTCTTCTTAGCCCTCTCTGCATGCGTCCGTTTCCATATTTCTTTTAAATTCAATGTTATTCCGTGGACAATAGTGTGGGTTATGCGTTTTTAACTGATATGCTTAAACTTAATGTTAATATTGTAACGTGTAACTGTTTTTTGTCCCTAACAAATAAAATAAAATAAAATTCTACCATCAAGCTGCCTTTTGGGAAGAGGATATACAGTCAACAAAAGAAATAGGTATCCAGGGTCGTCAGATATAGTTCAAGTTTTCATGGAAACCGATGGATTCCATGTCGTTGATTGAAACTTAATTAATGAACTGTTTATCATCTACTTTTTAAATTAAATTACATTTGGCAACATCCATCGGTTTCTAAGAAAACTTCAACTATATCTAACGACCCTGCATACCTATCTTTTTTGTTGACTGTACCTATTTAGACTTAACTTTATTTTCAGGTGGCAGTGGTTTTACACTTTTCTGGGGCTGTGGCGAGGAAGTGCTACAAATATTAGAAAAACATTTAAATAAAAACCACAAACCATACCGAAATTCTAAACTTTAATAACACACGATATTAAAATATAAAATAGTAACATTCGATAAAATAAAAAAAACATATAAACTTGCATGTTATAATACAATATATTATAATAATAAATTGTACTACTTGTTCCCTTCTTTCTTATTTCTATTGCATATTAAATACATTTTATCTTAACCCAATGGTGTGGAAATCATTTATTAGTATAATGAGTAGACTACTACAGACGAACATCCCCTCCCACTCCCACCCCCCTTTTATCCTCGTAAGGCCCAACCTAAATTTAGGTGGATATAAATTATAACATATAAATACACTAGGTGACTGGCCCACGCGTTGCTGTGACTCAGGTTTGCAATCAAAAAATATTAAGCCCAATAATTGACTTAAAAACTATCCTATGTTTTAAGTTGGATCAAACTGCACATGGTGTGCAAATTAGATTAAAATCGGTTAAGTGTTTTAGGAGTCCATCCCGGACAAACAACGTAACGCGTAATTTATATTTATTAAGAATATAAATTTAATATTTGTACGAACGTGGACGAGGCGAAAGGAGTATGTAAGGATTGTAGCAGGTGGCGTTCTGTGGTTTCTGCCTAGGATGGGGAAAGGTTTAGGTATATATAAATTATAACCCAAAGTACTACAAATACCTAATGCATACAATTTTATTAACAAAAAAATACGTTGAAAGAATTAGCCTTTTTTTTGGTTCGGGGCCATCAGATTTAAAATGGTAGGTTTGTTTCTACCAAAAAATATTTGTAAATATCATGTCATAATTTTAGGTCGGAATGTTTATTCAGTTTTGTCTTTTAATTTGGTTGTTGGGCCTTACAAGGATATTGCACATCCCTTTTTCTACGAAATCTGTTAAAGTAAACTTTGGCCTTATGAGTCGTTGTGGCTGATAGTGTCATAAATATCTGTTCTTCTTTGGCTTCTCACTGGTATTTGACTACGAACTTCTTCTACCATCCTCAGATCTAGAAACAAAATAATTTTACTTTTAATATAAATTAACTCTTTAACCTCTATATTAACGACTTGATTGTTGAGCTCAGCAGTAAGAAAATCGGCTGTCGCATCGATGACTGCAGTATCAACAATATCAGTTATGCTGACGACATGGTGCTGCTGAGCCCAACGGTCAGGTCACTCAGGGAGTTACTTACGTGTTGTGAGTCCTATGCTCAGGCACATGGCTTACTGTACAATGTGGCTAAGAGCGAATTCATGGTCTTTAAGGCGATGGGTGGTAAATGTCCAGATGCAGTGCCTGCAATTAGGCTTAACGGTAATGAACTGAAGCGTGTTTACCAGTTCAAATATCTGGGACATTACGTGACCGACGACCTCAAGGATCATGTAGATATTGAGCGGGAACGTAGGGCGCTGGCAGTTCGATGTAACATGTTGGCACGCAGGTTTGCACGTTGTAGCAAACAAGTTAAAGTAACGCTTTTTAAAGCGTATTGTCAAGTGTTTTACACGTGCAGCCTGTGGACCAACTATACTTTGCGGACTGTCAGCGCCCTGCGAGTCCAATATAATAATGGATTCAGGATGTTGATGGGACTGCCCCGTTTCTGCAGTGCTTCTGGCATGTTCGCACACGCTCATGTTGATGGCTTCCATGCGATCATTAGACAGAAGTCTGCCTCGCTGCTCTGCAGAGTGCGGGCCAGTTCCAACTCCATCCTGAAAACCATTGCAGGGAGGTACGATTCACCTATATTGTGTGATATTGTGCGAAGGTGTATCTCCAACAATAGGCTTGTAAATATATAAAATACTAACATAGTTTTTTAAGATATCTTCTTACTAACCCCTATGGATGTACCTGCTAGTCCGAAATAAAGATTATTTTATTTTATTTATTTTAATATACATAAAATTCTCGTGGCGCAGTGTTTGTTACCAAATTCTTCTGAAACGGCTGGACCGATTGTTATGAAGTTTTGTGTCCGGTATCCGCAGGCGTGATATTATGTAAAAAAAAAGTGTTTTGGGCAAGAGAAAAAGGTGTTCAAAATTTTATAAATGTCACTCACCAATTTCAGCATTCAGCATCCCAGGATTCTCATCCAACGCCTGAACAACGGAACCCCACGGATCAATGAGCATCGTGTGGCCCCACGCCACGTATTCAGCAGTCGTGTCCCTCGCTGGGCTGACCAGCGCCACCCACAGCTGCAGGTCGTTAGCCCTCGCGCGGCCCAGGAGCTCCCAGTGACGTGGCCCTGTCGTTGTGTTGAAGGCAGCTGGGTAGATCAGGATCGAACAGCCTGAAAAAATAGGAGTATCTATTAGGCATCTGCATTGGTCAGTCCAAGGTTCCAGTTTGATTTCATAGAACCCTGTATTTTGGTTAAATCATATATATTAAAGTCAATGCTCGTTATTGCAGCACGGTTCCGACACATTAAAATAAATCGCCATTCAAGTTTGGTCTTTAAATCGTGTGCTTTAAAATCCTACTAATATTATAAATGCGTTCAGTAGCTTGATACTCAATCACGCGTAAACTGTTGCACAGATTGCAATAAAATGATGATCATTTTATTACAATTAGGTTAAAAATAACACTTTTACAGCTAGATATTTACTCTATGTTAAAATAATCATTTATCTATATTCACCTTCTTTGGACATGATTTGCGCCATCTCAAAGAATCGTATGTCGTAACAGATTCCGAGCCCTATCTTAATGCCCCGGAACTCAAAGGTGGTGATGTGGTCTCCAGCAGACAGCACGTCCGACTCCTTAAACGTCATCTTACCGGGGATGTCTATGTCGAACAAGTGCACCTGGAACAGAAGTTACGACGTAAAGGCTCTACCTTCAGCAGATACCTTTGGCTAATACAATTTCGACTCTAATGTTAATGAAACTATAATAGTATTTAACTATCGTCTTTTTGTCTGTCCATGGAGGAGGGGAGGGAGAGGGGGCTGCCGAAAACAACCCGAGGACCACAAGACTAATTAAAGACGTTAAAAATGTAATCACATCTCATCTCAACACCATTCAATGTCAAGAACTTGTAAATCGGAGACACTTTTAACGGATCGAAACTAAGATTAGATTGCTGTCATACCTAAAAGTTAGTAGAATTACCCCCGAGATAGTGACTTGACTACATATTAAACCTTTTAAATTAGTAGAATTGGTCTTCAGGTTAATAGAAGTTAACAATCATCATGAACCGCCGTGAGACGGTGAAAGTTGTCGAGTCGCAGAGTTCTCTAGTGTATGCAATTATTATAGTTAAGTTCTTAATACCTTTCTATGCTGCGCGATAAGTTTCCCCTGGCTGTCCCACACGGTGCACGTGTTGTACAGGTCGCACCCGCTGCGCTCGGGCATCGTGCCCCCCACCACGCACACGCCGGCTTCCCTTGCAGCCTTCTGCAGAGCCTTCGACGACTCCCCATCAGGTATACTCTCCGCGTACTCATTGAAGTATTCTATAATGTTGTATGGAGTTACAATAACATTATCCAATAGATCAATATACATATTTTAAATAGTGCACTAGTTATTTTGTTTCAATTGAGAGAGTATGACATCAAAGGGATTTTTTTTTAAGTGTATGTAGACTCAAGTTTTCTGATAGCCAATCACAGCTTGCACTATAATAGTGCACGCCACAGTATATTTTGATATTATCCAACGAGAATCTGATAACAGACATTCGACAATTCATCATAACAGCCAAACTACCTCCACTGCTGGACACAGGGCTCCCCTAAAATAGCCACAATGACCAGCGCTGCCCGCATTCAGCGGTTTCCTGGGACCTTTACCAGGTCGTCGGTCAACCTCGTGTGTGGGCCTCGACCTCGGCCGTAGACGGCACTCGAGAGCCTTACGACCCAACAACCGTCTGCTCTATGAGTTATGTGCCCTGTACATTGCCACTTGAGTTTCGCAATTTTGTATTTTCTATGTTGATTATGTCAGATAGATGACAATTTTATTATGCAACAGTTTTACAAGATGGGGACTATGACCTACCCCAATGAATTAACTTTACTACATAATAATTTGACAAAACAAAGTTTACTTTTAACGTTTTTATGCATACTTACGGGTACCATAAGGTGCATTAAAGAATTCTGGCAGTGCCACTAACTGGGCTCCATTTTTTTTGGCCAAATGTATTTGTTCTACTGCATTAGCTACATTTTTTTTCTTGCACATGCCCACTGCTAGCTGGACTAGCGCTATCTTCAAGCCTGGAAAATTATGTATCATGTAAGTGTACAGTCTATTTGTAGAGCAGGGGAAAAAATAGAACATTTCATTTTAATAAAAAAAATTGGAAAAATGCAGAAAGGTTTTTTCTTAAAAGCAAATTAACTTTTCAACACTTTCCCCAGTTCTATTTGGATCTATGTTTCATCTTCTATCCTTATAGGAAAAAAAAAAACTATGGAATTATAAAGTACATACTTATTATATTCTTCAGTACAAAATATAAATTATAATACATATTATATAATATATTATAGTGATAAAGATAGAAAAGACTATGCTTAGATGGTTTGGTCATGTTGAAAGGATCAGTAAAAGGCAACAAAGGTTAAAGGGAATTCACATGAGCAGATATGAGTGACAACACAGGGAGGGGACACCCTAGGAAGACCTACACTGACCTTATTGGTGTTGATTCTTCAGAAAGTGAATTAATATATGTATAGTATGTATGTTAAATAAAAACTGTAATTTCCTGTTTTTCCACAAAAACTGGCTATACCTACAGAATATGATAAAGTGAAACATAATAATTATTTAATTTAAAAATAAAATTAAAACATGATTAGCATATTTATAAATACATTAAGAAGCCTGAATATGTAATCTAAGAGATCATCATATCACATACATAGAATAAAATACAGCGAATCTAGATCATGAAGAATTGTCTGAATAAAAAATAGATTTAGGCAAATTACAGTGAATATGAAAAAAGAAAAACATCATTACGTGTACAACAGTCGTATTTACAATCCATTGAGTAGTTTTGGTTAGGCAAAGTCTGTACAAAATGATATTTGGCTGGAGTAATCAAAGATATTGGAGCTGAAACAAGATGTTAATAATTCTTTAAAAATGCTTCAATAATGAATAAAAATGAGGCTATTTTTATGTTATTTTAAAATCTTATTAGAATCCTAAAATACCATAAAAATAAGTAGGTATGTCTATTTTTAAGGATTTCGAATATTTAATATGTTCTTATATTTAACAGTTAACACTTTTAGGCATAAAATATGCTTTGCTAAATAACATGCGAAAAAAAACTTAACTACAATACAGTAAAGGTTTATTTCTTGACTATAAATTCTGAGGTTATCTTAACAACAAGATAAAAATGAATGATCGCGTGTTATTAAACGGAAAACAGAAAAAAAAATGTTATTAAATCATTTTCTATGATCAGATAACTTTTACCAGAGGAATAAAATATAAGACTCTCTCAAATTTTGTATAGAAATATATGTCAAGCCAGCGTATTGATTTTTCAGATAGATAGATAGCTTTTTATATATAGATAGCTAATATTTATTCACCGCCAACACAGATAGATAACCTTACTTTGTGGGTACGTAAGTGTTAGTAGATTTTAAAGCAACAATGAAGTTATGGAGATAGGTAGTATATAAACCAACAGAAATACTGTACCACCAAGATTTAGAATAGGTTTCTCTAAAAACCGAGGATGCGCTGCATCAGGTGTTGACGGGGACGTAGACATTTTGCACACACGCTTAGACTGGCTTAGACTTTAACTACACTATCAGTTGTTTACCTCTTTTGAGCATAGCCCGTATCGTACGATTGTGATAATAATAAGATTTATAAAGAAGTATTTTTCTCACATCACTTTTTGAAATTTTGACACGATACGACGAATCGAAACAATGTCATAGATCTCATTCTCTATGACATTGACAGCCACATGATGTTGTTATCAGATGGCTGACGCTGATCGTTTATATATGGAACTAGTAACTACTACTACTACAAGTAGTAATAGTAAAATGGAACGCACTTTTATCGTACTTTCCTCTCCTTTACGGTCAAAGGCCTCAGTTTTTGCAATCTCACGTTTCCTAATTTTTAATTGTCTCGAAATGACTTTTGTGGCTTACCATCATCTTCTGTCCCCGTCTAATTAACCATCTCAATCTCACATCATAACACAAAGATTATTCCAAAGTATGCAAAAAGCGAGTTATTCCATCTTATCTAAAGCAGCCTTTGAATTGAAACCCATCTTCCAAAGAGCTCATGCAATTTCAGATCTTTTAAAACTGGTATAGCTACCTATATAACACACATTATAGTCTTGAAATCAGCTCGCAGACTAATCTGATAACTAGATGTGTTTGGGAAATAAAGAAACGATAGTTTAGATGGATTATTAATTTATTGCCCTTATAGCACATTTTATGGATGCTTTTCATTTACAATCACAACTTATGCCAACATAATAATCACAGATGAAACTTTTGTGTCACTGGCTTGGTGTAACATCTTTTTAGCACGTTTATTATTAGGTTCACCCAAAAAGATTCTGTTAAGATTCTAACAACATAACATCACGCCTATATTACACGAAGGGATAGGCAGAGTTGTATCCATTAACATAACCATAACTAACTATATTTGTATATCTTTGGGATCACCTGAAAGTGTGTAATTAGTACCTACTTCGGACAATCACAAAAATATATATTTCTTCTTTTTCTCTACCCTTAGTATATAAACTGTTCAAGCGGTTCCTTTAGTCGTCTCTCGAGGCGGTTGCGACGGAGCGCGGGTTGCTTCAGATGTACCGTGCGTACGTGAAGTTTCCTGCTACTTGACTGAGTGAACGTTTTGCCGCACACTTCACATTCGTAGGGTTTTTGACCCGTGTGACTCTGTAACAAGGGAGAGAAACCGTTTGAATTTGAATGAACAAGTAATTTTTTGCAGAGGCTCAGGTTTCGGCATCATCATTTCATAGGCCTCTGCCTCTCCTAAAGGTAACCACAATGAACGGTCCTGTGCTATCCACATCAAGGCTCAGGTATATTGATATAATTACTAGTTTAAGGACTAATGTAGCCACTACCGAGGCATAAAATAGTTAATTATACTAAAATTCTATCTCTTTTTACGTAGACTGCCATTTTGGACGTTGAATATCTGTTACTGATTTACCTAAAAATATAGGTAATGGTTGTTTAATTATTGTGAAGTCAACTGCACGTCAATAGTTTGGCAGTTTTACCCTGTAAGCGCCTCTATTGCGATGCAATAAGGGCGTTTGTCGTAATAAAAGAATTACCAATGATGTGCGGGTCCAAATAAAAAAGTAACACATAAAATACTCACTTGAATATGTCTTTTAAGTGCTCCCTTACACTTGAAAGCTTTGAAACAGACGGTGCATGGGTACGGCCTGTTTTCCGTGTGCGTTTTCATATGTAAGACCAAGTTGGGTCGGTTGAAGAAAGATTTGTCGCACTGCGAACATTTATACGGCCGGTCTTCGAAGTGCGTGCGTCTGTGGTACATTAGGAATGCGTTTGCCTGTGGTTTGGAACAAAAATAATATTTATCCTAATTTTTTTTCTAAGGGCGATTGAGCGAGGCGTATTGGGTATTAAGCTCAGAGACCGAATACACAATACCAAGAACACTGGAATCGTCCATATGGGAAGACTGAAGTAAGAGTGTCACACAGTGGGTGTTGGAAGATAGGCGTCGTCGCGAAGGGAGACCTAGGAAACGCTGGCGTGATGACTTAAGAGACGTTTATGGAAGATTGGCCAGAGAAGGCAATGCATAGGGATGAGTAGAAGGCTACTTTTGCCCAGCAATTGGACAATAACGAACATATTAATACATAAACTCACGCCTTTCTCCCATGGGGGTAGGCAGAAACTACAGAACGCCACCTGCTATCCTTATATACTCTTTTCGCCTCATCTACGTTCATACATCTCGTCATACACGCACGCCGGTTACGAGTACTCCGCACCTGACCTTTCTGAAGGACCTCACCAATAAGGTCAGTGTAGGTCTTCCTTGGGCGAATTAAAAAAAAAATTCGTTATTATAAACAGCCTCCCTGTTTATAATAACGAAAATTTTTTTTAATTAGGAGCCAATAAATAATGATGTGTGCATACCCCAAAACTCTTGCCGCATATATCGCACATATAGTTCCTCTGCACAGGGTAGTTCTCGTCGGGATGCGCTCGACGGAAGTGCTTCCAATACTCCAGGGCATTGGGGAATTCTTCTGGACACTGAAGCATATTGTTCTAAATTTTACTGTTACATTATAACACTAGAAAGTTTTGAAGGGAGCTGCTTTTTGTTATTTTTAACTATAGCTTCTGTCTGCGACTACGTCTGCGTGGAAGTCAAATGTACCATAAAACATATTCTATGACACAATAGTGTACACAGCAACAGTGTAGATTTCTATCATTAAAATTAATTTTGTTAAAATAAACAAAAAAATCAAACTTTACTCTTTTTTAATATTAGTATTCGTAAGGTAAGAACTGATTCACAAGCAAATTAGGTATTTTAAACGAAATGATTTAATTGAATTAATATCAAACGACTATCTTTTTATTTTAATACATTTCGGCAAAAAGAGAAGAAAATTGTGAAAAATGCTAGTACTAACGTGTTCGCATTTCGCAGGCCAACTACTGATGTTAGTGTTAGGTTTCTTCCCGTAGTTCTTGGGTCTCAATCGCGCGTGTTCCTTACGATGCTGCCGAAATTCATCAGGATTCTCGAAAGTCGCACCACAGGTCCGACAGCCTTTACTGTTGAATAAAATTAAACCGTGATACAACTACGTAGAGTCTGCACTCAGGGTGTGTAACACAGCTATCACATGCACGCTGAACTAAATATCAATCAAATAACTGAATATCAACTCACATTTCTGTACTCTGTGTGTGCTTTACAGACATCACCATGTGTCTCTTGTACGACTCCATTGATATGAACTTAACGTCACACTCTTCGCAATATGGACTTTCTGTGTCGTGTTCTGCTTTCTCCTAAAGAATTAAAAATACTCGCTAAACCACAATAAAACAATGTAGTGATACAAGTTGGGTGTACTTACTTGAATACCCTTGTGCATCATCGTCTTGTGCATGGCGAGGCCCAACTTGCTGATAAAGGAGTACCCGCAGTAACTGCATATGAACTCTGACGGGTGTTTGATGCGCATATGGCCCATGTACGACGTCCACATACTTGAACAAGCACAATTATATAAAAAAACTCATGTAAAAGCCTTCACTATCACATTTGTTAAAATCAGAAAATTAGTTAACTCACGTGAAGATTTCATCACAATATTTACACTTGTAAGTAATTCCTTTATGCCACCCTTGATGCTGCTTTGCTTGAGCCCTGAATATAAATTGAGAAACATTTTTAAAATATTCTAATGGCTCATTAACTGTCTTCCGTCTATTGACTTCATTGAAGCCTTTGACTATGATCAGCTCAGATTAACAATAAAGGATTTTCTGAAAAAATAATTAAATATGTACCTAGACCGTCGTGTACTTATATATACATATATGTTACAATTAAATAAAGTATTACATACTAAAAGTATGTAAGTTGTAGCTAAATTGAAGAAATTAAAAAGTCTGCCACAGGGCAGCATTCTAGGTCCACTTGTATTTTTTTTTGCTAAGAATATTTACGTTAGTGTGAAAAGCTAGCTAGTTATACTTACTTGCTAGTCGATACATATGGACATAATTTACAGACGTATTTTTTCTCGTGGTTGGCCGCATGTTTACAATAGACGTACTTCGATTTAAACCTCAATTTACAGACTTCACATTCTATGCTGCCTGCGCTCTACAAACAAAAGAAAACACGTCACTAATGTTTGAACTGAACAACATAAATACAAAGGTGTGTTGTAAAGGACTTGTTCTTGATCTTACCACAGCAAAAATAGTGATTATCGGATAAGAAATGCAAAATGATGTAAAAACAAAGTAGCTTACCGCAGAGTGTTTACTGACATGATGATTCCAGGCTTCACTATCAATGAACCCTTTATAGCATAGATTACACTGGTATGTTGCATACAAGTAGTTAGATGACTCTTTCCGCTTCTGTATCTCTTCTTTCTGTTCTTTCAGCTAGAAGCACAAAATAAACATAGGTAAACTGCTTATATTTACATACTAGACATATTACTTTCAAATACATATCTACATACCGACAAAGTTATAACAGTGATGTACTGTGCAAAATCACTTTTGTCATCAGCAGCCAGATTTGGGTTTATCAACTGTTTTTTATGCTTTACTTTTTTCCTTAGCTGGCACGTCTTTTGCTTCTCCCTCCTCTCTATTGTGTCAGGTCCTTCTATTGTATGTTCCAAGTCTTCTGTGCCAACAGCAAACTGTAAACCATAGGTATGTTTTGTAGGTGGTATGCTTTATTTCTTACAAAAGAATTAAAAGGATACGAATTAAGAAGACTCCATCAAAAAAAGTGAAAATATGCATTTGGCATGGCTTACCGTAACACTTGTCTCTTTCAAGTCCGCATTCTCCTTCTGAGAATTCTTATTTTGACTTTTCATCTCCTTATCAACCAATGTGAGTTCATTATCACTGCTGGAGAGACTAGGGTCTTTTAACAAGGCAGCATAGTTATGATCTCCAGTATAATACCTATTCTCTTTATTTGGTTCATGTTTTACTTTTTTCTTTGTTTGAGTTTTATGTTGCGGACATATTTCTAAGTCTGGCAGGGTAGTGATGTTGAGGTTTGAAATGATGTGGAGATCTTTTCTGTTTATTAATCTTATTTCACTTGATTCTAACTGTAAAATAATTCAATATCTTTGTTAAATTGGTCCAATAGTTTTGTTGTGATGAGGAAACAAAAAGGCAGTTTTTTTAAAACAAACTAGCTATACCCCACGGTTTTACCTGCGTTATGTTGCATTTTGGTTAGTGCTGCTGCAAGATTAGCTTGTTTAATCAAGCAAAAAACTGCGTAGCTGTATATTTGTATAGATAATAATGTGGATAAGTTGTTCGTGTTATATTTACCTTTCCATAGTCTTCTATAGTGCCAAAGAGTACAGCCTGGCTTCGCAGACATTTCTGTCTAAAGAAATAAAACTTCCTCACAAGTGCTGCACATTCATAACAGGCATATGGAGGCAGGGTGGCATACTTGGGCTGAAATAAAATTCGTTTCTATATGAAAAGGTAATTTTTTTTCCTAAATTATGGGTGTTATTACTAACATAATAACTCACATGCACAAACAATCACACCAGGAACAATTACTATGTTATTCTTAAGGCATATGAATATTTTGTACTATGCAGAACTCAAATCCAAACTGCAGCCTAGCAGCCAGCTATTTGGGTTAACAGTGTCGTCAAAATAAATTGATGTTAGATTGAGTAACGTCATAATAGACGACAGACCCTCTGCTGCTGAGTGTTCTGGTAATCCATTTCAGAGCTTTCAAAGGCTGGGTATAATTTAATATATTTGCATAATTGAAAATAAGCAAAGGGCCCACTTACATTGGTTCCAATAACAGACTCATAATAACATTCCAATGGGTACGATCGCAGATCGTGTAATTTCACGTCCATTAATAAACAAAAACGACACACTTTCATGAGTTCCATCTTGCAAATCTTGCAATATTATTTATTGAATACGACTAAAAAAAAGTTTCGTATTTTCGCGGGTTTAGAGAACTATAGAGTTATAAAACATTAGAACTTCTACAAGTTTTATTATCTTTGGTAATATTATGACGTATTTAACAACAAAACATCGTGATTCATGACCGCACTATATTTATCAAATCGCTTTATAATTCACATCTGATTAACTTTGTACAATCCACATCAAGAAACTATATTTCCCATAGACATAGATCTAAGAAAATTCTTGCGCAATATTGAAAGATGCCAATGCGAGGCCAATTCTACAGCCATTTTGTGATACACAGCCAGCAAAAAACAGGTTAGGTACTCAAAATGTCAGTTTGACACTATTGTTGATCTATGGACACTCACACGCCATAGATTAAAACCAACAAAATAACATTACTAGATACCATGACATAAAATGGCCGCCAACTATTACGAGATTCATATGATTAATTTTAATTCCACCAAACGTCCTTCCTTCCTCAGCTCTTAAATCCTTTAATAGAATTGTGCCCCCGATTGAACTCAGATTTATATTCTTATAAAACACATTAGGCTGTTCGGTAGTGGAATGGTAATAGAGTTACAAAGAGGCACATTTTTTTTATAGATATGGCTATTAGTCTTATACATTTCGGACAGTATAAGTAATATCTTTAAACCTAAGCCTAGGGAGAACTGAATAGCGGGCCTACCATTGAAGATCCAATTATTGCAAATAGAGAAATGGATAAGAGTATAAAAAATAAAAAGTTGTTATAAATGTTGATAAGTTATTGAAGTATTGAATTTGTTGCGAGAATAATAAATTAAACAACATTTTTTTAAAATGTAATTTTATTGGTAATGTCTGTTTGCCACTGGCAATAGTAGGTATGCGTGCATTATTATAATTCGTCGACATAGAAAACAAAGAACAAAGTCTATGAGTAAAACAAAGCAAAATAATTTCGGTTTCATGTACAGTCAACAAAACAGATAGGTAGGTATGCAGGGTCGTCAGATATAGTTAAAGTTTTCTTGGAAACGAAAGATATCTATTGATTAAAACTTAACTGAATGAATGAACTATTTATACCTTTCAAATTAAATTACATTTAAAAACATCCATTGACTTGTGCACCCTGATAGCACAACTCGCACATAATAACAGTCCCTTCACTTTATAGAAATAGAAAACAACAGCCGGAAGTGTATGCAAGGAAAAATAAAGTCAATTTTTACTTTCCGTTATGTGTAACTCTTACGACAAGGTGTTCACTTAAAGCCTATAGGACGAAACGATTAACTGTCGTCTACGACTTTTTTGTAGAGACGACAGTCGTCGAACGATAAATAATCGCAACGACATAATAGGAATGCGCCCTGACCAAAAAAAAACTGTTTGGCCCCTTCAAACCATGAAGATCAAAAGATGTCGCTGCTACAAACACTGATCAATGATTGTTTAGTAGTTGACAAAATCATTAAACAGGTAAAACCATAAAATTTCAATTGAATTGGAGGCGACATCTTACGTACCACATGCAAACTAAAACTGACGTTTCCTGCATCGCGATACCAAAAGTTCTACGCGTCATTAGCGTATAAATCCCGAAAGCAACCATTGGACAATATCCCTCCAGACACAACACCAGTCTATTTGGAGGACCTTTTTTCTCAATGGAGGATGAGGAACTTCTCACACTATTCTTCATACTCCTAATGGATAAACTACACTTATTTTTATAAAATCGTTGCATTATTTTATTATGCTATATTACCATTATAACAACTAAATGGTGGCTGTGTTGATAAAGTTATAAAACTTCAGTTCAACTAATACATCATTGAACTACTATAATAATAATAATACCAGCCATATTCTATTACTGTTTCACTGCAGGGCAAAGGACTCTTCCGCTAGGCACGAGGCAAGAGGCACGAGCGCCGATTAACACGGTTGCTAAAGGCGGATTGGCGATTTCAGACTTATATTAATATTGTAGGTTGTTATATTGATTGTATAATAATGACCAAATAATAACTATTGTTTGAAGCGAATATACAGATAAGCACTTGTCCCACCGCCAATGATGAGCGAGAAGCGAGTAGAGCTAGAAACTGAAAACGAGTTGGCGAGCTACTTTTTGCGATTATTCGCACTTATTTTTCAGACCTGCCGCTGCCACTACACAAATGCTATTATAAAATACATACGTTACTGTCGTATGTACTAGAAAATATGACAGTTCTAGTAATTGTTTTAAATTCATGATATTATGTGCATTCAGAACCGCACTCCTGGTACAAATGACCGCTGCTTGGTCTCGCGGCGTGAGTACTAATCGACAAGCGAGTATTATCTTGGAAAGCTCTTGTGCAACTAGTGAGGTGAGTCTTCGCCGGCATCAGTGTAAAGTTGTAAACAGCAGCCATCACAACTAATAATATATGTGCATGTCTTTTGTGTACACGGAATGTACCATAAAATAGCCGTTGGTTAGCCGCTTCCTCGCTGGCGGTGGAGCAACTGCCTATTGATGAATTTTACCAAACTTTTATACCTGGTATAAGTTTATTTTTTTATATCTATGGAACAATATGGATCACAGATTTTGTATAGAAAAACTGTCAAAAATTCGAAATTTATTCGCAGATTAAGACTAAAAGTAAGTATAAAAGCTTTATTCAATTCGCCCTTATTGTAAAAGAACCTAGTAAATATGGATAATGAATAAATAATTTATAGTTTAGTAAACAAATCCGCATTAATGACACACCGTGCCATTTTATTTTAATTACGTCCAAACTGTCCCACAACGGGGCTATTGCCTATTGCCCGAACAATGCTAGACTGGCGTGACGTTCAGTTGCGTTTTGACTCGATGCGAGCCATACTTAGAAGTAAACCTACATGATATTTTTAACCATAATTTACACTTAACATACAGTATAAAAGTATTAAAATTACACAAACTACGCGCAGAATCTTCATTGCCACTCAGTGAAAGCGACTACACTATTATTATGATCATTCTTCCTATTTTTCTACTAGTATATAAATTGTTGTGTGGGCTGTTCCTTGGGCCCTTGCTTCCGTCTCTCAAGACGATTGCGACTGACGTAAGGTGCGGGTTGCTTCAGATGTACAGTACGTACATGAATTTTCCTGCTATTTGACTGAGAGAACCTTTTTCCACATACCTCGCATTCGTAGGGTTTTTGACCCGTGTGACTCTGCAACAAGAGAGAGAAATTGTTAGTGTGAACAAGCATTTTTTCGGCAAAGTTAGGTCTAGCTAGCTAGCGACCGGTCGGCTCGCGTTGTTTAGGGTACCATATAAATTCATACAAAGCAGTGAGTCGTGCGGCATGTACGCGGTCGCCTGTCGCGGTCGTTGGTCGCGTTCGCCAACATCGGAATGCTAGCTCAAGGCTCAGCTGTACAGTAACTAGTTTGCAAAGAAATGATGGGAAAATTGTAGCCACTTTGAAGAACGCGTAACGACTTGAAGTGAGTTCGCACTTCGCTAGGGTGATTTTGTCCATACCAATATTTTAAATGCGAAAGCAATTTTGTCGGTCTGTTGCGCTTAGACGACTTACGCTGAACGCCAAGGAAAGACATAGGCTACTTTTTATTCCGCGATTTCGTCTGCGTCCGCGATAACCGACATTTACACGGGTAAAAGCAAGTTACATAATGCACAAGTGTGGTAATGATGGCTATTGCAATAAGTATTTAAAATACTTACTAAAAAGTGTCTATCTAGCGCTCCTTTAAACTTGAAAGTTTTGCCACAGACAGAACAGGGGTGTGGCCTGATCTCCGAATACATTTCCTCGTGGACCTGTCGGCAATGATCTTATATCAACATAGGTAGATACGTCCAGATATAAACTAGGTAACCATGTGTATTTCCTTCTCGTTTTAACTTATAGTGCTATCCCTTTTTACTGTGTCTGATTTTAAATGTCGATTTTTGACAGTGCGTAACGTATTTACCTAATAATATAATATCATTGCCTGTTGGTCGCTTTATTATTGTATAGACAACTGCATGTCAATGGTAACTCTTTGACCTTGAAAGCGACTTTATGTCGTTGCAGTAAGATCGGTTTTCGTGATTTAAGATTTACCACTGATCTAAAATAAATAAATAATATATAAAATACTCACTCGAAAGTGTCTATTAAGTGCTCCCTTGCACTTGAAAGCTTTGAAACAGACGGTGCATGGGTACGGCCTGTTGTCCGAATGCGTTTTCTCGTGTACATGCAAGTTTGTACGGTTGAAGAAAGCCTTGTCGCACTGCGAACATTTGTACGCGCGCTCTTCGAAGTGCGTGCGTCTGTGGTACACTAGGAATGCGTTTCCCTGTGAAATATGAAAAAAAAAACGAATCAATCATAAGATCTTCTTTTTTTTGGTTTTTATTTTATTTCTTCTATTCGCATCGATGACACATCTATGATAAATTAAATTATTTGAGCCCCGTAGGAACAAAGGGAGAAAGCGGGAGGGGGAGGGTCATTATAAGGTATGAACACGTATTAGTATTTCTTCGCTAATTAAAGATGGAAGACCGAAAAGAAAATCTGGCCATAACTGTGCAGGAACCGATGCTGATTGGTGTATTTATCTAATAGTTCAACTTACTTTACGTAAAGTTAATTACTTTTTACACGGGCGATGCCGCGAGCAGAACCTAGTTTTAAATAATTATTTAAAAGATAAGCTCAAGAAAGTACCGATAACCCTAAATACACGAGCAGTCACAAAGCACTTGACTTTCTTTTTGTCTCAATTCATATTAATTTTGTAAAAGGCTGTTATTTTTACATTGCAAGCAGACACTTTTATTTTATTTATATGTATACATACCCTGAAACTCTTGCCACATATATCACACACGTGGTTCTTCTGCACAGGGTACTTCTTGTCGGGATGCACTCGACGGAAGTGCGTCCAATACTCGCGAGCGTTGGGGATCTCCTCTGGACACTAAAACGATTTTTCTTTACTTTACTGTACAGGTAATGCATTAGGAAGTTCTGAATGGCGGCCATTTGGGGAGGGGGGTTCTCTTATTTTTGGTGTTCAAAAAGAAAGCATCGATTTCCAACCTAAATCAGTACAAAATCTCTCTAGGACCGTACAATCGCGCACTATTACTTTTCATCCTTACGCCCTTAGTCATAAGGTTGTGAATTTGCCAAAAATTGGCCATTGTCCTCTATTGGACAAGATACAGACTAAATTATTTTAGAGACATACGTTTATTTTTTAGAATGACATTGGAAAAATCCTAATCGGAAGACTTGACGTATCTTAGTTAGGTAACAGAAAACTTGAGCATAATAGGTATTAAAAGATTTCAGGAAAAAAAATTGAGACTTTTTATAATAATTTGGAAATATATATCATTATAAAGTTAAAGCTAGAACATACGTGTTCGCATTTGGCAGGCCAACTACCGAGGCTAGCGTTAGAAGGTTTCTTGCCGTAGTTCTTGGGTCTTTTCCTCGTGTGTTCCTTACGATGATGCAGCCGTAACTCCTCAGAATTCTCGAACGTCGCGCCACAGGTCCGACAGCCTTTACTGTTGAATAAAATCTTGTATATCAAGCAAAACGAAACCGTATGTCAACTGATACAGAGTTTGCATTCGGGGTGTGCTTGATAGATTTTACAATGACGTGATGCAACTTTTACTAAATATCAGACAAACAAACGAAAGTAAACTGTATGTGAACTCACATAGAGTCTGTACTTTGGGTGTGCTTGACTGACATCACCATGTGTCTCTTGTACGCCTCCGTCGATATGAACTTGACGTCACACTCCTCGCAATATGGACCTTCTTCTGTGATTTCTTCTGTTTTCTCCTAAGAGTTAAAAAAAAACTCGATAAAGCATACAGAAAATCTTACTTAACTGTTGGAGTGATAGACTTGGGTTTACTTACTTGAATTTCTTTGTGCATCATCGTTTTGTGCATGGCGAGGCCCAATTTACTGATGAACGAGTACCCGCAGAAGCCGCATATAAACTCTGACGGGTGTTTGATACGCACGTGACTCATGTACGACGTCCATATACTTGAACGAGAACAATTATTTTAAAAAGGCATATAGACATACACTTTAAAATAAAACATTGACTGAATCGTTGGTTACTCACGTAAAGATTTCGTCGCAATATTTACATTTGAAAGTAATTCCTTTATGCCACCCCTGATGCTGCTTGGCTTGAGTCCTGGAGAAACAAGCTTGTATTCAATCATTAAGGAACATTTCTTCATATTCTAATGAACTTTTCTCTATTGACTTGTCTGAAGCTTTTGACTATGTTCAGTACTGGTTAGTAATATCTAATAGGATTTTCTGACGAAGTAATGATATGTGTAAACTGTGATGTGCACAAATATATCAATCAGAATCTATTAAACAGTGAAACCCAAAAAATTGTCACTAAATCAGAGAGGAGTTTAAAAGTCTGCCACAGGGAACGATTTTAGGTCCACTATTATTTCTTCCGTTTTTGTTAATAGTATGAATAAGTTATACTTACGTGTTAGTAGATACGTATGGACATGATTTACAGGCGTATTTTTTTTCGTGGTTTGCTGCATGTTTATGATAGGCGCGCTTCGTTTTAAACCTAAATTTACAGACTTCGCATTCTATGCTGCCTGCACTCTATAGACAAAAGAACATACAATTCAATAATAGATTTAACAGACAAGTTGTTGCAAAGATGATTGTGCTAGTTCTTTTTCAGCAATTTAGAATTCTCCTTTTATTATATCTAATCACACTTTACAAAATGCTTATCTGATAGGAAATGAATGTACAAATTCACATACCACAGAATGTTTACTGACATGATGATCCCAGGCGTCATTATCAATGAACCCCTTAAAGCATAGATTACACTGGAATGGTGAATTCAAGTAGTTGGTTGACTCTTTCCGCTTCTGTATCTCTTCTTTCTGCTCTTCAAGCTGGAAGCACAGGATGAAATACATTCATTACAGGAATATTTAACAGATCATAGATGTATGTAGTCACAACAGATTTTCAAAAAGATAACTGTTAACCTTTTAAGTTTAGAAGTCAGTTACACAAATGTATGAAATACAAACTTATGATCATGGGGTTACTCATTTGTTTCTGTGTAGACACAAATAAATAATTACTGTTACTAATTACTTACAGCACACAGGGAAGCCAAGACATTGTGAAGCCTTGACTTGTATGTGCGCTGTCTATTAAAACTTACAGGCATAGCACTCATATCTACATATACATACCGTCAAAGTAATAACAGTGATGTACTGTGCAAAATCGCTTTTGCCTTCGGCCAGACTTGGGTTTAACAACTTCTTTTTATGCTTTGCTCCTTTTCTCAGTCTGCGTTTCTGCTTCCTCTCAACCACTTTAGGTACTTCAATTGAATTTCCTGAGTTTTCTGTACCTACTGCAAACTGTAAAGAAGTAGATTTAGGTTTTATTTTGAGTGATTTCCTTTAAAGCGAAGCTAGGAGATTTATCGTTAGAATTATTTCAAATGTTTCCTATAATCTAAGAACTTACTTCAAGACCTTCATACTCCTCTTTCAAGTCTAACTTCTCATCATCTGAATCTTTATTAAGACTTTTCTTCTCTTTGTGTAGTGACAGAGGTTCATCATCATCACTGGAGAGACTGGGATCCAGTGAATTAAAGGAAGCATAATTATGATCTTCAATTTTAAACTTATCCTCTTCATCGTCACTATCTGGTTCATGTTTAATTTCTTTATTTGTTTGTTTTTTAGAATGTTCAAATATGTCTAAGTCTGGCAGGATGGTGATGTTGAGGTTTGATGCAATGTGCAGACCTTTTCTGTCTATTAATCTTACTTCATTAGGTTGCAACTGTAAAATTTGTTAATGTATTAGAAAAAAAAAACATTAAAGTTTGACATACTTATAAAGTTGTAACTATGTGCAGTGTGATTGTAAAAAAAATATAATAAAGTATCATTTGCCTGCAACTTTGGGTGCACGATGGTTAGCAAAGATGCAGACAATGTCATGGATATATGACTGAGAAAGTTGCATGAATAAATCTTTCTCTAGATCTTAAGCTGGTGGCTTTGATGTGGTGAAGTAACAAACAGACAGAGTTACTATTGTAATAATTAAATAATGTAGACGTAGATATGCTCAGGTACTGATGAATATGTTGATGTTACAGTTCATTTTATATTTACCTTCCCATAGTCATCAATAGCATTAAACAGTACGGCCTGGCTCCGCAGACATTTCTGTCTAAAGAAATAAAACTTCCTCACAAGTGCTGCACATTCATAACAGGCAAATGGTGGCAAGGCGGTGTACTGGGGCTGAAACAAAATTAATTAAAAATCGGGTAAAAATATACTTTGTAAAAAAAACTGTTTTTTTAAATTAACTTACGGAACTGATAATATACATGTAGGAAAGACATGTTTATTTTGAATATATATTTTAATTTTATAAAATAGTTTAAAAGAGGATTTCTAAAAGTCCGATTATTTTATATGAACCAATCTGGACAAATATAAATAAACAGAGGGCCTACTTACATTGGTTCCTATTACAGACTCATAATAAGATTCTAATGGGTAAGATCGCAGATCGTGTAATTTCACACCCATTATTGAACAAATACGACACACTTCCATGACTTCCATCTTATAATATTATATTACTATTTATTTAATTCATATTAGTAATACATAACAAACTAAGTTTCATAGATTCGCGGCTATATGGTACGATAGAGTTATAAAATAATTAGAACTTCTACGCGAGATTATATTTGTTATTGAAACGAGACAGGTATTTTATCAAGAAAACACCATGATTGCACGGAATTAATCAATACACAACTAATTTCACGTTATATTTAACAGAGAATCGCGCATCACTATATACTCATAGAATGTCTAATTCTATGAAAGACGCCAACTCTCTCCGCAGCCATTTTTGTTGTTGACAATTTTGTTTGTCAGAATTTGACTTTGAGTTGCTTGACCAAGATTTGATAGAAATTTCACCTATTCTACAAAAAAATATTTTCATTTTCGGCCTTTATTTATACAGTGAAACATTACAAAAAGATAATAATGCTTTGGGAAAAAATAGGTACATTCTTTTGAATAAAAAATTAAGGATAATCTAAAAGGAGGACTTTTTCAATAGTTTTAAAACGTCTGTGGTCAAGTTATCTCAGTGACAATCTTTCAATGTCAAATGTCAATAAAGTTTGTAGTTTTGTTCCGTTCGGTTTTGGACTGACTTGTTTCGACTAGTAGTCTTGTTAATTGATAGTTTTTTTAGCAATAAAGTACAACTTAAAGCATTCAGCATGAAGTACGTAAATAAAGTCTATTGACGTAAAATGATAATAATTTTACAATTTAAAAGCCCTTACCTTATTATTGTACCGTACTCAGGTATTTTGTTGTTATTTACAGGCTCACAGTGGACGGTCTTCTTGTTTATTTTCCTTACGATTACATTTATCCAGAACAGTATGCGTATATGTTGGAGCTGAAACGAGCTCTAGACGCCAAAGTAAGTTATCTTTTACAAAGATAGTGTATTTTTTAACACAGCATAATATTATGCATACTTCGCGCCATCCCGGTTTTTGTCTATAATTCGGGAATGTATTCATTCTTCAGCATTACCATTACTTCCCAAAAACCTGATCAGTACTCTAATGAAACCTGGACTAGGTATATAAATAATAGTGTACAATTTGCCTTCCATTTTTCCATTTATATTTTAGGTTAGGTATCATAACATGATACACCAACAAACAATAAAATTATTGTAATAAGCTACCAATTTCTTTTCTCAGGGCCATGGATTGTTGGAGATGCCTTCAGGAACAGGCAAAACCATATCACTTCTCTCCTTGATTGTTGCATACATGATACAGAATCCACATCATGTCAGGTATTTTTTTTTTTACATAACATCACTCTTGTAATCACCGAAGGGTTTGGCAGAGGTGTACCCATTTGTACATCCACATTTTGCTAGTTATGTTTAAGTCCCTTGTAATAGGGGCGGCTTATTGCCATTGAGATATTCATGATGGAAAAAGCCAATAACACTGCCCCACCTGGGAATCGAACCCCAGACCTCATGTTCAGCAGTCACTTTTGTGACCACTAAACCAACGAGGCAGCTATAATTAATAAACATTAAATGCAATATGTTTTGAGAAATATTAATTTAAACAATTTTAAGTGTGATTTTAAAGTACAGAGGAAATAAACTAATGCCAGTATATCTAGACTGTAATCATAATATTTTTATAAGTCTAACAGATTTGTATCTTTAACTTAATTCCAGAAAACTCATCTACTGTTCTCGTACAGTGCCAGAGATAGAGAAAGTACTAGAAGAGTTAAAGAACCTGATCAAGTATTATGAGAAGTGTCAAGGGGAGAAGCCGAGCATCACTGGAGTAGTGCTCACCTCCAGGAAGAACCTCTGCATACATCCTGATGTATGAACTTTAGTTTCTATATATTTCAAATGGTCCTGAGCAGCAGTCTTTCCTACTATGCTTGTTTATTTAAGTGGAAATTATGTTCTTGTCTGATTCATTTCATTGAGGGATCCAAGACAGTTGAATTTTTTCTCTGTGACGCTTCATTTTAAGTTAAGCTTCATTGCCTTGGTGCTTTTCTGTTGGTCTCTATTGTTCTGGTTTTCAAGAGTTTCAGGAGTGGTTTAAATAATAAATAAATATCTTGGGACAACTCACACACGGCTATCTGATCCCAAGCTAAGCAGAGCTTGTGTTATGGTAACCAGACAACTGATATACATACTTATATAATATATAAATACATACATATTATAGATAAATCACACCCAGACACAGAACTAACAATCATGCTCATCACACAAAGTTTGTCCTGGGTGGGAATCGAACCCATGACCTCCGGCTTAGCAGTCAGGGCCACTAACCACTAGACCAACAGGCCCGTCCAATGGTTTGGGATAAGAGTGATGGGATTGGCCTATAAAAAAATGTTTGTTTGATTTATTTCAATCTTGCACAATAAAAGGTCCAAGGCAGACAGACTTCTGAACTTGTTTGAGGTGTTGGTGTGAACCACCTGTGTTTGTACACTTATCAAATCTCTCTCTTGTGTGTTTGGCAGTCTCCACTGAGATTGATCACGGTGACCAAAATTCATTTTTAATAATACATTATTCCGACAGTAGCAACTTAGCTTTGACTTTCTGCTTTTCCTAGGTATCCAGAGAGAGGGAAGGCAAGCTGGTGGATGGTAAATGCCACGCACTGACAGCCAGCTACATCAGGGACAAACATGAGTCTGACAACTCTGTGCCTATTTGTAAGTGGAACTGACTCTATCATTGTTGTCTAGAGACTTTTCATATTTTTCATTAAATTTTGACTAAGTACAAGTACTTCTAATGTCAAGACATTAAGACTTATAATCCAGTGATATTTTATTTTGTTGTTATTATGTCTGGCATGACACAATCTCCTAAAATGTCATAATAATAAAACAACAAACTTGCAAAAATTTAATTACCTGGTTGAGATAACTTTGCACATTGCTGGAATTTGAGTCCCCATCTGATTATGCTCACATCTCTGTCCGTCTAGTCGCGTTAGTACTGTCAATGTGACGTCATCACCACCAGGTGTACTTCCTACCTCCAATTTTGTGTTAAACCTTTTCAGGCCAGTTCTACGAGGGTTTCAACAGGGAAGGCAAAGAATCCATGTTACCATATGGAGTGTACACTATAGATGATATGAAACAATATGGTGCTGACAGAAATTGGTGTCCATACTTTCTTTCTAGATTTGCTGTAAGTTGAATATTATATAATAATAATATGAATATGAAAAATAGTCTCTTCTATTTCTTGTTGTAAGGTTTATTTTTGTGTTGGTAATAAGTCTTTAAAAGTTAATAATACCTGCCAATTACTGTTCCATTGCTGGACAAGGCCTCTTCTCATACAGAGAAGGCATGAGTGTGCAATTTCAGACTTATATTTATTATAAGTTTAGGTTTCCTCACCTCACAATGTTTTTTTTTCATAAATATCTGTGATGTTCAATGATAAACTTAGAAAGTACATAATTATGAATTGAAAAATTTACACTGGTTCTTGCCCATGCCTAGTTGCGAAGTCACAGCCTCATTTAAGCATTTAGCCTTTAATAATTATTTCACTTTTAATGTCATTTGATCACATAAAATATGATTTCACAGGGTATATGTACTTTTTCATCAGATTATCCACGCTGAAATCGTAGTCTATTCATACCATTACCTCCTCGACCCGAAGATTGCCGAAGTGGTCTCGAAAGAGATGAACAAAGAAGCAGTCGTTGTGTTCGACGAAGCTCACAACATTGACAATGTATGCATAGACTCGCTCAGCGTCAAGGTGACGAGACGGACTATAGATAGGAGTACTATAGCGTTACAGCAGCTTGAGAAGACTGTGGCTCAGTAAGTTTATTTGATTTCTTAATTTGTGGGTAATTTAATATACCCTTTATCATCTTAATATATAATAGGTCTCTCAGTCACTCACTTATCACGATATATCGAAAACTCCTTGACATATAAAGATGAAATTTGGCAGGAAGGTAGTTTGTAGTTAGTAGACATCCACTAAGAAAGGATTTTCAAAATTTCACTCCCTAAGGCGATTAAACGAGGTAAAATATTTACCCATTAGATAGGTTCATGAATTTTCAGTATCCATGCTGCTTAGACTGAAAGAAAATCGTTTTCAGGATCCGCGAGGCAGACGCGGCGCGCCTCACAGTGGAGTACGAGCAGATGGTGGAAGGGCTGCGTCAAGCTGCCGTGCAGAGAGAAACTGATGCAGTATTAGGCAATCCTATCTTACCCGATGACGTACTTAATGGTAAGATGTCTATTTTTAAGTACATAATATTTCCAATGCATATACTACCCATACATTGTCCGTGATAATATCAATATTCGACTTTATTTTGTCAAGTTCAAGGTTCAAATTTCTATACATACATACTTAATTATAAGTAACAGCTAAATATAAAAAAATATGAAAGCTAAAGGTCATTTACTCACTGACTAAACACGATATCTCTAAAAGTGCTTGACTTATGAAGCTTAAATTTTGCAGGTAGGTAGTTTATAGATAGGATCAAAGAATGGATTTGACTTGGACTTTTATGCAGACGAAGTCGCAGGCAAGAGTTAGTAATAAATCATTATTATTTTCGCAGAGGTGGTCCCAGGGAACATTCGGAATGCTGAACATTTTTTGAGCTTTCTGAAGAGGTTCATAGAATACATAAAGACCAGGCTAAGGATTCAACATGTTGTACAAGAATCTCCTGCAGGTATTCATTTTATATCACTTGTTTTACTAGATTGACTGCCTCATTGGTCTAGTGGTCGCAAAGCGCGACTGCTAAGCATGAGGTCTTGGGTCCGATTTTCAGGTCGGGCAAAATTTTATTGGGTATTACCATCAGCAATTCCTCGGTATCAGCCTCGGAGTCTGGATTTGGGGTCTGTTGATGGCAATAGGCTCGCCTTCTATTACATGGGACTTAAACTAAATGGCGAAATGTGGGTGTACTAATGGGTACACTTCTGCCTCCCCTTGGGGGATTACAGGCGCAATGTTATGTATGTGTTTTACTAGATCATCATCCTAGCCTTATCCATCACGACATATTATATCATCAATTGTATTATATAAAAACAAATATTTTGCAGGTTTCCTCAAAGACGTGCAAGCCCGCGTTTGCATAGAACGTAAGCCCCTACGTTTCTGCGCGACCCGCTTGTCTTCTCTCATGAAGACGTTAGAGATACCGGACCCTTCCAACTTCGCGTCGCTAACCCTCATCACGCACTTGGCCACGCTAGTATCCACTTACACTAAAGGGTTCACTATCATAATAGAGCCTTTTGATGACAAGACTCCGACTGTTTCGAATCCTATTCTACATTTTTCGTAAGTATTATTTCGTCTTTGATTACTGCTCTACTTCCGTGCGTAACAAAACTAAATCTATACTTCCGTACTAATACTATAAAGCTATACCGCCCTATTATAAAACAAAGTCTTTTCTCAAACCAGTTTTAAACCTTCGAGCCAGTTTTTGAATTTAGAAATTTATTTCGATACAGATTAAGCTTGGAATACAAAAAATGGCTCAATGGTTTAAACCTGGTTTTAGCAAAAACTTTGTTTTATAATAAGGCCTCAAGAGTTTGTTCGTTTATCATTCAATTTCAATACAGGACATTATTTAGAGCGAATCTATCTATCTATATAAATAAAAAGCGCAAATCTCGCAAACGGCTGGACCGATTTCGCTGATTTATTTTTGTTACGTTTATATATAAGTATTTTATTAGAGAATTTACCAGGAACGTCGGAAATTTCGTCCGTGCGAAGCCGGGGCGGTTCGCTAGTAAATTAATAAAATTTGATTTTCCAGGTGTATGGACTCCTCAATAGCCATGCGGCCGGTATTCGCTAGATTTCAATCCGTCATCATCACTTCAGGTCAGTACAAACCTTTTAGCTGTTTTAAATAACGAACGCACATGAACTGACTCTTATTTTCATAGACATAAAGTTCAAATTCCATTATTACAATAAGAAGGTAATAATAATTGTCATTGTATTTCAGGAACGTTATCGCCCTTAGACATGTACCCAAAGATCTTAGACTTCAATCCAGTTATAATGAGTTCGTTCACAATGACGCTAGCCAGGCCGTGTATATTACCTATGGTGAGTGAATTACATTTTCTCATCCTAACTTCCTAATCCTAACTAATTCCTAACTAATATTATAAATTCGAAAATAAGTTTGTTTGTTACCTTTCCACGCTTAAACCACTGAACCTATCATCCTGAAATTTTGCATATACATTGTCAGATGTACAGTAAAGGACATAGGGTACCTTTCATTTCGAAAAAAAGTACTGTGTCCGAGAAAAATCTCAATAACGTTCTTTTGATGGTAGATGGCGCCACATGTCTTTCGAAGCATGATGGAATTTTAAATATTATTCGCGAGTGAAGGCGCGGGATGTATTAAAATAAATATAATAATATATTTTCTTGTATATTTTATGATAATTTTAAAAATAAGTTGCTGACTAACTGTTGACATTGGTCCTGATAGCTTTATGTTAAAAATATCTTTTGGCCGCGACTTCGCTCGCTTTTCCCCTCCTTAAGGAATAGTACTTTTCCTGAATTAAAGATACTCTATATTATTTTTTCTCCCACTGATAGCCTGACAACCAGGCAGCCAGACAACCTGTTGTTCATTGTTTATCTTTCACTCATTTTTTTGACTAGTGTGCTTATTTTCTGATGCTGTCACTGATTCTGGTCACAATACATATAATCAGTTAATTTATTTTCTCTTAATTATCATAATACTTTTAATCTATGGCTAAAAGTCTATTATTTTGAACTCAAACAACTTTATTGTTTTCAGATAGTATCAAAAGGCAGCGATCAAGTGGCGATATCGTCTAAATACGAAACAAGAGAAGACGTAGCTGTTATTAGAAATTATGGACAATTACTTGTAGAGGTGAGGAAATATTATTACAGTAAAGTCCCCCTAACGAGAAGCTATAGATTTTGTAAACACTCATTCAGGGGATCGCAACCCTTCGGTCAAATACTGCGTCAGCGTGAACTTATTTCAAAATGACGGCCCAAATGTTTACGTTCCATGCACCAGACGCGTTTTAGTACTACAAAACATTAGACGACAGTACATTATATCACTATAATATAACCCAACCAAGTGAAATTCCTCATTAGTTTCGTATTACACTTACGTTACTTTGAGTTGATAGAATTTGAGATTATTTGTTGTCGATAGAGTTATCGCTACTTAACTTGACACAATTTCTATATTTACATAATTTATAGCTTCTCGTTATGGCGGCTTGCTTAAATTAATTATATCATAAGACAAAGCATGGAACTCGGCAATAATGTAGCTTCCAATCTGTATTTTTATTTTTTATTAAATTACTCCAGAACTTCCAGAAATAACCTAGTTCAAAAAAACTTGACCTCTAAGTTTGTTTGTAATAGGTAATCTGTGGAAGTTTTTTTGTTTTACTATCCTACTCCTAGGCAAAGGCCTCACATATAAAGGCCTTTTGTAAATAATACTTATATTTTGTCATAGATATCGGCGTCAGTACCGGACGGCGTGGTATGTTTCTTCACGTCGTACTTATATTTGGAGAGCGTCGTTGGCGCCTGGTACGACCAGGGTGTGGTGGCGAGCTTACAAAGACACAAGTTGCTGTTTATTGAGACACAGGACTCGGCTGAAACTAGTTTCGCGCTCATCAATTATATAAAGGTAAATAATATAGCTTTAAACACATTATACTATTATTAGTTAGAGAAAAAAAACATGTCAAATATGAAACAAAAACATAACAAAAAATCGCTTCACAGAAGAGATGTGGGATGTTGAATGATCCCGAAAAATATAAATAAATCCTTTCTTAGCGGACGTCTACTAACTATAAACTATCTGCCTGCCAAATTTTATCTTTATATGTCAATCAGTTTTCGATATTTCGCGATGAGTGAGTGTACCTTTCGCCTTTATAATATATTTAGATTCCAGTCTTTAATCTATCTCTGCGCCAATTTTCATCCAAAACTGTTTAGTCGTTATGGCGCCATTGAGTAATTCAAACATTCATCCATCCTTTCGCATTGATAATAGTAGTAAGATGTTCACGTGTGTGTCCCGCTCGCAGGCGTGTGAGAGCGGGCGCGGCGCGGTGCTGCTGTCGGTGGCGCGCGGCAAGGTGTCGGAGGGCGTGGACTTCGACCACCACCTCGGCCGCGCCGTGCTCATGTTCGGCATCCCCTACGTCTTCACGCAGAGCCGCATCCTCAAGGCACGCCTCGACTACCTCAGGGACCAGTTCCAGGTACACTATAATGGGAAGATCGCTTAACTGTCGGCTTTAACCATTTGAACGCCATTGTCACATATATGTGACAAACGAAATCTTACCCTGAACCCCAACGTCACAAATATATGACAAAATATACGTCACACCATACTATGAAATAAACAATGTAATCAAGTTTTGGAATCCTTATTCTTTATCATTGTCACTTGACAAATAAAGTGGCCTGGCGTCAGGGATACGGCGATACGTTTATACTCTGGCGTTCAAAAGGTTAAGTGTCTTTTACAAAGACTTTAGCAACAGTATCTTTCAATCATGTTTGTTATAGATACGTGAAAATGACTTCCTAACGTTTGATGCGATGCGTCACGCTGCGCAGTGTGTCGGCAGAGCGTTGAGGTAAATTTTATTAATTATTTTGTTAGTCCTGTATAGTAGAGTCCGTATGGCGGACTTTCTTTTTATCAACCAACACTAAAATGGCAAAAAAATTAGTGGTACACAACGTAACTTAGCAAAACAAATTACGCGACAACAAATGTTATGCAAAAATTTCAGGTTGTTCATATAGAGTACGATGACCCTTTCAGGTTTATGTCAAACAAAAACTAACCTTTATAAGTATCATAAAAGCCAATCATTGTAAAAAATAAAAACACTACAGCATATTGCCAAAAAATAAATATACCTTCAAACGGAACAATTTATCACATACTCTTAATGTTACAAAAACATTCTTGATACTTGCAGAGGTAAGACAGACTATGGCATAATGATATTCGCGGACAAGCGGTTCAGTCGCGCGGACAAGCGCACAAAGCTGCCGCGCTGGATACAGGAGCATCTCAAGGACTCGCTCTGCAACCTAAGCACTGAGGAGGCTGTACAGGTGCGTTGAACTAGAAGGTTTTTCATTGAGAAGAAACTTGAGGCTTTGTTGAGGAAACTGGAGGCTTTGTTGAAGAAATTATAGGCTTAAATGAGAATAAGAAACTAGACGCTTTATTGAGATGAAACTAAAAGCTTATTTTCAATTATTAGGTTGACTATCTAAAAGTTATACCTGAATCCAATATCTTGCCTGATTATGTTGTAAATATTATTTCATGTCATGTAATCTTAAATGTTCTCTCAGCCCAAAAATTATTTCTTCGATTAGCCCCGGGTCAAACTAAAAAAATCACGAGCCCTTAATGACCATACATTATGGTAATTAAGGGCTCGTGATTTTTTTCGATATTTGTCGATAATAAATCGGGCCCCATAGAAGCAGATTTTTATTTTTATGTTCTCAAAATCCCCAGATCTGCAAACGCTGGCTCCGTCAGATGGCACAACCATTTACAAGAGAGGATCAATTAGGAGTGTCACTGCTGACCTTACAACAATTACAGTCTGAAGAACAACAGGAGAAAATCGAGAAGCAAGTCATACAGAAATGATGGGTGAGATTATGGAAGAGTTGCCGTGTGCGCTGTTATAGCAAGATTCCTATCAATAATGAAGCAAGAATTAAGACAACAGGCTGCTCATAAGTAAACATTTGCTGCTGTAAGTCAGTGAAATACCATAATGGGAACCAGAAAGGACTGCCACAAGCTTGTCTTTTGTTGTTTGAGCCAATGGGTTACGTTAATCCTTTATGGCATTAAGACTATACATGATAACATTTGGCATCAGTATGGTTGAAAACATTTTGGGTATTCAAGGTCTACTATAAGTGACTTGGAACATTCAACAGAAAAATATATAGACATTCAATTCTTTATGACGTAAGCAGGTCTTACCATTCAGGCTTTGTTCTCTAGCATTCAGAAGCTCCAAAGTGCGTAAATACTAAATCATTTTGATTTGTAAATAATTGTTTTGTGCTTTTGATAATAAAATTTTTTTTTTTGGAATATTTTTATTTTATTATTCCATCATCATGTCCCTTTCGAGCCGAAATGCGCCGATTAATTAAATCTGTTGGGTAGCGCAAGCGCACTAGCCATGCAAAACTGCAAGACACAAAATCTCGCAAATAAAACAAACAATGAATTTGCTTTGTTACTATAATTACAAATAATGTCAAAATAGAAGTAGGAAGTCAACGTGATCTACGAATTGGAGTCAAAGTTCCACCTCCTTACGCTCAAGTAAGGCAGTCGAGGATGGCCCGTCTATCGAACTTGAAGTTAGCCCAAGACGGAGCCACAAAGTTGAAGAATACATTCTCATCTTGAGATGCTTTTTTAGGGCTGGCTTCCTTCTGAACAGGTGAAAAACTGTTACTAGGATTTGGATGAGTGTTCTGCGGAGTAAACAACTGTCGCTTAGCGACCTTCCTCTCCTTTCTGGAACCGTTTTGATTCGGAGTATTTTTGGCACCACTACCGTGGCTATTGCCATGGCTGTTGCTATGGCTATTGCTATTACTATGGCTGTTGCCGTGGCCATTGCCATTTCCTTGGCCATTACCATGGGTATTGATGATATGACCATTTCCGTGGCCGTTCCCGCTGACATTTCCGTGGCCACTCCCGTTGCCATTTCCGTTGCCATTTCCGTGGCCATTCCCGTTGCCGTTACCGTGGCCATTCCCGTAGCTGTTTATATTACCGTTACCGTAACCATTCCCATGGTTCTTATACGGTTTTGGAACAGAATTAGAATTTAGTTGTTGAAATTCCTGTATTTCATTCTGTAGGCCCTGAGAAATTGATTTGGGTTTCGGCTTAGTCGTAGACGTAGATTCTATGTCTCCCATAGATTTGTGACGCGTCCTTCTAGTATTAGTGAACACTTTAGAGTTCCTTTCTGCAACCCAGCGCCGCATACGTTTCACGAACGGTAGCACCATGAAAAACGCGTTAGGGCTTACTCCCATCTTAAGTTTAGGCGTCATATCTTTCTTATTGGCCGGTAGATCAGCCAATGGGAACCACTCACAGGCTTTAATCTCATTTCTTGTTCTCGGCTGAAATTTGGTGTCTCTAGGAATATAACCAATGATGTAAAGGCGGACAATTTGTTCATGTATTATAGCTTCTATGTAGTCGTTTTTATTTATAAGCTTACTGATGTCGAAGCCAGTTTCTTCAAGGACCTGGAAACAAGATAACACGGCTGTCATAAATAGGTAAGTACAGCTAACCAATTAGGGTAGAAACAGAGTAAATCACCACCTAAGCTATAAACCTCATAGTTATGCAAGGATACTCAGCCCTCTGGCCCCTTGCTGTCCTTTTCCAGGGAAGCCTTAAGCAGAGGTCCGTAACTTACAGGAAGTGCCCTTAGTGTGTAGGCGCTAAGTTCATAAGCTTTAAGCCCTGGCTGGAGGCCCTAATTTTTAAGGCACTACAGGAAACTTGCAGTTTTTTTATATTAATTTAGGACCAGGATAATAATTTAAAGACACGGGATTGCCAAAAACAATATTTTTATTTTTTTCTTTAGCGTTGTTCTCTCACGCACCGCACACACTTGATCCGTCGCGATTCGTCTCTTCTCTCGCATTCTTCCTCTTCACCTCTTATTCGCTCACCTTATATTCCATTCTCACATTATGTAAGCAATACCAATAAGTTCTCTCACCTCTCTGGCAGCACACTTATATGGCTCTTCATCCTCATTGACCTTCCCCTTAGGAAAGCCCCAGGAGGCCTTAGTCCAGTACGACTGGACCAACAGCACATGCGTTAGGTCTGTGTCCAGCAAGATGGCGCCGTACGTCGGCACAGTCTGTTTGTACTCGCGCCAGTTGTCCAACACCGCGTCCAAACTGCTCACATGCTCGCGGAGTTGCGGGACGTGCTGGAATAATGGTGGAGTTCAATTGAATTGAATTGAAATACTTACAACTGCCTTCAAAATTTAATGTGATGTTGGAAAAGAAAATTTAACGTCTACACACTTTCACTAGTACCTACTAGCGATCGTAACTACTAGCTAGCAGTGCCTAATAATGCATTCACAGTCTTGGTACAACCTTTAGTTGTACAGACTGAAAAGCTTTCCAATACATCAACATTTGCTTGCAGTGGTATGTTGCACAGACAAAATTTTATAGAAATCTATGTAATTCAGTAATGTGTAGAAGGTACCCAAGTACTGTTATGCAACACTGCATAACACATCATAATTGTAGCTGCTCAGTTATGTATCAAATTCCAATAAACAGGAGGCAACCAGGAAAAGCTCAGGTTCCAGGATGATACTGAAAAATTCCTGATTGTAAATCTACAACTCCCAAACTAAGAATAAAACCTATGTTTACATGATTCAGTCACAAAATATTGGCAATTTTCATAAAACAATGTCCTGAATTTTTACTTACGTGCTGGAAGAACAGTTACTTACTTGAAATATATGTGCCGCAAACTCCCTAATACCACAGGGGTTTAGCCTGGTGGTCTCATCAGTACAATAATAATCTAAGTAGAACCAGTGTGCCAACTCTATTTGGAAGCATATCCGCACCAGATTCCCTCGGTCTTCTGGCGGCAAATTAATTATGAAGCGGCTGAAATGAACATGTGATGTGTGGGTCAATAAGTTTAAGTTATGTTTCTTGAAAACAACACTTTGAAGTCTGACTAAGCACAAAGTAGGATGAGCTATACAGGAAATTTTAAATAAGTCATGTTTCTTGAAAACAACACTTTGAAGTATGACTATGCACAAAGTAGGCCGAGCTATACAGGAAATTTTAAATATGAGTTATTTCATTATTTGTTCATTGCGACGGGGATGCAGCAGACCATGAAAGAAATGAAGGGATAACTTGGTTAGATTCCTTGAGAATTGGAAAAATTTAGCGCAAAATAGCGATAGATGGAAGGAATGGAAGCCTTTGCCCAGCTGTGGGACAGTACAGGCTTGATAATAATATATTTATTTATTTGCTTATGAGGTCGTGTAGAAGGGCAAGAAGCCTACTTTTAGTATTAGTAATGATCTAAGTAGATAGTCTTTACAAATTATCTTTGTTAAATTTTTGGGCTTATAGTATGCAACTATGCATGTTGACCTCAATAATTCTAGGGGTTAGTAAAGTTTGTTTTGTGTAAAGTTTTTCATTAAACTTTTAGTATGAATTATAAGAGTTAATTTCGAACTTTTAGAGGAAGAGAATAATCAATGTTAATTAGTTAAATGGAGAATGTTTTTTGGTTTCAGTTAGTTGCAACTGTTGCACTAGACTTACAAACTTTTATTTTTAAGTAGTTTCATTATTTTAATGAAAAATAAAAAAGGAAACTACGTTGCTACTAATATGATCATGAAAACATAATATTTACAAAATTTTATGGTGTGTTTACCACACAACAAATACCAAGCACATTATTTTGATCGTAAAAATAAAAACAACCTACCTGCACAGGTCATCTAAAATATCAATAGGTATAGAATGTTGACTTTTATTTCCGTTACCAGCAGTTGATCCCATCTTAATTGTTTGTCTTTAGCGATATTTTACCGTATTTTAGTACAAAACAATGGAAAATTTTCTATTTTGCTGCTTTTCTTTTGTAATGTTAAATCAATCCACAGATAATTAAATCCAAAATTAAAAAACAAAAACAACTTGCGTTGCGTTCCGGATCTCCAAAGCTAAATTTTTAATATCTGGAGCATTATTCTTGGGAAAAATCAATAAATATGTGGCCTGTGGCGTGTGTGTATCTGAACAAGATAAATGTCAAATTATTAAAATGTCATGTTGATTTCGAAATTATCAATACAACACAGCACAGCTGGGAACGTGTAAGTTAACCGTACACATACAATTGATTTCTTCATCAATTCTATGCAAACTCTAAAATGGATATCACGCCTTTATTCCGAGCATACATAAAGACTGTGAAAACACGGAACAAAGCTTTTGGTATACAAAGCCCTACCAGCGATGATAAACAGCGCATACTTCGAACCAAGCCGAAAACTGCTTTTATGATAACTGCTAAGGATATAACTTCACAAATTACTAGATTACGAGACTTTCTGCTGGAGCACCGCGAGAAGTACTTGAGCTTCTACGATAATGTAGTCGAGGATCAGATGACCGACGCTGAGAGAGATCAAATAGACACAGGAGCGCAGAGGATAATCAATACCTGCTCTCACTTACTAAAAGAGTTCAGGAATGACAATCGAAAGGTAACAGCAGCTCCACAGATGAAAGAATACATGGAAGCAGTTGCTGACCTCATAGACATGTACTTGAAAGCTGTGTGTAAAATACACAGCGAGCTTAAAGCTTTAAGAGTAAGACGGACTCTAGTGATGAGGAAATTGTCGCGTTTGGAGCTTCCACAGACCAAATCAATAATTTCAAACCCATTTATTGTGGACAAAGTAGCAGAGAAGGAGACTGAAAAAGTTTTAGATAAAGATATAGAGGAATTGGAGGAACCAGATACGGTAAAGAAGATGGATTTGTGTGAGAATGAAGTTGCTGTGCTCGCTGATGAGGAGCTTAGTGCTGAGGAGCTGCAGATGTTTGAGTCAGAGAATGTGCAGCTACTGAATGAATTGAATAGCATGACTGAGGAAGTGAAAGCGATTGAAAGCAAAGTGCTTCACATTGCAGAACTACAGGAAATATTTACTGAAAAGGTGATTTGAAATTAGTTTGACATTTTGACATTTTCAGATAAAATATAAACTTTTAATGTGAAATAATATCCCAATGACTTGTAAGTTTGCTAACTCCACCTCGCACTTTCACCCATTCTGTTAGTTCTTTGGTGACTGCTCTACTCTTATTGAGCATAGTGAGATGTTATTAGGCGCATTATTCCTCAATAGTCTGACTATAGTATGGATAAAAAAAAAACAATACCCATAAAGCAAAACATTTTTTCCATGGGGGTAGGCTATGCACTATGGTCCTTTTATTCTCTTTGCTATATCTATGTTTCATATTCATTCTTAAAATTTATAATTCCAGGTGTTACAACAAGAGCAAGATATAGACAGGATATCAAACACAGTTGTTGGCTCCACCGAGAATGTAAAGGATGCCAATGATCAAATAAAGCAGGCGATACAACGGAATGCAGGGCTTAGGGTTTATGTACTATTCTTCTTGTTAGTCATGTCATTCAGCTTACTGTTCTTAGATTGGTATAATGATTAAATGGAATGTGTATTAAAATAATAAACTTGTTTTTCTTTACCCTGCTGTGAATATGGATGCCTTTTCAGTTAAATTGTATCATTGTAAGTAAATGAATAACATACAAATGAATATAAATCATGAATAAAATATTGATTTGTCTGTTCGCTATGTAATCATGTGTATTCAACATCATTTTAAAGATTTTCTTCGGGTGTTAGGTAGTTCATAAGACTCGGCTACATATTAATCTACCTAATTAACCCCATAGAGGAATACTGACCACCGGCAGGGCGGAGGTGGTCCGAGTTGTTCTATAATATGTTTACCCCCAATTGAGCTAAGTATTGTTACAGGCAGTATAGATAAAACACATTTGCCTGCAAAAAAAAACAAAATGCCAATATTTCGTTCAGAAATATTGTAATAAGGAAAAAAGGAAACCAAAATTTGTATGTTAAATAGTTATGTTTTTTATAATATGCCCAAATTATCATAATTCTTATTTACATGAGAATATTGTTTAAAGATTGTGTTAAATCAGTGAAATGGGGAACACCAAAGCATAAGAGGAAACACTTGACAGCACATTTCTGAACAAAAAGCAAACGTCAAAATATAATGGCAATAAATTAATTTTGTTTGTTTTTAAAATTGTGTTTTATCAATAAAATACACAGTTCTTAATTATAATTCTTAACGTGATTTAAAGTACCGAGTTCTTTCTGCATCTTTATATTGTCTGCCGCTCCATGTCACTCAAATTTTTCCGTAAAATTCGGGTTTTCTGCTCATCAACTGTTTTGCCAAAACAAAATTGGTCACAAACTTCCGGTCGCAGTTATTGTGTTACTGAATCAGAAAAAATGGACGCGGTTAAAACAATGAAGGACTTGGGATACGCTTTCAACACAGGTAAACAATATTTCCTTATCAACCGTCAGATTTTGCAGTTCAAGAGGTTAAAGAATTGAGAAACTACAATCATTTTTTTTAACCAGGAAAGTAAAAGAATACTCATTTCATATTCACTGATGCTTTAAAACAGAATTACAAATCAATTAAAGTACGAAATAAGCAATAAGGAAGCCTTTGTTTTAGTAACAACATAATTATTTATAAGTATTTTAATATTATTTCGCAGAAGGACAACTGCGTAAAGTAGGTGCTGATGGCGAACCGACCGAAGAACCATTTCAATTCAATGTTAGTAACCAACATCAAGAATGTCAGGCGCATTACGAGGAGCTTGGTAATGCGGTCACAGAATACGTGTATCATTTGATGGAAGCTGATCAGAAACTTACAAGGTTGCCGGTGCCCAAAGACTCCAATAAAGGAACATTTATCTTTGTATCTAAGGATTATGACCTGAAGGATGTCTTGGTGATTCTAATTCACGGATCTGGTGCAGTTCGGGCGGGACAGTGGGCTAGATCGTAAGCATAATTTGCAAACAAAAATAGGCTGCTTCCAAAAAAACCTAATTTAATGTAACATTTATATTCCAGGCTCATAATCAATGATAACTTAGACATGGGCACACAAATACCCTACATTAAAAAAGCCATTGAAAAAGGATACGGAGTAATGGTACTAAATCCCAATGATAACTGCCTACCCAATGGCCAGAAGATACCAAACAGTAGTTCAGGAGAAGAACATATCACTTATGTATGGAATACTTACGTAACAAATACGAAAGCAACTTCTATAGCAATTGTTGCTCATAGTTATGGTGGAGTTCTGACCGTTACATTAGCAGATCAGTTGAAGGATGAATTTGAGAAGAGGGTGAAAGCAATAGCCTTCACTGACTCCGTGCATGTGTATTCAAATATACAAATTACTAAGTATATGAAAGATGTAAGTTGAATTTTATGATTTTGTTAAGTGATGGAGCTAGCTACTGTAACTAATTAATGAGGGTTATTGTACTAGGATGTTCAATCTATGCGATAAAAATACTCCTAATTATACATATTCTAATACTATATGGTCTATGGCGGGTTTTAGAGTCAAGCTGACTGTCGGCGCTGACGGCTCAATTTGTATGACTGCGCGTACGCCGCGCATGGCTCAACGCCGACCACCGCTTTGCCGTCAGTGCTGACACTTACGCGTCAGTGTGACTCTAAAACCTATATGTAAATATATCCTAGTATATCTTGTCAGCCCTTGTAGACAGTCGAATCTTTATTATACAGGAATATTTATAAAGTTAGGTTGAATATGGCTGAGCCAGCCAGAATCTCTACACTACATACCTCAGCTGGCATAACATTGGATTTATAAAAGCTTTTTTCATTACCATTTAATGGTTTTGCAGGCAGCTAGAAACTGGATATCAAGTCAATCCCCACTGGATACACCAATGAACACACCAGAATTCGACATTCCAAGGGTTTCAGCAGGTGAGATAACCTTCTTTACTCCTTCATACTAAAATATATTATATTCAATCTTATCATATTTGTGTTAATTTTGCAGGTCATCAAAAACACGAAATGACGTCATATTCATGTATGGAATCTGTATTCAAGTGGATTGATGACAAAGTGTCCAAATAGATCTTGAATTACATAAGTATACTATTGTTGTTATTTAATATAGGTGGCCATTCAAACATGTATCGGTAAAATAAGAATATACTATATTTTATGATATTTTTTTTATTTCTATATACAAAATTTTGCCTATAAATTAGGTCGAACAGAAGAGCTTAAAATTATTTTACTTCTTTCCCTTGCAACAGTTCTTCATCCAATATTTGATATCCTGCTTATTAGCTCTTACACCTAACACGGCAGATTTAGAGTTAACATCCCTCATAGCAAATGGTGAGAATCCTGCTGTATAATCAGGGTCCATAGCATTTGTTTTGCCTCTCGCCATTTTTGTGGCGAACCTCTTGTGAATATGCTGGTCTTCCGAAAGGATTGGGTATTGGAAGTGTTGTCCTCCTTTAGGTGTGGGTAGACTGAACTTTTTACCTCGAGCTGTCAAAGGTTTACGTCCATTTATGTGAATGTGCTGGACTCCATCATCATCAATGCTCACTCCAACTTTTTTCAGAGTTGAGTGACCACATTTTGGGCAAAACACTTTGGTCATCACACTTGTAGTTTTGAAGCATGTTGTGCAACGAAAGATGAATGTACGTAGTTGTCGGATGATCCTTCCATCTATTGAGGTTACATTGAGGCCTATTTGTTTAAGGACATTCTGCATTGCAAAGTCTGAAGTTATGCAAGCTACTTCAACAGATTTTTCTTCAAATTCTCCCATTTCCATTTCTTTCCGCTTCTCTGCAAGATTGCCAGGTGTGATCCATTCACCACCATCACTGTCTGAGTCCTCATCATCTTCCGATTCCTCTTCATCCTCAGAGACTTTGACCATGATATCATCAATATTTTCTTCTTGTATGTCCATGTTTTTTATTTGTTCAGAAATTTCTTCTGCATCTTCTTCAGTGTTTACATTGCCATTATTTGCTGTATTTATAGTTATGTCTTCTGTTGTAGGTACTGTTTTATCTACGATTTTAATTTTAGCTTCACCTGTCTCATCATCTTTGATTTCTGTTGGTTCACCAGTTTCTTGGTTGACATTTTCGGATCGCCCTTCCGAATTCTCATTTGCGTTTGAGTTGTAGTTGGATAATCCAGTTACCTTTACAATCTTCTGTGCAGTTGGATCAGTTTTCAAATGTTCGGTGCCAAGTTTCTCTTTTTCTAATTGGTATGCTAACGCCATGACTTTTATGTCAGTGGCAGAGAGACTACGGTAGTCGCCGGTCTTTTTGGAGAACTCTGTGATGAATTTAATGTTCTCAGTGAAGACATCTTTCACGATAAGGTCGTAAGGGAGCACTACAAGCTTTCTGCGTTGTCTATCATTTGTGATTTCATCAATAACCTCTTGCACTGTGTATACGTTATCGGCAATGTCTTGTAAACCAGCTGCCTTTATGAATGCCGTTGTATCGACCACTAAATGCTTAATATTTTTCGGCATTTTACTAAATTACATTAGGAATTCAATTTAACAGTTTTTAATCTAATCTCGTTCACACGATTGATGATTCCTTATTTTCCCTTCCTCTTTGCTTCCTTCCTTCACGTGTTGAATTATTTTGACAAGGGACAGCAGAGTGACATACGTCATGCATGTTAAAATAAAAAAGTTTTTTTTTCGGATTCATTCAAGCTAAAACATAAATACATTTATGAAAATTATTATATAAGTATCTAGGTATATCTGTAGATCGATAATAAAATTACAGACTCTGCTAACGATTTGTTACAAGCAAAGATCAATCTACAGATAGATTTGAAAGCGACTGGGAATCACAGGTATAGTCTGTACCAAGGTTTTACTCTCTCACTAAGCTCTCTCAACAAACTTTTTATAATGGCTAACAATGCAATAGAGTTTCAAGGTCCCTCTTTTAGGTTAGCAAGTTTATAGAACGTACTCTGAGATTTAGTAATATATTTAACATGCTGAAGAAAAGGCAAAATATGCTGGAACAAAACAACGCTTCTTCTTTTATTGACATTTGTGGCCCGTATAGTGATGTGAAATTGATGATGGTGATGACGATGTAAAACAATATTCAATTTTTAACAAGAGACCTACCGAATTCACACTGTTTTACTAACATGTAATCCACAGAAGAAAAAGTCTGCAAAAAGGATGAGAATTTTATTCATTGACATTTAATTTTTGGATTTCTCCTGTAAGATTGTTTGCGACTCGGCAATCACCAAAATTAGTCAAATTTTAAAATATTAAATAACATAATTAATATAATTTGCTGATCCAACCTTAGTAACTTCCATTAATCGACTAAAACAATTTGAATTAAATTTAGTGACCTCCTCACTTTCCTTAGCGCTCCTCTCCCTAGCATCAAGAAAGTGGAATAGTATTCGTTTCGTTTTTCTTTCATCTAAATATTTCTTCGCTCTTGTTAATAATTTGCTTATGTAAACAATATTATAACTATAGTTTAGGTGTAGGATTTTGTGAATAGTATAGCATACAGTGTTATGATGAGTTCTAATAAAAAAGGAAAGCGTCACGGGAATAAGCATTTTCCGATAGCTGAATCTGTGAGCATAGCATTGAAGATTCAGTTGGATAAGTTCATTAGTGATGAAAATGAGACTGAACTTAAGTTCCCGACGTTCCTGTCGGCTCAGGAGCGCGGATTCATCCACGAGACAGTTGCCAAATTAGGTCTGAAGTCGAAATCGCGCGGGAAAGGTATGTGTTGATACGAAAAACATATTTTGATCATCATTGTACAATAATATTAAAATAATGTTGTGTTGTTTGAGTGCCTTTATAGTGTTTATTTTATTAACTTAAATAATTAATAAGATTAGTTTTTATGTTTTGCACATTTTAAATTGTATTTTTTTAATTTACCGCTAGTTGCGAAATAGATGACTCGAATGTGCTATAATTTAATGATGACTACAGTTATATCGTTTCTTCTATGTAAAAGTTCATATTTAAGGTAGTAAGAAACAACCAACTAAACAATTGTAGTTTTTAATTAAATATTACAATTTCTTTACAATTGATTGTGCAATAACTAAATAATTAAAATATAAGTTCTGTTACAGCACACTCATATCTAATCAACTGTATTGATTGACTAACTAATATTAATCAAAAGATAAAAATGTGTTATTTATTTAATTATGTTTGTTTGTTTGTTTATAGAAATGACTGTTTATCTCAATAGGAGAAAGTCTAATGTCAAATGCAGTTCTCAAATAGAATTGTTTTTCCAAGAGTCAAATCTACTACAGTAAAATAACTTCACCTAAAACATCTTTACAGGTGTCAACCGCTACCTCACAATATACAAAAGAATTGGTTCAACAATAATTCAGAATGATGCCAAACTCATTTTGGACTCAAACATGCGCTGTAGTATTGCGGAGCTGTGTAATGCATTCCCTATCACTAGCAAGGAGAAGGATGACCTCAGCAGCTGTCCGGAGAAGGAGAGGAGTCCACAACTAACACATAAGACTATGGGGCAGCTAAACAATGGAGTTGCACAGGTATTGTTACATGGGTTACTGTGAAAAATACTACAACCTAGAAAATGTATTCCTGATTCTTTTTATTGCAGTAATGAAAGTATTAATATTGACGGGTAATAGTAATGAAAATATTGACGGGCCTGTTGGTCTAGTGGTTAGTGGCCCTGACTGCTAAGCCGGCTTAGCAGTCAGGGCCACTAACCACTAGGTCGTGGGTTAGATTCCCACCCAGAACAAACTTTGTGTGATGAGCATGATTGTTAGTTCTGTGTCTGGGTGTGATTTATCTATAATATGTATGTATTTATAAATTATATAAGTATGTATATCAGTTGTCTGGTTACCATAACACAAGCTCTGCTTAGCTTGGGATCAGATAGCCATGTGTGAGTTGTCCCAAGATATTTATTTATTTATTTATTTATTAAAAAATGAATAAAAAAAATTGAAAGAAAATTTGAGTATTGGACATTGTATTGTCATCAGGGGGCCAACCGCCACCTCTTAAAACAATATTATTTTAATATTACTTTGCCTTCAACACTGTTGGATTTTCAACGCTCGGATCAGCGCCGAGAGTTGAAAATGCAACAACAGAAAATACAAAGTAATATTAAAATAATATTGTTATAAGAGATGGCGGTAGGCCCCCAGAACTAAAGGTGTATGCAAAATTTCAGCTCAATCGGTATCGATAACCACAAATGGTTGAAAAATGTTTTGCAAATTTTGAAATGACATCTTACATACATACAAACAGTGCAAGCTAAATAAAAGCTTGTAAAAAGCAATCAAATTAGCTTATACTTTTTGATATGAAACATCAATAATAAAATATTTAAATCAAGCAGTTAGCCATCATGGCATACGGCATGATGCTCTCTCATTATTGGTTTTTATTTTTATTAATTAGAATTTCGAAAATACATGTCTCACATCTGCCGGGTATCCTGAGATGGACAACCTTTTTTCTTACTTGCATCTCATTTCTTAACATGTTGTGTTCAGACGAAAAACAAAAAGTTTTGGAACATAGACCATTTGTCTATAGTCTGTCTTGATTGTTTCAGGTTCCCAACACACAATACAATCCAGATCTCATGAAGTTCAGGGAGAAATTGCCTGTGTACGAACAGAGACAGGACCTCATCAATGCTGTTTTACATAATCAGGTGAGATGACATTTTAGGTATATATATTTTTTTAAATACACTTTGCCCCTCACTAGGAATTTCTCTTGTATCTTTGGTGCCTTTACAAATATATAAACTTACATACACAAACAACCAGACCCAAAACAACTATCTGTAGGCACACAAATATTTGTTCTGTTGGGGAATTGAACCTGCGACATGCACAGTAGCAGCCTAAGCTTAGTGAAAGCTTACCTCTAAAAAACAAACCAGTTATATGCATAACTAGATATAATATCTTGATTAAGTTTACATAAATTCAACTCATTTTGTTTATATCAGTATCAATACATAAAACTTTGATCTCTATTCAGTAACTTTATTCACAGGTGATTATAGTAGCAGGCGCGACGGGCTGCGGTAAGACGACACAACTGCCTCAGCTCATGTTGGACTACTGCCAGGAACACAAGCATGCCGCGCGCATGTACTGCACGCAACCTAGGAGGATATCTGCTGTGGCCGTCGCTGAGAGGGTGAGTCAATAAAGTTAATAAGTTCATACATACATAAACTCACGCCTTTTTCCCATGGTGGTAGGCAGAGTCCACAGAACGCCACCGGCTACGATTCTTACTCCTTTCGCCTCATCTACGATAAATAATAATAAGTTAATAAGCTTTATAATAGTCTTTGGAGGGAACCACAAAGTGTTTCAAAAGATATCATTTTGCCAATCAGATCGTCACACAATGAAAAATTACATTGACTGTACTTACTACTCTCTCTTCATGTGCATTTAAGTACAAGTAATAAGAATAAATAGAGTCTGCAACATCACAGTTATCTATCTAAATAATTAGACAAATAAATTTTGCTCCCGCTCATCTCCGAAATGGCTAGACCGATTTTGACGGGACATTCACTAGCAGATAGCTGATGTTATAAGGAGTAACTTAGGTTTCATAACATAACTGGCGAAATGTGGGTGTACTAATGGGTACACCTCTGCCTAACCCTTCGGAGGATTACAGGCATGATGTTATGTTATGCTTAGATTTCGTTTATTTTTAGAAAAATTATAAAGGTTATGCCCAATAAAAAAATTAAACCCGATAACTGTCACACGCGAACGAATTCGTGGGCATAAATTAGTTCATAGTAAAATGTTACCTTGTCACTGGTTGTAATTCTTCTATCTTTGGTCACAGGTGGCCCACGAACGTTTGGAGAAGATCGGCCAGTCAATAGGCTATCAGATCCGCTTGGAGTCCCGCGTCAGCCCCCGCACTGTGCTCACGTACTGTACCAACGGAGTGCTGCTCAGGACACTCATGGCGGGAGACACCTCGCTTACTGGTAAGGGGCATCATAATTAGGTACTTGGCACCATCAATCAATTTCAAGACATAGCTTCTCTAAAGAAACATTTTATTTTAGCTCTGAAAACACAATGAATTATTATTAAACTTTAACCCAAAAGTTGCCTCGTTGCTCTAGTGGTCGTAAAGCGCGACTGCTGAGCATGGGGTCTTGAGTTTGGTTCCCAGGTCGGGCAAATTGTTGTTGGGTTTATCCATTAGGAATTTCTCTATAGCAGCCTCGGAGTCTGCATTTGTGCCTGGTTGATGGCAATCGCCTCACCCCCTATTACATGGAATTTAAACAAAACTGGCGAAATGTGGGTGCACACCTCTACCTAACCCTTCGGGGTTCACAGGCGTGATGTTATATTATATTAATTCGTGCAGGTGTAACACACATATTCGTGGATGAGGTGCACGAACGGGACAAGTTCAGCGACTTCCTGCTGATCGCTTTGCGCGACGCACTGCCGCGGTTTAAAGAACTGAAGCTGGTGCTCATGTCCGCTACAATGGATACGCAGATATTCTCCAGGTAATGCTATACATTAACTAGCTAAGTTTTTGTGGGACTCTCGACTTTCTGTGATAGAAAAGAAAAATATCGTGAGAAATTACGACTTAAAACTGTCTGTCATTAATCCCATATTGGTGTCAATTCTATTACGCATTAGCTTAAATTAATTAATTTACTATTTCTATCGTTTTCTCTCCAATAAAACAAGAAAGGGGCGGACATAATTAAAACCAGTCAATTTTAGTTCATACCCTATACTATTCCTCATGAATCTGGCTATCATACACAAAAATATTTTAATAGTCTGACTAGTAGTTTCAAACAAACAAAAAATCTCTTCAATTTTATTATATTGGTATAAAAGCTTTATAATATTAGTAAAGATAGATAACATCTCTGCCTAACCCTTTAGGGATTACAGGCGTGATGTTATGTGAACACAAACACCTTTTATATTATAATAATCTACTTCCCAGATATTTCAATAATTGCCCAGTGATCACAATCCCGGGCCGCCTGCACGAGGTGCAGCGGTACTATTTAGAAGACGTGCTCAAGATCTCGCAGTACAAGACGGCTAAGATGCAGCAAGTCGAGAAGGAGCTTAAGAATAAGCTGAAGAGCGGAAACAGCTATTGGTCCCAGCTTGAAGGTATGTTGCGTACAGCTGGAATCTTAAAAAAAGGCTTTTCAATTTGAAGTTGCTTTTAATAAACGACGCTGTTGTAGCGACATCTATAGCGCAACATGTGAACTACAACTGACATTTAAGTTATCAGCGTTAGCATTACATAAAAACTCGCGACAGAAACCGTCGGGCAGTAGCCCACCAGACACAACACCCGATTGGTCGGAGGATCCTCTTTTTTCAATGAAGGACGAGAAACTGTTTCTCGTACATCTAACAACTTTATATATACACCAGGTTTAGTCTGCGACTTTGTCCACGTAATCTTTCTTACGGATTTCTAATATTTTTGATACTAAAACATAGTCACTCAGCGATAGCATAGCGAATGTGGACCAGTAGATCCAATCATTAGCGCGTTCAAACAAAAGAAGAAACAAAATCTTCAGCTTTATAACATATGTAATACATAAACTCACACCCTTTTCCCATGGGGGTTGGTAGAAACCACAGAACGCCACCTGCTACGATCCTTACATACTCCTTTCGCCTCGTCCACGTTTATACATCTCGTCATACAAGCACGGCGGTTACAAGGACTGCGCACCTGACCTTCTTAGTATAGATTTTAATATCTAAAATTTTGTTATACAGGTCAAAAGCAGGAGGATGCGAGCACCAGTAGCACTAGTAAGGAAGTTAAAGAAGATAAGGAGAATGTGATGGAGCCCTCGCTACAGGCTGACATGGACGAGTTCCTCGACGAATGCTTCAACGAGGGCACGCTGGTTAGTAATCCGTCGATTAGTTAAGTGTAGAGATGGCCCAGTAGTTCTGGCACCTGCCTCAAATGCATGACGTTACGGGTTCGATATTGGGCACGTACCAACGTGACTTCTTCAATCTATAATAATATGTACTGCCTAAGTTTATCTTGAATATCACTGACATTGGTATAGGAAAACATTGTGAAGAAATCTGAAATTTAAATAGAGACAAAAAAAATAAGTCACACATTGTCAAGCCAAGTCTGGACATAAAATAAGTCTCGTGCCTTCTTTGTATGAGAAGGGACAAGAATAGGCTAGTATTATTTCTTTATTAAAAGAAAACATGAGCAACATTACACACAAATCCAAGTAATTGCACAGTAAAATAAGACATATTTACTACACACAAAAAAGAAGTAATAAGTAAATAAAACTGACGAACAGTCCTTCTTCCTATTATTATTATAATACTGTATTAATTTATTTTATGACATTTTAAATCAATTAAAAAATATAAAATCAATTTTATTGATACGTCATAGTGGTAACAAGATTGAAAATGTTGCGAGCCCCTGCACTAACACTACAGTTGTCCCCAGGACTCGTTCACACAAATCCTGTACATGTACATATCGGAGGGAGTCCCGGTGTCGTGCGGACACTCGAAGACCAAACGCACCGGCCTCATGGCCGCCGCGTCCCGGGGGCTCACCGAGACCATCGGCCAGATGTTGCAGATCGGTAAGTCGATATATTATAATAATAAATGATTTATTTCTCACCACAATATAAGCATGTTACAGAGATATCAATACAATATACATGAAGGCTATCAATGGACAATATAAGCCAATCAGTTTAGTTCTAAGTCAAAGTCATGTCAAAGTCAAAGTAAAAATATTTATTTCAATTAGACCATTTACAGGCAGGAATAGGAATAGGCTTTTGAATAGTCAAGGAGTCAGTCAGTTAGTCCGAAAGATGAAGCTAGTTGCTTGTTCCAAAACGGAGAAGAATGAGCAAGAAACTCCACGGCACTCTTTTAAATTACGTTTTTTCAAAAAATTGGTTACAATATTCTTGTTGATTCTATATGTGAAAACAATGAAGATAAATATAAAACAGTAGTAAAAAATACTAAAAATAAAAATGTAAGCTGTAGCAGTAATTAAGAGATGACCAATCCCAACTGACAGCACTCGGCAACTCTACTACTGTCGGTCGTGACGTCATCCAAAAATATACGGTACAGTTGTGGTGATCGTGTTGTGCACTAGTGATGGGACATCACTCTAGTGACGCCAAAACGGACGGCCTTTACAAGATCAGCTTTTATTCTGTGATAGGTGAAAGAAAATAAAGTATTATTTTTATTGATATATCTAACGGCTCTAAAGCTTGGTTATGGAGTCATCTGCCCTCCTACCACGTAACGTGATCTGCACTCGTATAAATAAAACAGGTTGTCTTTTAATGGCCGTCCGTTGACACGTCACTAGTGACTGGACAACACTCTACTGATGCGACGCGATCGCCTCACAATCAGGACCGGATAACTTTATTGAAGCCTAGGCAATACATGTCTCGAAGCTCCTTCACCATAATATAAAAAACCGTAATATTTGTTGTAGGCGCGGACCCATCAGCAAAAGACAAAGACGGCAAATCAGCGTACGATTATGCCGTAGAAAATAACCACACAGACTGCGCCAAGATACTATCCACCTTCAACCTTCCTGAGGAACCTAAGGAGAACACAGAAGATGAGAGCGCAGCAGAAAACTTCCTTCTAGATGTATACCATCATACCTTTTCAGAGGAATTGATAGACCACGATCTTATGCTAGCTTTAATAAAACACATACACGTGAACCTACCCAAGGGAAGTATACTAGTCTTCCTACCAGGTTACGACGATATAGTGACTCTAAGAGATATGATACAATCCTGCTCAGAGATGAACGTGCTCAAGTACCAGATATTTACTCTACACAGTAATATGCAGACTTTGGACCAGAAGAAAGTCTTCAATCCTCTCCCTAACGCTAGGAAGATAATAATATCGACGAATATCGCGGAGACTTCCATTACTATTGACGATGTGGTGTATGTGGTGGATTCTTGTAAGGTCAAGGAGAAGTATTATGAGTCCAATGGAGGTGTGTGTTCGTTGCAGTGTGTTTGGACATCTCGTGCATGTTGTCAGCAGCGCGCAGGCCGCGCTGGTAGGACAAAGCCAGGACATTGCTTCCATATGTGTTCTAAACGACGATTTAACACCTTACCTTTGAACTCGGTACCTGAAATTCTAAGAGTTCCACTCCAAGAGTTATGTCTCCACACTAAGTTGCTCGCTACAGGGAATACTCCCATCGCAGATTTTCTATCGAAAGCTCTAGAACCTCCGTCGTTTTTGGCTGTGAGGAACGCAGTGTCCCTGCTCAAAACTATCGGTGCGTTGACACCCATGGAAGATCTGACAGAGATCGGTCAGCACCTGCTAGATCTGACTGTAGAACCTAAGTTAGGCAAGATGTTGCTTTACGCGTGTGTTATGAAGTGCCTGGACCCGATTTTGACGATAGTATGTAGTCTGGCGAATAAAGAGCCCTTCCAGATATCTATGAATCCGGAGAATAGGAAGAAAGGAAGTCTGGCTCGCAAAGAGTTTGCTGCAGACAGTTATTCGGATCACATGGCGTTGTTGCGAGCTTTCCAAGCGTGGCAGACAGCGCGCGCTAACGGAACAGAACGTGCTTTCTGTGCTAAAAACCTCATTTGTGGCGCTACTATGGAAATGATCGTCGGTTACCGGTCTCAGTTGCTGGCACAGTTGAGAGCTTTATGTCTCGTTAAGGCTCGAGGTTCAGGAGATATCAAAGACGTCAATTTGAACTCTGAAAAGTGGCACGTTGTGAAAGCGGTGTTAGTGAGCGGGCTGTATCCTTCAATAGCTCGCGTTGATAGAGATTCAGCGTCTTTGAGGACGTCGAAAGAAGTGAAGGTGGCTTTCCACCCAAGTTCCACGTTACACCAGGGCGGAGGGTTGACTGGCTCTCAAAAGTCTGTGCATAGTCTGCCAACAGACTGGGTTGTGTTCGAAGAGATTTCCAGAGCGGGTAGGTTCTGTTTTATCCGGTGCAACACGTTGGTTACACCCTTAACTGTAGCGTTATTCGGCGGGCCGCTGAGATTGCCAATAGGAGCTTTGACTCAACGCGCTAACCCACCAGGGCTGTCAAGCGATTCAGACAGTGAAGCAGATGAGAACAACGCCTCCCCTGACACGGCTGTGATAACCCTAGACGATTGGATGGCGTTCACAGCTGACGCCTCCGACGCAATAAGCGTATTTTATCTCCGACAAAAACTTTGCGCGTTAGTGATACGTCGTATGTCCAACCCTGCTAAGCCAATGACGCCTTTAGACGAACAGATATTAAGCACAGTGGTCCATATCATGGGATCAGAAGAGAAAAATGTTGGTCTCAACCAGCCGAGCGGTATAGGACAGAGACCGAAACCGTTAACAGTAGACTCGCCGAACTGGAGATCGCGTTTGGAAAACGACGAACAATACCGTCACGATAACAAGCAATACTACCCGCAATATAATCAAAATCAGAATGATGGTGGATTTCCGGGGGGGAACTTTTATAATAACGCTTATGGGGGATATAGGAACGGTCAAGGCCGGCCAGGAGGGTGGAGGAACGATGTTCCGCAGCCATTTTCCCCCCAATCGTACAGCGGTCCTAAGAGCCCTATGTCGCCCAATGGGAAGACTTTGTTAGCGAATATAGAGAAGTATGGAGAGAGCGCGGAGGGGAATGTGAGGTACTTCGTGGCGAAGGCGGATGACTCGCACAGTGTGGAGGTCGCGCAGAACACTGGCACGTACCCCTTCACGCAAGGCACCGCTAAGAAGCTGCAGAAGGTTAAACAGGTGAGTGATAAACAACATTTTATTACCTTTAATTTGTATTTGATGATGAGGTTTTTGTGGTAGCAAAATTTGTGGTTAGGCTATATAGTTTTTTGATAATCTACCTTCCAGTATTGTAAAAATTAAATAATAAATTTCAATGATTATCTCTACCGTCTTCTTGATGGTATAATATTTTATTTATTAAGTTTTTTTACGGAAGTGAATAATCCCTGATTTTACGATAATATACGCTGCTGTGATTGTTTGACTATCAATAACCAATCACACTTTGATTTTCGTTCAAGAGAACGGGGGTAAGCAGCGTAACTACTATTAATATTCTTATAATATTTATAATGTAATTTTGTCGTTCAGGATGGTAGTCGCGTGATCGTATTCTTTTCGTGCGCAAGCGCATTTAAGTTCGTCGGCTGCGCCTCACTGCTGGACGTGAGCGGCGCGCTCGACTGGCTGTCCACACAACATGTGCCTTATCACATGGTCCGGTGAGTGTATTATGTTACAATTGTATTATTTTTTATTTGTATGTAGGTGTTTGAAGGTATGTGGAAATAAAGTCAAAGTCAAATCATTTATTTCAATAAGGCCATTATATATACAAAAGGAATTGAATCTAGTTGCTCTTCCAAAAAGTAGTTTTGTATGGAGTAGAATGGGCAAGAAACTCCCTACGTACTCTTTTAATATAAATGTTTACAATATTTTTATACAGAATAGAAAAAGAAACCATTCATTTTTGCCAATAATGTAGGCATACATATAATATGGTTATTTTGTGGACAGTCCCAATACATTTTACTGTACGGCATGTAAAATTGTTTAATATATGTATACGAAAAGAGAAAAAATAATAAAGATCAGAATACATAATACAATAAGAGAGGGTAAAAAGTTTCTCATTCCCTATTGAAAAGGAGGTATACTCCGACCAGACTGGTGTTGTGTCTGGTGGGCTACTGCTCGGTGTCTGTGGTCGAGATTTTGTATACAAGGTGCATTCGTGCATCTTCGTTAAATTTTAGGTGACAACCATCGACTATCTGTATAAAAGACAATAATAAATAACATTACGACACCAGGGTTAATAATCCCTGCCGGGGTTGTGGAATTTGTTCGTAATTGTTCTGGAACGCAAAGGTCATTAGAAGAAACACGGATAGGTTTGTAAAACACTCTCTTCCGCTCCGCCCAGAGCGAAAACAGTCATAGGGTCAAATAATAAATACTTTTGTATGTTTCACAATATTTCAGAATACACTTCTTTTTAATTCCTTTTATTTTAATATTGCATTTGCATCGTTACGTCTTTGAATTTGATGAGGTTGCAAAACTGCATCTTGAATTGTGCTAACGTCGCGAACTGTGATACCGTGACAGGACACGTCAATTTACCTTCGCACGTTGTGCAATAGATGTCGCTACAGGCGAAAAGAGCATATACATATATGCTCTTTTTACTGTATAAAACTGTATAAACAATCGGAAACATTGTTCGCTAATTGTCATTTTCTTTGTGTAGTAACATCGGCAACACGCTGGCGAACGGCGCGCGCGTGTGCGCGGCTCGCGACGGCGCGGAGCTGTGCGCCAGCTCTGCGCGCGCGCTGCTGGCCGCGCACCAGCGCCGCCGCACGCACCACCACCCGCGCGCCATACAGAAGCACGCCGCTGACATGTGAGGCTCGCAGCCACGCCATTCATATACAAATACGTAAAACGGTCATCGCTTATTATAACAGTACTACTCCGACACGTAAACAAAAATTCAACCCTTAGCTGCAAGCGCACCGCCCGCGAGTCGTCACCTTTTCATCTTGTCATTATAAAAGTTGTTTTAAGGCACACGATTTAAAGCCCTAACTTGAGTAGCCGTGCTGTTATAATTAACGAGGACTTTAATGCTCCCAATTCACTCACATTTTTTCGACGTACCTGTCTTCACACGAACAATCAATTATAGATTTTATGTTAGTAATAAAACGTGTGAGCAGCCTTAGTTAAAGTTTAATATGCAACTAGATGTTGATTTTCCGATGACATCGACCGTTCACATTGATCCAGTGTAGCAAGGAGCGGCCAGATTACGTTCATAAATCAAATTATGCGTGCAAAAAAGAGTCACGCAATATGTAAATGACAGTAAAACGCTATAAAAACCCAAGCTGTTTAAAAACCTTGTGATACACGAATGATTTTAATATAAGAACTGATGACGTCACTGGTTAATTCTTAACGTGTGTGTTGCAATAATGAAATTGAGGACCGAATAGGATGTGCCTAATGTAATGTTGACTTTACGAATCGACGGAATCTATCGGAATAGACACTTTGACAGCAATTCAAAGTAAACTAAACTTAAGTCGCTTTTACATACAGTTGAAATTGGTACAAAGATATGAATGAACTTTGTACCAATCAGTGCAGTCCATTTTATGTATGAAAAATGAATTATTAAATAGCAATAAATTGTAGTAACAAAATAACTTAGTGAGCTTCCCCAAAATTGTCTTAAATAGACCTTATTTTAATGAAAATAGTACCCCAATTCCAACCGCCTTGACTCTACATGTTATTTCTTATTAACTTACACATTAGTAGGAAAATTTTCTGTAAATCATCTTTTAAACTTCACAAAATTTTAGCAACGCGAATCCCAATTCCACGAAGACGATGTAATAATATAATCGTTATCAATCACTTACACCTTTCATCTCGCACATGATGTAGCTCTGTCTCTTTCTTTTCTCCATCTTTCTATTCATGACGTTTATCTTTATGGATGCGTCATGGTACTTTGCCTTTCTAACATTGACATAAAAAGAAATCTAGATCCATAGATTGTTATTAAGACCTGACTAAATGTCTTGATTTTTAAGGCACCACAGGAAAATCTAGTTAAAAATCTGACAACCTTCGAGGTGCAAGATGGCATTCCGAAAACAAACATACGTTTTTACAAAAAGTACGTTTTTACAAATTCGAGCTTATGCTCTCTTCATAAAGACATTTTTTAAACGCTTTAAACCAAACACATGAGCGCAATTTCTCACATAATGCGCTCATGTTTAGGGACGTGCTTGAATCTGTGTATCTTCTTTTTTTTTGTATGTCAATGTTCTCCAAGCAATAAGGCCTGAAATGCCATGCCATTATATAAGTAAGGATTTGTTCACAATTAAGATCTATTATACGGAACTGTCTTCCACGTAACTTATATGAGAAGTATGTAATTTCTTTTGCCATAGCTATAGATGACAGAGTTCCTGAATTTAGAGCAATACAGTATCTTAGGGCGCGTGCACACTGTGTCGTGAGGACAGATTATCGTGTCGTGGCTCAAGTGTGTTTTAATGGATGAGATGTTCACATATAGGACGACACGACCAGTGACAGATTATCAAGTGTAGGAACAGCTAAAGACGACGGTCGTCTAACGATAAATTAATCGTCACGACATAGTGGGAACGCGCCCTTACTCATGTGAACTGCACATCGCGATAAATACACCAATTTTATTAAAACCTAAATGTAATAAACTTATCATAAGTCCGTATTTATAAAAAAAAAAACAATGAAAATAATTAAAAAATATATTATTATAATGTGTTTTAAATAAATTTTATGTGTGTTTGTGAAAATGTGTTGTTGTAAGATTGTTTTAAATGTGTGATTTCGGATCCGATTCTGACATTTCACGATTCGATTCGACATCGAGCCGAAGTCTGTAACAAAAGGGATGCTATTCCATTAAAATCGCGCGTCGGAATCTTAAATCATTGCCTTGGTAGAAAATTTTATTGTGGCAATAATTCGTAATCGATTCGGTTCTTTGACGAACGGATCCGAATGAAAAGGCCAAGCACGAGCGCGCCGAGTAAATGTAACGTGAAATGAATTAAAAGTTTTCTTCATATCAATGGGTGATACTATTAGTATTTGTCGAAAAATATACTAAAATGCTATAGGATTGTCGTATTTCTTATCTCTCATTTCGAATAACTTTACGTAAGCGAGCTTGTGTTAGGCCTAGTTGAACTTTTTTCGTACGGCATTTAGTTTATAGTGATCTCACGCGATTGCTTGTTTGGTGAGCAAAGGGTGTTAAGGGAATGCGATAAGGATGCCCGCAAAATTAAAAATATCTTTTAAAAATTGTGGCCATAGGAACTTAGTTAAATTTTAAGGTGCTCCCTCACCGGGAGCATTCAGGTGTATTGTAACATTATAGATTCAACTTTGAGCATTACATTGGAAGTGGAGCGCATTGATGTTACAAGTTGTATCAAGATATTACACATTGTATCATTACAAGGTGCGCATTGTAATGCTCGGTTCTCCTCCTTCACTAATGTAATGCTCAAATCTGTAACGTTACATTACACGCGAATGCTCCCGGTGAGGGAGCACCTTTACAAGTTAATTTGACCTACCCTTACCGGTGTTCGATTGAGCTGAAAACTTAAATATATGACAATGAAATATAAAAGTGCGTTTTATAAAAAAAAAAATGAAATAGATATTTTATCATACAACTCGATGCTGAGCTCAAAAGAAGTGGAACTCTCTGCCTGCGTCTGTATTTCCGAACGCATTCGACCCTAATCTCTTTAAAGTTAAGAGAGAGCAGGCTTCTTCTGGGTAAGCTCACTCCATCGTAGACTTTGTCTATGTCACATCTGACCTAGACTACAGTCAAGAGCAAATCCATATTGTATTTTAAAAAAGCTGCAAATAAAACTTGATAATTTTAATTTTGCGTGTTACCCTAACGCTTTTACCAAGAATGAATTTCGACCGCAAAGTACAAAAAGATTGGTGCAACCTTTGCAATATGCACCCCGGCTTTCTCAATTCGTCTCGGAATTTTTCATGCTTAAAGGGTTTTTTGCCAATAGTTATAGTTGTCTTCTTGATTCTTGTACAATCAACCGCACGGACATAGTAACAATTTAACTTTGACAGCACTTTTATTTCATCCCTAGTAGCAATAAGAGCGGGTTTTGTAGTTCTAGTGTTGCTGGTGCACGTGCCGTTGGCTGTACCATGCGGCCGTCGATTTTATCAGAGATATATTTAGTCGTGTTACTTATTTTAACAAGTTTTTAAGTGTGGCTTTATGTTGAGCTAACACCATGTTTGGATCTCTCCTCATAAGGATGTGATATCTATATTTTAACAATTATCTCCCTAAGATGCATGAATGTGGGAGAAAAATGTGAAGTTTGTTGTGTCTGTCTGCCCCTGTGGGTAGCTGGCGTGATGTTATGAATGTTTGTACGTTAATCTCTTTTAAAACTTGTAACTAAAGTTAATACAATCAAATAATAATTTTATTGGTATTTTTGTACCCATATCAATTTGTTTATAAGTACATTTTAACCGTAGATGTTACCACGATCTTTTAGAATGTTTTGTCGTCAAAACCAAAGTCTTGATAAATTTATGTACTTATTAGGACCAATTGTATGCGTCTGATAGTTTGATAGCCAGCACAAATTTTAATATTGATAAACGAATTTTATTGGTAACAATAAATTGATATTTCCTTGCTACTGTAGTGTGTAACGTTGAGCTGTTCTAGTAAAGAATTTTAAATTTAAATTCACTATTCGGCCGCGTTCACATGAGACGTATAGTCAGTCGCTGTCTGTGAGCGTAAAGGTCAAAATGTATAAACCATCATTAACAGCCTCGATTAACCGCTAATTGGGTAGTTACTTACTTTTTATCGACTTTAAAAACGCGATTCCCCATAGATTTTGTATGGCAATATTGCACTGTGACGTCACCTATTTGCCAAGTGATTTGACTTACCATTAATTAATTTAAAAGCTACAAAAAATCTTATTTTACACTACCTAAATTGAAAATTATTCGGAATTCTGATGAAATAAAGTGGTTTTCTTTTGGAAGTTGTGATGGCTAACTGTCAGCTGACGTTACGTTTTGTGTGAACGCGGCCTTACTATACAATTCTATTAGAATTAGTATCGCATTGTAACTCGATGTGGATCGAGACCTCATGAACTCTCCCATTCATAATCCAAAATATTGTAACTTTTAGAACTGAGGGTTAAGATTTATAAATTCTATATTATCAAGAATATATCGTATGAAATACGGCAGTTATGATCTAGTCATTTGTTCATTCAGGACGATCTCAATACTAGAAGTTACAATAATTTTGAAGAGGCCAACAAAAATCTCATGCTGTCCTTGTCACATGAAGGTGTATTGTAGAGACAGGAAGACTAAAGTTAAGTTGTCAATAATACGGCTTTTATTGTGTGAATGAGAGTTCGGTGCTGAGCAAACTTCTACCTAAAGTAAAAACAATAAGTCTCGCTATTGTTAAGGTTCCTACACACTATGACGCCGGCCGTCATCCATGGTATTAACAAGCCACGGCATGTTAGGTTTGAATTCCTCTTACGCTAATGTCCGTCTCTTACGTCAGTCAGTCGTGTTCTATGTAGTACTAAAGTCAGCGGCGCACGGAATGACACGCGTCGCATGTCGCATGCAGCGTTGGTGAAATTGGTGGCTGAATGCTACGTATGCTATTATCAAATATCCACCTGACAGATAATTATTCAATTCGGAATCGCTGTATAGTATTTTTCTTCTTGCTGACGTACACGACCGACATCAGTATAGGAGGACGGAGGATACTCCAGTGAAGCCGAGAAGGGCGGAGTGGGAAATTATTCAATATTGTCTCCTTGTGACGTCAGAGCTAAGCGGTTTAAAAATTGATACCTTATTGATTAATTTTCCTACTCTCCGCTTCGGTGGATTGTCACCCTTAGGCCTCTTGTCCAGACACGTTTTTCAGCGTAAAATACATGGTAACTTCGCCGTGCGTAGACGCGGCGCGCCGAGGGGGACGCACGGTACATACGGCGGTGTCGCAGTGAGGTGTGGCTACCGTGTATGTTAACAAGCTCTCACAGTGACCCATACAACATTGACGACCGTGCCTACACATGGCGAATTAACCGTGTATTTTTACGCTGAAGGACGTGTGTAGACTAGAGACCTTATGCTTGCTTCTACAGAAGGTGCTAGTGTGTAGGTGCCCTAAAACTTTCCATCTTGTACTTAGAACAGCTGCAAATATATTTTAAGATAATATGGTATGTTTTGTCGAGAAATACCTGTGTATGCCTTTTGTCCTAATGCCTAGACTGATTGCTTAGACATTAATGTTAGCGACGTTTGTATACGACTCTGCGGCGTGGTCTGATGTCCAGCTTGTTCTTTTACCACTTTTAGCTTAAAATCTAGACCCTAGATCATTTTTATTGTCTCTTGTTAAAGTTTGCTTATAGACTAACCTGATTTGGCTGAATGTCAGTTTTACATGGAGCTACGGTCAGCAAGAAAATTCTAAATAGAGAGAGATTTTTATATCATAATTCTATCACAATATTAAAAAAATGGATATAGTCAGAATAAAATAAACTCGTATCGTATTTTGTAGGAAAAGTATTATATTCATGCAATACTTCTTTTTTCCAGGTTTAGGTACTTAGAGCTGTTCAGGCTCTCATCGTAGATTAATATAAGTATTTTTTTTAACCAATCGGTAGGTTCCATCCCTTTTATCATCTTCTACTAGCTTTTTCTCGACTCAATGGTTAAACTTGCTCCTTTTTTAAGTATATGGGCCCAGTAGATGGCTACGTTTATCACGGCATCAGTAGCGTTTTTAATGTCTCTAAAGTGCAGGTGTAGGGACATTTTGGACTCTAGTAAATGGGCCATTGTCTGGACAGGAACACAGTACTCGCACTGTTTGAAGAGTCTATAATCCCTCCTTTTGCTGGTTATGTTTGCAACGGTACTTCTACTAAGCTTCCCCTTTTACTCTGTAATGTCCCGCAGCTGGGAAAATGTTTCCCCTAAGTCTCGTCAGGTATTCTTCTCTTGCGCCACCTCGAACCAGCCCAAGCGCTGCACGTCTAGGTCACCTGGTCACTCTTTCCTGGACCGGCTTCCACTAATTTATTAGAATTTATATTTTCTATACTTTTAAGGTATGCTATGACTTTGTTCAACGTTGATATTATTGTTGCATGTTTGAGTGTTGTTTGAATTAGGAGTTAATAATCACCTTAATTGTTTAGTCAACCAAACGGCTTTGTTAACAATACGACTTTGATCTTTATTTCATAGCATTAAGAGCGGTTTTCGTAGTGAGTAACTATAGACGTAGGGTTGACTGTACAAGACTGAGGCCGCCAGTATTAATACATTATTATAACAGTACAATGATGTGTGAATTTGTTTGCAAACGGATCAGTAATGTTATATGCTTGAGCAGTTTTCATTTATGAATTGATTATAAACTAAAACACGTAACAAATAGAGTTGAAATTTGTGTGCAAGAAATAATTCCACACAGCCATTTTTATTTTGCATGCATTACGGAATTTTCTGCTCTATTTATATGGTCTTTTAGTTCATTATCAATTGTACAATGAAAACTTCTCGAGCCTATTGCTCTGTTTAAGGTAACCCTTCTAATTAATAAGCAATAGTAACACATAGTAACATCTGACCACGCCGCTCGAGTGATAGCCAATAGGCTGCGTTTGTTTTATGTATATTTCGATTTTAAGTACAAATATTACATCGCAACAGAAACCCCAAAACTGGTGCTTCGTCCGAGGTTGCCTCGGGATAGGCTCATGCCTCGTGGTTCGTAACCAGTGATGTGCCTCGATCGCCTCAATGTGTGAATTTCTTTAGGCTCGAATTGTATCTAGGCGGCTTAGGTGCTTAGCCGTTTCTTTTTTAATTAATATCAATTCATTAGCACCCCGATACGGATGTTGTCACCATCCATTGACATAATTTTCATAAGCTGCCAAACGCGATTCCCCAATAGATTTTTTATGGCTATAATAATCTGTGACGTCTCATATTTGACAACTCGATTGACTAACTTCACTGATTTGACAACTCAATTGACTAACTATTTATTGATTTTGACTGAGTTAATGCTGGGCCAGACGCGCGGCTAGTACAATTCGAACCTAAGGTTTGTGTGAGCCATGTTTTATTATTATATAATTTATTAATTTGAATGGACATGTTGTGACAGTTTCCTATTGGGTTGTGTACATATGTTTTGTGATAACTGTTTCATTTTTCTTTTCTTAAATTAAAATTATTTTAAGTTTGTAATTGTTTTATTTTACACCTCTACTAGGTAACTAAATTTTTGCTTTCAGATCTAGGTTGAAACCAATATCATATTTTTTTTAAATTCGATCATCAGATGTTAAAAATACTGGCAAAAAAAAGTAGTCTCTTATCAATAAATAATATTCTTCAAACGACCAGTAACGCCGACGAAATAATTAATTTATTCAGACCATTCTAATATCAACTCCAACTTCATAAACTAAGGGTGCCTTTACTTCGCAGGTAGGTAATCTACTAGGTAACAAAATGTTTGCTTTCGAATCTAGATTGAAACCAGTTGCATACTAATAAGGTTCAAAACAGAAGACTACTAAATAATCTTCTCAAAGCTCCCTGAAGTACGCCGACAAAAATTATCAGTTTCATTCAGACCATTTTAATATCAACCCCAACACCATAGACGTAAGTGTGCATTTACTTTGGCAGATAATGGTAGACATTCCTAATGAATGGGGCAGATTTATGCGGGTCGTAGTTCACTGCGTAGAGGCTCGTGCTGCAGGTTATCTCGGGTTAATTGTCGTCGAGTATTGCGTATTTAGTTCAAGTTTTGCACTTAAAACGGTTTTAACCCTTTGACCGCCAATCACTTGTATACAAGTTCGAGATTTTCGTGCCCTCAGCGCCACTACTTGATTAGAAGTAATCATAGTATAAAATAAATTTACGACTTTTACAAGACCTTTTGTTTTATTTTTATGGAAAATTGCCCTGTTATAAGCCATATTTTTTACCTTTTTACACATAATAAGGTCTTGTTTGTTTTATATTCAATAGAAACAAAAACACCAGAAAATATTTTAATGCCCCCAACGCCAAGTACTTGATATAAAGTAAGCCAGTGATGGGACACGATGAAGACCTCGCTATATTTCATCTCGTCGAAACGATCATTAATACTATTATTGCAAGAAAATGACGTGAATAAATAATATTTTATGAATATTGTACACTATAAACTACGTTTTATTCACCTTAATCAAGAATAAATAGGTTTTCTAATCATTGTCGATAGTGAAACACCGTTTGAAAAACCCATCCTTACATAGTGGCTAGTTTTCAGTGCGCACAGCGCCAAGTACTTGTATAGAAGTAAAACTGTGACGTCATAAGCGGACGGGTTTCAAGGTCATAGTGACTTTGTGTATTTTAGTGTAGTGCAATGTTTACATCTTGCGTTGGCGCACGTGTAACACGTAAAAAATGAGTAACAGTGAATATGACGAATTATTGCGAGTTTTACAAGGTGTGGAGCCTGAATCAGAATTTGATTTATCACACACAGACAGTAAATCGGAAGAATCTGATTCTGAGGTAAGTTTAAATGTAATATATAAAATTCTCGTGTCACAGTTTTCGTTGCCATACTCCTCCGAAACGGCTTGACCGATTCTTATGAAATTTTGTGTGCATATTGGGTATGTCTGAGAATCGGACAACATCTTATTTTCATCGCACTAAATGAAAAAAAAAAATTGGCAAAACAACGTTTGCCGGGCCAGCTAGTAAATTATATTATTGTATCTTAATCTTGTTCTCCATGTAAGTATCGATTTCTAAAGAAAAGTGTTAGGTGTAGGTAGATATATTATGTCATTTAGATTATATACTACCTATTAGGTAGGATCTTCAGTACCTAATACCTAAGTATCCTTTATCGATTTAATGTGTTTAAATGTGATTCCAGTTTACAAAATGGTAACTCAATATTCAACGCGAAATCGTATAACTACGGAACCCTAAAAACGTAGCGATCTACCTGTAGATCTTTAGACTAGTAGGTACTTACCTAGATTTGTCAGCAAAATTTTATTTATGAGTAGGTACATATTTTTTTCCTAAATATTAAGAAATCACGCTTCGAACTGGAATGACACGTAAACACATTCAATAGACATCTAGACATCCTTATGCCAGAAAGGATTTTGACGTGCCTCGAGCGCCAATCACTTGATATGAAGTAGAAGGATTACATTTGGAGACAAATAGGGATGTACCTTTTAGAACACACGTCTAATAAATTTACAATTCTTTTCTTTTATTATGGGAAATATATCCAGGTTTTCATATTGATTTTTTAATGAAATAAAACCAAATATGAAAATACGGTATCAGTTTTTATTTAGCTTCGTAAATTGGTGAATAAACATTAATTTCAACTTATAATATTATTTGTCGATAGAAAATTTATCCCATCCCTACGTTTTACTATAGATACGTTATACATTTGTTGCGTGGCGCTGGAGGAGACATCGCGTATTATATAGATGGGCGTTTAAAAGGTTAAAGAAAAATATACCTAACGGAGCCGGGAGTTAAAAAAAATTCCCATTACTGCGACTATGATTTTGTTTGGAACCATACCTGGGAATATTCTGGTTACAGAGACTTTGCAGGAAAAGAACTAACATTTTTTTATTACATTTAAAGTCAAAGTCAAATAATTTATTTCAATTAGGCCAATTTATGGCACTTTTGAACGTCATACACAAAAAAAAAAGATTGAATCTAGTTGCCCCTTCCAAAAGGTAGTTTTGGAAGAAGTTTTAATTATGTTAGTTCAAAAATTGTGAGTAATGTCAGGGTTATCAGAAGAGATAAAACCACTAACAGTATATGTTGAGATAATGGTTTCATTCCATATTTTCCCTTGAATCTATACTGATATAATAAAGCTGAAGAGTTTGTTTGTTTAAACAAGCTAATCTCTGGAACTGCCAGTCGGATTGGATTTTTTTTAATATGGTAGCCATTCTTATGAAAAATAGTAGGTATAGGTTATATGACATCAAGCTACGACCCTCGGGAGCAGAGCAGTAACCAAAGACGTTATTTAACGCGGGTAAAATAAAACCGCATACGAAGTCGCGTACAGCAGCCAGTAGTTTAATAATAAAGGAACTTTAGTCGTGATGGCCCAGGTTAAGGCGCCCGCCTCGCATGCATGAGGTTGTGGTTTCAAATACAAGTAATTTGTATGCGTAAGTAAGTAATGTGAATTTTTCAATTCATATGTACTTTCTAAAGTTTATCTTGGACATTACTGGCATCAGTGAAGGAAAACATCTTGAGGAAACCTGGACCTACTATTCCTCTCAAACCATGTCAGAGACCCTTGAGGTGGTTTAGAAACTCTGACACTAGGGTGTGTGGGGTCGTAAGGCCTTACTACCCACACGATAAGAAGAAGAAGTCCAAATAAACCACATGTTACAGTACTAGTGCATTTATTTTGCAACACATAGGTATTAATTACCCATTATACAAAACAAATAGATATAATCAAAATTAATATCACATCAGAAAATACAAAGCTAACGATTAAGGCTACAAAATAATTTACAAAAATATAATAGGTACATAATTCGGTAAAAAAAAATGACGCCACGTAAAAATTGTCTTTCACAAAATCCTCTTCTATTTTTTTACCTTCTGTTACTAGTACATAGCGAGTTATGCACTAGGCGTCTTTCGCATGATATGCCATATAAGGCGGCCCGCATACTGAATCCACACGCGCCCACAGTCACAATATCTATAATATAATATAAGTAGATGTTTTAATTTCAAATTGCACTCCCTTCTACTGAACTCTTTAAGAAACAATTGAGAGCGAACAGCAAGGAGTGCAACTTTTTAAATAAAACATCTCTACCACGTACTCTAAAATGTAAGTACGTACCTATATCGTACTATAAAATTTTTTTTTGCGGCAAATTCTGTTGACTTCTAATACAATAAGTAATATGTGTGCTGTATCAGTGTGTGGGACACGCTTTAAAGATCTTTTTTTTTTTTACTTTTGAGAAAAACATAGTTGATGTGTCATCTTTACAAAAGTCAGAATGTCAGTTTGTTTTACCCGTGAATGTCTTATTCATAGTAATAGGTTGTCAATAGAGTTGCGTTTTCTTTAACATTATACATTTACAAAATGCACTGACGTGACGATAGTACATAATTCTTACAATCCAATTTTTTTTTTTTTTTTAATTTAATTTTGAAAAAATAAGCCAGAGAAATAATCCTAAAACTAATATATTTATTATGTATTTCAACATCTTTATCAAAATACTGTAACATCACATATATTTTTTTTGGGAACATTTTTTTTATAATATATCAATTATTTAATTTTAGTTTTCAGTGTATTTAGGTATTTACAAAATTATCATTTTTTTTTCAGTATCATATGCTTTATAAACAAATCAGAGTGCCTACTGTGAGTTTTTATTCGTTTATAGTCTGTGAGGTTCATATCGCGCTAACGTTTTTTTTTATTCAAACTGTAATAGCGTCCTCTAGTTAGTACGAAAAATAAATATAAATAATAATAAAGAAAAAGGGGTTTATTCAATCTATCGATTCGAAAAGAAGTGACTATAGGAAACAATTATTTCATACAAATTGAAATCAAGTGAACGGTTACGTTAACGCGATCAAATAGGTTAAGAAACTCACACTACACACTCAGAGCGAAGTGGTGCTGTGAGCGTCGTTCCTAACTTATCTAACATTCATGCAAAACATATCTCGACAGCAGGCATGGGCGCCGGCAGCAGGGTGCAAGGGGGTGCACCTGCACCCCCCAACAGGCAAGAAATCTTTTTAAGTTACAGTTTCAATTAAAACTTAAGGCGTCTAGGTTGCTTTCCAATTAACTTAGTTGACATAATATGCATGTATAATTTATTAGTCCGGAAAGCACATAATAGACAGACATAAATAAGAGCTGTCAATTTTAGTTGATCTAAAACTTCCGTACGCAGTTACATGTTAGAAAGTTTTGATTAAAAACACGGAAAAGTTCAAAGCAAAACTAATTTGACATCTCTAACTTTGTTCTAAGGTGTTACCATCCTTGTCTCTAGCTGTATGTCAGTAAAAGATGGCAATTCTCTAATTTTAGTCTACTTTGTGAACAAGGGAATCGACACCATTGTAGTCTGTAGATGCACCTCCCTGAAAGTAATCCTGGCTGCGCCCACGCAGGAAGGTAACCACTGCACTATATTTTACTAATTTTAACCAGTATTTTTTTACTGATAATTTAGTGCAATAAAGCCTATTTACATCTTAAAATTTAGTAATTATACACATCATAACACATTTTAAATATAAATATATATATAAAGATCTTAGTTTTCTTTCTGTACAAGTACCTAAAATTATAAGTATAACGTTGTATAATATGATACATTTTATTGTGCGTCAGTCTGTGTAACATGTTACATAATAACAAAAATGGAATAATGTACACACTGTTTTACAATACAGTTTCATAAGTCATGTTTTGATAACGTTACTGCATGTTGCATTACATCATAGATTTTGTTACATTACATGTTACATTAGACTGTTACACGTATCTAAATAAATTGTTCTATTTACAGGCACTTTAAATATGTATTTTTTAACTATATTTCATGAAGCAATGTCAAAATTGATCTCGGTGTATTATTTATTCCTTATTATGTCGAAAAAGAAAGAAGTACAGGCAACAAGAATATTTTTAAACATATAGTCTTACTTTATTTTTATTTGATTTTTCCATAAAAGCTGTATGACAAAATCTAGATGAACTTTTGGATCCTCGTCAAATCCAAGAAGGTGCCTATCATTTCAATACGAATAAATAAAAAAAAAGTATTTTTTAGCATTTGATTTTCGAATTCGAACTAGCCATCCTTGCCGCTGGATTTATAGGCAGGCAGGACAATGAAACCGCACGCATACAGTGATATAATCGCGCGGCACTTCGTACTACACACGCAACTGGGCGATTCAAGAGGCAAGAGAGATTGCAAGAGGTGTATTCTGAAATACTGAAAAAAACTAAAAATACAAGTATTTATTATTTTTTGACCAGATATCGTTTTTTTGTCTTTTATGCTAACTTCCTGAAAGACGAGGATACAAAATAGCACCATGTAAAGAATAATTTTAAAAATAATTTTATCAATAAATTGTCGTTTAGTTAGTTTAACTTAAATAACGATTACATTTGAACTAAGTCTCGGCCGTACAAGATTTGGCTGTAAGATAAGTCTGCGATTTATACACACAATTTATAACTACTTAATGTTCTAACCGAAGATTTGCAAATTGCATTTAATTTTGTAATCTCGATCAATTCTCTGATTAAATAATCATCTGATCAAGTTACAGGGTCAATTACTTGCAAGAACATTTCAAATGAATTCAAAATTAAAAAAAGAATCTTTCTTGATGAATTAGCTGTCAAAAACTCAACAAGCTAACGTAATTAAATAAAACAGATAAACATATAACTATGAGATTTGCCCACAGATTTAAATAATTAATAAGCTATCAGAAACTAAGAGTGAAAATGGTCACTGCACATGGCAATTGTTCGCGTTATTCAGCTAATTGAAAATCACCTTTATACGTTTTACTTTAGGATTTATTTTCCATTAAGCTAGTAAAGCGAATATTTGAACAAGTGAAGTGCCTACAAAATTATAATGCACAAAATAATATAACGATTCATTCGATTTGTTTTAACATCCAAACCATTAACATTTTTAATACTTTCCAGTTCCAATTTCTAACAGTAAAAATGATACAGAATGTGTTCATTTCAACCGTGTATTTTTATAATATGAACTTCAATACCGGACATTTGAGTAATCTTGAGCAATTCATTAATAATACTATCCAGCTGAAAGGAATTTGTCTAAATACGCATGAAAATTACAGCACCACAATTCCACAATATATATATATTTTTTTAATTATATTTTTTCTAGTATACGGCTCACTGCTTACTGCCCAAAATTACTCTCAAATAATCCAGCACTTACGTCAAAAGTCTAAGTCAAGTCCTTCCTATACTATAGTACACACGCTCAAACATCTAATAACAATTCCTCTACGAACACACCTACCATAGACATTTACATATAACAGCATATCATTATGATATGTAGCAAAATTTTAACGAGAGTACAAATTATTCCTACCTCGGTTTCACAAACGAAAAATGTAGGTACGTGTTAAATTGTCAAGCGCGTAAGCTGCGCGTGATTGGTTGATTGAATAGGGAATATGCGTGTGATTCAAATAAGAGTCAAATATTTTTTTTTTGTTTCAAAATTGTGCCTTCATCTGTATTTTTGGGTTGAAATTTATTTTTAAGTAAGTTTTTTTTTAAGTGCTATTTTGCCGGGGGAATTTTAAATATGTATTTGAAATGCGGCGCCATTGGTCGTATATATAACGTAAAAGTCTTTTTTTTTAATACTTTATATTACTTTTTTGGTGTTGAATATATTTTTAATCCAATAAAAATAATAATAAAACATGCATATTCCCTATTATCAGCAACAAATAACAGCAGCTTATAAATTGTCATATTAATTTCTTTTCGTTTGAAAAACCGAGGGTATGTTATTTTATTACTTAGCTAGAGGAGGATGTAAAAAAGGGAGACGAACAACTATTTGTCAGAATCATAACGTAAAGAATTCTCTTGCTTGGATCATGAGTTCTTAAGCCAAGCACGTCGCAAGCATGTCGTCATTAAAAAAAAAAAACATTATTTTAACTTAAAACATTAACTTTAGAAAAAAGCAAAGTCCAGTTGAAACCGCTTCATATCAAACAACCAGTAAAAATAAGCCACGTCTACTTGTCTCGCTCTATCTCATATCATCCCATCTTCTAAGTACTCGCTATGTCAATTTATGTAGTATGGGAGAACGACGCCCAATCTTTTACCGAGGATTCAGTACATGATTCTAGAATCCTACTTCATACTACTATTCTAAATCTGAAAGTTTGTGAGGATGGATGAATGTTTGCCACTATTTCAGACTACACGGAATCAGCTAAGATTAGGAACAGACATAGACATCTAGCATTCTGCATAACACATAGGATAATCTTTATCCGGTCTTTTGTGTGTTTCTGTGGAATAATTTAGGTGTTGCTTAATTCTGAAGTCTACGCATACAAAGTCGTAGGTAAAAGCTAATAAATTATTTAACCAACTTCGGGAGGGTCTAGAAACATGTACTAAATCCTTTGTAAAAGTTTACACCATACCTATCACAATGTATTAAGGTCTATATTACGGTTCTCGTCGAACCATTGTCGACTACCTGTCTATTCGTCGTCCGTGAAGCGGGCGGGCGGGTTCCTCTGCTTGCACCGCCGCAGCAGCACGTACGTGATGCCGGACAGCGCCAGCAGCACGGGCACGCCCAGCCCGATGGATACGATGATGATGACGAACAGTGACACGTTCTCGACAGGAGGCACTCCGTAGCCTAACGTGTATGACCTGTGGAAGACGTTAAGGATTTTTTCTATAAATTCTACTATACTGAATAATTCTGAGATTGAAGATGAATGAATTTACCAGCTTTTGCTTGCGTTAGTTTGAATTTGAATTTTCTTAGGGATCCCTAAAGTTTTTGATGATAAAATGTAGCCTATAGCACTCAAAGATAATGTATTTCCTAATGAAAGAAACAATTTGCAGAATCGGGCGAGTAGTTCCAGAGCTTAGATTAGCTCAAACAAACTTTTCCAGCTTTATAATATTAACATATTTATCAAAGTATCCGTAAGACTAAATCGCGAGCAAAACCTAGTTTTTCATATAAGAAACGTGAGAAGGAGATTTTGTTATTTTTTTTTTAATATAATTTATTTAGTATAAAAGAGCTTACCAAGAAGTATAGTTGTATTGTCTGTAGAAACCGTCCCCGGGCAGACCGAACGATATGAACATATCCTGAATGAGTAAATTGTCACGGTCATAGTCGCGGTAGAAGTCAATCAACGTACCCACCAGACGAGATGAGCTGTGGACAAACAAATAGCTTAGATAGAGTAAGCAAAAGTAGTACACGTAACAAACAAAAGTTTTAAAACATTGTTGCAGCAACGTGTTGTGTTGCGAAACCCATGTTGCTGCAACAATTCGTAGATTATGATATAGAACATGGTCTTCTGACTGTTGTCACTTGAAAATATTACTAATATCAAATTTGTATTTAAAGGATTGCAAAGATTACTACAGATATACAAAACAATAATCGTCAAAGTTTAAAAAAAATACATTTTTCGGCGTTTCTTTTTGGCAGACCTAAGCCCATTTGGATCTACTTACGCAAAACGGAATTACATACATACACATCTTACACATGTTTGTCTATATTTCGACTTCTAATTCTTAACAGTTACTTGACAGTTCAAAGAAAAATAATGTTACCATACTACAACTAATAGTGTTGGGGCAGAGAACCAGTTTGCGTAAGGAACGAATGATAAGAATGGTTTAATACCAAGTTAAGTTCATTATTTAAGTTCATTCTTATACCACCTTACTATCTTGTCAACCGACTTCAAAAAGGAGGAGGTTCTCAATTCGACGCGTATGTTTTTTTTTTTTTTTGTATATTTGTTCTACGATTACTCCGCCAATTATGAATCGATTTGGATGATTCTTTTTTTGTTTGAAAGAGTATAGTTCGGAATAGGTCCCATAGGAATATTGTCATGATCTGATGATGAACTTTGGAGATATGGAACGGAACTCCTTATAAAATCACAGCAGAACCGCCGTAACAAGAAAAATTGCTTTGTTTATACGTGTAGTTTATGACTGACTGAAGGAAGTGGGGAGGGGGTAAGTCAACCCCCCTCCTACCACTTTCTAAAATTAAATATATCGTGTGAGGTATTGTTTGAAAGGGCTTTATGTAAGGATTTCAAACATTAACACACAAGCACTAAAGAGTGAAAAATAAAAAGCTTTTTTACAAAAAAAGATAACCGCCTTCAAAAACTACAAAATAAAAAATAATTTTAGCTTGAAAGTCGGTGGCAATACCTACATAATATGAAACAAAACCAAAGCCGCCGACTTACAAGCTAAAATTATTTTTTAATTTTGTAGTTTTTGAAGGCGGTTATCTTTTTTTTGTCAATACTTGGTAACCCTTTATTTGTCAAGTTACTGAATAGAATTAAAAGTCGAAATATATGAGCAGTAACAGTAAGTAAATTTTCTAATATATTTACTTGGTAAAGTTCGTCACGTAGGCGTTGGTGGAAGAGGACACGCTGCGCTCTGCCTCCGTGTAGCACACCGGCCGGAACTGCATGAAGCCGCCGTCGTCTGACCGACTGGACTTCGGAGTTCTTATCTCAAATATCTGACAAGTACAAAACACAATCATAATATATAAGAAACATTCCAAGAATTGGGTAGTTGATGGTCACTAACCAATGATGCCAAGATACGACTTCTATACAAAAAAGCTTTATTTAGCCCTGAAAATTTGTTTATTTTAAAATTTACTGTAAAGTTAAACATTTTGTGACTTTGAAATCAATAAATGGTTAGTCAATTGAGTAGTAGTAGTTAATTGATTGAGTGTGCAAATAACTGATGTCACAGTTTACTATTGGCACCAATGGGAGAAACCTCGAGAAAATTTTGACAGCTCATAGAAAGTATTTTAAGCTTTCAAGTAGTCAATTTTTGAGGAGGACCGTAAAAAAATTTATGAATTCAAACTTAAAAATGCTAATAACAGGAATATCCTCCCTCCCGACCTAATTTCGATCACAATATCGTGTCATTTAGTTAATCCAAATGGAGAGCCGTATGAAAAAACGCCTGCTTTGTTATCTCTTAACCACCTTTGGTTGACTAGTAGAGAATGCCTAAGGCATTAAGTTCGCCTTTGTACTTTTTTGTTGCATAAAGTTTAAATAAATAATAAATAAATAAAATAAAAAAACGACCAGCAGACTACAGTATGATACCCGCACCAATCAACTCATAAATGGTTCATATTCATTAGGATCTGGCTCTTTTTTTATTTTTTTGAGGTGGTAAAAATCGTCAAATGACTCCTTCCGCCCTGGGTGGGGCGGAAGGGACTGTCAGACTTTTACTGACTAAAAAACCACCCTGTTCCTTCTGTTGCCCTTTACGTTCCGGGGCCACGGTATCCTGTTAAGACGTCCCGCATGAGGCGGTCTCTGACATCTCAGGCATCTCTGACACTAGGGTTTGTGGGGTCGTAAGACCTTACTGCCCACACGAAAAAGAAGAAGAAGTACTTCCCCTCTAAATGATTCGTAGTGGACTAAAGGCCACTGTATTTGATGAATCAATGTCCAAATTTTTAGTACTCTTACCTCAAAAACACCAGGAGTATGTTCATCATCCAAGCTCTTCCTCATTTCACAAGTCATGGTATCGTTCTTCATGTCGGTGCTGACCATCGTGAAGTGTATCGCGAACCTTGACGCGTTGTAGTCGCTTGACGTCGTCAGGTTGACGAGGCTGACGTCGATCAACGTCGAGTTGGCTGTGTGGATGAGGTGGGGGAGGTTCACCGCGTAGTCTTGGAACGGGAGGAAGTCCAGCTGTTGGGTTGAAGAGTTGTGTTTATAGGTAAGTTTGTGGATGTTCTTGGATTATATAAATTTTCTTAAGAATCCCTATTTATTTTTATAATAAAACAAGCTGACCCAGCGGACCTTGTACCGCCGCATATCTTATTTTCTTTTATAAGAACCTCCTCCTTACAATAATAAATACAATAAAAAATAATTAGTGAAATTGGCCAGCCGCCCCAATGCAAAATCGAAGGGGTGTTATAAGTTGGACGTGTCTGTGTGTGGCATCGCAGCTCCCGAATGGATGAAGCGATATTGATTTTGTTTTTTTTTTTGTTTGTAAGGTGTAAGTAGTCGAGGGTGTTCTTTTACTGACTCTTTTAAGCAATCACCATATCATTAGCAAAGATTCAAGATCTCTATTGTCTTATGTTTGATGAAAAACAGTCAAAGATGGCCGCCGTCAGGGGGTTGGTTGGGGGGGGGGGTTATTTCGGCTTCCCTTTTACAAAAATGAACCCGTAGCCATTAATAAGTACTATAACTTACTTTCATATCAAGAACGCCTCTTTGCCTCTCATCGTCGAAGTGGCCGCGCATGTGCAGCATGGCTTCTGTACCATTTTTCAACACGCTTTCGGAGCGTTTCCACACCACGTAACGCAGCGGCAGCGCCCTCTGTGGGCACTTGTTGTCGATGTGACCGTTGTTCTCAATGTCATTGTATTCTTCTAGCTGAAACAAGTAGCATTTACATATTTTAGTTAAGGAAAATTATGAGGACGTAAAATTACAAGAGAGGGTTTTACAAAAAATATTCCAAGTGTCAACAGACAACAGGGTATTGAAAATATCTATTGGTAGGTAAGTTCGCATGAAAAAATTGACTTGGGCAAAGACACAGATGAATTTTACGATAATAATTGACACAAACTTTTACCATGGACGTCCATGATTCTAAAACCCCAAAAGTTGTATATTTAAAAATAAATTAGTCGTTCTATACAAAAGTGCAACACCTACGATCAAAATGAATGGAACAGCAGATTTTAATTTTTTCTAACCGACGTCGTCGCGGCGTATAATTTCAGCTGCCGCCAGAGTTGAAATTTTACGCCGCCTCGGTCTACAATAACGCACTGAATCCATGATAAAAATCTGTAACACGGTATCTCCTACCATGTTTAAATGTCATGACATACTTCTCAGGTTACCATATTCCTTATCCACAAGACTCTGAGAATGAGTCAAATAAATGTTATTATTGTTACATTTCTCAGTTACCTATTCGGCGTATGTCTGTATATGTAGGTACTGAGGTAGTTACAGTTTTAACAACAACTGAGCTAATAAGAGTTTTGTTTATTCGGTTATATCCGATATTTAGTTAGAGCAAATGTTCAAAGCCGCATAACATAGCATTTAACCACGCATACGGCCCATTAAACTAAGAAACACGTTAAAAAACACTTTTTCTTTTTTTTAATTCTTTGTATTCAAAATTCAAAAATTATTGTTGGCCACCAACTTTTATTTTTTGGTGTGAAATAACTGTTTATGTTAGCACTTAAAATAATGCAAGCAAAACAGGGTGCATGCAACAGTACAGGGACCGTATAAATTCCGGTAATACACGAAAAAAAATTGGTACTTTTGTCTTTCAATGTTTCTGTAACCGGAAGCACCCCGTGTTTTCCAGGTTTACGGATTTTGTTCGAAAGAGTCACCGCGGCCCTAGAACGCAAAGGGCAGTAAGAGGCATGGGTTTTAGTCAGTAAGAGCCTGACTCTCTCTTCCGCTCCACCCAGAGCGGTAGAAGCCATAATATAATGATTTCCCAGCCATAAAAAAAATGTTACATGTTTTCGCAAATTCATGAAAGTTGAAACTTTCTGGTTGATCTCCGTAACCGAGTTCGTTTGTCCAGGACAAAAAAAAAACAATTAAATAATTCATGGACAAGACTTAGAACTTTCGGCTTCAAAATGAGTCTTTTTACATCTCTTACGTCATATTTTATTACATTCATATTTTATTGATGTCGTGATAACCTAGCGGTTAAGGCGCCCGCCTCTCATGGTTGGGGTTGTGGGTTCGAATCCGGGCAAGTACAAATGTGACTTTTTCAATTCATATGTACTTTCTAAAGTTTATCTTAGACATTACTGACATCATTCCGTGCCTCGGAAAGCACGTTAAACTGTTGGTCCCGGCTGTCGTACGTGGATCTTTGACAGTCGTTACGAGTCGTCAGAAGCTTGAAAGTCTGACAACCAGTCTTACCTAGGGGTATCGTATTACCCAGTTACTGGGTTGTGGAGGTCAGATAGGCAGTGGCTCCATGTAAAATACTGGTATTCAGCTGCATCCGATTAGACTGGAAGCCGACCCCAACATAATTGGGAAAAGGCTAGGCAGATGATGATGATGACGTCATATTTTATTAAAATAAAACATCATTAATGAAAATTAATGGCTATGGATAGAGGTCTTTAATTTGATTCAAGGTTAAAGTAAATTCAACAAACCATTTAAAAAAGTGAAGTCTTATTTCTGTAACCAACCTAGCATTTCTTTTTTAATAATTTGAATTTCGCATAGCATCTCAACATTTGCATTTTAATTACTGTGCTCCAAAAAAATACAGTTTATTTAATTTTCATCATTATTCTTTAGACAATAAAGGCGAATATTGAGTGTGATTGTCACAAAGGGCCAGTCACGAGACACATTGCTAATTTGCTATCTAATGCAGTGTGCTATGGAATGGGGACACAACCTATGACTCACGAGTATCGACTGATAGACCTAATGCACATTTTCTTATTAGACTATTTATGTAATGTGGGCATTTTACTTGGTGTCAGGCCTGGTTATTTTTCTGTTAGAAAATAAACTTTATTGCTCTCAAAACAGAGTCCAAAATTTTCGTTATGGCTAAATATCCTAAGTAAGTACAATATAAAACATATTGTACTAACTTATGCTCGCGATTTCGTTCGCGTGAATGTCTGATATCAGTGATATCACATATTCTTTATTGATTGACTTCCTCCTTTTTGAACAGGAAAGATAATAATTGAACTAATTCAATAACAATAGGAATGTTTATCCAGTTGGCAGTGGATACGGGCTAACACCAATATATTGAGTTGCCGGGCGTCTGGATAAAGCCGGGCATAGTCAGGCTCTGAGATGGGTGTTCACCTTTTCTTGGGATTTTACATTTAATCCATTAAAAGATGAAACGATTTCATGATGAAGGATAGAAAAAAAGCAAATACAAAACTATTGTAATTTTAGCGAATGATTTGGGTATACCTCTGCGGTTCTGCCTAACCCTTCGAGGATTATAGGCGTGATGTTATGATCTCAAAAGTCAGACATCAGACCCAAAAGACCAGCATAATTAGCTGCTGGTTCTGCTTTCGGGATTCATATAGGTAGGATACGTAGGTAGGTATACGCATGTTATTGCAGCTTTAAAGAGTAAAACAATACTGTTGCAGCCGATGCGGGATTTACAAATTACGTCACCTATTGATAAGTATGAGTTTGAATTTCCGTCAAATAGGATAATATTACATTGACTGTGTTGTTGATTTGGGGCCACTTGTGTTATGCATGACTAATGCAGGTTTTTTATAGAATGCCTTGGATTTAACGGGAATTTAGAGATGATATCATCTATCAGCAATCTTTAATTCACCGAAAAAAAAAAATTGGGATCCGATTTTAATGAAACTTCCTACACATAAGCAGAGGAAAGAAAAGAAAAAAAAAAAGAAAAGAAACAAAAAGAAAATAAGAAAAGAAAGAAAAGATATTAGAGAAACAATTTCGAAAAATTGTGTTCCAGCTGGATTCAAGTTTTTCATAGAAGCAGAGGTTTCCAATTATCTTTTTTAAATACATTTCGGAAATGTTCATGACTAACATTTTAATAAAAAGTTATCAGAGAGCATTCTGCTCTTAAAATATAATAAAAATTACCTTATCAATTGTAGCAGCAAAACTGTACAGCGGTTTTTCCGTAAACCGAAACTCAACAGGTTTCTCCTTAAACCATGTTATATTTAGTGCAGAGTTCAGATTGGTGATTGCGTAGATGACTGTGGGCATGCCTCTTGTGAAATCCCATAGCTGGTGGACGGTGTCATGGGTGCCATTTGCTCTGATGTACACGAGGGTAATGCTTGACCCACAGTTTTTACATCCTGGATTCAGCTCAGAGCTTGTCTGTAAATGTCAAATGTTAAATAAAGTTACATGTTAGATACATACATAATCTCACGCCTTTTTCTTATGGGGGTAGGCAGAAACCACAAAATACTAATAAATATAAATAAAAAATAAAGTTATTATGCTGTTTCATCATACCATTCCAATCTTTAAAGGAAAACTTGTATTTTGTGTGTTCTTTAATTGAAACAAAATTTATTATTTCAGAATATTGGGAATAAACAAAAATATTTCGCAATATTCAGTAATAATTCATTTAGATCCTAGATAAACTTATTTGTTTAGAATCTATTTAGAAGTGATTATGGTGCAAGTAAACAAAATGTTATCCTAGAAATGTAGGTCACAAATAGTCACAATAATGTAAACATTAGATTATTGGCATTAGTGGGAGGATGTGTAGCACAACACCAAAATACTAGAGCAAGGATAAGATTGATAAATCGAGAGCATGGTAACATGAGTAGTATTTAAAAACCAAACTTTTTTTTTATAATTTTTTCAGTGACAATTGAATCGGATCTATGGACAAAACAGCTTAGGCCTTAAGCAACATTAAATTACTAAATCATATATCTATAGTCATTCATAATAGACCTGTGTTAGCAACATAATTCAATTTTTTTTTTAATTTCCTGGCTGGGATAAAATTTATTCCATATGTCTGTAAAATTTAATTTAACTAAGTTAAAACTGCAATACTGTGTCAGTTCAACGAATTAACGATGACCCAAAATCACTGACCTTCGCCTTCTAAACACAAAGAGATAAACCAGAACAAAAAAGGGGGTGTCAGTAACAATAAGCCTTTATCTTTGCCTAAAATATACTTTCTAAAATAAAATAAACATGCACAACAACAAAACTCACCTTTCTGTCTTGTCCACACGCGAAAGATAGTAAAAAAACAATTAATAAAGTCTGTAAATGCATCCTTATCGTAATAGGAAAGGAATTTTTCACACACAACAAATTAATATGTTATTGTTAATATATCAACGGCTTGGTGTCACAGTACAATAAACAAATGATAATGACATCGGCACGTGTACTCGCTGCGACGTCGACAATTATTCCCTGCACGATAAGTCGATCGAGTACTATCAAATATTATTAAATAATTTATAGCTTTCTCTTCGTAATTTTTACGCGTTCACCTCGCATTTGCGTCATTCTATAATCCGGAAAATGTTGATATAGTGTTTTGGATTTAGTGTGGCGCTAGTGGTCAAGCAATTTTCAACAGACAACGAAACATTTCTGTCAATGCGGTGAGTTTTCTATTTGGGTGGGTAATGTTTGACAGAGCTGTTAGTTTCGTTTAGAAATAATAATGTCATTGCAGTTGACAGCATGATCGGATACAGATGCAAATGTTTTGTAAAATAAATTCCAAGGAAATAATTTGCAAAACAAAATTTTATTGTTAAAACAACGCCACAAAAATTGATTTTTGTACACAGTGGCTGTTGATTTTAAACAATTATTGTCTATTTGAAAAACACAAACACACTTTTGTGCTGTCCTACTCAACATGTAGGGAGGGATGTGTAATATTTTTACACATACACACATAACATCACGCCTGTAATCCCCGAAGGGTTAGGTAGAGGTGTACCCATTAGTACTCCTACATTTCGCCAGTTATGTTTTTAGTCCCATGTAATAGGGAGCGAGCCTATTGCCATCAACCGGGCACAAATCCAGACTCCGAGGCTGCTACTGAGAAATTCCTGATCGAAAAACCCAATAACACTTTGCCCGACCTGGGAATCGAACCCAAGACCTCATGCACAGCAGTCGCGCTTGCGACCTCTAGACCAACGAGGCAGTCACGCAGTAATATTTTTACGAGTAGAAAAATAACGAAGGTTTTGAAATTATTGCCTGGTGGAATTTCTAATATTAACAATTACCCTTACACTCTTATTAGAATCAATAATGAAAAATAAACTCCAATAGGAACTGACGGGGTCTAAACAAGTAAAATTCCAAATTGTAACATAATATAAAATATTTAATTACACAGCAGTTTCACCGCCAGTATTAACTTTCTTTCTCTCTTCGTCATCACTTGGTGAGTGTTGTCGTTTGTCGTTCTTTTTATCTTTAGAGTGTTTATTTTGATTCTTCAGCGCCTTGGTCATCTTCTCGTCTCCTACGCTGTGCCAAAAAAAAAGATACATTTATATACAATCATTGATTGTTATACATTTATCAACACATCTGTCAACTCCTACGTCAAACTGGTCATACAATAGCGTCAGATTAGAGTAAATTGGTGTCAATAGGTTTCCTTTTGCCACATGATACTGCTATAACTAAACCAATTAATTGATTCCTCGCGTGCTGACACCGTTCACCATTAACCCCTGTGACGTCACATATCTGAAGAACTGTCCAGTGTACATTTCGCCTCTTGTGTATCACGCTACGAGCGCCCTCCGCCCGCACTTTTCTCGGTCCCCGTTCTCAACTTATCCCCGCTGCCTACACCTCCCCTTCTTTAACTCTTCAGTCTTTAACTCGGCCTATTTTGACCTCATCATTAGCTACGGATTATGTATACTTTTGTGTTTAATACATACTTGACAGCAGCCCTGGAGCCGGGTCCCCAGTGAGGAGTGGGATTGTACTGGAACCGCAGCCTACCGTCGCGGCGGCTGATGGGATTGGCGTCGCCACGGGGACTAAGGTCAATATTTTGCGTTTTGATCTCTTGTGACAGAATGTACCGCGCTACCGGATCTGCTGCTAGTCTAAATTATAAAAACATTGCAAGTAATATAAAAGCTAGTAAAAAGAAAATCAATAAGAAATACTTGTTGGTTTTGTTTAATTGGGTATTAGCCACCATTAACCAATAATTCCAAGACACAAAATAAAATAAAAAACACTTCATTCTAGTCCAGGAAACTCGATTAATTTTAAATTAACTGTAAATTTCGATTTTTTGTTGCTTTGAAAACAATAAACAGTTAATCAATTGAGTTGGCAAATAAGTGACGTCACAGTTTACTGTTTCCGCGCAAAATTTATGGCGGTATCTTAATTTGACAGCTCATAAAAAGTATGTTAATTGATTGGTTGTGTCAAGTACCCAATTATAATGGATCAAGTTGCTGAAAAATAAAAGATCTTGAGAGGGTGATGGACTAATCATTTTACTGGCTGGTGTATACTAAAAAGCTACTGTCGTAAAGAAGCCATAATAACTAATATTGAATAGTCAAAGAGATCTTAAAGATAGGATCTTCCACATTATACTACTAAATGTAACTTGCTTGTAGACGCTTCAGGTTGACCTGTTAAGTCTACAAAATGTTTAACAAATAAACAAATTAGCATATAGGTGCGTTATTAACGGTCGATAATACTGGATGCGTTATTGTGGGAGAGCATCTCCGTATATGTGGGAGAGCCTAAGGTCAGGTTTCCCGTAGGTTTTGTCATCAACACGGCAAGAAGAAGAATAATGCATACTTGGCAGGTTTGGCTGGATGTGTCTTCTCCCACGTCCTGATGATGTCCCACACCAGTTGTGAGGGTGCAGCTGTCTTTATGGACATCCGCGACGCGTGAGAGTATGACACTTTGTACCCGGAGTTCAGTAGTGCTGACCTGAGAATTTAATGTTAGTTTAGTTTTTGCGTTTTTTTGTCGGGAGTTAAAAAGTATTACACGATTTTTTTTTTATCGTGTGAGCAGTAAGGTCTTACGACCCTACACACCCTAGTGTCAGAGTTTCTAAACCGCCTCAAGGGTCTCTGACAATGGTTTTGAGTGGAAAAGTAAGTCCAGTAAAGATTTAAAAATCTTTACTTTTTAACTCTCGACGCAAAAACGACGGGGTGTTATAAAGTTTCACGTGTCTGTGTGTGTGTGTCTGTCTGTGGCATCCGTAGCTCCCGAACGGATGACCCGATTTTGATTTTGTTATTTTTATTTGAAAGGTGAATTACTTGGAAGTGTTCTTAGCTATGTTAGATGAAAATCGGTCCAAGATGGCTGCCGACACAAATTGGAGGAATGGTGAATATTTGAGTTTTTTTTATATTTTTAATTAAATTTGTAGAATTTTCGGACGCCATTTTCTTTATAATAATTTTCAAAATGCACTCTTACCTCATAACCAACATTGGCATAGTCTCCAAATGGACCCTCCCGAATAGTTTGTCCATGGTATAGTACAGAGGAACGTCTTGCAACTCCTCCCTAACCATGGCCAGTACTCCAGCTATTCGCTTGGCTGTTCCGAAGAGCTCGGGGTTATGTTCCACGTGGGTAAGGACGCGGGTCACGAAGATTTCGTCGTGGATAGGAGCTGACCAGATCGGGCCCCCAAGCTGATGGAGAAAAGTTTTAACTTAAATAAAAATTATTTCAATGACAGCACTTCAACCGTTGGCAAAAGTCTCCCAGCAATGGGTACATGAGGATGGTCGTCTTTTACACTTTTCTGTATGGTTTAACCTTATCAATGGCAGATAATACAACACCGAAAAAAAAGTCGCTTTAAATGAAAAAAAAAAATGTAATATGCTTTTACTTACATGATGCCTCTGGTGACAATTAACGCAAAACTCTCCAACAGGTGGCGCTGTAGGCAAGTAGGCTTTCATTTGTGCCGGGTTCTTCTCTGTGGGGTTAGGTTTGAAGCCACCCATCGGTTGCAGGGTTATGTTATCGCAACCAGTACACTGGTACACCATGGACAGCTTACTAGAAAATGGAATCTGTATTTGAGTAGCTTTAAACAAGTTTGTTAATGTTATAATACTAGCCTATTGACCCATTGGAGGGCAAAGGCCTCTTTTCATAGAGAAGGCACGAGCATTGATCACCACGCTTGCATAAGGCGGATTGGCGATTTTCGACTAAGTTACAAGTCCAAGTTTTCTCACAATGTTTTCTTTCACCAATGTCAGTGAGGTCCAAGATAAAATTAGAAACCACATTACATTAAAAAACTCAAGACTTGCTTGGTATCGAACCCTCTACCTCGTACATGAGAGCCAATCGCTTTAACCATTGGATCATCAAAACACTAACATGTCCAATGTACTATATTTTTTTTTATCAACGATAAGCACAATACTAAAAGCTCCATTTAAGCTACACATGACAATCCACATAAATTAGCTTCAGTAATATTGGATAGCACTAATGTGCTTACCTAGTAGTATTCTTACAGTGAATGGCTCCAGTGTAGACCCTCACGAACACTCGAATGTAGAAGTCTGCGGATATACTGAGCAGAGGCACTATGTAGCGGCTGTAGCGGTTGGCGTGTGATTCTATGCACTGTAGCAGTATCCTTAGAGCCTGGGGAAAAATCGGGTACTTAAGTATTTTTTTCTGGCGAAATGTGGGTGTACTAATGGGTACACCTCTGCCTAACCCTTCGGGGATTACAGGCGTGATGTTATGTATGTTATGTTAAGTATTTTTTTAAAGGTTTCGAAAACCAAACATATTGAAAAACTGGGGGCCTACCGTCATCGCTAACAAAATATTGTTAGCGATGGCGAAATAATAATTTCAATATTACTTCGTAATTACTTTTGTTGGATTTTCAACTTTCGGAGCTGAGCCAAGCGTTGAAAATCCAACATTGTGCAAGGCAATGTAATAATACAATAATATTGTTTTAAGAGATGGAGGTAGGTTCCCTGTTTGTGGATGTGAGTTTACATTGTTTGTAAAAACACCCACAATACAGGAGAAAACCAAACTTTGACTGCCTCGTTGGTCTAGTGGTCGCAAGCGCGACTGCTGTGCATGAGGTCTTGGGTTCGATTCCCAGGTCGGGCAAAGTGTTATAGGGTTTTTCCATCAGGAATTGCTCAGTAGCAGCCTTGGAGTCTGGATTTGTGCCCGGTTGATGGCAATAGGCTCGCCCCCTATTACATGGGACTAACAAAACATAACTGGCAAAATGTGGGTGTACTAATGGGTACATCTCTGCCTAACCCTTCGGGGATTACAGGCGTGATGTTATGTTATGTTATGTAATATAGAAGAAATTCTTAGCATGGGCCAATGATTTTATGACAAAAAAAAACCAAATGGTTACTTAGTATTTTCAACTCACCATTTCATGACAGCACTTAGTCTTCAAACTAACAGCTCCGTATTTACTGTAACATGTTTCCGGAGTGTTTCCTGCCAACACTGCCATGTCTGTAGCAGTTATAAGCAGTAGACCTCCTTCCTGCACACTCTGGACTGCTGCATCAAGGAATACAGAGGGACAGCCGTAAGGGTCCAGGTCTATTGCAACAAAACGCTTCCAGTATTGTTTGTGTTTGTACATAAGCATGCTGGAAAAAAGAATAATACAGAATAAGTGTTTGACTTGGGAAATAATTATTTAGACATGGTGCTAGGCAGAGGTTTGTAAATAAGCAGCTTCTGTCTTTGTTTGTCACTATGGAAGACAAATATAGGTCTACTTCAGTCAGTGACATCACACAGTTACTAAAAGCAAGTACACTGTTCATACAAATTGTCTTATAGGTCCTTTTTTTTTTAATAAAAAAAGTAGTCTATATCACTTGGAGATTATGCAACTTCATGTTCCAGAAACAATTTTCAGAATCATCATCTGCCTAATCTTTTCCCAACCATGTTGAACTGTGTTGTGATCGGCTTCCAGTCTAACCAAACGCAGCTGAGTATGAGTATTTTACATGGAGCGACTGCCTCTCTGACCTCCAAAAACCAATAACTGGGCAATACTTGGTCAGACTGGTTTTCAGACTTTCAGGCTTCTGACAATCCATAATGACGTATTTCTAGACAACAGCACATTAACCCTTTGACTGCGGACGAACATTCGCTGCGCCAAACGCAAGTGCGGCTAGCTACCAATGTTCGCGTGTTCGCCATAGAAAAACACATACGGTGTGTGTGCACTTGCGTTTTTAGTCGACACACAACTTGTGTGTTTTCCCACAGTCAACGAGTAAAAAAGAAAAGATAGATATAAAGTCTTACCAAGCATCATCATGACTGGTCTCAATCAAATTACTGACATCATTATGCACAACATTAGCCCTGATAGTGTCTACTGCTTTCTCTGACAGGTCATTAGCAACAATCTTTGTTATATTTGGCACTTCTTTAGCATACCGGATGCTTCTGAGTCCTGTTGCAGATAGAGCTTCTAGTATTGATATTTCTACCTGAAAATGTATTGAAGTGGAGTTGACACTGTTATCTTCCAATCAATTGAGATATTTTTTATGAGCATTTTGTATGGCAACAGGGTACTGTGACATCACAACTCAAATGACTAACTATTTACTAATTTCAAGGCAACTAAAAACCTACTTATTCAAAATTATAAATAAAATAAATATATATTTTTTTTTTTAAATAAATCAGGTTTTGAAATCAAAAATAAAATATTTTTCAAGCACTGTGAGACTGTTTTCATGGCAATATAAAATTATTGCTGATGCAAGAGAAGATAATGATTATGGTCACCTGCTGTTTGATTCCTTTAGTATATACTTTTTAACTATAGTGGCTGCGGTATAGATTGATGCTTACATAGTTACAGGCATAATAGATTTTGTCTTCTTGTTATTAATAGTAAATAAACAAACCTCAGTATCCATTTTTTCTTTATATTTACTCTCTCTAACGAACTTTTCTGCTTTAACAAGTTGCTCGGCTTTGTAATCATTGGTAAATATAGTAAGCACAGCTATACTTAAATCTCTGTTGAACTCTTGCACTGGGTTATAAAAAACTTGGTCAGTTTTGAGAAGTATTTCAGCTTTCCCTTCTTTTATAGACGTGTGTTTTGTAGCAGCATCCATTTTAATAATTCTCTGCGGATATATAAATATCTTAGGCATGGTTGTTTACAAATTGAGGTTATTTATTACACAAAAGGTAGCGAAAGCAAATAATTTTGACTGGTTTTTTTTATTACAAACCTGGGTAATAATTGTAGCTACTCTACGATACTTCGTTACATTCATAAAGTTTACAAAATATGTAAAAAAATATTGGGTTATTGGTTCTAGGTCTACACCTAAATTACAAGTACCAAAATAATTGAAAATATGTCATGTGTCAACGATGTCACGCATGTGTCACAGTCAGTGATAAGTTGCCAATCGGTTTGTTTGTTTATTAATAAGTTTCTGAACGAAAGCTAAAATACGTACGTTCGATTACAACTCAATAGAGCAACACGGGTTCCGGCATTACAAGATCCAAGATCCGACAGACCGTGATAATTTATGTTATTTTAAGTAGGTAGCTACGACCCACGACGAGAGCGGAGCAGTAACCAAATTACCAAAGACATAACACAACGCGGGTGACAAAAACCACACGAAGGAAACCTGTTGCAGAAGAATTATTGTTCGACAATTTATTATTCAGCTTTCTCAGTCTCACATGAAAATCATTACCATTTTATTTTCTATCTACTTCTTTATTTCCAATAGAATAAAAATTATGAAATCTTTTGAATGTCCAATGATTTGTTTCCCTCTATATTATATTACTCTTTGGTCCTATGTCATTAAGTCATGTCAAATGTTTGACAATTCATAATCTCGCGATTCTTGAAGAATCTGGAAAAATAACCTACTCTTTTGCCGAATTTCTGTATTTTAAATGGAACTCGTTAGATAAAACGTGAAGATCGGTTACAGAATTATAAAAATGCATACTGCCAGTAGTTTATTGCGGAACAGCTTCCTCAGTCCGAACTTAAAGTCATCTGTGGTTCGCAATGTAGCAAAAGTTGCATCACACAGTAAACCGGTGCAAAGGTTGTGTTATTCTGGGGTTGCTGGTGCTAGGGGTGCACGGATATGTAGTTATACTAGCAGTTACTTGAGTCCGAGCCAGCAGGTTGGGTTTGGGAGGTATTTCTCGACGAATAAGAATGATCCTCCTGAAGAGGACCCCGACCCTAAGGACCAAACGCCGCTGTTCAGTAGCCAGCTACCAGCCACGGTAGCCGTGCCTGAGGTGTGGCCGCAGGTGCCCGTCATCGCTATCAACAGGAACCCTGTCTTCCCGCGTTTTATCAAACTTATTGAGGTTAGTAAGCTGTTGAAAGTTAAGTATCAATATTTGTAGTGAAATATAAATGAAGCCTTTGACGCGACAATGAATAAGGAGCTAATCTTATGTTTTGATGTAGATTGTTTTAAATGTCCTAAAGCACTGCCAGTCTTCTGAAAAAAATAATATAGCTTTATAAAATAATATTCCCTTTATTCCTCAAGGGAAATATTTAAGGCATAGTTATTAGTGAAATATTACTCAAAAACATTTCCAAACTTATTTACAGATATCAAACCCAGCTTTAATAGATTTAATAAGACGTAAAGTGAAACTAAACCAGCCTTACATTGGTATATTTCTTCGTAAGAAAGAGGATGAGAAGTCCGACGTTGTCTCGAGCTTGGACGACCTGCATCAAGTGGGTGTATTCGCACAGATACATGAGATGCAGGATATGGACTATAAACTGAGGCTTGTTGTGATGGCTCATAGACGTATAAAGATTACGGGACAGTTTATTGAAGATGAGATAGAGAGTGGGCCGGCTGGTGAGTGATACTGTCTTTTATAAGGGTTTATGCTTACTGTTTACTGCTTCGTGACAATTCCAAACATTTTATACTTCCATATCTCAGTTCCTTTTTCAAACTCCTTTTCTGTGAAATTGTTTTGAAGGTGTTTGACGAACACGTCAAAGACTGATAATTCTTTAAAAAATATGTATTATCCATCTACAAACTTACAATTAAAGATAGTCAATTTACAATATACTGATAATTTTATATTTTAATTTTTTCTAGTAATTAATTTCTTACTTCAAAATTGACTTTCTTAAATTGTAATTGCAAACGTATTTATTTATTCATTATCACCCAAACTCACCCTGACACATCAACTTCATTCCTGAAATGTCAAAATCATTTCAGAAATGAAGTTGAAGTTTCCGCTATTTAACGTGGAGCTTAACGTTGCCCGCGAAGAGTCTGATGCGGAGCGGCGCCGGCGCAAGTACAGGAACACCAGAAAGCAGGCGGTCAAGGAGCCGGAAACGCCAGAACAACCAGCTAGTGAGACAAAGAAACCAGCTCCTAATCAGGTGATGATGGCCAAAGTGGAGAATATGGTGCATTTGAAGTTCCAGCAGACTGAAGAGGTTAAGGCGTTGACGCAGGAAGTTATTAAGACCATTAGGGATATTATCAACCTGAATCCTTTGTACAGGTTAGTATGTTATCAAGCTTATTAATTCTTCTGAAAACTACCATGTTATTGGGATGCATAAATCAAAATTGAATTCTAATTTCAAAATTGCTCAGAAATGGATATGAATAAAAATGATGATTCCTATTTTTTTTCATTTCCTAAATATACATACAAATAAATAAATAAAATACTGTCTGTGTGTAATGTCAAAATAACTGATTTTTACTCAATGCTCTTTAAATATTTACACTAGCTGAAAGCTGATAAGGAGTAACTTAAGCTTTAATTAAACAAAAGAATTAAGGTTTTGCATAGTAAATACCTATGAAATTGTGAATAAAATTATATTACATGGTTACTAGCAAATATTTAAATTAGTGAGAAATAGTTTAGGTTTCCTTTCGCGTAAAACGCGGACGAAGTCAGTGGCATGAGCCACTGACTTCGTCCACGTTTTATCACAAACGTAAATTAAGAACCATCTTATGATGGTTCTACTATAAATATAAATAATATTAAATATTAATTTATAACATCAATGCTAAACTCTATTCAATGACGCTAATCTGGCCATCAGACCGTTACACAAAAGTACTTGAGCATGCAACCTGCTTGCATGACAACACGCGATAACCTCGTGTCATTGATACCAACCTTCGTGAACCCTGTACCTTTAACAGAAAGTTCAGTCAAATGGGAAAGGCGGTTGTGTCTTCTATACACACAAATAAATAAAATTGAAGTTTCTAATTGAAATGTCAAAATAACAGCTTTTTTACTAAAAGCACAATATTTTTACAAAAACAACAGTTTTTTTTAAATCTATGTCTGTTTGTTCAGGCCAATCTCCTAAACGGCTGGACTTTCACTAGCAGATAGCTGCTGCATAAGAAGTAACTTAGGCTACGTTTATTTATGAAAAAGAATTAAGGTGACATGCGAAAAATTTAATGAGAATTTTCAAAATCGGTCATAAGGTTCGGAGATTTGTGTGTCCAAAAATATTACAAATAAAATGACCCTAATCTAAACCCCTGTTTCTAGGGAGTCCCTGCACCATATGTTGGCACAAGGTCAGCGCGTGGTTGACAATCCGGTGTACCTGTCAGACCTGGGCGCCGCCCTCACGGGCTCCGAGCCTACGGAACTGCAGGCTGTTCTTGAGGAGATGGATGTGAGTGGGTTTCCAATGGTTTGAGTGCTATCGACATATTGAAAGTCAAAATATGGCTTGACATATTTTCTATACAAACTGTTAAATTTAGTTTTCAGATAAGACTTTTTTAGCTATCGAAAAATTAACCCTGTACATTTCTACTTCCCAATTATTAGCTCCGCAAAAAAAAAAAATCTTTTTCTTTTTAACATTAAATGTAGATTATGCTACTACTAAATTATTCCGTTTATCTATTTCTATGGATTTAAAAAGTAAATTAAGCATAATTGCCAACAAAACATTCTGAAAACAAGTCATAGATTATGAATAGAATAGAATATATTTATTTGTTTAAAACATGGTATACAAGGTGTTATTTTAAAATATAAGATCTTACATGTGCTGCCTAAAATAAAAGCATGCAAACTTAAGCCTACAATTTTGTTTTCTCCACCAGATACCAAAGAGGCTGATGATGTCCCTCTCACTCTTGAAGAAAGAGTATGAATTGTCCAAGCTTCAGCAGAAGATCGGCAAGGAAGTGGAGGAGAAGGTCAAGCAGCAGCATCGGAAGTACATCCTGCATGAACAGCTGAAGGTTAGTACTGGTGCCTTCTTGTAATTCAGAATTTATTGAGATTAAAAGCTGATGTAGATGGTGTGAGAAATATCGTGCAAGTTGTGGTACATTTCCGTCGATGATCGTTTAAGTCCGCCTTTGACACGAAAGCCGAGCGGTCCCACAATGTACGGCAAATCGGACGATATTTCTCGCATCATCTAAATAGGGCTTCATTCCGTGAACATGTGCCTTTTCAAATTGAAATAATTTGACTGTAAGTTTTCGGTTATTTAGTTATAGAGCCTAAACCGTAAAAAGGTACATTGCAAAATGTAACTGAGGTGCCGATCCGATTCCCGTTCGTTACGGGGGCTATCATCATATCATTTAAGCTGGAGAAAGTCAACATGAGTGGATTTTATTTACAGTGAAATTTGAATCTTGGAACTGTATTTGACCCAAGTTGACTCCCTAAAATCGAAGGCTGCCCCCCTCCTCCCTTTTTGTTGCTGCGACCGCGACTGAACATAAATGCTTGTTTTTAAAGTATAAAGGCCTAACAAACAAATTCACTGCCAATGTGTTTAATATTTCTCTGAAAAGCCTGTCTAATATGTATCTAAGACAGTATTCCAAACTGACCTTTGTCTATTTATCCTACAGGTGATCAAAAAAGAGTTAGGACTAGAGAAAGATGATAAGGACGCGATAGGCGATAAGTTTAAGGAACGTTTAGCTGATAAGACAGTGCCGCAAGCGATACAGACGGTCATCGACGAGGAGCTTAACAAGCTTAACTTCTTGGAGAGTCATAGTTCTGAGTTCAAGTAAGTTACCGATAGAATATTTAGAGGTTTGAGGAACTGGTTAGGAAGTTCCTCATCCTTAATTTAAGAGGGAGGATCCTCCAACCAATTGGTTTTGTGTTTGGTGAGATACTGCCCTGGTGTTGGCCCGGCCGGCCCTGGTCTTGCTACACTTTGTACTGGTGTACAAAGTGTAGCAAGACACATCACATAGTCGTTAACGACGCTTACTGCCTATCAAATTAAGTAACATTAGGCAAAAAAAGATTGTTGCAAAAATATATTTTTTTTTGGTGTAAATCAAGCAAGTGCTATGGTAGCGCGCAACGTATCGCATGTATTGTTCTTACGGGTGCATAGAACAATATAGGTCGTAGGGGATACTTAACCACTCAAGGCCCAGCTCATATATGTGGGACACACATAAACATAACATCACGCCTGTAATCCCCGAAGGGTTAGGCAGAGGTGTACCCATTAGTGTGCATATGTGGGACTTGGAAGTATTAAAGTTTAGTTACATAATTTAGAACTTGTTTTCTTAAAAATAACATTAAAAAATAATTAAAATTTTGACCTTTATTATCTTTGTATCCAGAACGCAGCAAGTATGGTAAAAACCAAAAAAGATATTGCAATGATCTAAAGAATTGTAACTTTTATCTTCGTTAGTGACTTTTTACAGTAGTTATATATGCTAAAGTAACGGCATTTTACGGTTCAAAATATACAGGCCTGTGAGAAACGGACAGACAGCTTCTAAGCCTCTGAGTCATAAGTACTAATCATAGCACAACATAATATTGTACACTTAGTTTTGACTTTGACTTTGATAGCAGAGTCTTAGTAACAGAGTTCCGTTGTCCGAACTCCATAATAAAATTATTTTTCTTCATTTCCAGCGTCACCCGCTGCTATCTAGACTGGCTGACTTCCCTACCCTGGGGGGTGACATCCGAGGAGAATCTCAAGCTGGATGACGCTCAAGTGATTCTGGACCAAGACCACTATGGCATGGATGACATTAAGAAGAGGATATTGGAGTTTATAGCGGTTTCGCAGCTGAAGGGGTCTACGCAGGGCAAGATTCTGTGCTTCCATGGACCGCCTGGGGTTGGAAAAACTAGTATAGGTGAGGAGTTATCAATTGTTTATGGTCCTTCTCTCTACTAGCTATGTTTATTGGTAACCCTGGGCTTATTTTACTACCTCCTGGTGTTCACTATACACTAGATATAAATAAAACAGCCTAACAGGGTAAGGTACTCACTAGTTTTAAGCCTTGCATGTAAAACATGTTGTGTACAATGTGGATTAAATAAATAAATAAAATCTATAAACATAAAACAAAGTCTATTTAGTACTTTTGCGTGGCTTCTAAAGTTCGGCTGTTCCTTTATTATATTTTACTAGCTTTTGCCCGCGACTTCGTCCGCGTAAATGTCCGACCTACGTTTTTTTCGGTTAGGGGGAATTTTTTTGAAAATCCGTTCTTAGCGGATGCCTAATAACTATAATGTACCTCCCTGCCACCATCAAAAATATATTCTCATATCAAGCTTTTGTATCATTGACGAAAGTCAATAGTCAACCTCCACTCAAAAACTATAACTCTCATTTCAGCTCGCTCAATCGCCCGCGCGCTCAACCGGCAATACTTCAGGTTCTCAGTGGGCGGCATGACAGACGTTGCGGAGATCAAGGGACACAGACGGACGTACGTGGGAGCTATGCCTGGCAAACTGGTGCAGTGTCTGAAGAAGACAGGCACGGAGAACCCATTGGTGCTGATCGACGAAGTGGACAAGATTGGCAAGTAAGTATTGAACCTAGGTGTATTTTACAGGGTTCTGGCGCATAATATGCACTCTCCCCGCGACATCGTTTGCGTGATTTTTTTTACGGATCCCTAAAATTTTAAGAATTAAATATAGCCTATACCAATCAGTGATAACATAGCTTCCAATTTGCGAAATAATTTTTAAAATCGGTTCTGTAGATCCAGATATTATCCAATACAACCCTCTTCTTTTTAGTCTAAATGAATTCTTAAAAATGAATTTTTATTTTAAAATCATTTTAAATAAAATGTGCACATTTTGCGAATTACTTATTTTGAGATGTACTCATTTTGCGAAATATTAATTTTGAGAACTGCACATTATAAGAAGTGCACGTGTTATGTCTAGTGACTCTTGCTAAGCGCGTATTCTGCTACAAAGCCTTTTCTTTAAAAGGCTAGTAGGGTAAGGATTATTACTCGTTATTTTTAAACTCTTGAGTTTGGCAATAACAAGTAGAAATACTTCCCCTATATACGGTGAAAGTTTATCATGAATTAATGAATTCAGACCATAATTCTAGACAAAAACAAAAAAAAAAATCCAACTGTCATCCACGCGGACAAAGTCGCAGGTAAAACTTAGTAATTCAATGTTCTTTCATTGTAGGGGTGTTCACGGCGACCCATCATCAGCTCTCCTCGAACTCTTAGACCCGGAGCAGAACGCGAATTTCCTGGACCACTACTTAGATGTCCCGGTGGACCTGTCCAAAGTGCTGTTCATCTGTACCGCCAACGTCGTGGAGCATATACCTGAGCCGCTGAGAGATAGGATGGAACTTATTGATATGTCTGGTGAGTCGTGGAATAGGGAATGTTTGGCTTAAGATGGGTAAACGAAGGTATCTGACTCCATAGAAGGCTTAAATTGATTAAAGTAAGGTTATTGCCTTACTTTAATTAATTTAATCCTTCTATGTAAACGTGGTTTTAAAGCCCGTTTGCGCCAACTAAAATCGTCTAACTCAGAGTTAGTTGCTAACACGGACACATTTTGTAATTTAACCTCGCGTTTACACCTAACTCTGAGTCAAGTTTTAAGCGAAGGTGTAAGTCTTACACGAGTCTCAAACGCAGCATTTCTATTTCTTTAGCTTCAGTCTTTATACTGTGACTGACCGTCATATAACTTTCAATCATATGGACGATCGATTCCATTTCCCCTTGATCCCCTTAACGACCCCCCCCCCCCTCCGCAGCGTAACAGGACGCCGTCACTTCGTGTGCAGTAGTTTTATAAGTTTATATGAATTAGTTTATAGTTATATTACAGTTATTTATGTATTTGTGTTTATGGGCCTTATTTGCCTGAAATAAAGGTTTATTATTACTTACACACACGATCTTTTTCACTCCAGGATACGTAGCCGAAGAGAAACTGGCGATAGCACAACAGTACTTAGTCCCGACTGCCCGTAAGAACTGCGGCCTCAGCGAGACGCAGCTGGACTTGACACCCGAGTCGCTGCACTCGCTCATCAAGTCCTACTGCCGGGAGAGTGGTGTCAGGAACCTGCAGAAACATATTGAGAAGGTATGTGGGTGTCAGCCAAGTGCTGGATGTAGCTGTTCTCGGGATTCAGGAGAGCCGGCACAGTGTAGGCGAAGATAAGAAAAAAGATTTTATTTGTCAACTTTGCCATAATCGACTATAATAATTAATATATAAGAATACTATGACAGCCCAATTGTATCTATACTAAAATCTAACGCTTAATACTAAATTAGGCTCTTATAAATACTACAAATTAAGATGTTAAACATGCATAAGCCACTTCTGAGGTAGGTGTAGATAAAATTCTTTGGAATACTCTAATGTCAGTTCTACTTAATTAATGTTTCCTAAAGTATACTATGTAGCTATGTTCTGTAGATGTATGAACGTAGATGAGGCGATAGGAGTATGTAAGGATCGTAGCAGGTGGCGTTCTGTAGTTTCTGCCTACCCCCATGGGAAAAAGGCGTGAGTTTATGTATGTATGTATGTAAAGTATACTAATCACCTTTTACTTTGTAAATGACCTCTTTTTAAAAGCTTTTTAGGTATAAGGTAAACAAAAATGAAAGATGTTTAGATTCCTAAATTATTTTTATTTGATTTTAATGTATTTTTCAGATCGCGCGTAAAGTAGCGTACAAGATAGTGAAGCAAGAGACAGAGACGCTGACAGTGACTGACGCGAACCTGTCGGAGCTGGTGGGCAAGCCGACCTTCAAGCACGACCGTATGTACGACATCACGCCGCCTGGAGTCGTGATGGGCCTCGCTTGGACTGCTATGGGTTAGTACGCCGAAAGTTATAACCGGTTTTGAAAAGACACATTAAAAATCGAAAGTTCTTCTCATCATTGGGATAAATATTCATATTTTTATTTCGGACCATACGTGAGGACGAAATGAGGTTTCTGGTGGATAAGAAAATAAAGATCAAGGTTAAATTTCATTCTTTCAGTTTTTTTTTTACAAAAACAAGTTTTAAACTTTAAAACTGAACTTCAAATACCATCGCTGTTGCACCACGTTATTTTCGTTACCAGAAATAGTGATAATTAACAACAAAAATATGAATTGTGTCGCATTATTTATGCTCAATATTACGGAAAAAAGTTAGGTCAACGCCTTGCAGTATGTTATTCTTTTAAGATGATTATATTTTTTAAGTTATTTACAAGATTTTTCTTCCTCTTTTTCTTAATAATTTAACCACCATTTCTGTACTTGGTGAAGGCGGCAGCACGCTGTTCATCGAGACAGCCCTGCGCAACTCCGCCACGGACGACAAGTCCCCGTTCGGCTCCATGGAGCTGACGGGGCACCTCGGGGACGTCATGAAGGAGTCCGCTCGCATCGCGCTCACGGTGGCCAGGAACTACATGGCGCTGTGCTACCCGGAGAACAAGTTCTTGAATACTAGGTGAGGGTTTGTGAGCTTTTTAGAGATTCATTTAAATAAGTTAGTAGAGGATAACCAATTAAAAAACTACTATAACATGGCGCGCCCCTCCATATTACTATTTCAATGTGTGTAATCATATCCATATAAAAGAGTTTCTATGCAGTTGTAAGTATTCGTCTTCAGTACCAGGCCGCCGAGATTTGTTGGTCATCTAATCATAACTAGTAAGACTGCGCAAGACAACGCACATGTCAGTGCAGCGCCATAGTAATAATAATGAGAATTATTGACGCCGCTAGTCGAGCAACAAATCACTGATTTGTTTTTGTTTTGAGAGCCGTTTCAGTATGCACACATCCGCTGTGAGTCTTGTAAATACTTTCAAATGTTCTGATTTTGTGGAGGGGCACGCCATGTTATTTTAGTTTATCTCTACCTCGTTCTTCTCCATTTTGGAAATTACAATTGACCTTGACAATTCAAACGTGCTGTAAATAGTTTAAATGAATAAATTATACCATAAATAAACCTGTTTCCCCAGCCACATCCACCTGCACGTGCCGGAGGGCGCGACGCCTAAGGACGGCCCGTCGGCCGGCGCCACCATCGCCACCGCGCTGACGTCGCTGGCGCTCAAGCGCCCCGTCAGGAACGACCTCGCCATGACCGGCGAGATATCGCTGACCGGACGAGTGCTGCCCGTGGGAGGGATCAAAGAGAAGATTATTGCGGTAAGTCTTCTGCGAAGGGTGTAAAGTTCGATTTAAGAGGAAGGATCCTCCGTTGTGTGTGGTGGGCTACTGCCCGACGATTTGTGTCGTGATTCATGATCTTAAAGAAAGAAAGACTCAAAGAAACTGAAAGTTACTTGTTCTTCCCATCATTACGAATTCTTTTCTTGTTTAAGACCATAAGAGGGAACCCTTTTGGTTACGTAACCAGAAGGTTTAGGTCAAAGGTTTTTTAGGTCAAAGTTATAACTTTTTGACACGTTTTTTTACGAAAACTAGTTTTAAATGTTATAACGTTATAACTATACTGCTACGACCTCTATACAGTTGTATGCATTCGAAAGTACAATGTTTTGAGTGTGTTACGTTGCGCACTACTATAAAGGAATAAAAATCAATAAAATAATCTTCATGAGAGACTGCCTCGTTGGTCCAGTGGATGCTAAGCGCGACTGCTGAGCATGCGGTTGATGGCTATAGAATCACCCCCTATTACATGGGACTTACAAAATACCTGGCAAAATGTAGTCGTACTACTGGGTACGCCTCTGCCTAACCCTTCGGGGCTTACAAGCGTGATGTAATAATAATATGTATGTGTGTAATAATCTTCACAGGCGAAGCGTGTAGGCGTAAGCTGTGTGATCCTCCCCGAAGAGAACCGGCGCGACTTCGACGACCTGCCAGACTTCATCAGGGACAAGGTGGACGTGCACTTCGTCAGCGACATCGATGACGTGTTCAAAGTGGCCTTCGAACAACAACAGGTTTAATCATTATAGACTGTAGTGCTACGACTTAAGGTTTAGACGTAGAAAAGAGAATAATAGTTTGTGTAGTTGCGATGAGGTGGTAGAATTGTTTTCAATATATTCATGCGCTCAACATTCCCACGTGGGCCGATAGACGTAGAGAGAAAGGATGGGCAACAATAAGTAATGGGGCAACTCGACTTTATTTTTGGTCAAGCTAGTCACATTATTTCAAATTTTTTCAAAATTATTTCACTGCAATTCCTAAAAGCCAGACTCAATAGAAAGAATAGCGGAGATGTAAGAAAAGACACAATTTCCAGTTCTACGCTCCATCGCACTTTTTAGTTCCACTTTTGAATCACAGATGGCGTTGCAGCAAAAAGATTAAAATCTTCAATCTTTCGTGTTGTATCGAATCGTTAACTCGGCTTTGTTCTGCTGATTCGAGTAATGTCTCAACTCGAGTCAGTTTTTTTTTCGAGTAGGCTCGAATGACCAAACCTGCTCTTTCGTCTATGGCACACATAAAGGGTCTAGGTTGCCAGCGCAATTTAAAACGCGAATAGAACACAAGCGTCGCTTCTACACAAAGTATTTTTGTTTTCTATGGTTTAGATTAGATTGCCGGTAGACAATTTTGAAAATTACATATTTTTCGAGTCGAGGCTTTAATAGGTATTGGAATTTTTGGATTATTTAAATGATTTATTTAATTGAATCTGGTGAAAATGGCTTCTAAGACAATATTTTTAATGTATAAATGGTTTATAATAATATTTTTAAGTGGAAAGTGTCTATTGAGAAATAGAGATGGCAGCACTTTAGTTTTACATACCTGAACATAAATGATTCTGCAGAACAGTTACCAGTTTTTTTCATCAATACTGTAAACGTTAATCAATATTATAAAGCTGCCTCTGATGCAGTCTGCCCTTAATATGAACTTGCCTGCACCAATTTGAGACTGACTGCCTTATCATACAGTGATGAAAAAACCTTTCCAAGAATATATATATTTATATCTGCTTTTTTTTTTTGGTTGTGGAAGACATTTTGTCTGACCTTCCTATAGACATTTTAATCGGGTTCATAATGCAGCTTGGGACATGTTGTCAAATTCCCCTTTCTGTTTACTGCAAAAACGGCTGTAGATAGTATTAGATTAATTACAGTGGTTATTTTCCAAGGATTCAATGATCTTTCACCAATTGGGTATTAGACTCTACCAAACAATTGACCATACATTTTATGACCTGTCAAAACGCTATTCCACATAGATTTTGTATGGCAATAGTAAACTTTGATTATTACGAGCTTGAAAGCAATTAAAAATCAGTAGTAGTGCGGTTATAGCCCGCGCGCAAGTGCTGGTCACCACCTGAGGTATGTGAGCAGGGAAGCGTAAGGTTATTATATTAAGACAGTTCTAAAATGTTATGACTAACATTTATCTGCCAAATCAAATACCTTTTTTTTTAAGGTGGTAATAATCATCAAAATTTGATGATTCCTTCTGTCCTGGGTGAGGCGGAAGGGGCTGTCAGACTTTTACTGACTAAAAAACCACCCTGTTCCTTCTGTTGCCCTTTACGTTCCGGGGCCACGGTATCCTGTTAAGACGTCCCGCAACCCCGGAAATCAAATACCTTATGTGCATTTTGTCAAGCGCACCCCGTCCCACCGCTCACATATCTCAGGGGGTGACTAGCACTTGCGCGTGGATTATAATTAAAAATAAAGTGTCTTTAGAAAAGTTATGTCTTCGAATTGTTGGTTAATGGTGTCTGTCTAGTACCCTGTTCAATGTGTTCACCTGTCCAATTTATTCTAAGTCTATGCATTTGTTTATTATAAGTACCTAAAGTATATAGTTGCTATGTAGTGCGAGTATGCTGCTGGTTGTTGTTTAGTTAGATGTATAAGTATGTTGTTGAATTTAAATAAATATCTTCTTTTTTAATTTATGTAGTTTGGTATTTGAATTTAGCCTTAGAAAGTTCTTACATTATGGTATTTGTAAGTAGGTTTGCCAACCGTTTAAGAACTTTAGAGGAAACGTCCCGCGTTCCCTTTTAATTGTATTTACGGGCCTGTATATAATGTGTCTGTATGTCAAAGTATTTTGTGAGACATTATTTTGTGTCCATTCTATTCAACTGGGCGCTTGAAAATAGTGTAATGTAAGACGGCTTCTTCACCTTTATTATTTGCCTTATCTATGTGCTATGTTACTCTAAAATACACAAGTTCTAAATCGTATTGGCAATTAAATTATTAAATGTCAAGTAGAGACTAAGGGTCAGCTTAAACAGAGCAGCAATACGTTTGAGCAGTTTTTATTTATTAAATATTTGATAATGAACTAAATTACATAAGAAATAAAGTTGTTAATTGTTTAAAACATATAATTTAGCGCGGCAATTATTATCTTGCACTCAAAGACGCAATATTCAACTCTATTTCTGCTATGATTTAGTTCATTGTCAATCTTAATCTACGTAAAAAATGTATGTATGTATGTCCCCTATGTATTCCTAAACCATTGATCCGATTGTGACGAAACTTTGGTAGGTTGTTCTGCGTACGCCCGCGAAGATTCCTGGCCCATGGAAACAAGAAAAAAAGAACATCAGGAACGAAGTCGCGGGTAGAAATGTTAGTGCTAGATAACTGCTCGATCATAATTCGATGTCACTCAAACTATTGGGACTTAACCCGCCTAACTCTTGTCCCATTTTTTGTTCCCTATTTAGCATTGATGCGTAAATAGTTGTGGCTTGCTTCCAAGTTAGAATGATTATCCTCTGCTCATTCTTTAGCAGATTGGTCAAGAGAAAAGGAATTAAAAATAATTAATTTCCTGCGTCAGATTGAGGTGGGCAACATCACGAACAATTCTTGCTTGTAGAAGATGGCCGCCAAAGAACTAAGAAGACAGTTTTTGTTTTAAACGAGTTTATTTTCAATAAATATATTTAAGTGTTAAATAATGGTTTTATTTTATAATTAAGGAAACACTGGGTTCAGTAGAAACCCATTTTGTGTTACATAAATGTTTGATGGCTTATTTATTTTACAATATACAGACTAATTATTAAACTAAATAATATAAGAGGTCTTTGTGGCTAAGTAATAACAGCCGGGTCGCCCACTGCACACTGGTATTCAGATGCATCCAGGTATATTGGAAGCCGACCCCAACATTGTTGGAAAAAGGCTAGGCAGATTGATTGACAATATACAGACTAAATATTGGTTGTAATACTACTTCTTCAAAGACTTTCTTCCATCCTCTAACAGCTGTACCAACACAGGGTACACCTCATCATATGTCGCGATTTGGTTTTGTCTCACATGATTCTGATATCTTTGCAAAGCTCCTGCCACAAACTCCAGTCTATCCCTTTCATTCTTGTGAGAGTCCAGCCACTGCATCAGCTTCTGAACATTCCAGCCAGCACAAGTATGGGGAGCCAACAGCTGGTGCCCGCCATGAGAGAATAAGAACATCATAACTGAAGAGTAAGGTAAACATGCACCTTCAGTTTGACTCTTGGCTATTTCTTGAGGAGTCTTCTCTAACAAAAGATGCAGAGCCTTCAACTGTCTGTAGTGATCCCCTAACTCTGTCATATCATTAACTAGAGGAGACAAAGCAATCTCCAGGTGCTTACAATCTACCTGCAACTTTGCTCGTCCAAACTTACTTAGTGGTCTTACATTACAGATGTGCTGTGTGAATCTCTCAATGCAAGCTCTAGCTATGTTTACGCAACACTCATTGAGAGCTGATTTTTCACTGAACATTGATAAGTAAATGTCTTTGCATCTTGACACAAACTGCTGAAGTTCCTTCATGTACGGGGAACAGGACAAAGTTTTACCAGTAGGATCATCGGCCCTGATCAAATCAGGTTCATCATGCATGGTCATCAGAATAATGTATAGAGAATTCTTGATTGATTCAGCAAACAGTTGAAGTATTGGCATACTGGAAATGTCTTTCAAACTGTTCTGAACTATTTGAATACTTTCTTGGGGTAGCATTGAGTTCATGTTTATGAGGACTCTTTTGATTTGTGATGAGAAGTAGTACAAAGCGTTGCACAGGTCTGCATTCTTTTGCTGTGAGCTTGTAGGTGATTCTATGATCTGTGCAACATCATTGTCCATTGATAACCTCTGCTCAGCTTCAACTGTCATCTGCTTGATAGACTTGGCCACACTGTTGGCCAAGCTTATGCTCAACTGTTTGTCACCAAGTGAGATGCTCAGAGCTTCAGCAATAACCCTGATAGCATTATCTATTTGATCCATGTTTGGCACTTGAGACAAATGCCACATACTTCTGACAGGCTCTAGTAACTTTCCCAAAGATTTTGATAGGAAGGAATTTTCCCATTTTGTCAGGCATAAACGGTTCATCTCAAGATCTTTACATTTTAATCTAGAAAGTAAATCATTGAAGCTTTTCAGTAATCTTGGGAAGTCAATCTCTACAGATTGGTTGACAGTGAGAGGGCTCTTTTCAAGTTCACTGCTGAAGACTAAGGACAAGTCAGCCCAGAAGTTTTTGCCAATATTCCTGAAGTTTCCAATTGCATGTAATTCATTAACTACATTCTGAAGCATTATAACTTTAGTGCAGCTGTTATAAATGTCCACTTTGAACAGCTTCTCAATGTTGTCCCATAGTTTAATTTTAAAGTCTTGGGCATTCATGATATTTGCTTTCCCCGGTGCAACTCTTCCAGAGCTTGATTTCTTTACTTCAATTGAAACCATTTGTAGATTTAATGCAGTTGTAATTTCTTTCTTCAAATCGTTCAGTATGCTGTTAACAGAATTTTTTATCTGTTCCTCTGTACATTGTAGGTTGTGGAATACTTTGAAGCATTGTAAAAGTTTAACTTTGTCTCCACTGAGTAGACTCGATTGCAATAGTTCAGTAGAGTTGGTTAATAATTCAGTTCTCCTATGTTGCACAGCTTTTAGAACTTCGTCAAGTAGATCAATCCCTTCAAAATCATAGTCACTGATCAACTCATTCAGCTCAAACAGTATGATGGCCTCTTTGGATGGGTTATCTTTGATACTCTGCAGTTTATTCCATAAGTTCAAGATCTTGGAGGAGTGTCTTAGTAAGTTGCACGTAGTTTGAACTCTTTCGAGCATCATGGTTTGATTCTCTAGTGCAAAATACGGTGTATGTACACGATCTTTCATTTTTTCGGCGCCGCGTAACAAACTCTGTACTTGAGATTGCACCGATTCTAAAGTCATTTCTAAATCTGAAATATGACTTGCCTGTGTAAGTAGATCATTGTGTTTGGCAAGGACTTGTTTCTCCAAGCTCTTGCTAAGTTTTTCTATTCCTTGGGCAAGTTTATTCACTTGATCCGTAACAGAAATATGTTCATTGATTATGGGCTTAATAGACTCGTCTAAGAACTTGCTATAAAACTCATCGTTCTCAATTTCTACACACACGTCTTTCGCTTCCATTGTTTTCAATATTATTTTTCTTTACTGTCGTGAAATAAAACTTAAATTGAGTTTGATTCCGGGTGTTTACAAGTTTTTTGATGACATCAATAGACATCTGTCAAAGTTGACAGTTTCAAGAATCTGGGTGACCAAGTAAAAAATATTCACTGACCCACATGACCAAAAAGAAAAACATAGAATTATGTAGTAGAAAACAGGCTGCTACTTTATTTACTAGCCTTTTCTGAATTCCGAATCTGAGCAAAGACAAATCGTACTGCCCTATGACAGACAGGGGTCTTAATAATAGGGTCTCGTAACACCCTTTGGGTACGCAACCCTAAAAAATCAAAAGATCAATAGACACTTCTCCGAGCAACCTGTACTGAGTACTGCTGTCATTACCCTCTTAAGGTTTTGGATAGTGCAGGTGGTTGTGCACGACGGGCAACTGAGGGTGTGACGCATGTCCTGTGATGGTGCTCCACACTGGCACTCCGTTTAGGATGGGTCAAGAATGCCCCATTTGGTCAGATTAGTTTTACAGCGCCAACCTGGTCCGCAATCTGTTAAGAGATTTCCAGATAGGCCACTATAGTTCACATCCAGCAGGAAGATGTTATTCCCCCTGGGTAACTCAATAAAACAGATAATAAATAAAACACTTTGCGTCGTCAATTTTATTTATTTCAATTAGCACACAGTCTTGTGCTATATTGTTACAGAATTAATTAGTCATAAAATATCAACTATTTCCAACAAAATTGTGCACTAGCTTTGAAATTTATATTTAATATAATAAAAATATTACATACTATAGCCCTTACTTGTAAACGTTTTCAAATACTTGTAAGATTCTTTTCCAAAACATAAAAATTAAAACTACTTAGAAAAAAAGGAAGAAATTTTTGAAAAACGTTTACAAGCAAGGTAATTAATATAGGGACAGCTTGTTACTGTAAAAACCCTCTAATTGATAAACTCGGAGTAAAGTTACACCAAACAGACACCTCGAGAAATATATAGTTAAACCGGTTATTACCGGTGTAAGTTCACTCCGGATTTATTAGGGGGTAAATGTTTATTGCAAAAGCTTGAAAAATATTTTTGTTAGGTAAATATAAAATTATGGCTACAAAATGGGGGTAGGTAGGTATACATAATTCATGGCAAAAATGATTCTGGCTGATGACGATTTTCATGGCAGCTTGGATTTTCGTTCGAAATTAAAATTATACAATATTCGTAAAAATATACCAAGTACTAGTAGTTTGGCACTTAATTAAAACGTATATTATTATAGCACTTGAGCTATTTTTTTTTTTTTTTTGGAAATGGTGGTAATGGAAAATGGAAAAATAAATTTTTTCTAATGTTATACTGAATGGAGTATAGTCGAATACATAGTTGAAATACATGAGCAAATGCACTAAATTGCTTTATGGAAGTTATGGTTCACTGATTATTAATATAATGGTATTTACTGCCTGATGGACTGCTAGCTGCTAGCTAGACAATTTTCAAGAAATTCTTACAATAGTCCGTTTCTTTACTACATTTTCTGTACTGAGGATAAAACGAACAATCAACAAAACAGTGCAAAAAGAAAATGTTGCAAGTACCTGGTGTATTTTTAAGACTATAATTAAAACTAACAACTAATCTTTCTAATATTAACTTAAAATACTAAAAAAACGCTGTCAAAATATTAAAAATGTATGATTGTTGATATTTGATTTAAAAAATTCGTTTGAATAATTCATTGTACATGCTGAGTAAAATAATAAGTAATAGAAATATTTTGCGGAGACATAAACTTTGGCCTCTCATAAAAACTGCATTTACTAAGAAGTTCCTAGAGGGCGTTTGGTGAGCAAATAAGAAGCATAATTAGAATTTGTCGACAATTTACAATGGTGGCCGAAATATTCGGAACATAATATTTATTCGATAACGGTAAACTATACAAATTCTTTAATCACGTTTATTTGGCATAACACCAAAAAATACAAGCATAATAATATGTCAAGGAGTTACAAACTTCAATATAGCTTGCAAATTTGCTTCTAGCTAAAGTAGAAAACATTTAACAATGTTCCTAATATTATGCTACAATAACGATTGTATATGATATCGGCTGCGCTCTATTCTTGGCAGCCATTTTTATCAAAGATAAAGTCTAGTAAAACAGGAATTACATAGTAAACAGATAATTAAAAATTTTAGAACTGAAAATATGTTGATTATTATACAATAGGTACGAATTTTAGATAGGTTTTGTAAGTCTTGTTGAGCTATACTTGTATAAAGAGACATGGGGTAATACCAGTCAGTGACTACCCAATAATTGTGCACTATTTGTACTAAACAGTTATTACAACCAATCTAAAATTGTACTTGAATAATGCACAACCATTATATTACGCGAAAACAATTCTAATTTACCCTTTTATTCGGATAAATCATTCTTAGGGTAAAAATAATTAAATTGGAGATTGGGTAAAAGCGAAATTTGGATTAAGTTGCAATTTTTTTTTTCATCTTCAATTTCCATTATTAATACAACTGAATTTAATTTACATATTTTTGTTTTATACATGTAATTTTAATTCACACTTACAAGTTTTTTTTTTATAAACAGACACGGCCTTCGCTGCAAGTATACTATGCTTCAAATAGCACCTTGAGAACTTGAAGCCAGTGCTTGTAAGTTGAGTATTATTACTTGATAAGAGTGAGAAAATATTCCGGATAGGTCAACATCAATTTGAGTAAAAGTAGTCATACTTGAGCTTAGTCAAGATTACCCTCATGGTCAGAAACTTAATGATATAGTGCATTCTTTCGTCACAAAAAATATTCTTAATTTATAGACCTAATTTGGGTTTAATACTTAAACAATAAATAATTAGAATCTTTTGTCTATCCTTCGTCAGTGTACAGACTGACTTGGAGGTTAACGTATTGGGGCAGCAGTGACATACCCCACTAACTAACTATATACCTTCAATGAGAGATGTTTCTTAATAGATACAATAACTTGTGGCTTCAGTTACCCTCACAAAAGATACTCAATGACCACATTGACCACACATTCAAGCTTGACGTATCTCATACAAATAAGCACAAAGTAGTTCTGAAATATTTGACTGTACAAAAAGTTATTTTTACTCAGCCACAGAAGAATGCCTTAGATTTCATAACTGCCTCATTACTACATTATACATATAATATTTATGGATATTTCTCACAGAGATTAGCTAATTATAATTAATATTATACAAGGATTACATGCTATGTAGAATGTTTTATATAAATGGTAAGAAATAAGACAAAAGCGCGTTGTGAATCAGCAGCACACCTATTATTTTGTAAAACAGTGGTAAGTAAAGTACATGAATTCGATTTCATATCAATACATACTATTATCAATATAAATTTCATTTAATTGTTATAATTATTAATATTATTAAGTGTCCCATGGCTGAATAGGACGCAGAATCTTCGATCAATATTAGTTTTAAATGTCAAGAATCGATTTTAATTGAACATATTTCAAATATTCGTATTATAAATTTATATTAAGGCTAATAAGTATTTAATTTTATACCTTTAGCGTTTTCCCTAAACTTAGCTACACTATGATCATGGAAATGGAACCTTAGAGTGTATGTTATAAGGTTCCAATTCCGTGACAGTAAGCTGTGTAGTCAATAAGCTAGTCTACTGGCATGAAGTCAATATTATTGTTAACAGAAAGCTGTACAGTGTAGTCTAACTAACATATGGAGTAACTGGTAATTACTGACTAATACTTATACACATGATTGTACTTATGCTAACTAACAATTTTTCCAACGATTTTTTAAAAATTTGCAAAACGCTTGGCCTAGTCACCTCAATAGAATATTGATTCACAAAAATCAACTGTAATTTAATTTAGTTAATTTTACAATGCATTTTTTTTCATGTAACTTTAACCATATGTAATATGCGCGTGCAAATGCGATCAAATTTGAAAAATTATATCTTTGGAAAAGTTATTTTTTATCATAAGTACAATCATTGGTCACTAATTACCAGTCACCCTGTTCTAAGAAAAACTATTTCAACGAGATTAAAATCGATGGTCATGTATCGATTAACATTTGAACGTCAGAAGTGTCAGTGTCACTACAAAAAGCACTACAGTAAAAAGTTTACAAAACTAAACAAGCAGTGATGTCGACCATAATATTGACTTACCGATCCGTCGCCATCAGATAATATCCACAAATATTATCACTAAATTATATATCAAATTACAGAAATGTGCATCTGAATTTGCGTCCGGGGCCTATGGTTCGTCCTCTCCTATTTCTTTTCACTCGACTCGCCTTGTCTTTGCGGATTTCTCGTACGAGCGTATAGAAGGCGTCGTCGACACCCATGCGGGTCTTGGCCGACGTCTCCACGAAGGGAACACCGTAACTCCGCGCCACCTGGAAATGCAGATATCGAGTTATATTTTTACCTCACTACAGATGTATAGTTTTTACCTCACTACGGATTTATGAATCACTCTTAGTCGGTGTCACGGCAGTTCGAGAAGATGGCGGGACGGCTTGGAAGGCTTCCTGAGGAATTAGCGAGATGAGGCGAAAAATTGAAGGAAATGCAAGGGGTCGTCGTAAATTAAGAAATGAGGTATCGTTGGAAGCTTCTTGATGTTCCGCGTACGCTTTACGTCATTTGTATGATCTACCGGCTTACAAAATAATATTATCTAGTTAAGCGAGTATTAGGGCAAAGTGGTATTTATGACCACGGCTATCCTTTGAACATCACAACAACAGTCCACTGCTGGATATAGGCCATTTAGCTCGATTCCCGGCAACTCTCATCCACTTTTGGTACCAGTTACCTTGTATAGAGCCCTCAGGCTCGATGAAGCAACGGCTCCACCGAGCCTGAGGGCGTGAACCTTACGCTTGCCGATTCGCGGTCTCCACTTAAGAACACGTCTACACAACGGTAATCGGTTCTGCGGCTTAAATAGCGGGCCCATTGCCACTTCATCTTATTTATTCTGTGATCTATGTCAACAACTCTGTTCCCTGTCATCTCTTCGAATTATATTAATTTATACAATACATACACTAACAATAAGAATTTACAGATGAAAACATTTTCTTGTACATAATAGAATAAAACGCTTCGGTTTCCCTTTCACGAAAATTTACCCTTCGCTACCGACACCTGTATTGTTATAATAAACAATAAACGCGAAGTAAACACATTTTATATATATATATGTATATATATAAAATCTATATTAATATAAGGAAGCTGAAAAGTTGTTTTGTTTGTTTAAACGCGTTAATCTCTGGAACTGCTAGTCAGATTGAAATCATAGTTTTTGGTATGTGATAGCCAGACTCATGAGGAATAATATAGGCTAAACAACATCACGATGCGACCTACAGCAGCCGAGCAGTAACCCAACAAGATGTAACTTATCGTGGTTGAAAAAAAATCCACGCGGACGAAGTCGCGGACACAAGCTAATATGCGACAAAACCACAGTGTTCGATTTTGTCATCTGTTGGTATGACAATAGATGTTAAATTTAGAAATGTAAAGTTGTAAGTATATATCTTTTACATAATAGAATTAAGCAATTTTCGCTCCAGTTCCCCTTTCACGAAAATTTACCCTTCGCCACTCACTCCCGTATTGTTATGGTAAACAAGAAAGGTGAAGTAAACATTTATTTCAATAAAATCACACATTACTTGAATGAGACGAGACACAACAAAGACATAATAGAATAATACGTCTCTGTAACTTGTGATGACGTAAATGAAACGACGATGACGTCAATATAGAAAAGCAAAAACTGTCTGTGGTACTAAAATGCTAATCTTTACATTTTACTACTATTATAAATGGGAAATTTTGGATGGATGGATGTTTCTTAGTTGGATGCAATTTGGCACAGAGATAGATTATAGTCAGGAATAGCATAAAGGCACGCGGAAAAATGTACAACACTCGGGGAATATAATAACATTGACGCAAAGGAAGTCGCGGACGGAAGCTAGTATGTAAATAATTTAGACAGGATAAAGTTTTTCCAAAGACTAGTCGCATTAAGTAGGTCAGACAGCGATCGTTACATTTCAAAGTTCGTAGGTTAAGGACGGTCCTAATGGATGCCATCATATAAGCGAAAGCCCTCGAGACATAGAAGCACCAAGAATAATGTAACTAGTATTTTGTAAAAACTTAGAGCTCGTGGAGTTTCTTGCTCGTTCATCTCCATAGAGACCTATATTGTAGGAACGAGGATTCTCCAATTTGACTAACTAACGTGGGTGTTTTAGTCAGAATTTTGAAGAATCCTCGTTCAAGAAGTGGTCCTTGATAATTCAAAAGCGTCTGTAGATGGTTTAATTGCAATAAATGCTTTGATTTTTATGCTAACCGTAGCAACAGAAAAAATAACTAGTGAAGACTTTAGCAGGGCGGTAGCTATCGCCGTGTCAAAGATTCGGCCCCCTCGCTACAGGGCCACAGAATCTGTCCAAAAAATACCGAACATATTTTCCTCACTATCTCACTCAAATTCTTAGGCCGTACGCTTAACTTTGTGGTCAAAATAAAAATATTGTTTCTTTTGCGAAAAATCTTTACCCTCCATTTGGGCCTCGTTGCAGTTAGGTAGAAGTTGGCCTCTCAAAATCTTTTGATACAGCGCCCGTATAGGGAAATAAACGCTACTCTTTTTAGTAGCCTTATTTATGTTACTATAGTCAGCCAGGCAAGCACAGCAGCGATAAGAAACTGAACGTCAAACCAATAAATCAAACAATAACAAACATCTATAAATAATTATAATAAAATGTCATCGTTTCAAGAACAGTTCATTACAAGACAAAGTGCCATATTTACTTGACAATAGAAAAATAATAAAGTTTATATTCTGCTCCGCTCTCGTGAGACGTAGCGTGATGTTATATAAGCTATATTATTCCGCATAAATCTGGCTATCATATACAAAAATAATCTTTCCAATCCAACTGTAAGTTCTAGAGATTAGCGCGTATAATCAAACAAAGAAAAAATCTGTTCAGCTTTATTATTATGTTAGTAGATAGGTACGCCATACCGTGGTGTTGGCATTTGAAATCACCCAAAAGGGTGAATATTTGGTATTTGTAATCTCTCATCTCAAGTCTTTGAGAGAACAATGCCTACAAAGAGATTTGTGATAAAGTTCGGCTTCAAACTTTCGGTTTGCGTTCAACTTTTCAAAGTTTTGTCTTCTAAGTAGGCTTTTACGGGTACTTGAAAGGTCAACCATTAAGTTGGCAGATAGAACAACAATTTAGAACCTCCAATGAGTTTGTAACAAAGTTCAGGTACAGTTTTAAGTGTTCAATATTATGTTAATCTTACTACTACATAATTATAAATGCGAAAGATTGGATAAATGGATGTCATGTTTGTTGTTCTATCACGCCAGAACGGCTGAACAAATACGCATCGAATTTGGCAAAGAGATAGATTATAGCCTGGAATAGCACATAGGCTACTTTTTATCCCGGAAAAATGTACGGTCCTGTTGGAAAATCGTGGCCACCAATACGCCCAAATATTTAGAAGGATAAAACGAAAAATAATATAATTTACGATATGATATTATGGATATATATGATATTATGATATTTATTATATGTTTCATAGAATAAATAGGTAAGTATTTTCTAGACTACAATTTACAAGAGGAAGTTACTCATGCAAGATGATTTCAACGACAATACCTACAGTTCATAGTAGGTACATTTTAAGCTCATCAAAACATTGTCACAATGAGTAGTGTATTACAGTTACCTACATAATATATCCATTTCGTATCACCAGGAACAATATGACTCAGACGATTAATATAAATAATTCTGATCTCAAACTTCTAAATTATACTTATTGTTATGTCCTACATGAACCATAAAACATAACCTTGTTTTGATTGAATTTTATTTGATTTGAGAACTGATTGATTTACTAGTTCCTCAATAGGTCAACTCGGAGATCGGTTAACCGAGATGTAATATTTTTTTTTTTTTTTAATCTAAGTGTAGCTTAACTGTAGATTGAAAAACTTGAACGCGAAATCTTCTTAATGGGTTTTTTGGAAGAGTCACCACCTTTCGGCCTAAGAAGTTTGTTAAGCTATCTAACAATAACTGCGAAAATCTGTTGGGTGACAGTGATGGCAAGGATTTTAGGAATGTTTGCTAGTCAAGCTCAACTCCAAGCGCCAAGCAAAGTAGAGAGCAAAATAGTGGATTATAGATTTCTCGGAATAAAATAAACTCGAAATAGTGGATTATAGAGCAACTAGCTTCAACTTTCGGACTAACTGACCGACTCCTTGACAATTCAAAAGTGCCTGTAAATGGTCTAATTGAAATAAATGTTTTGACTTTGACTTTGACTTGGGATACTCAGTTGCGAGTGCGGTACTCTTGGTCGAGACGATGGAGTGCCCTAGCTACCCATACATCTGCTCGTAAGAGGATATAAAAACGCCAGCAATGCAACGAATAATGTGGCAAAATAGGATTTAAATTGCAAAAAAAGCACTATAAGTAACATAAAAATGTTATTTTATAACTGTAATTTCGGAAATCTAAGTAAGGGTGTGTAAGGATTAAATGAGGAGTACCTATCAGCGGTTGTAATGACGAGTAATCGACATAGCTTACAAGCAAAGTCAAAAAAATTACCTATTTCAATTGGGCCATTAAAGAAGCACTTTGTATATTCATCACGAACTTATAGTTCGCAAGAATTCCTGTGGTCAACATCGCAAGCTACTCGTAACCTCAAACTTAGAAACAAAGCCTTTTTGCTCACAAGGTAGCTATTTCGTTCCATTAAGATGCATGTTCAAGGGAGGTCTCAATATTTGAGCAAACTTTCAGATTCAGCTGCCATTGTTATTTGTTTGGGAACTGTCTGGTCGAGCAGCTGTCTAACCGGGTAGGCCAGACAGTCGCTCGCTCGACCTCGGTAAACAAACACACGAGGATTCTAAACGTGTTTGTTTGTCTTTGAAAATATTTAGAATGTGCTGTTCCCAGTTACATATTAAAACATGAAAATGTTATTTTTTTTCTTTGAGGGTTTACTTTTGGTTACCTTCTGCCAGGAAAGGCCATGCTCGGCTTTCACCGACTAAAACCATCTCGGTAGACGTTATCAGAACTTGCACGGGATCGCTAATGGTACAAAAGGCTGTAAGTCGAAAAATCAGTGTCCAACTTGAGTCACTGTACTGAGGTGGCTAATGCAGTGACACAGGCGTAAGCAAGAGAATTAAAAGTATAATCCCAATTCGCCAGTGCTTGCTAACCACTGCACCGTGGGTTGCAAGATCGACAGCTAAGCCGACCCCAAAATAGTTGGGAAAAGGGTAGGCAGATGACGTTTGTAGACGTCTTCTAGTTTTAATTGTTTTGAATTTGGTGTCTCCTCACTTTACAGGGATTCCCAGGATATAAAAGAGGCTTAGCTTATTGTATTAACTTTGAATTGGATTGTAGCATTAAGTAGGATAAAGAGTGTACTTTAAGTTCGTTCTGATAAAGGGAGTTTCCCTGGCATAATTATGCTGTATGACATTGGGATGTTGCAATTACCTACACATATTATCACTTTATTTATTTATGCCTAAGTAATTGCTTTTTTATCTGAGATTCTCTGGTTCTTTATTTTATCAAGTTGTTAAAATCTAAAATTGGCAACCGGATGTTTTCGAGGTAGTTACTTTATACGATTTTGATGATACAGTGATATCTTTCGAGTGTGATATCCATACTAATCTTACTATATTACTACACTTATTATCTTACTTACTATCGAAACACGTGAAAGACAAACACAGTTAAAATCAAACGTGAAAGTTTGGCTCGATGATTGTATGTTACTCAATCATGCCGGAACGACTGAAAGATTCTGGATGAAAATGTCGCAGATGATTTACAGAGATGGATTTATTGTCTTTCCAGACTATTATCTATGTCTGTGATGAATTATAGATACATAGGCTACTTTTTATTCTTTTTAAATCTACGATTTCCGAGGTATAATATTAATAATATATTAACTTTGATTCAGATAGGCAGTCGCTCCATGTAAAATACTGGTTTTCAGCTGCATCCAGTTAGTCTGGAAGCCGACCCCAACTATGTTGGGGAAAGGCTAGGCAGATGATAAACTTGATGAACTTTGATTATAAATACGAAAGTAATTGTCTGTCTGTTACCGATTACGACAAAACCTTTAAACCTGGCTAAGGACACAAGCTGCTTTTGTGACCCGCGACTTTGTCTGCGTCATTAACGCGGCCGATGTCGCGGGTATAGTTATTTATAAATAGTAAACTGAAACGAAGTATAATTTTATTTGTTGCCTATTATCCTTATTTATCGAAATAAGTTATTATATTGTCACAATGGCCCAATAAAGAGGCTAAGTGCGGAAACAGCCCCGCTAACCTAAGTTATTATATTTATATATCAATTGCTTAATTTATTATGCAAGCAATGAAAACAGTAAGTGTTAAATGTTTATGGTATGCGTAAAATTAAGACATGAAGTATTTCAAACATAGTGGGTAGGTATTGTTTGTATTTGTGCAATGGGTATAATGATTTTGAATACAAGTGATATTGCGCGATGTACAATCGCGGACAATTGCCACCGCTTTTCAACCTTACGCCCTCAGTAATAAGATTGCCAAGTATTACGGGTTCCCTACGTGAATTTGTAGAAATAATAGACCTTCGCGCTGCCGATGATTCAAGCTTATGAGTATTCGAAATTTTGATGCATCGAGCTAGTGAACTGTCGCGCTTATAATTCTTCAAGATTATGTATTATCGAGCTAACGTTTTCGAGCAAGTGTTATTCGATCTCACGTAGGGAACCCCAATGTAAAGTGCTTATTACACTACCCAATCGGTAGGTATCCTATCTCTAAGGTAGGGTAGTGTAATTATGTGTAAAAAATAAATACATATTTAATCTTTTATCTGGTCTTGAAACATTTGCCCTTTTTTTATCTTTTCAAAGAATTCCACACAGAGATAGCAATCAAAATTTCTCCTCAATTACCAGACTGAAAAATGGTCACAGCAAATGTCTGAAAGTGCAACATTCTAAAGTGCTTTCATTGAACTGAAGTGGCACAAGAACAATGTACCCACGCCACATGACTCACTTTATGAGAAGAACAGTTAATTACTCTTAATTACTGTCTTGAATTATTTTCTCTTGCCTTGTTTGGGAATGCTGAAGTAACAGAGGCCATGTCAGAAATATTTTTTTTCCAAAATATAATTTATTGTTTTGTTTTTAATTTAATAATAGTCGTGATGGCCCAATGGTTAAGGTGCTTGCCTTTTATACACAGGCTGCGAGTTCGCAAACGAGTTTTTCTGTTTCATATGTGCTTTCTAAGTTTATCTTGAGCATGGTTGATAATTGTGAGGAAACCTAAACTTAAAATTAAGTCTGAAATCACCAATACACCTTGAGCAAGCATGGAACTCAATGCTGTGGCCTGTGCCCTTGCTGTGGGACAATAATAGGCTGGTGTAGTTATTTTAATTCTTTTAAAGCTTGCCTAGAAATAAGTCTTGTTACTACAAAAGATAATTCTGGGGTATCTGAGAAGTGAGGCATAATAATGCTTAACTGTGGCTGAATAAGACTTCTTTTCCCATAACAGCATAAGCTAGAATAAATCAAGAAAGCAGGGAAATAATCCAGGATGTGTTTGTTCATATTAGTATGGAAAATTGTAAACGCTAAGTTTTACACACTTTAGCATCATAATTTGAGAATTCTTGTTTCATAAGCACTTACTTCGTACTCACAAAGTAGTAAGAAATAATTCAAGATAAGACAATCAGTAATCATTACACTGATTACGGTTACTAGGCTTATTATAAATTGAAAATATACATTGGAATGTATTTGTAGTACTTGTCATTGTTTGCACCAAAATAGTTCTTTGTCACTTAACAGTAACAGGATGTTTTTTTTTGTTTTGAACTAAAAGGAAAACAACAATATTTTCTTCAAAACATTCTAGTGTGTAAAATAGTTACACACATGAATTTTGTAATTAAATCTGAATATGAGGTTAATGTGATACCGTAGTAAGCTCTGTTTGCGCAAGTATTAGATGATGTTACTAAATATATTGTGTTAAATTGTTCAAACATTGATGTTACGCTATGTTTACTGTAGCCTGGCTGCGGGTTATAATTTGTAACAGTAACCATTTTTTAAATTTTCTTGAAGTATAATATGTGGAAGAGGGACAAGAGAGGATGTGATGGAAGGCACAGTTATAGTAGACAAGTAAGATAACAATAGGTGTGGGTAGGTCCGCCTTCTATCTTGACGGGTCTGTTGGTCTAGTGGTTAGCGGCCCTGACTGCTAAGCCGGAATTTGGGCCACCCAAATTTTTTAAACTGTCGTGCCAGCGACACGATGAAGAAAAAGGTGCTATTATGGTGTAATTGGTAACATGCTGATTGATTCTGCAGCCTGTATGATATTAATTATACTTCACTGGCTTTTGCCCGCGACTTCCTCCACTTAAATGTCGGTTATGGTGAATGCAGGTGAAGTCGAGTTCTTGGGGTTCAAACTTATCCAGTACAAAATTTCATCAAAATCGGTTTAGTTTTAGTTCAGAAAACATAACAGACAGACAGGCAGTTACTTTTGCGTTTATAATGTTAGTATGGATTACATGAACATAAGATCCCTGCCTCATAAAATCCTTTGAGCCTGTCATGGTCATTCAAACAGAAAATGATGTCAGAGTTAAAAAAAGAAGAGTAATTTTCATTTCTTTTTATAATTTTGTAAAAAAAGAGATAGATTTATAAAATTGGCAGCTAACAGGTACTGGCATAATAATTAATGTTTTGTCTAAATAGGTTCAAAATTTACTAGTAAAGGCTTTCGGAGAGTACCTAACTAACATTTATTAAAAATACCCATCAACAGGTGTAAGGTAGTTAAATTATGTTCGTTTAAGTCTATTACAGACATCACGGTTTCGTTGATTACATCATTCAGCCTTTTTATTAGCTTTTTACATGGGTATTACAATAATCACAAGTAGGTAAGTATATTATATCGTCAGTTTATATAATTATGAAGGATACAATTATAAGTAGCTATCTTGCCTCTAGAGGGAAATTTCTAGACAATGGTGCCGATTTCCTTGGTCACAAACTAAACTAAAATTAGACTATTTCCATCTTTTTCTGTACAATAAAACAAGAAAGAGACTAATGTAAATAAGAGCTGTCAAATTTAGTCAATCTGACACATTCATACAATTAAAGTTGACATCTTAAAACGTATGGATTAAAAATACGGAAAAGTTTAAGGCAAAACTAATTTAACATAGCTAACATAGTTCTTCAATGTCACCATTCTTTCTTTTCGCTGTATGTTAGTAAGGGATGTCAATTCTCTAAATTTAGTTTAGTTTGTGAATGAGGGAATCGGCATCAAAATTCTTAATATTATTGTTTATTTATTTATAAAATTATCCAAGGTTATTTGGTGATTTTAGGCTAATATATTTTACTAGCTTCTGTCCACGACTTTGTTCGACTGGCTACTGCTCCCCTCCAGTAGATTGAAGCATGATGTTTTAAACTCTAGCCTATACTATTCCTCATGAATTTGGCTATCATATACAATTTTCTTTTTTTTCAATCCAACTCGTAGTTTCAGATATTCAAGTATTTTAACTAACAAACAAAAACTTTTCAGCTTTATTACATTAGTATAGATAAATGTTTGATCATGCATGATTCTACATAATGTGTTTTATCCACCAACATCAGTGATGTCCAAGACAAACTTAGAAAGTACATATGAATTGATAACATTGGTACTAGCTCAGTATTAAACCAATAATCTAAGAGAGGCGGGGGTCTTAACTACTGGGCATTTACAGTATGAATAGGCAATACTCTGTTTAAAAATAGGCCTTTGCCCTGAAGTGAAACAATAACAGGCTGGCGGTATTTATTAAATTGTGACATCATAGCTTCTAATGTACAGCAATTGGACTCTTTAAATAATTATCCTTCACTGTTTTTTACACAAAAGAGTTTCTTAAGAGACTTACCTAGCCTTCTTGTCTACCGTCTTCACAAGAATATGCTTCCAATGTATGTAAAGAATATCTTACATAAGATGATTACAACTTCTTGAGACAAATGAGAGATAATTACTCAATAAAGTATCACTGCTTGTTTTACGAATTAACAGTTCTATGGTGTGCAATGTACATAAACAAAATACATGTGAATGTAGTGTGGTGTAGCACAGGTTTATTATGTAAACAAGCTCACCTCGCGCGCCTGTGCCATGTCCACGGCCCACGCCTGCAGGTCGCACTTGTTGCCCACCAGCACCATAGGCACCTCCTCCGCGTCCTTCACCCGCTTTATCTGCTCCCGATAGGAGCCAATGTCTTCGAAACTTTTAGCACTGTTCACTGCGAACACCAGCAGGAAGCCCTCCCCCGTGCGCATGTACTGGTCCCGCATCGCGGAGTACTCCTCCTGCCCGGCCGTGTCCAGGATGTCTAACAAACACGTCTCACCATCGATAACTACTTGTTTCCGATACGAATCCTCGATCGTAGGATCGTACTCGTCCACAAAGTGATTCTGTATCAGCTGTATAGTCAATGCGGATTTACCGACGCCTCCGGCGCCTACCACCACCAATTTGTACTCGGTCATCTTGCGACGAGTTAGGAAGAATATTTTTTCACACCACTAATGTCACTAGATGAGAAACTACGCCCCTTGTCGTGCCACACCTTTTAAATTACTCACATCGGCATGGCTGTCGCGACCTATGTTATTGCACTCGCTGTGTCCGTAAAACGGCTAATTAATGTATTATTACAGGCAAATGCAATAAATAACAATGAGGCGGTTCACTCACCCTTTTACTAGTGGGAGTGCGTTCGGAAATATTGTATGTTGATGAGTCATCGTTGCCTCGAAGAAAATTAAATATATTCTTGTGATTTAATTTTAAAGCAACTCACTGTTATTAATATTTCTACATTAATTTCTTACTGTTTAATATAATTCAGATATAAAATATGTTGTTTTTGAAACTAGAATGCATTCTAGAGTTTGAGACAGTGAATGTGAAAAAAATTACTTCAGAACGCACGTTATCAAGATTTTACCTTCTAACTTTAGTGTAAGCCACAAGTCATAGATGGTGCTGATTGTATTTTTATTTTTAAACGTATTGCTAACAAAAAAAAATACATACATAACATCATAAATGATTATCACAGAACATGGAATTAAAAAAGTTTATGTACTAGAATACCTAAATTTAAAAAAAAAGGCCAAAGGAAGGTACAGGGAACTGGCCGCCAGTATCACTGAATTTTCGAAAATTCTGAAAGTTTTGGTTTTTATTTAAAAAAAAAACTGTTTTAAACAAGTAGTGATCATTGTTGATTGTCAAACAACTCAATTATACTGACACGATATTGCTCACAGAGTACTATAGATATTGCTTATAGATACAATTATTAATAAATACTGTACTGTATCAACTGATAGTTTACTTTGGGCCGCAGAATGTCTGATGATAATCAAGATGGAGACGCTACAGGAGAAACTTTGGAAGAAGCAGGAGCATTGGAAGCAGATGTTGGAGCTAATTTGTAATAATTGTATTTCCTGTTTATTTTCCTTATTAATTGCATTCATTCCGTGCAGGCGGTCTTAAAGCAGGATTATTATTTTTAATTCCTGGCTATAGTAGTGACATCTAGCGTATTTAAATGAAATGCAAAATCGTCAGCCTTTGGTTTGCACGACTACAATAGAATCAATTTTTGAATGCACTGTAAGGTTAAAGTACGTATCTACTTACAGTTCTTCGCTCCAAATTACCAGAAAATTAACTAAAAATCAGTCGATTTATTTAGCATAGGACATTGCGTATTGTCGTAACAACATGATTTGGTTCGCTAGGCACTAATAACTATATTAATTTTTCGGTGTAATTATTTGATGTAAGTTACAGGTAGGTAGACTAGGTATGTAGGGATGTTATGTATGTGTGAGTGACTTTGTAACAGCATTATAAAACTTACAAAGTAGATATCCATCTTTAAAAACTAATTAAGTTCGAAAACTAAAACCCGACTAAAAAAAATGTCTTTCAAAAAGCTATAAATAAGACTTCAAATTGGTTATGTGTTATAATTATTATTATGCAATAAATATAAATCAATATTGTAATAAAACTATCAACTAAGTAAAGAATAATATTACTGTATTTTTAAAGTTGTAGAAACACGTTAATAATTAATATAATACTTATTTCGTCAGATATTAGATTATTCAAACGTGACTTCGTCATACACAAAAATCATTCATTTAGTATTAAATGGTGGGGGGGAAAAATTTGATTAGAAAAAATAAAAGACAACTTTAAAAAAAATACTGTAAACGCCATCTGTGTATAACTAGCGATACCTAGTGTTAAATGACGAAACTACACGTTTCTGTTTAGAAAGTATAGATGGCAGGACTAGTCGCGAGAAGTTTTTTAAATAGCTGGTGTTACTGTGAAATACTGCAAAGGACATGAAAGGAATCCAGCCCAGTAGATTTTAAGCGACAAGCTTAAGCGACGTTGTCGTTGACGTTAAAGCCCTTAATCTTTTTCAAAAAAAAAAAGTCTTTGAGCTAAGTAGTCAAAATCCCGACAAAATCAGTCCAGCCGTTTCGGTGATCAGCCGAAACAAACAGTCCGACAGTCAAAAAAACTAAAACCGTTTTTTTCGTTTCGTGTACCTAATTTTATAAAATTTAGTAAATAAGCTGTTATTTTTACTTGTTTACCTATGTAGGTACGCAGAGATTTGTAATGCAAGTGGGCCTGGAGGCTTCTATAGTTTAATGATTAATTTCAGTGATCAACAGCTTGCGAACATCGACCCCAAGCTCAAAATCGACATGGACCCTTACGCCCACCGAGACCTTCGCCCTGAAATGATGTTCATTCGTGAAGAGCTGCGGCAAGCGAAGTGGCAAACATTGGCTGTTAGTTTATCATTTGTATAATTTAGTTAGACATGTTTCTAATTTAACTTGGCTACCGACACCAGGGCCGGATTAACCATGTCGGGGCCCCTAGGCACTGCACGTTTCAGGGCTTAATTTTTTAACCTCCAAAATTATTTTTTTCTTCTAGGTAGAACGCAATTTTATTTATTATCGCGCTGTTTTTTTTTACTACGTTACAAAAGTATGCCAATAAACATTGCAGCAAATTCAAGAAAGATAATATATACGTAGGTATTTTACATACAAATAATAAACAAATTAATTATTTGCTGGAAAATAAACATTTTAAATTATTTTTTGGGGTTCAGGGCCCCTATCCGATACAGGACCCTCAGGCAATTTCCTACACTGCCTTCTGGATAATCCGGTCCTGGCCGCAACAGCCGACAGTCATTTGTGGTGCAATTTCAAACTTAAAACTTATTCAGTTAGGTATCCGTATAACCGCGTGTCTTAGAGTTAGTTATTACTAGCTACACCTCACACGCTTGCTATAGCCTCCATTAAGATTAGCCGTCGTGACCTAAATCGATCTGGGGAATATTACTGCAAGGTCGTAGGGTGGTTTTTTAGTCAGTAAAAGTCTGACAGTCCCTTCCGCCCCACCCAGGGCGGAAGGCGTCATTTGATGATATTTACCAACTAAAAAAAAGGTCGCAGACTCAGCCGAAACCTTGCAGCAGATCAGGCACGCAACTTATGGACTAACGATGCATATCGCTTTCTCATAACTGGGACCATTAAAAGTAACTTTTAAATGTCATTTCTGAGAAGACTAGCACTCTCCCCGGTGCTCTCATAAGTGACGTTCAAAAATGACTTTTAATTGATTTGTTTTCCTACGAGACAAAGTCGTTTATTTCAGACTTTGTCTCGTAGGAAAACAAACAATACAACCCAACTAGCAAAAAAGTTGAATAGTATTTGAATTACCTATACACTAATAGACATTTAAAGGTTTTATAACCGTTTTGTAGCAATTCAACAGTTTTATAATAGTGTTCAATTAGACGCATTATTCAAGAGTTTCATAACCAAAACGTGTCTCTCTGTCAACGGGATGCATAAATCTATATTATTATTTTAGCCGTAATAGGAAATTTTCACAGAGTAGATAAGTATTATGATCTTCGCTATAACAACAAATAATAAAATAAATTGTAAAATAAAAAATAATAGGGTACAAGAAACGTGTTTTTTTTTAAACGAAGTGTTAAACATTGTACGTTGGTACGTAACCCTTTTAGGTCGCTTTTTTATTGAATTCTCGGGCTTTGACCTTTTTTGTTTTCCACATTATATCTGTTCCGAGTACTGTATAGAATTTGGCGTGGGCGGGCATTCTTTTTCGATATTTTTATAGCTAAGCATTTGTTAGAAAAATGAAAAGGTTTTCCAGATTTAAAGGTATGTATAGCTCATTATAGCCACCCGACACTGGACCAGCGACGCCTCGCCTTGAGCGGCAAGTATTATTTGTATGAAGTACTATGGGTATACCGTATACGCTCACTTCATCAACTCCGGAGCACTTCGCCCGCAGGCTAACCAGTCGGTGACCACCTTTTGTTCGCACGCTTGCCGTTGCCCATGTGCAGCTCCCGAATAAATGTATAGTGATGATCCCTAAGAAACTACACATCTATTCACCGACAACGTAATATTCACTCGTTGATCACGCGACGTTCACTGGTTGTTTCGGGTGTACCTAATGAGCTATGACCTTCAGTGTGGGAGGTGATATGTATGACCTTTGTGTATCCTAATGCGCGACGCAAAAGGGTTATCAGCCTATGTATGTATGTGTGTATGTATGTTGGTTCCTTTGCGGCGATCTAGACACTAAACGCGTGGGCTGATTTTGATAATTCTTACGTCAATCGATTTGTCTTAATATTGCGAGTGTCACTAAAGACACGACAGTATAGCTGTCCTCGCCTGCTAACACTTCACCGTAAACTACTGTTACATATTATCTTAAGAACTGTCCAATGCACATTTTGCCTCTTGTGTATTACGCTACGAGTGTCCGCCGCCCGCCCTTCTCCGGTCCCCGTTCTCGTCCTTCCCTCGCGCCTGTTCCCTGCAGGGGAGGACTCTCAATTAAGCGGACTCCATTTAGTAAAACAGAAAAAAGGCGACGACCTATCTTTGGTTACCATTGAATAAGTATGTATTTGAAAATTTAGTCATCCATCTGCGTGCAACGTTTTTGCTTTACGTATTAATGTTTAGATATTTATTTATTTATAAAACCTTAACAACTATCATTACAGGATTAACCTAATGCGATAGTGTGGTATTTTTAAACACTAACAATAAGTACTTAATTAACCTAATAAGAAACTTTAAAACATATTGATAAACATACTTAACCTTAGTTATACTATTTCTCATACATAACAATAACATTCATCACACAACAACCAACAATAACATAACATCAACATTTAATACTTAATACTACACAAATATATACAATCCAAAACCTTTTTTATACTTTCAATGGTCGCATAATATAAATAATAGTACCCTTGCGAGTAATAAACTGGATTAAACAGGATATACTAAACAGGTACGCCGCACGGCGCTCAAGAAGCTTCTTCTACAGGACTTCATGCAAGAAGACTGCGAGCTTCGGAACATGGGGCTTGCGTATGCGCCTCCGGACCCGTAAGCGAAAGAAGGTTATCAACGAAAATAATAACACTTGTTTTTTTTTTTAATAATGATACTTAATGTATTATAGGAAAACTGAAGAATAAAGTTTATGAAATCTAACTGTTTTTATTACTTCAAACAAAATTGAAATCGTATTGTTGTTAGTACATAACATCACGCCTGCAATCCCCAAAGGGTTAGGCAGAGGCGTACCCATTAGTAAACCCAGTTTTCACCAGTTATAAAGTGGATATTTGAGTGTTGTCAGGGATTAGCTATTCTATCCGCGACCTCCCCATGCAGTGGCGTGCACAGAGTTTTTAGACAGGGTAGGCAGAACAGTTAAAAGCTATTTAAGCTAGGTAGGTATCTTACCAAACATGTACCTATCATGGTTTTGGTTCGTCGTCTTATCGATTTAAATAATGATGTAGGTAATTGCCACCTAGCCTAGATTGACTGATTTTGTAGACATATTTTATGGATACCTATATGTTTTGATGTTTCATATTAATTTGCAAATTAAGTAATAGCAGTCAAATTAAATAAAATCCGGTGTCATTGACCTTTCACGATCACGTCTTTTTGTCACCGATAGTTTTAAAAAGGCATATTTTTTATTTCCTCTATACACACAACACATGAACAACTTCCACAGTGAATATTATCCATTTTTTCACACTAATAACATCGTTAAATCCTAAATATCTGATAACAAAGCTCACGACCAAATCAAAACAAACAAACGTCTAATGGCCGCTCAAACTAGGTACCTACTTGTTTATAAAATACGACAAAAAAAATGGTGCTTTATTTAGAGAAAGATTAATAAAATAATGTTACTTTTTAAAATAGTCGCAATAGCCGATCGAAACAACACACAGCCAGTTGTATGTCTCATAATTTTTACTATGAAACTTACGAGTTACATTACCTCTTTGCTGGGTCAATTCTTGTAACTCAGGTACACATCTCCCTTTTGATACAATTTGAACCTTTTCATTGAACGTTAATTGAGAAAATTTACCATTTATGACCTTTAACAAACACACATTTTCAACACAAACCTCACAATCGAACAACATTTTGAATAAACAAATAAAAAGTAATTTTAAAAACAATTCAATAAACTAATTGAATTTAACAATAATTCGACCTAAATATTTACGTTTCGAAATGAATTAATCTTATGAAAACCATCAAAATAAAAACATAAAACAGCGCGCTTCACTTGAAAGAAAACAATATGGACTCTATAGAAAAAAAAACAAAATTTCTAAATTTTGGGATGTAAAACGTTATCAAATAAAATTGCATCATTGTCAATCGAAATATCACTGAACTAATACTCATTACACTTAGTCGTATAATACATGGGGTGCGCCAATAGAGACGACGGATTCAAACGAGCTGGCCCGTGATTGGGTCACCTGCCGCAGTAGATGGCTTTGTTACCGCGCTGTTGTGTGCAGTGCACAGACACGAAAATGTGCCACTACATGCGTACATTTATGAATGAATTGTAGGCAGAATCACTCTCTGCCTTCCGCGTTGTCCGCGATGTGTTACGAACGCCTGTCGTAGTTTTGACAGTACCGAGTACGGATTACGGTATGAATGCGATGCGCGTTGCTATTAATTTACATTAGGAGTTTGAATAATTTTATTAGTTTTGTTACGCAGAATATTTTATTTTTATTTTTGAAATTACTGTAACTTGTCTAGATCTAGATCTACTAGGTCTAGGGTCTGCAGTGCCTTTATGCCTCTATGGACCGCACGCCACTGTCCCCATGATTTCTTCACCCGCGTTAAGCATCATGTTATGCTTACCTATACCATTCCTGATGAATCTGGCTAGCATATACAAAAAGATTTTTTTAAATCCGACTGGTAGTTTTAGAGATTAGTGAATTTAAACAAGCAAACAAAAAATCTCGTGCCTTTTATGTGATGGTTTGTGTGACTACCTGGTTAGTCTAGTGGCCATAAAGCGCGACTGCTGAGCATGACAGATCTTAGGTTTGATTCCCAGGTCGGCCAAACTATTATTGGCTTCCATAGGGAATTTCTCAGTAGCAGCCGCGGAGTCTGGATTTGTGCCCGGTTGATGGCAATAGGCTCGCTCCCTATTACATGGGACTGAAACATAACTGGCGAAATGTGGGGGTTTGCTAATGAGTACACCTCTGCCGAACCCTTTTGTGACTACAGGCGTTATGTTATGTTAGTATTTGTGTGATATGTTTGGTTGGAGATCCTAAATAAATAAATCCTTGTCCTCCCACCCTGAATACATACATGAATCTCATCAAGTTAGAATTGTTTCATTCACTTGTTTTGATTGATCCATCCACGCGATGACGTCATAAACAATAAATAGCTCGGATCTCAGGGTCAAGAGTTCGTTCGTCTCAGCACTTCATCTACGCCAATATGGAGGCTGGTATTTATTTCTGTGTAGGTAGTAATCTTACCTACTAAATAAATGCAAAAGTTTAGATGGATGTTTGTTACAAAATCTCAGTCTGGAATAGCACATAGGGCAGTTTTTATCCTGGAAAAAATGACGGTTCCCGTCTGCTTCTTCTTTTCGTATCAATGATACATTTATATATTATTTACATATAATAAAATCGTAGTGAAGTCAAAACTGTAAAAACATTATTGAAAAAAATATCGTAATTGAATGTAATGAATAAATGGGAATGATTTTATGCCGGATATATTTTTTAAGTTACATGTTACGTCACTTTGTTTTTAATTAGTTTAATTATTACTGTTTGTCTACACTAATATTATAAAGAAGAAAAATTTGTATTTTTGTTGATTTGTACCTAATGGATAAACTCAAAAACTACTGAACCGATTATAAAAATTCTTTTACCATTAGAAAGCTATATTATCTGCGAGTAACATACATAGGCTATATTTTATTTTATTTTTGCGCGGACGAAGTCGCGGGCGCTAGCTACCTATTATGATGATCTAGCTTGTTGTGGAATTTGTCAGTCTAAATATATCTCTATAGTGCCTACTATTTAGGTACATATCTATTATATTTAAATTTTCGATTTGAATATAATTAATTATCAAGGTTAAACGTGATCTGGGTACTTTAAGCGAGTGTCTTTGGTTTTGATACTCGATTTATCGAAAATAGAAGGAGGATTACAATAACTTTGAATTGTTTTTTTATTATTATTATATTTTGCTATAGACCAGCGGTCGGCAACCCGCGGACCGTTGACGTCTTACTTGCGACCCGTAAATGTTTTGTTTTGTATAAAATCAGTTACCTACTCAGGTACTTTGTAGTTTTCATTTCTGAATGATTTACAGTTGGTTATTTTTCTAGCTATAAAACCCAAACATATAAACATAATGTAAGTGTACGAATTAAATACGAATGTTTTAAAAAAAAGCTATAACATTTTTTTTTTCTATCAGTATAATTGCTTTTAGTTTATATTGCCATCTTGTAGCCCTTGCCTGCCAAAAGGTTGCCGACCCTTTATTCTAGACCTAAAGAGCACGATTTGTTGTGAATCCGTTGGTTCGAAACTACGCTAACCTAAATTTGTAATAATTTTATCGGTTTTAAAAGAGGGTTCATATGGGCTAAGTTTCTTGCTCATTCTTCTCCATAAGAAACCTTTTGTTTGGAGCTATTCATCTTACTGACTGACTCCTTGACAACTTTAAAATGCTTGTAAATGGTTTATTGAAAACAAATGATTTGTTTTGTTTTTTTTTCCTATTTAGCAATAGTTACCCGCCCGGCTTCGCACGTATCTATCTAAGTATTGAAGAAAACTGCATTAAAATCCAATGCATAGTTGAAAAGATCTAAGCGTACAGACGGCGGTAAGCGAGTAATTTGTATTTTTACTATGTAGAGATTAGTAAGCAAAAGGCCCATCTGATGGACATCAACGACTACCTAATTGAAATCTGTGCAGCCCCATATGGTGCTATTAGGTACCAACTAAATAGTAGAATCGTTGCCTTGTCAAAGACAAAACTAACATACCTATTAATTCAAAAAGTATGCTATTATGAATACTAAAAATATTGCTTAATTTTCCGCAAATACCTATTAGTTACGGGTGACATCATTAAATTAATAAGATACAATATTTAAATCGACATAGTCTGTGTCATGTGTGTATCATACACAATGTATGCAACATAATACTTAACTATTATGTATAATTATCGTCAGATTCAAGCCTTCACATACAAACAAGTTTCAGGTTTATATCTGTACGCTTATAATATTAAAGCTAAAGAGATATTTTGTTTGTTTAAACGCACTAATCTCTGGAACTACTTGTCAGATTGGAAAAATATTTTTGTTTAAGACAGCCAGATTCATCAGGAATAGTTTAAGCTACTAAACATCACGCTACGACGGATGGAAGTGGAGCAGTAACGCATACAAAGTTGCGGCCAGATGCTACATACATAAAATATAAATAAAAAACACTGTGTATATTAGTGATTATCTACCCGTTTTCAATTCAGTTGAGGACCGCAAACGCACTCACGCGCACGCGTTGTTAGTGATGATTTGCCAATCCACAAATTGAGAGTGCCTTTATTAAGTGTAGTGCTAAATTCAATTGAAGACTTCAATGATCGACTTCTCAGATTTCAATTGAAGTAAGTGGAAAGTTTTTGTGTCACGCAAATTATTTTAGAATTCTATGGACTGTGCTATGAGTGTAATTCAATGATGTGGAGGAGTTAAGTAGGTCTAGTGAATATATTTTGATTGTACGAGTGTTTTTGTTATTGAAAAGTGTATTATTGAAGTAGCGCCTATCTATGGGAGGGCGCAAATATATAAATAAAAATCACAATACAATAAACTTTTTCAAATTGCAATATTTACTTCGTGATTTTATAAAAAAATATTATGCCATGGAAACTGTGCATTTTTTCGCGATAAGAAGAAGCCTATCTGCTACGTGCCTATGAGCCAAATTTTATCCAGATTTGTTGAGCCAGTTTTGCGTGATTGAAACATCCATTTAAACATTCGCTTTTATCTAAGTAAGATAAACGATTTGATTTGACTTTACTTTTCAACTTTTAGGACCTAATGTGTTTTAGGGATCCATATCTCAAAATGAAAACACTGAACCCCTAAAATATCTCTTGTTGTCTGTCTGTCAAAGGGGTTTTTAATTAAAACGAAATGACACAATAGATTCAATCAAAACAAAACACAATTATATTTTATGTCTCCATTTTTGTTTCGTTTGATCAGAAACTCTATTAAACAGAAAAGCTGGATATATTTCATCCAATTCAATGAATATTATACAAGTATAATATTAGGTTCTTGAAATTTATTAGTATTAGATGGTATTAGTATACTCGTTCGTCCATTCAAAAAGAAATTAGACTTGAATCTGTTACGAAAAATTCTTGTTGAGACTTTAAGGTTCATAGATTCAATCAAATAATCAAGAATATATTTTGTAAAAAAAAGAAAAAAATTGTAAAACTTAGATAAGGTTAAAGATAGTATTTTGACTAAAATATAATATGTTCACTATGCTTTGCTTGTTGCTTTAACCAATGCGCCAACCGATCCGTAAATAGATAATTAAAAAACACGACTGCTATGTAAAAAAACTAAACTAAAAAGAAAAAAAAACAAGATTCACTCACTGACCAAACATGAAAAATCGAAAACTACTTGATCAACTAAACTGAAATTTTCATTGCAGTCGGGGCACTTTTAAGATAGGAAGGTATTCCACAGAGCAGAAGTCCCCCGACTGCAATGGAAATTTGAGAATTTTACACTCTTTTTTTTTGGGGCAGTCGTGTAAAAAGGCGAAGTTGCGGGCAGAAGCTAAACAAAGTATTAGAAACACATGGAATTTGTGAGCCGCGGCTCCACAATAAACCCACGATCAGTTAGGTAATTTTATACGCTTGTTTAAATTATATATTATTGAAGATCACGGTCGAGCGGTGTCAAGGCTAAATGGAATAAGCAAACCACACTGTGGTCTGTCATCTATATTGCTGGTTGCCCGTCTAGTATTAGTTTATGTTAACATCGTTATAAGAAAACGTCATTAAATCATTTATAAGAGCTTCATTCGAGGTCGAAACTGATCGGGCAATTCTGAAATAGTTAAATAATAATATCAGCCTATTAATGTCCTACTGCTGGGCGTATTGGCGATTTGATCACTAGCTATAACCCCGCGGTTTTACCCACGTTAAGTTGCGTCTTTGGATACTGCTCTGCGCTTGTGGGTCGTTGCATGATGATACTATAGTCTACTAGCTTTTGCTCGCGATTTCGTTCGCGTAGTTTGTGTATCCAGTCTTAAATTATGTCGTTAATTACTGCTTCGCTCCCGTCGGTAATAGCATGACGTTACGAAGCTATTCTTCATAAATCTGGCTATAATATTATACAAAAAGATATTTTTCAATCCGTATAGTTCCAGAGATTGGCACGTAAAACAAACAAACAAAAAATCTTTTAAGCTTTAATTATAAAAGTATTTTATTTCCTAATGTTGTTTTTCTTCACGGACGTCAGAAATAAATAGGTAGGTACTAATATTATTTTGTATCGCTTGTCATCCTGAAAATGTTATGAATGAAATCTAATTGGTTAAGTTATTCTCATTGTATCAAATCAACCAATTAAAATTGCGTTCGTTGTATTATGAATGAATAATAATGAATAATTTTGACTAACAATGAAGTATGTAGATTAAATTTTTGGAGCAGAATATTGGGATAAACTGTTGTTTGTTTTACTGAATCCTAAATTGTGTGTTATGAAAAATATTTCTTGATTCGTTTGTTTGCGCCGTAAGTACGGATTTCCATAAAAAACTTTCAAGTACTTATTTTTTTTAATGAAAGAACCGATTCCAACTTCCTACGCATAAGCAGAAACCTACCCAAGTCTTAAAAGTTATCTTATCAAAAAATATTTTCGGAGATCGCCTCGTCTGACAGTCGTTACGAGTCGTCAGAAGCTTGAAAGTCTGACAAACAGTCTTACCTGAGGTATCGTCTTACCCAGTTACTGGGTTGTGGAGGTCAGATAGGCAGTCGCTCCATGTAAAATACTGGTACTCAGCTGCATCTGGTTAGACTGGAAGCCGACCCTAACATAGTTGGGAAAAGGCTAGGCAGATGATGGAGATCGCCTCGTTAACTTAAAATGATGTAGGTAGTTATACGACTTCCGATAAATATACTGTATACCCGTGCGAAGCCGGGGCGGGGCGCTAGTTTTATTTTTATTTTACTACTATTATAAATGTGAATGTTTGAATGGATGGCTATTTTTATTTATATTTATTTTATTTGTTAGGGACAAAAAACAGTTACACGTTACAATATTAACATTAAGTTTAAGCATATCAGTTAAAAACGCATGACCCACACTATTGTCCACGGAATAACATTGAATTTAAAAGAAATAAGGAAACGGACGCATGCAGAGAGGAATAAGAAGAAAAGAAGAATGAACCCGAAAGGTCACACCAACCAACCCTGGATAGCGCTCACCTTCCAAAGTAGGTGTGTTGTCACCAATCAGATCACAACACAACAAGAGTATCAGCAAGAAGCATTCATCACAATAGATTAATTAGTAATAATTATATTAAATTGCAAGTAATTCAATTGCCATTTTTCTAAATTTGCTCTGATTGTACGCGAAAATATCCAAATCTATAAAATGTGAGTTGTACGTTTCTAATAATCGGCGGAGAGGTGCTCGCTCCCCAGCATTATTTCTACACTTCTCTGTATAGAATAAGCGGGGTGCTCGCACCTCCCGACGATTAACATTCCTAGGTACCACATAACACAATCTATTTGAGAGTTCCATGCAGTCAAACCTATTGTTGCAAATGCCATGCAGCATCATAACCATCAGCAGTGTACGCCTGTGCTCCAAGCTTAATATTTACACTAATAAAGGTTTTGCAGGTTATTATGTTACCTTTGTTCTTTGTTTTGCTTTGTCTTCTGGTAGTTTTTTGTAGGAAAAAACTTGTCATCGCAACGTAAGGGTTATTAATTGTTCCCTGTGTGTTGTGAGGCTTTATCATTTTGTATTCTTTGTGAATACATATTATGGTAGGTACACATTTTGGCTTGATCATGTATTTTGATGAATACATTTTGATCGTGTTGTATACCATTTTTGAAGGGAACAGCTGATTTTTTTTTCATGATTTCAGGGTTGGTCCTAAAAAAACTTGTTCATAATATGAGTACAATGACCCCTTTCAGGTTTCTGGTATGTTTTCAATGACTCTGTAAGTATATTAGTTTATAGTAATTGTACTTAAATATTAATATGTAAGTATTGAGTTTTACGGGCATTAGTTGTCTGAAAAAATACATAAAAGCGAAAGTTCACTCACTCACTCACTCGCTCATCAAGACATATAGAAAACCGCTTGACATATAGACATGAAAGGCAGGGATGTAGTATATATCAGTAGACGTCCGCTAAGAAAGGATTTTCAAGAACAACCCCTAAGGGGATGAAACGGAGGTCCAAAGTTCGTATGGAGAAATCAACTTTGACGCGGACGAAGTTGCGGGCTAAAACTAGTAAAGGATAAACAAAAAAATCTCTGAAACAGCTGGACCGATTTTGACGAGACTTTCACTGATGTTTTAAGGGGCATCATTATACGGTTTTAGACATTTATTATTCTCCAAAGATATTTAGGTTAGATTTTTAGATTATAGGCTACATTTATGTTAGAAAAAGAATTTGGGTTCTGCGTTTCACACGAATGAAGTCGTGGGCTTGTTATTAATATTACGGCTTGTTATTCCAAGTTGAACACGTATTTGCTATGTAATTATGAGAACTAGACTTTGTTAATGAAATACGTAAAGTTAACGATGATTATAACCAAGATTAATCGAAGTTGGATGGTAAATGATGAGTTTATTCTCCCGCACATTTTCTTTATAGTACCTAACAGTAAGTAATTATTAAGATAAGTTGGTCTTTGGATTAACAGAATAGAGAAATCTATTTTATTTTTAATTTAATTTAATATATTTGTGCTGTAGGGTTTTAGGAGCCTTTTCTTATACAGAGAAGTCATGAGCACGCTTGCTAAAGGCGATTCGCGATATCAGATTTATTAATTATTACTTACTGCCTCGTTGGTCTAGTGGTCGCAAGCGCGACTGCTGTGCATGAGGTCTTCGGTTCGATTCCCAGGTCGGGTAAAGTTTTATTGAGTTTTTCCATCAGGAATTTCTCGGTAGCAGCCTCGGAGTCTGGATTTGTGCCCGGTTGATGGCAATAGGCTCGCTCCCTATTACACATGACCCCTATGACAGTCGATAAAAAGTATCTCAATTGATTTGTTGCGTCAACTACCCGATTAAACGAATGTGAAGACGATGTACCTAAATAAGAGTCTTGTAAAGTACTGCAATACGTACCAAGTGCTACAAATTAAGAAAGGAAGCTAAATGAATGTACCTATATGCATGAGAGGCTTTATTGCCACTTGCCCAAGTTGCCCAGCAGTATGACCATAATAGGCTGGTTATAATATTATTAAATTACTTAATAGTCCTGACAAGGGTTGCCAATTCTTTGTCTGTCAAAAATAGTAGCTCTAAATAATGACCTGTAAAAATATAGTAGATAGCGATAAGATGAAAAAACAAATAGTAGGTAGGTGGGTAAAAAGTGAACGTACTATCAACTAGATATATCAGAATAATGGCCAGAAATAGTTAAAAAAAGGAATATTTTTGCCTTAAGTTTGATGCCTTTAAAAATATAGTAGTTTAGTCTTTAGTCAGAAATATAGTAGTCGGGCCCCTTATATAGTAGGATACTATATAGTAGGGTTGGTTACCCTACTATGATGCATGAGAGGCCTTAGGCGCTTTGCACACGGAGCAACTTAAGTTGAGGCAACTATCAACTCTTTAAAAGATTCCTGTAAAAATTGATCGTTGCTTTTAATTGCGTTTACGGTTGCCGCAACTTTATTGCAATCTGTGAGCAACTTTCACAGCCGAATTGCCGTATGCCGCCCTAGCGACACTGGCATTTCAGGGCACACGGAGAGGGAGGGAGGGTGTGAGATCGTCCGACGCGTTGCGATTGACGGTTGAGGCAATCGGCATCTTTAAAAACCGGCATAATATTTAACAGTTGCTAGTTGCGGCAATTAGCAACTAACCTAGTCATCGATTGCAGCAACTGAAAACTGTTGACGATTGCCGCAACTCGAAACACGAGTTGCTATGTGTGCGCAGTCCAATTGAAATATATGTAAACAGCTAGTTGCCAGTTGCTGCAATAGTTGCTCTGTGTGCAAAGCGCCTTATAACCACTTGCCCAGCAGTATGACCATAATAGGCTAGTAATATTATTATTATTTTACTTAATAGTCCTGACTGAATTTCGGTCAAGGCGAGTCTCAGTGGAGACTTAACCATCGACACAGGCGAGATAGTGAGTGTGCAAACACGGGTTCTCTCTAAAAATTTTTGTATCGTGTAAGTACCACGTAAACATTCATATTTATTTAATAAAAAAAGCTGTTATTTTGACAATACAAACAGACATTTCTATTTTACTTATTTGCATAGTTTTGTTTAGATAGAGAAGAAGATTTAAAAGAATACTAGCTTTTGCCCGTGACTTTGTTCACGACACGTTTCATTCCTTTAATTAGTGAGTTTTGTGAAATCCTTTCTTAGCGTTTATTCTACGTCATAATGGTATATTTGAAGTAGATTGGACCAAGTAATTATGTTGTCCCATACAAACTTTTCCCCCTTTTTCATTCCCTAAGGGGTAGAATTTCGGAAAATCCTTTCTTATCGGATGCCAATATCATGAAAATTGTACACACGTACAATAACTTACATTTTCCTTGTTATCTCTTCACCACTGTTGATTGACTGTTATAGAATGCCTAAAGCTTAAGTCCGCCTTTATACTTTTGCTGCATTTACAGTTTAAATAAATAAATACAAAGATCAAACCCTCCAAGTTTAAGGTGTCTACGATCAGCGGTTAAAGCTGTGCGTTGATTCGTAAGTCAGTCATTCAGGATAAAGCATTTAATATGTATAGAAGATAGATAACGGATCAGATGGTGAGTCAATATCATCTGGCGTCAAATACGTTATCATATTCTACGGATATGATAACTATTATTGATAACGCTATCACGCAATACCTGCTCAGTTATAAATATATTGAGTCAGCTTAACAAATGTCAAGGTAAACATCATTTAGCAGGTCGGTACAGTCGAACAAGCTATTTAGTTTACAGGCAGCTAACTTGCAACTACTATATTCATACTATATTCATAGACGACCTTCATGACCTGCTTACCTCTTGTTAAGTCTACAAAATGTTTATAAATAAATAATAAATAATGATCTTTGTTTTGTTGACAGTCACGCTCTTGATCAATGATTTAATCTGTGACTCAAGAAAGGTGTTGTTGGGTTTTTCAATTAGGGAATTTCTATAGTCTGGATTTGAGCAACAAGATTCAACCTTCGAAGTAACTGACCGACTCCTAAACAATTCAAAAGTGCCTGTACATGGTTTAATTTTGACTTTGACTTTGTTCCGATGAAGACAATAGTCTCCCCCGCTATTATATTCGACACGTCCACATCAATACGGATGTATTCGATGTGTATGTGATGTATTTTTTAGACACAAGACGTACCTATCTAAATACAATATATTAGTTATCTACATTAGTCATCCTACTGCTATTAGTTATAATTGCGAAAGTTTGTGTGGATGGATGGATATCCATCCACACAAACTGTATTTAGATAGGTACGTCTTGTGTCTCTGAAGCCACAAAATGTAGAAGATAATAGGCTTATAGATCTACTGGTAATCCGTTTTAGCTTTAATATATCTCATCCGATATTCTAACTTGAATTAATTACTGTTAGCTAGATATTACTAATTAATATAATAAGTACTATTCCTCGGATTTAGTACAATAGAGCAATTATCAGATGGCTCACAATAATATAACACAATCATATTTATGAATAACTAGGTATTGCTCGCGACTTCGTCTGCATGAAATTTCTTACGGAACCTAATTTTTTTGATAATTGAATATAGCTTAGGTATAGCGCTCAAGGATAACGTACTCCTCTATAACGACAGATTGTTTTAATCAGACCAGGAATTTTGGAGATTAGTGCGTTCAAATAAAAAACGTATAATAGTTACTAGCTATATTTTAAGACAAACCCGGTTAATGGCTCGCCTACTATTACATGGGACTTAAACATAACTGGCGAAATTTGGGTGTACTAATGGGTACACCTCTCCCTAACCCTTCGGGGATTACAGGCGTGATGTTATGTGTTTTGCTATGTTTTTAGCATAGTGAACCATAGCTAATAGAACACAGGGGTAACGTAGCTTCCTATTAATGAAATAATTTTCTGAATCAAACTCAAAACACAAAACCGAACGAACTCATCAGCTTTAAAACATTAGTATACGAGTATAATGATCTAGAAAACATGAATAATTCATCATAATATTTATGGTATCAAGGGTCTACATAATTCAACCGTCGGCGCTTGGTTTTCCGCGATAAAAGGATTGGAGTACTCAAACAAATATTTAAAGATCGACTAGCTTATAGCATAACGGTTGTAAAAATACATCTAATAAAGCCCTTACAGAAGAATCTAACAGTTTTTTGCTCTGTACCATTCTTGGGAATAAGGGTGACAGATAAATAAAATTGATGGTCAAAATTTCGAACTTTAAAGGGGCTCCCTCACCGGGAGCATTCGCGTGTAATGTAACGTTACAGATTTGAACATTACATCAGTGAAGGAGGAGAACCGAGCATTACAATGCGCACCTTGTAATGATACAATGTGTAATAGGTATCTTGATGCAACTTGTAACATCAATGCGCTCCACTTCCAATGTAATACTCAAAGTCAAATCTATATGTTACATTACACGCAAATGCTCGTTAGTCGGGGAGGTATTATTGTAATGTAATGCTCAAAGTTGAATCTATAATGTTACAATACACGTGAATGCTCCCGGTGAGGGAGCACCTTTACGAAAACAATGGAACAACGAAACTTTACGGCGCCTTAAAGTTCTCGAATGGAGACCACGCACCGGCAAGCGCAGCGTAGGGCGTCCACCCACAAGGTGGACAGACGATCTGATTAAGACCGCGGGATCGCGCTGGATGCAAGCCGCTTCCGACCGGTCCTATTGGAAATCTGTAGGGGAGGCCTATGTTCAGCAGTGGATGTCTTACGGCTGATATGATGATGAATGATGATGATGATAAGTTTTATAAGTTACTAGCGACCCGCCCCGGCTTCGCACGAGTGCAATCGTTGGTGAAAGCTTACTGCGGCTCGACTTTTTCCAACACTTCCAACAATTATCTTTAATATTATTTCAACCAATTTACACAAAACAGTTTTCATCTAATAATGAACTAAAAAATGTTACAAAATAAAGTCGAAAATTGTGTGCTCGATGTTTTGCGGGGCACATTATTATCTTACACGCAAATACACAAACAACTCTATTGCTGTTACTTTTTAGTTCATTTTCAATTAATTAATAAAAACTGCTGTTACTAAGCAGGTACGTATGACTTACTGTAAGTTTTCACTGTTCACAGGATTTCTTCACTGAAGCACTATGTTGATGGAAGCGCTGATAGTCGGGGCGGTGGCCCTGGTGATATGGCTGCTGTTCTTCAAGGAGGAGGAGAATCCGCTCGACCAGCTGCCTGGACCGCCGCGAAAACCAATCATAGGAAATTCTTGGGAACTGTTCAAGGCACCACCAGGTAAGAACTGTTTTATTTTAATACTTTTTTCAGGGGTTGACTGCCTCGTTAGTATAGTGGTCGCAAAGCGCGACTGCTAAGCATGAGGTCTTGGGTTCGATTCTCAAGTGTTATTGGGTTTTTCTATCAGGAATTTCTCAGTAGCAGCCTCGGAATCTGAATTTGCGCCAGGTTTATGGTAATAATTAGGCTCGCCCGCTATTACATGGGACTTAAACATAACAGGCGAAATGTGGGTGTACTAAATGGGCACACCTCTGCCTAACCCTATGGGGATTAAAGGCGTGATATTATTAAAGGCGTGATAGTGCCTAACTATGTTTTAATTATTTTGCTACTTCTTTTAGCACATAATTTTTCTGTCCGGAAAATAAACCTAATTTTAAAGACTTACTTAGACGAGAATTACTCTGTATTTTATTTTATACTACATTTAAAAATTTGTATAATAGAATTATGTATAAACTAATAAACATTTTCACAAAGGTTCATAATATAAATGAGATGGTATTATTAGATCAAACGTTGGTTATAAATAATTAAATAGTCAGGTCAGTGGCTTCCAAAGTTTATTGGACTGCGACCCAAAAACTTTCAAATTCGGAACTCTTGGCTGTCATGTAAAAAAATGGCCTGACCTTTAAACGATGACTGGTAATAAGTGACCGATTCTTAACAACATTGATTGCACTAAGTCCAGTTGAAAACCAGCGTCGGGCACAAGTGGTCTGGCATTTTATGCTGAACTGGGCCTGTTTGGCACTGCTGAGGGGCACAATGTTGTTTTTTTTTTTTGCCTTTTTGTTTTTATTATTTTTGTGGGCATATGGCCGCATTCTTTGTAACAAATAACTACCCCAAAGAAATGACTTCTTGACTGACGACTTTATTTTACTGAACAAATAATATTGCACTGACTGCCTCGTTAGTCTAGTCGCCGCATAGCGCAACTGCTGGGCATGAGGTCTTGGGTTAGGTTCCTAAGTCGCACATGTTATTGAGATTTTCTATCAGGAATTTCTCAATAGCAACCTCGGAGTCTGGATTTGTGCCCGATTGATGGCAATATGCTCGCACCCCTATTACATGGGACTTAAACATAACTGGCAAAATCTGGGTACCAGTGGGTCGCGACCCATATAGTTTGGGAAAAACTGGTCTAGGTCACACAATTTGTTAGTTTTCTCTAAAAAGATTAATTTAAATGTCAGACAGTGTTAGAGTGTATTTTCGTAAACAAAATTAATTTAGACACCTTGTAATAAAGTGTTTTTCAGTAGTTGAAGGATTACTTTGTATTAACTTTATGATGAAAGTGTTTCGTTCATTGTTTTTTTTTCATTTGTTGAGTTTAAGAGGTTCAGTGTTAGCATTGCTATAATATTTTCTTCGCATAATAAAGCAATATTTTTAATAAAAGGGTAATTTAACTTTATCTATTTCATCATCAACCTGCCCTTGTCCCAAGTTACTTGGGGTCGACGCAACACGTTTTCCTCTTCCATTCTGTCCTGTCAGCCGTCATGCAATCACTGACTCCCCTTTCATTCATATCATTCTTCACACAATCCATCCATCTTTTCTTTGGTCTTCCTCTTGCTCTCCATCCATCCACATACATATTCATAACTCTCCTGGTCACATGCGTTTCATCCCTCCTCTTTACATGCCCATACCACGACAAACGATTGCCTTTCAACTTTTCTGTCACTGGCGCCACTTTCAGACACATTTAACTGTATCTAACACTGTATTTAACACTTATAAATAGCTAACTTTTGTCCGCGGCTTCGTTCGTGTTAAATTCGGGTAACTCAATTTACTCCTACTACGTTTCTCCTAAGTGTTTCGATACAAACTTTGGACCCCTTGTTTCATCCTTTTAGGGGGTGAATTTTGGAGAGTCCTTTTTAGCGAACGTCTATTAACAATAAGTTCATTGTTAATAGACGTCCGCTAAAAAAGGACCTCCATCTTTATACATCAAGCGGTTTTCGTTATTTCGTATGAGTGAGTGAGACAACCGCTATCTAAGCGGTTGTCTTTTTATTTACATTCAGATAAACAACACTAACGAGTTGTTCCGTACGAATTTTGCCTGTAACTAATTTAAAACCTTTGATGTAGTTATTGTGTTTAAAGTTTTATTTTGACTGAGATAAAGTTCTTAATACAAAAATTGAATTGAGACGGGAATTGTCAATTTTGTCTGAACAACTTCACCTTCATCGGAATAAAGTTCGAAATACAAAAACTGGCTCAAAGTTTAAAACTTCGAGCGAAGAACACGTTTAATGAAAATACGGATGTTGATTTCTCAAAAGATTTTACATTTTAAAATGATCTTTACCTATCACGTATTAAAGTCCCTTTCCCCTTTCAGATAAGCTCCTGGATATCTTGGTTAACTACACAAAGCAATATGGCGATCGTTACGTGTTTAAAGTGATGGGTTTGCGAGTCTTACACATTTCTGGACCGTCGGATATCGAGGTAAGTATGTAAAATATGTTCTTAATTCCTTGCTTGAACGGGTAAAACGGGGCGAATAGAGAGGCAGGGGTGAATCGAGACGGAACTTTAAGGCTGGGCGCAAACGTACGGTTTCCAAATCAGGTTTCCGGATCAGGAAGCGTGTATATATATACACACACATTCATAATGCACACCCACATGTAAAAAAAGGTGTGCCTATATGTATAATTTATGTATGTGTGTGTATGTACAAATACGCTTCCTGATCTGGAAACCTGATTTGGAAACCGGACGTCTGCGCCCAGCCTAAAAGGGTTTTTAACGTTAAACTAATAAAGTTGGTCGCCAACAAGGAGATCACTTTTTAAATTAAATTAAAATTATTCTTTTATTTTAAAGTTTCTGACCCTGTCTTTCAATTCATAGTTGATTTTGGATTTTCAAATACGACTGTCCTGTAGCAATTTGAATTACAAGACAAGTAAGTACAGCTAGTACTCATTGATATGAACAAATCTTTCAACTTTTATCAAATATACGATACGTTCGCTCCACGCGCTCGTGCAAAACCCTCAGTTCTACTAAACCCACATCTTTGTTAATTACTTCGCTTAATTTTCGTGTATTACTAAGCTCTATTGATGCAGCCCTACTTACGTATTGTTTATGAAGACAGACATTCTAAGCTAATATTGTATCGAAGTAATGCCGGTTCACTATAACAGACAATTTAATCTAACAAGTCTTTGAGTGACTCGAGATTCGTGTTCATACGACGTATAAGCATAACTAGTAGAGTCCGACCGAATTCTTGGTTTCGGTTTTGGTTTCGGCCTAGTGTCGGCAGTAAATCTGGTTTCGGCGTAGTTTCAGCAATAAAACTGATTTCGGTTTAGTTTCGGTTTCGATTTTCGCTATTATTCGGATGGCGTCGCGCTGCGATCGCGCATTTTTGATGCACTGGTCTGCAAATGATGAAGCAAGTCATGTGCTGTGCATGACTTGCTTTGCTTGTTTTGATTGCGTTAGTTTGAGACCGATTATGATAATGTTTTGTTTATTTTTTAAGAAAACGTGACCTTACATGGATGCTTCGGTTTCGGCTTAAGCCGAAACTGTACCCGAATCCGAAAGTCGGTTTTGGTTTCGGTTTCGTCCGTAAAAACTAGTTTTGGTCGGACTCTAATAACCAGTGAAATGTGACTTCTCATTGTACATAGAGCTAATACAATGCAAGGTCAACTTACGCTAGTTTATAGTTTGACGATGTCGTGGTATGACCCGACCCGAAGTTAATTACGAAAACTGTCAGTTGAGAATTTGTGATGGCTTCCGCAAATTTTGGACTAACTTGAATTTAATTCGAAGACGAACGTTTAACCTGAGACGATAGTTTGAACAACAAACAAAATTAATTTAGCAGTTATAATTATAATAATTTACTCCCTACTGAATTTTGTCATGGCGGCCAATCTAATAGATACTAATAGCCAAGTACGCAGGAGATACTATAGTGCCCTCACTCTCACAGTTCGATCGGACGTCAAACGGGTAAGATCAGATGCAGGACCAATGGGGCACTCATCCATATATATTTCGACTTTTAAATATATTCAGTAACTTGACAGTTCAAAGAAAAATAATGTTACCATACTACAACTAATAGTGTTGGGGTAGTGAACGATTTTGCGTAAGGAACGATTGATAAGAATGGTTTAATACCAAGCTAAGTACATTATTTAAGTTCATTCAATTTCGTTCATTCTTACACCACCTCATTATCTTTTTTTGTCAAAACTTGGTAAGTCTTTTCAAGTTACGGAATAGAATTAAGAGTCGAAATATAATTATCTAATTAAATGCTCAAAAAAATGTAATGTTTGTAGTAATTACACGAAGTATAAAGTTTTTCGCTAATTCTTCTCCTTACCCAAATAATGTTTTAAAAGAGGCAACTAGGAACATTTGATTCTTTTTTCTTGTATTTGAAATTTCATACTGCTTTTTATTGGTCTTTGAAATATTTTGTTTTTTCTGCTGGGTCAAATCATTTCCCGGGATTGAAAATAGACAGGCAAATAATATATGAAGACTACTACATACTCAAAAGCTTTTAAAATGTCACTAACAAGTTCCGGGAAACTGGGAGCTCTTCACAAATTGTTTTTAAAAACTCAACACGAACAAGGATGCCGTGCGCTGGGATTCGTTTGAGTTGAATAAATGAATGAAACTTTTCAGAGATAAATAGTTTAATTGTTGAGGTTTTAGTAAATCTTTCTTTGTAAGTTTGTTACGCAAACACGCCAGAACGGCTGACGGATCTAGATGAAATTTGGCATAAAGATTGATTATAGTCTGGAATAGCTACTAGGCTACTTTTTGTCCAGAAAAATGTAGGATTCCTGTAAGATAATATATCAACTTTGAAGCTGATGACGTTGCTGGTAAAATAATAAAAATAATATTTTTTTAATTTTTTTATCGGCAGACTGCATCTCTGGTCTAGTCGTCGCGAAAGCGCGACTGCTGAGCATGAGGTCTTGGGTTCGACTCCCAGGTCGGGCAAAGTTTTATTGGGTTTTTCCATCAGGAATTTCTCAGTAGCAGCCTCCGAGTCTTGATTTGTGCCAGGTTGATGGCAATAGGCTCGCCCCATAATACATGGGACTTAAACATAACTAGCGAAATATGGGTATACTAATGGGTACAACTCTGCCTAACTCGTCGGGGATAACAATAATAATTTTTCATGGGGATTCCGTTGCTGTGTCGGAACGGTGCTGTGCAGTAAGCAATGGCTATAAATACAGCTTTTTTTTATTGCAGGTCGTACTGGCGCATTCCAAGAACATAAAGAAGAGTGCTCCTTACCAGTTCCTGAAGGATTGGCTTGGCAATGGACTGCTGTTGAGCACTGGTTGGTACAAGTATTTACCATTATGGAAGTTTTGGAAGTGATTCTTATTTTTTTCTAGTCATAAATATAGCCTATGTTACTTATGGATAATGTAGTATTCTAATGATGAAAGAATTGTTAAAATCGGTTCAAGAGATTTTAAGCTAATTCGTTGCAAACATACAAAAAATCAAATATTTCCTCCTTATTATATAAGTGTAGATTGATTCATATGGCATGTGAATACACAACGTGCATTTTCGAACTGGCCGTCTTATCGCTGTATTTATCCAGGAGGGGCGATGAACTCGTACGCCCATAATGATATTTATATAAGCTGGCCGCACACGGGCCACGCGCGACAGCCACAAACACCACCACAAACGCCGCCACCTGAAGGTAAAAGCGGCGCGAGGCGTTGTGGCGACCACCGACATCAACCATGTGCGGCGAGTCCATATAAAATGTATGAAAAGTACAGGAAATACGTCAGCGGCGGCGTTTTATTGTGGTTGGTGGCCCGTGTGCCAGTCATAGTCGCTTTATGCCGTTTTTATTTGATTATTTATGTCCTTTATAACCACCTCCTGATTGTCGAACAGCACCTTATTTATCAATTTTGATATGAATCCCGTCAATTGTACAAATTGCTCTGGTTTAAAGTAGTAAGTAATATCTTATTGAGTTCCATTAAGATTATTTATAGTTCGCTCGACGTAATCTGAGTAGTGTAGTAGATTAGCTAGCGAAGCGAAAGCTAAGCCGATGGCTAGTGCCTAGAGGTGTTAATTCCACAATACGCACTACTTGCGCCCCTCGACGTGCTCCCAACGGCCAGCGCAGATAGACCAATAATATGCTCGAGTGGTTTTTATTGATTACTTGATAATGAACTAAAAAAACACTGAGATAGAGTTGAAAATTCCAAATTTGGCGTTGACAGTATTAACCAATAATTTTAAGACCATTTTAGTCAGCAAGAGTCTGACACTCGCTTCCGCTCCAAGTTGAGAGGAAGAAGTCAGTTGATGATTACCCATCCTTAAAAAAAACTATACTAGCTATATGAATGTAAAAGTAAGTTTGTTTATAATTCATTTGTTACGTTTTCTCGATTAAACTACGGAACCGATTTTAATGAAATTTCGTACAGATTATAATAAGCTTGAACCCCAAGAAAGGTTATAAGATACTTCTGTGTCCGCGATAACCGAGAAAAGTGTTTGTATTAGTCTGAAATCGCTAATCTGTCGAGAGCAAGCGTGGTGTCGTGACTGCGTTCTATGAGAAGAGGCTCAGATCAGTAAAAAAATGGACTTTTTGTCGTCCTTTATACCTGTCAGACAGACGTTGTATTTTTGCATCATATAAATACAATAAAAAACATAATATGTCCGGCGACCTTCACCATGGTAATTGCTCAGGACGTGTATAATTAGTTTTTATGTAACGTCTAGTCATAGGTTATTGAATTGTTACTTAGTTGCGCTAGCGCCGCTTCACATTTGATCTCAATTAAAAATGTAGTTTGTAACTTTGTAGGTATATCCCTTGGTTACTATTATAAATGTTTTTGGATGGATGTTTGTTACTCAATCACGCAAGAACGGCTGAACGGGTCTGGATGAAATTTGACATAGAGATAGATTGCCTGGAATTGCACATACGCTGTTGTTTCTCCCGGAAAAATGTAGTATGGCATAATATACCTATTCACTTTGACGAGGTCAAGTCGAGGGCGGAAGCTTCAAAGTATACGACAGAACGATATCCTCTGAGTAGTCTCGTCATTTAAAAAAGTATTGTGAGGCTTACGATAAAAAACCCTTACTTTAATGGCAATTTTTTTATTGTGTCGGAGTTACACACACACACAAACTCACGCTTTTCTCCCATGGGGGTAGGCAGAAACCACAGAACGCCACCTGCTACGGTCCTTACATACTCCTTTCGCTTCATCTACGTGCATACATCTCATCATACAAGCACGCCGGTTACGGGTACTGCGCACTTGACCTTTCTGAAGAACCTCACCAATAAGGAGCCGGAGCGATGACCTCAATATGGTGTCCAATCCGGAGACAGATACCCAGAATCCAACGCTCAGCAATTACGCTTGCGTCCGCTAGGTCAATTGTGTAGATGACATTAACCTATTAAATTCCAAGACATAACTTCTGTAAAGAGACACTTTATTTTAGTCATGAAAATCCGATTCATTTTATTTTTGATTTTAATTGTTTTAAAATTATTAAATAGTTAATCAATTGAGTCGACACAAAAATGACGTCACAATTGACAGGTCATAAAAAGTCCGTCTATTGATTGGTGGTGTCATAAATTATCTATTTTTTTTTCATCTCACAGTATGCAAAACGCTTAAATATTTTAAACTGCGCAACGAATTTTAATCTATTTTATTTCAATAGATAAAGTGATTCAAAATATACGTTTATACATAAACTTTGTATCTGATCTACTGCCTCGTTGGTCTAGTGGTCTTAAAGCGCGACTGCTGAGCATGAGGTCTTGGGTTCAATTCCGAAGTCGGGCAAAGTGTTATTGGGTTTTTCCATCAAGAATTTCTCAGTAGCAGCCTCGGAGTAACTGGCGAAATGTGGTTAAAATAATAAGTACACCTCTGCCTAAACCTTTGGGGATTACAGGCGTGATGTTACGTGGTTAGTATCTACATTACACACGTGCAAAGCCGGGGCAGATCACTAGTATGCAATAAATTAATATCGTGTCTTTCTTCCTCATCAGGCGCTGACTGGCACAAGCGTCGTAAGATCCTCACCCCGACTTTCCACTTCAACATCTTGAAGAACTTCGCCACCGTCATCGAGGAGAAGACCCAGGATATGGTGAAGATGCTGAAGGAGAAGAAGGGAGAAGACGTCAGCCTGATGCCCATGATCAGTGACTTTACTTTGTTCACTATTTGTGGTAAGTCTGACACGATTTTACTTTTCTAGGCAAGACTCAAAAGCAAACCCATATTCCGATTCTGTTTTTTTTCATGATTTCAGGGTTGGTCCCATAGTAAAAGTTGTTCATAATGATGATTACAATGACCCCTTTTCTGGTTTCTGGTAGATTTTCAATAACCCTGTATAGAAAAAAATAAAATGTTCGGCGCTTTGCGACCACTAGACCATGAGGCAGTCAATTTTATTTATCCTTTAGACTATTTTATAATTGTTCCTCAATTTAAGAAGTTTCAGTCTTTCATTTAATTATGTCACATTCAAAGATCACTAGTAGTTCCACTATGCTCCATAACCACTACCTTGCTGTGGCAAAGTTGACTGTCTCAAAATCTTGGTGGATTCTGCCCCATCAAGGTTGACATAATATCAGAATTCACCATGATTTTACACTAGTGGAATATGCCCCATCAAATCAAATTAGTGGGGCATATTCCACTGAAAAATTCGAGGCAGTCGACTTTGCCACAGCAGGGATACCGTGGCCCCGGAACGTAAAGGGCAACAGAAGGAACAGGGTGGTTTTTTTAGTCAGTAAAAGTCTGACAGTCCCTTCAGGAAGGAGTCATTTGATGATTTTTACTAACTAAAAAAAAAAGAAAAGTGTAGCGACTTGACGGGACAAAGTGGAACTACTCAAGATCGCGCGCCTTGATGTTAAAGCTGTTCGTTAATTAATTAGTATTGCGACCAAGGTCTGAACAATACGGATGATGTTTTGAGATTCTTGGAAGACTCTTTTCCTTACAAGATACTTAATCTTTTTGTTGACATCAGAAACATGCTACTGTAATAATGAATGTCTGACGGTAATTGAGGGAACTTTTAAATCAACAACAATGTTATTATTATATTTACATATTAGTTTATGTCCGCGACTTTGTTTTAATGTCGGTTATTACGAACGCAGACAAGTCGCTTCGCAGGCATAAGTTTTTTTTGCGGAACCTTATTTTTTTTCTATAGGTAATAAAATAAGGTTACTCCTTATAACATCAGCTATCTGTCAGTGACGTCTCGTTTAAATCGGTTCAGCCGTTTTGGAGATTAGCCTAAACAAATACACAGCCAAAAATGTTGAACGTTATTTTTTATAAACATTAATTTATGCATTTAGTAAAAAGCTCACTTCAATTTTATTTATTTGTATGGGTATTCTTATTTTTAGTTTCAGAAGATTTCAATAGAATCCTTAAAATCTTTTTATGAAATTGTAGATCGTTAAAAAATCTGCAGCCTTGGTTATTATTATATAAGGTCAAAGTCATCTTCCCACATAGCCATAACAATGTAGTGTTAACATTTTTTATCACCCTATACATAGTACAACGATTTTAATGAAGGCAGTCGTCTTCCATAACCTCTAATCATTTATAATCTACATGTAATCGCAGACAGTGGACGTCATAATACTCCCTAATTATATCACAGCTGCTCAACTTTGTAAAGCTTGTGCATTTTACGAGAGGACCTGTTATTGTAATTTAAACGTTATGACCATGAACATAAAAATCACATGACGAGCGCTTGTAGTTTGCAACTGCTGTTTTTGTATCTAGATACAAAATACATGTACATAACAACCTCACCATCAAAGGATGGCGAGGCGTTGTTTTGTTCATTAATTACAAATTGAGTGATTTGTAGTAGTTATTTGCAACTAAGGCATGCAAAACAGTTTAACAAAACAAATACAGGCATACTTTACACAGACACACAAACACACTGCTTGATATTGTCAACGACAAAAACTGTCTTTATTTTGCATCGTAGCTTCTAAAAGGCCGAACCAATTTTCGTAAAGTTTTCTTAGTTAAACTACCATGTTTCGAATACAATATGTTGGGCTGAGTACCTACTACCGCCCTAGCCAACTAATTGATTTTACAACAACATCTGGGGGCACGGCTGTGCCCCCGCCAAGACGATAAAATATTTCCACAAAGTCGAGACGTAAAAAGAAAAAAAAAAAGCAAGACTCTTCTATATTTAAATGCGAAAATGCACATTTTTCTTCCCATCTTCTTACCGATGTACTATCGTTTAAAACCAGATAAATGTAACAGAAATAGCGCCAATACAACGTAGAATTCTATTTCGAATTCAATAAAATATCTATCCATATAAATTACTTCCTTACTGTTTCTACAATATGAAGTAGTTCTCTTGAAAACGATCTGTAGTATCTGGACGGAAGAGCGGATTATTTTGTAGTGTTTTTTGAATGATTCTTGAATCTATTTTCATTCAATTCAATTTTGTATTTTGTTAAAGTTTACCTTGTTTATAGAAACCCGATCGTTTAGTCCATTTGTTGTAAGATTAGAAAATAAAAGCCAAATAACGGCTATCAAAAACTATTTAGCTTTTATTTATTATAGGTATAAAAACCTATAATACACGGTTACTTTTAAGTCGTCCTGGAACCGAAAGCCTTAAACTAAAGTAACAATTAAAAAAATCAGTTGTTCAGTACACTTTGACGAGTTAGACGAACATAAATGTACTGAACAGCTGATTTTTTTTATTGTTACTTAAAAAAATGGTCCCAATCGTTTCGAGTTCGATGATTGAGTTTATGGCTTTCGGTTCCAGGACGACTTAAAAGTAACCGTGTATATAAAAGCTAAATATTTTTTTTATGATTGTCTCGATGGTCTAGTGTTCGCAAAAGGCGACTGTTGAGCATGTGGTCTTGGGTTCGATTTCCAGGTCGGGTAAAGTGTTATTGGGTTTTTTCATCAGAAATTTTTCTGTAGTAGCTTCGTAGCATGAATTTGTGCCTGGTTGCTGGCAATAGGCTCGCCCCCTATTAAATGGGACTTAAACATAACTGGTGAAATGTGGGTGTCCTGCTATACACCTCTGCCTAGCCCTTCTTGAATTACAGTGATGTTGTTAGTTTTTTTTTATTTGTTTAAACGCGATAATCTCTGAATTTACCAGTTGGATTGGAAAAAATAATTTTGTATATTATAGCTAGATTCATGAGGAATATAACATTACATATTATAGGTATATACGCTATACAACATCGCGGATCGACCCACGGGAGCAGAGTAGAAACAAAAGATGTAACTTAACATGGACAAAAAAATATACGCGGACGAAGCCGGGGGCAAAAGCATAGTTATTTTATATTGTTGAAATGATTACATTTTGTTGTTTCTTTTTTTGTAAATGGATGATAGTTTATCTAGCTTTATACATAAATGTATCGTGAAATAACGGAGCTTATTAAACGCTAACATTGAAATAACGATATCGTTGTAACGTTGTTTTTCTAATAGTTGTTTGTTTTTATTTTACTTACTAGATACAAGTTCAAAGAAAAAATATAATTATGGACGGCCATCTTTTAGGTTTTCTTATTATAATGCTGTCTCAAACATTGCGCTATAAATCGTCTGTAACAGACTCTGGGGCGAAGCCCGAAGGCAGTAGAACCATTAGATAAATAGGTTATAGCTTCTAACATTGAATTTCGTAATGAGAATGGAATCTTTTATTTTTATTCGTATAAATGAGAATAAATACAAGATTTGTTCCAAAAATTTGGGTTCCTTTAAATTCAGGACCAGATTTACCTTACCGTACTTCGTAAATCAATTTACAAGTAACCTGTAATTAGGCTCCGTATATTCCTTGTGTAGTGATTTTTATCGCACAGCATGTGTGTACTACAACTGACAATACCTACATCGCGCAATCAAAGTTTGCCGCAACATTAGCATATATTCAAAATCCCAATAACAACCGTCGCGTCGGGCAGTTAGCCCATCAGACACACTAGCCATCTGGTCGGAGAATCCTCCCTTTTCAACGGAGGATGAGAAATTTAACACCCTGTTTCTCTTATCTCTAAACTTATAATGTAGAAAACAGTCTCTAGTAGGTAACATCCCTTTGTGCCTATTGCCCTAGTTCTGTTGTCTCCTGCTTATTTGGAGGGAAGTGGAAATTATGTGTTTTCTTACTCCTTCTCCTCTTACTTTTCCGATAAATTTCGTCGCGGGATCCAAGACAGTTGAATCGTTTCTTCGGGACTCGTCGAGCTTCATTGCCTCGGCGCTTTTTTGGCGGTCGCCACTGTTCATTTTGGCTTTCAGGAGTTACATACAGTGGTTGGGAGTAGCCATAGCGTAGCGGGCTCGTCCCAGAAAAGATCTTTTGTTGGAAAAAATTGTTACCTTTTCCATGAATATATTAACAGACATTCCCCTTACATCAACAGAGACTGCAATGGGGACCAAATTGGATAAAGACCAGACATCAGCTACCTTGGACTACAAGAACGCTATTCTTACGATTGGCATGCAGATGTTGAATCGCCTTACAAGGATCTGGATGCACGCTGATCTGATATACAAGAACAGTCCCGACGGAAAGGAATTTGCTAAAACTCTTTCAGTAGTTCGCTCCTTTGCTGATAATGTTATAATGGATAGAAAAGCTCAGAGAGCTCAGAATCAGGAAGGTGCAGAAATAGAAGCTATTGATGGTATTGGAACTAAGAGGAGACTGGCCATGCTGGACCTGTTGCTGGAAGCTGAGGAGAAAGGGCAGATTGATATGGAAGGCATCAAGGATGAGGTCAACACGTTTATGTTTGAGGTAAGTCACTATAATCTTACTTAACACTGGTTAATACATTTTGTTTTTGAAATTGATTTATTTGAATTTTTGACGCTAAAGGAAAAGTAGGTAAATAACAGTAGAAGTTAATAAATAATTACGAAACATAAAATGGCATTGAATTCGAAAATATCGTCTTAAACAGGCATTATTTTCGTCTGCACAAAACAAGATAAAAATATTTGTATGTGACACAGATGACACGAAAACAACTCAAAAGTAATAATTTTTAACCTTTTCATATAGGGGCACTGATAATTAGTGAACGATATTTATAACTCATGACAATAAACAACTTCGAACTAACAAAGTACGAGGATTTTTTATTTTGCAAAGCGCACATGCGCGATGTTAAAAATCATTAAAAAAAATGTTTGTTAAAAGTTGAATAGTTTTGTTTGTGAAAAGGGATCTACCTCCATGATTTGAAAAGCACGTGAAGCCGTTAGCCTAGACTGTCATTCGTAGATCTTTGACAGCCGTTACTGGTAGTCAGAAGCCCAATAGTCTGACGAACAGTCTTACCAAGGGGTATCGTTTTACCCAGTAACTGGGAGGTCAGATAGGCAGTTGCTCCATGTGAAACACTGGTATTCAGCTGCATCCTGTTAGACTGAGAGCCGGCCACAACATAGTTGTAGATGATTGTTTCATATTTTTAACTCTAATTTACAATACGGAGAGTTGCAGTGATTGTTGGAAAGATTGCATTTAGAGCCAAATACAGGTTGTGTTTTTTTCAGGGTCACGACACCACGGCTTTAGCTATCACATTTGGTCTGATGCTGCTGGCAGATCATGAAGATGTTCAGGTAATTTTTTTTTCGTTATTGTACTATTTCTGTTATGTTTATTTAGGTGGACGCCGGCCTCTTATGCATGAGGTCGAAGGATTTTTTTTAACCCTCGACGCAAATGGAGGGGTGTTCTAAGTTTGACGTGTCTGTCTGTGTATCTGTGAGTCTGTTTTTGGCATAGTAGGTATGTAGTTCCTAAAGATTTTGATGCTGTTTTTTTTTCAATTTACAATATCCTTTTTACATCACTGGCGTCGGTGAAGAAACATGCGGAAAAATTTGCCACTCCGCCTTGATTTAGCATGATGATCAATGCTCGTGATTTCTCTGCATGAGAAAAGACCTTTACCCTGTAGTGGGAGTCTGTGGGAGGTTATTAATAGGCTGACGAATTCTTTTTTGAAGTGAAAACTTCTTTAGCGGCGTTGAGCACTTTTTCTGTAATGGGTATAAAATCTTAAACTCGCGTCAGGACACGTGACCTGATCGAAAAAGCGTAAGACGGATGGAGAGTAGACAGCTATCCCCTCTCTACGGCTCGGCGAAAATGTATGCCTGGGCCTACTGTTTCGTTTAGGCAGCGCAGGGCGCTTGCGCGAATGTTCGTGTATAACTTTTTAATGTAAAATAATTGTAATAGTTTTAAAGTGTTAAATTTTTAATGTAATATAAATTGTCATGTTTGTGTACGATAGCGCAATAAATGAATATTGTATTCTACCACATAAATGATAGTACTTTTATACTGATAAAGCAATTGGTGCAAAATTATTCCCTAACCATTCCAAAATATCAAACATGCTCAACGTTAATAATCAAGTTTTCACTTCTGCCGGTACTCCCGGAGTGCAACCCGTCTTTTTTTTTTCTATTCTTTTTTTTGTTCTTTCATTCTATCTATGTTTCAAAAAATTAAATCGTTGGGCAACTTCTATAAAACATCCACTTCTAGGATCGAATCTACGAGGAGTGCGAGAACATCCTCAACGGTGCTGACCACGTGACCATGTCGCACCTGGCTGACATGAAGTACCTGGAGGCCGTCATCAAGGAGATCCTCAGGCTGTACCCTAGCGTGCCGCTCATTGGACGAGATATTGTTGAAGACTTTAAAATGGGTAAGACTTATTTTACGTACTCTGTGATATGAAGAGCGTATTTTCTGATCTCTTTATAGACAGCTGTTCCGGGTGTGGGTGGTTGGTAGATTTAAAGATAAGAATGCTTACTTAAAGCTCCATGAGCTACATAACATAACATCACGCCTGTAATCCCCGAAGGGTTAGTTATGATTAAATCCCATGTTTTAGAGGGTAAGCCTATTGACATCAAGCTGGATCTAGGAATCGACCACAAGACCTCATGCTCAGCAGTCGCGCTTTGCTACCACTAGATCAACGGTAGTCGCTTTTTACTTTTAGCTACTAACATTATGTACCTTTCCCAGGTGACTTATTAGTAAAGAAAGGCACGACCGTTGACGTGCACATCTACGAGCTGCATCACAACGAGAACCTGTACCCTGAGGCGGAGAAGTTCAAGCCGGAGCGGTTTCTGGGCAGGGAGCTGAAGCATCCGTACGCTTATGTGCCGTTCAGCGCCGGACCTAGGAACTGTATTGGTTAGTATACGGTTTAATTAGTTAAATTAGACGTATTTTTGAAAGATCAAGACTAAGATTAGATTGCGATCGTTCCTGAATTTTTATAATGAAGGAACAAAACGTGGAAAAACACACAAAAACAAACATAATGTAAAATCTTTCGAAAAACAGCGTATAGAGGACCTAAGCCTCCTATACGTGCACCTATAACTCTGCTGCTTTAGTTGCGACCGGGTATTTAGAAGCAAATTCGGTCGAAATAGCTTCAAAGGGTCGCCGTTACTGAATTCGATAATGAGGACTATATATGTATTCCTATAGGCACAAACTTGTGCATTATAATATCTTCGGCGTATTTGGCTAATCTCCATTGAGATTGTCTGCCGTGACCCCAATTCGATCAGGAGTACTATAACTTAACAGGACCAGCACACAAGATAACAATAACATTTCCATTTTTATCCGCAGGCCAACGTTTCGCCATGCAAGAAATGAAGACCACATTCAGCGAGATTTGTCGCAACTTCAAGATGGTGCCGAAGGTGAAGGGAGCTCGGCCCAGGCTCATGGTGGACATGGTGCTGAGGCCCGTTGACCCCATTTACGTTAAGTTCATTCCACGTTAACTTTTGATGTTGTATAAAACACTAAAGCGCTTATTATACTACCCAATCGGTCCCTATCTTCTAGGTAGGGTAGTGTAATGACTGATAGGTCCTACTGCTGTGGCAGACTATTAGCGTCCGTCGTCTGACCGTGAAAGCCCGAGTAGGCGGCATCGTGTTCCACGCGCGCCACTCGAACGTGGTTGCGGCCAGGAAATGGCCGCAGGGGGAAAAAGGACCCGCTAAGGGACGGGACGTAGCCTGTCGGGGGACCGGTGAATGCTTATGCGAGTACTACACCACCAGCCATAGGCAGAGGTGGAACACTGCGGTGGCTTTAGCCGGTAAGAGACCGGCATGACCCTCCGTTATTCCCACGGCAGAAGAAGTACCTACATAAGAACTACGACAGCGCAAGTTGAACGGGTGTTCCCGACCAATCAATCTCTCGCCCTATCAAAAGGGCCCTGCCGATTCGGTAATGTAATAAGCGCCTAAGGCCTGCACCGAAAATTGAATCGCTAATATTTCACTTCGATATTTCGATGGCAGATGACAGAGATTACGATGTCATGTAACATGTCGCCTCAACAGTAATATTATGGGTGGAAGGGAAATCGTAACAAAATCTTTTACCATGGATTCAGTACGGGATTGTAGACCTGCAAAGGGACGAAACGTTTCGTAGGTTTAAAAAATATCTACTGTTCGTGTACATTTATAAAAATCCATCTCCCTTGATCACGGCATCACGCGTGAACGGCTAGACCAATTTCACTAATTCTTTCTTTGTAGTGTTTGTTATTTTAAGGAGCAGGTTCATATGAAAGAAAAGTAAAAATAAATATGGTGGTACGAAGTTCACTGGGTCAGCTATTACATAAAAGATTTCGTTTCGATATTCTTTCCGCCCTGTAGACGTTCATAAAACATTGGAATAATTTTAGAGTAAATCGTCCAGGGATGATATCATTTTAAATAATGTTAAACATAGAGTAAGAACTTTTGATTTGTAAGATTTATTACTATACTACTCGTATTTATAGGTATAATTGGGTACATGACACCTCAATCAATTAACAGCTGATAAAAAGTCAAAGGGGTAAATTTTGGAAAATCCTTTCTCAGCCGACGGGTAGATAAACTATCTCCTTGCCAAATTTCATCTTAATACGTCTAGCGGTTTTCGATATTTCGTAATAAGTGAGTGTACCTTTCAATTTTATATATTTAGATTTGGTGTCAACTACCCACTTATGGTATGCCACTGATGGTCATATACTTTTATCCAATGAAATGTTTTCATTAACACACATTGTAAGTCAGTGGTGTACCGTGGTAACTCTAGCATTCACTTGCCAAGTACAACTTGACTTAACCGCTCAAGGCCCGGCCGTCAAACCGGTATGACAGAACAATAGAACATCAATTGTGACACATTACGTGGCGCTTGAGTAATTAATACAGCTGATTAAAATTTTTTTTTTCCATTTTTTTTAAATCCTCAGAAATCCTGCTAACACCTGGAAATTTGGGAAATCTATACTAATACAATAAAGCTAAAGGAGAGTAATTTTATTTATTTGTTTAAACGTGATTGGTTAACGGCAATAGGCTCGCCCCCTATAACATGGGGCTTAAACATAACTGGCGAAATGTGGGTGTACTAATACTTCGGGGATTATAGGAGTAATGTTTTGCCTACGTATGTTAAATGCTGTGAACTGCCTCGTTGGTCTAGTGATCGCAAAGCGCGACAGCTAAGCATGAGGTCTTGGGTTCGATTCCCAGGTCGAGCAGTGTTATTGGGTTTTTCCATCAGGAATTTCTCAGTAACAGCCTCGGAGTCTGGATTAGTGCCCGGTTGATGGCAATAGGCTCGCCCCCTATTACATGGGACTTGAAACATAACTGGCGAAATGTGGGTGTACTAATGGGTACACCTCTGCCTAACCCTTTGGGGATTATAGGAGTGTTATTTGTATGTATGTATGTAAAAAAAATGTTTCTGAAAAAACATATCCGGCAAAAGGGCGTTCCCTTGAAATGATAGACCTATAAACATAATCGAAATATTTTATACCAAGTTACTCATTAATCACCAACCGGTAAGTCATAGAAAACGGACATATTAAGCTGGATAAGGAAACAATAAGCACAAAACATTTCTCATAAATATCTTTAAGTCCTCAGATAATTCACGAGCCTGTTATTGTTAATCTGGCACAATTCCAAACTTGGCGGATGTTGAGATAAAATAAATAAAAAATATCTTGGGACAACTCACACACGGCTATCTGATCCCAAGCTAAGCAGAGCTTGTGTTATGGTAACCAGACAACTGATATACATACTTAAATAACTTATAAATACATATATATTTTAGATAAATCACACCCAGACACAGAACTAACAATCATGCTCATCACACAAAGTTTGTCCTGGGTGGGAATCGAACCCACGACCTCCGGCTTGGCAGTCAGGGCCGCTAACCACTAGACCAACTGGCCCAAGATGGAAATTCTTAAAGAATATCAAGGCAAATGCATGTTGAGCCAGACCTATTAAATGTAAAGTTGCGTATTTGCACGTATTACTTGTTAACTAGCAAGATCTTAATTGGTTTCATTTTAATTTCGTAACAAACGAAAAACTGCCTCGTTGGTCTAGTGGTCGCAAAGCGCGACTGCTGAGCAGAAGGTCTTGGGTTCGATTCTTAGGTCGGGCAAAGTGTTATTGGGTTTTTCCATCAGGAATTCCTCAGTAGCAGCCTCGTAGTCTGGATTTGTGCCCGGTTGATGGCAATAGGCTCGCCCCCTATAACCCCCTGCTTAACCCTTCGCGGATTACAGGCGTGATGTTATGTTTGATGTGTTATGTTATAAACGAAAAAAAAAAAAATTTAAGAAATAAGATTTTATTTTACCATTTTGTCGGCACTATTAGTAGGTACTAAGAGTCTCTGAGTTAAGCCATGGACAGACAGACAGACATGTCATAACAATAGGGGCTTCTTGTTGACTGCGGAAACCTAAAAACACATTTTTGGCAACTGTCTATAGGCTCGCTCCCTATTACTGGTAAAATATGGATGTACCTCTACTTACCATCTCGAGGAAAACTGGCGTAATGTTATGTCTGCTCAGTTCTGACAGTATTCCAATTAATGGCACAAAACAAACTGTTGTTTCCATGTTCACAACACAAGTTCAGCCATTTTGTATTATTTACGAACTCTTGATTACTTTATGATAAAAAGTTAAGATTTATTGCGAATTTCTCTAACATAATAAGCTTCAGGAGTTGACATAAAAGACGTAAAAGCTGATTTAGACGGTGCGAGGAATATCGTGCAAGTTGTGGTACATTTCCGTCGATGATCGGTCACTTATGACACGACAGTCGTGCGGTCCCGCAATGTACGGCAACATACATACATACACTCACGCCTTTTTCTCATGGGGGTAGGCAGAAATCACAGAACGCCACCTGCTACGATCCTTACAAACTCCTTTCGCCTCATCTACGTTCATACAAGCATGCCAGTTACGAGTACTCCGCACCTGACCTTTCTGAAGGACCTCACCAATAAGGTCAACGTATGTCTTCCTAGAGCGACCCATGTACGGCTATAAGCACGATATTTCTCGCATCGTCTAAATCAGCTTTTATTCTCAAATTACTTGGTGCCTTCTCGATAAGTTTGTAACACTTTGCTCAGGACTAAGGCTGCTATTCATCGGAGATTCCCCAAATTTCTCAAATCTTTAATGTGAACATACAGGTGGTAGGTGTAAATAAATAAAAACAATTATGGCCCCTGTCGGGCATGGCAAAGTTTTTAATAAGAAGGGCAGAGGAAGTTCATAAGTAAATATTGAATTTTTTGCCGTCTATCTGTTTTTTTACAACGGTAATAATTAACTACTTAATTACACGACTGTCCCAAAAAAAGGAGTGTTATCTGTTCAGGGTTAATGTATGTATGTATGTGAGTTTCTTTATTCCACCATAACTTTTAAACGCCTGAACTGAGTTAGATGTATGGGGTATCGTTACAATCCTTGCATCGTTCCGAGTAACATATGCTAGTAAAAATAAAAAGTTACTTTAAAACGCAAATTAATACCAGCCTCAATTTATTTTTTTAATGCTTTTGGTCGTGTCTATGTTTGTCGTCTAGAGTTTGACAAGCAATTTAAAAAATATATAACACTGTTAATATTATTGAAACGTCGTAAATAATTATGACGAGTATAAATAATTATCTGCAATTTTGGCAGTCGTGTTTTTTTTATTTTTTTATTTATAGCAGTTTGTTATTTATTCTCTTGAAAAACAAAAGAACAATCCGCTGAAACGAACAGTAGGTAATTATTAATATTGCGACAACTTCCTGTTTGACGAGTATACAAAACAATAAACTGGGCGATAACCGTGGAAATATACTGAAAAAATGTCAAATAACTTTCAAAGCCAACACTTTTAGGTCAATTCTCTTTTTGTGTTGTTCATAGAGGAACATAGGAATATTTAAAAGAGTTTCGGGACGTTTGTGTACAGCGCAAACAACTGTGCTTTCAAACTGTTTTATTACTTCCATTTGCAAATATGCATTCGTCGAATGTGCAGACACGCAATCGTCCGAAAGGCCGATACAAACATAGTCTGGATTCTTTCATGTGTTGCGGGAAGGGAAAGTTACGGATGGCAACCTCAGCTATTGGCATCGTCACGATGACTTGCAATTTTTCGAGTAGGCCCAATTACATGCATGCAACGGTATAATAGTGTGTGTGAATATATACAGGGTGTAAAAAGACGCATAAAATACCCGGTACCTACGCATACTATCCATCAAACTAAACATCAAAGATTATCCCTTTTCTTTTGGTGAGAAAAATCACTGTATATTTATTTATTTATTTATTTATTTAACAAACATGTTAACCACACCATTGTCCACGTTTTAACAAAAGAATAAATATATGTGATTAATAATAAAAAACAAATAGAAAACAATAGTCGCTGCTACAATATGGCTGTAACTTATGTACTTATGTTTATAATAGTAAGTAATGTAACACACATAAACATTGTGTTTGGGTGCTTTAAAAAGTACAAGGGTCATGGAAGTTTAAAGTTTAGTGAAACAATTTTTTCGCAACTCAATATCTCCATAACAAGAGCGTTTCCAGATATGGTCCAGAACAAAAATTAAATTATCGAAATGATGAGAAAATCATGTAACTTTCGGTTACGTGTGTCGTGTTTAGTGTTTTTACACTCGTTGTGTATTACGGTGTTTATTCTGTAAGGCTAAATTCACTCCACCGCACCGAGTATTAGCTTCCTTGCGTCCGAATTCGTATGATTTCGTTGAGCTTCGATTCTGCGAAATTCGTAACAATTCGAAGAAAGGCCATCACTACAATGTAAATAAAGTACATTTTGCAATGTGAACTATGTTGTATTCCAACGAGTTCCACTGCGAATAGAGCTTACTTCAAAACTTGCGATTGTTCGATGAAAACTGTACGTAGCAACTTGATGTGTCTGATAATAATGTGAAAATAATAGCTGTTTGTGGAGCAGACACGTGTTAGAGTGGAGACTACGTTTAGGCAAACGTAGTGTGGGACGCCCTGCTGCTCGGTGGACCAACGATTTTAAGAAGGTGGCGGGCAGCGGATGGATGCGGGCTGACAGGGATGGTGGTGTTCTTTGGGGAATGCCTACGTTCAGCTGTGGATGGCCATAGGCTGATATGATGATGATGAATAGCTGTTTACTGTTTGCTGTTTATAAACTACACATGTTTGTAAAATATTCTATTGTCGGTTTATCTGTCTGGACTGATTTTGACAGAACTTTTACTGGCAGATTGCTGATAGGTATTTCTAAGGGTACTTTTATTTTAGGTAAAAAATTAGGGACCCGCGCAAATAAAGACTCGTTTTGCCGACATTCCCGGGGACTTTACAATTTCGTCGTCTTGTTTAGGGAGATAGTTGTGTCTTATTTACCCACGCCGTATTAAAAGAAGTTTTTAAGTGTTATCTAGGTTGGAAAAGTCCTTAATGCCGTGGTTTAGTGTCAGGTTTACCTACCCTCCAGACAAAAATTATAAAGATCTGTTTTTCTTGCCGACAAACCGAAGTAATCAGATAAAAAGTCTGAATGATTTTATTGCGTAAAAGGAATTAAGAAATAAGTAAGGGCTGATTTTACAACAGTTAGATAACTTTTATACAAAGAATAAATATGACAGTTTGACATATTTTCTATACAAAAGCTGTCAAAACGCCATATTTATCCCTCCGTTAATTAAGCAGGAGTATTTATTTATTTGTTTAAACATGGTGTACATACCTACATTGTATACAAGAAATTAAATACAGGAATTTTCCGCATATTGGCCTAGGATACAAATTGGAAAGAAGAGATGGTGCATAGCCTGCGGTTATATTGATTAAAATTACATTAAATGACTTATATAATTATTGATTATACCTACATTAATAATATAATTCAAGGTCCTTACTTATTATTGATATTTATATTTATGTCCAGACTTATTTACGAATACACGAGACTCAAAAGTCATCATGACAATTTTTCTGTCCCCGTTGTTAGATTTTCAACGTTCGGTACTGAGCCGTGAGTTGAAAATCCAATAGGGCGTAAGACAAAATAACGTTGCTAAGATATGGTGATAATTCTCAGCGGTCAAAGTCCGGGATATCAAATCATAACACGGATCTACCTCGATGAGGTGTTTTTTATCAGATGTTGAACTTTGAACATACACTTGATCATCACCATGACTTGACTTTTCTGTCAAAAATAAACAATGAATCACTCCGCCATTTTCTGCTCAACTCACTCACATCGTCTTTATCTAATTTAAAATCTTTATTGCAATCTATAATGTGAACAGGTGGTAGGATTTAATAAATAGAAACAATCATGGACACTCTCGGGCACAGCAAGAGCAGAGCAAGGAGAGAAGTAGGACGCTGTAATAATTTTCAAAATCGGTTCACTTGATGCAAAGATTACCCCCTACAACCTCACTTTACCTTTGTATAATATTCATGCTCATTTATTTGCATACCATTATGTGTCTAATAAATGTTACATAAGGCTTAAAGTTAAGGTACAATTATGGACTCTGTTATCTGTGATAAAAATTACACAAAAATAAAATTTAAATACAAAAATAAAATAACACTTCTTGTAAATGAGTGTGAACTTCTTAATAACATTAATTATAATTATTAAAATCACTTGTATTTTATTTACCTTATAATATTAATTGATATTTTAGAAATTATGTATAATTTTAAAGAGATCGGTAAGGAAACTAATAATAAAAATAAAAATACACGAAAAACTTAACTGATCAGTTATATCTACCTAATATTAGTTTAGTTATAATGGTAGGGTATAAAAATAGAATATGCCAAGAGGGTTACTTTACTAACACCAATTATAATACGTAATAAGCTCTGTAATCACATACAGTTTTCCTTGTAAGTACTTCACATCGTCACGATGACTTGCAATTTGCAACTTACCAAGGAGAATCCAGTTGCACTAGGCCTAGTACAGTTCAATGACCTTCGCGTAGTTATAACAACATTATTTAATTTCTCGCCTGCGGGGTACAGGAGCGGAGGGTGAGGGGAGAGGTGCGGGCATCGGGCGCTCGTAGCGTGATACACAACAGGCGAAATGTGCACTGAACAGATTTTAAGATATGTGTCGTCACAATGTTTTACGGTGGAATTTAGAGGTATGAGAAACTAAGAAACTAGGTGTAAATCTCTTCCTTGGTTGAAAACGGAGGATCCTCCGATCAGACGGGTATTGTCTGGTGGGCTACTGCCCGACGGTTGTTGTCGGGATTTTGTATACAGGCTCGCTAGGGACAACTTTTACTATGAGACCAACCCTGAAATCCTGAATAAAAAATCTGCTGTTCCCTACAAAAATGGTACATAACAAGATCGTAATGTATGGATCAGCTGTTTTTTTTTAATGATTTCAGGGTTGACCCCATAGTAAAAGTTGTTCTCAGGTTTCGGGTAAATTTTCAATGACCCTTTATAAATAAGCTTACGTCGAGTCGAATTTTGATTGCGCATGTAGGAAACGTTAGTTGTAGTTAGTTTGTAGTGCGATAGATGTCGCTACAAACAGCAACGACAGGCGAGGGCTCGATAAAGCTGTATAGCTATAGCGGTATGCAAGCAATTTACTAGATTTTTGCTTCGTCATGATTACACAGAACGGTTTTGCAAAATATTTTCAAAGATTGCTTGATTTGTTTTTTCCTGTGAGATTCACGTTAGATTGCTACCCAGATAAGATTACAAATTATTATTCACTACTTAAAAAAATCGGTTACTACCTTATTAGATACATAAGGGGTGTTAAGAGACATATCATAAAGCCCTTAAAACTACGCATATTGCCCATTTAAAAGTGATTTTTCATAGTAGTAGTAGGAAAGCACAAGCGGGGATTTGGGGATTTACTGAAGCGCGTCAGGTTAAAATAAGAAGGGATACCACCCTGTTAAGTACTTCCATCACTCATGAACCCTTTAAACCTTTGGTCAAGCGTTTAGGGCAGCCGATTAGAATAGTAAAAAAAAAAACGTTAGAAAAACTCGAGCGCGTCAGATTAGGGCAAGGTGTGTGAATTACATAAAAAGAGTGCATTTTAATAATCTGACGATTTGCGCGTGACGTAAGAAGAGTCACAAAGTAAATTTGCAAGAAATCTTACAAGAATCACCAGTGTCTTAGTAATCGGAATTTTCGAGTTATTACTTTGCTATCACCAGCTACAAAATTGATAACCAATTTCCCGTTTTATGATATGTAGGTACCTCTTAACAGACAGGAAGTTACTTTGATGGGTATCATATATGACGGTAATGGAAAATACCATCGGATGTTGTAAAACGTAATAGCTATTAACTGAATTTGCTGGTAAAATGTTGAAAGGAAATTCGGTGGTATTTTCTCCAGAGAAACGCTCTTGCCTATTTTATTTCTGGTTTATGACTTAAAAGCAATTATTTTAACAGTAAATTAAATATCAACCAGACAGAAAATTGCCTAATTAAACCGCCGCGTTGTCAACGAAGGCCTTTTTACAAGCTTTTATTTAGCTTGCACTGTTCGTATGGTATGTTGTCCTTTCAAAATTTGCAAACCGATTTTTGACCATTTGTTGGTATCCGATTGACCTGAAATTTTGCGTACACCTTTAGTTCTGATGACAATACAATGTCTAATACTCAATATTGCAATAATTTTGTGTAACAGTGACAGACTCCTACTGACTAAAACCCATCCGTGTTCCTCTTGGGGTACATATTCTTCTTGTTCAGTTTATGAAATATCTTTTATATTGGTTCAATATAAGAGAAGGAAATAGATAATAATATATCGTTCGTCCCTCGGAAAGCACGTTAAGCTGTTGGACCCAGCTGTAATACGTGGATCTTTTGATAATCGTTACTGGCTGTCAAAAGCCCGAAAGTCTGACAACCAGTCTTACCAAGGGGTATCGTATTACCTAGTAACTGGGCTGTGGAACCTCCACAGTCCAGACCTCCACATGGTTAACATAGTTCGTAAAAGGCTAGGCAGATAATGATGATTAGAGAAGAAAATAGGTACCTAAGAACCAAATCCCGAATTATGACTTACTACTTAGGCTATTCAGATTTACAGATAGACAGGCTTCTCAAAAATATCTTCGCAAAATCGAAATAAGTAAGTACCTAGGTATAACTTACATATTGACTCCGACATTTTCGACGACCCTTAAAGTAAAATGGAGCAACTTTTTTCATATATTTGAAATACAGTTTAAGATCGTAATAAGATGATTGGATCTTCGACGCAAAGCTATTGAGACTGTGTCAAAATATTGCGACGAGCCACCGAACATATCAAAATTATGGCCAAGTGCGAGACGGACTGTCACACGGGTTCTGTATCTGTAAAAAAGCTATTATGCACAAACTCTTTGTAGTGGGCAGCACTGGGGGTCTTTGAACGCCATGTAGCCCTTACTATTTTTGGATTGAATGATGTATTAAAAAAATTGAGTGGTCGGGGAACGACAGTCAAGAATGAAGCACCATGCGTTTTGATTGGCGGAGCTCCAGAGAGAAAAAAACCAAACAAGTAACATCACGCCTATAATCCCCGAAGGGTTAGGCAGAGGTGTACCCATTAATACACCTACAATTCGCCAGTTATGCTTTTTAAGTTCCATGTAATAGGGGGCGAGCCTATTGCTATAGAACGGGCACAAACCGGCTGTAACTGAGAAATTCCTGATGGAAAAACTAAATTTTAATAACACTGCCCCTGGGAATCGAACCCAAAACCACAAACTCAGCAGTCGTGCTTTTCGACCACTACACCAACAAGGCAGCAACGAGGAGGCAGTGAGGATCCATTAGTACTGCCTTCTTAATCAAGGCCTTGTCATTTATCATTAGGTACTATTTGCCATGAAAAAGGCCATAGCAGAACGTATTCCGTGAAATAAACGGCCCAATTACTGTTTAAAAGATAGGAACATGTAATAGACAGACAGACAGACAGATGTGTACGCTTCGTATTAGGGTCTTGATGTACGGAACCGTGGAAAAACGAGATTGATGTTTTCGAATTAACTACTAATGAAACAAGTTCAAAGATCTTGTTTATTACTCTGAACTTTGTACAGATTTTGATAAAAACAGTTTGTAATCGTTGTTTCAGTTTTGTTTTTGACCTTGAGCCGTTTAAATTTAGAACAGACTTGTTATCCTCTTTTGTTTTTGTTCTTGTAAGGCCCACTGGCACTAAAAACTAACCTTAGACTCGAGTTAGTTGGTAACAAGAGGTTAAGTTACAAATAGTTGTAATGATTGGGTCCGTGTTAGCAACTAATTTGGAGATAACACATAGACCTGCCTGGGGGCTTAGACAAAGTAACATCGCTTCGTCGATTGACCACGTGACTTAACGTGGCTTATGTTAATCCCATACATTTTAGTCTTTTCTAACTTCGTTATCGTTTTGCAATTGTTACTTTGTCTAAGCCCCCTGGTGTTAGTGGACCTAAAGGGACTGTAATCTACATCGATTGTTTGAAATTCTGTGTAGGTTTTACTTAAGACTAGCACTAGCAATACCTTGCCTTTTTACCCGCGTTAAGCTCATTTCAGACTACCCTATACTATAATCGCATATAATAGCGCAACAATAATATCGCTCACCATATATTTATTTAGAAATCTTCCGCACTTGACCTTGTTATACTAAACATATTATCATAAATGTATTGTAAACGATATTGTTGTGCTATGACCTATATGCTTTATTCTATTATATTAAGCATATCTAGTTAAAAATGAACTTAAAGCGGCGCACCCGAGAATCATGCCGTGATGCTATATAGCCATTAAAAAAAATACTGTAAGAGATACAACCTTCTTTGAGAAATAGGCTATATAACGAGAAAAGATTTTTGAAAATCAAACCAATTACTGGTTCGAGTATGCCCGTTCAAGCAGACACATTCTTCAGCTTTATAATATTGGTATAGATAGAATTATCCTGGATTTAAAAACACTATTGGATTTTGAGACGATATAGTTTGAAGATAGTTAGACTTTGAGACCCTAAGCCTATAATACAGTTTGATTAGTAATTCGGTATATTCCTAGAAAAGGGATCAACTAGAATTAATTTGCAACAAAGATCTCCAAACCTTGGGTTCAAACTTAAACGATTTTGAGTTTGACTTATCAAAGCAAACTAGGTACTAAATAAACTTACAATAAATATATTCAGCTTTGAATGACTTATGAATTTTAATGAATCCTAGGAATTTGCCTAATAGTTAAGTAAACACTTTTTAGTCGAAAAGCCAAACAGATTAAAATACTTAAATCTGCTAACCTAACTCACAATCTGGGCCTGTAGGCTTACTCTTAAACAAAATCGAGAATGAGATTGGAATCGACTGCATGTTTGACTACAGCGATTGACATGAGGTTGCCATACAAATGAAAACGTAAATTACCAAATTTAAAAATATTAAATAACTCGTTAATTCTATAAATAAATGTCTTCTTATATTTATTGGAATTGAAACTGGATCGGATGTACATGTAATGTCGATTCCAATCTCATTCTCGATTTTGTTCAAGAGTAAGCCTACTGATCTAGCTATTTAGCCGCTCCGGACAAAATAATATTCGCCGCCCTTTACATTACAAACAAACAACAACAACAACATAACATTACGCCTGAAATCCCCGAAGGGTTAGGCAGGGGTGTACCCATTAGTACACCCACATTTCGCCAGTTATGTTTTTAGTCCCATGTAATACGGTACGAGCCTATTGCCATCAACCGGGCACAAATCCAGACTCCGAGGCTGCTACTGAGAAATTCCTGATGGAAGAACCCAATAACACTTTGCCCGACCTGGGAATTGAACCCAAGACCTCATGCACATCAGTCGCGCTTGCGACCACTAGACCAACGAGGCCCTTTACACTAACACCTGAGCCTGCTATTCCAAAGATGGGATGATATTATAAATATGTCATATTGTTTTAATTGTATAATATTCAAATATGTGTACGTTAGTTTTTGAACAAGTATACAAAAATTCATGAGAGTATATTGACTGAAGTTATCGAGATGCGGTCGAGAGGATATGATATGACTTGATATGATTGCACAGCAACTATAGGCTGTAAGTACTAGTACTTACAGCAACTATAGTTGATAACCGAAATACCTATCTAGTCATAGAAACTCATCACCCAGTAATCAATCAATCTATTTCATGATCATTCAAAGTACAGTCACGAGCAAAAACAAGTATACACTTAGCAACATTACGAAGCTATTTTGTTCGAATAAATTGATTGAAATGTCATGTTTTTAGGAATATAGAATACTACTTTTCGCCCGCGGCTACGCTCACGTTAATTTAGAATTTGCCAATTCGGGTTGTACTCGGCTTGAGTGCATGAGTGAACCCTTCATTTTCTGACATCCTAGTACTTTTTTGATTAATCCAGAATGTTGACCTTTCCACTGACTAAAACTTTTTATTTCTACTGCCATAGAGATATACCTTTTGTATAACACCCTAGTACTTTTTTTTTCTTGGGTAAGTAATCGTAAGTTGGTAGTAATGACCCCGAATTATCAATAATCGATTTTATGATACCCTAGTTGAAACTGCTCCATCGACACTCAAAACTCACAAAATGTATTAGGTATACTTAAATTTAAAATTCGAACATGATTCGAAAGACATGTGGCGCCATCTATCACCAAAAGTAGGTTATTGTGATTTCCCTCGGGAACAATACTTTTTTTCGGGATGAAAGGTACCCTATGTTCGTTCCTGTATACCTGGAAATGTATATGCAAAATTTCAGGATGATCGGTTCAGTGGCTTAGGCGTAAAGTGGTAACAAAGAAAAAAACAAACTTACTTTCGCATTTATAATATTAGTTAGGATTTAAATATTTTGAATTCAATACTACTATGAAATGAAATAGGTCTTAAGTATTATCAAATTTACAACCATTATTTCACAAGAAAATCGCTTATGAATCTTGCGACGTGTATACCTACTTGTTTTTGCTCGTGACTGTACCTATGTATTTGTAGTCACGTAGGGATTACAGTTCCAATTTAGGATTAGGTACTGAAACGAGAAACAACGATGCCGTCGCCATCAACATACCCACATTCGGACAGAAGAATTCAAAATCCCAATTTGATACACACTCGTGATAATTGACATCATTATAACGACACAACAAAGAGTATGTCACGATCTAGCATCGGCCGTGACTTGTGAGTTTAAGATTATATGTTCACTGGATGTGACAAACAACAAAGTAGGAGGTACCTACTTACTTCAAAGTTTTCAATTTCCGGGTAATTTAAATTAGTTTTTTTTTCCCAAATTCATAAGGTTCAATTCGGATCACTTAAATGTAAAGTGTTTAAATAGGTTGTACAGGTAAATAGGGCAATTAGAGTCTATTCTTTTTTTTTCGTATAAATATAGTCGTTAAAAAGTGCCTTTTTAATGGCCAAATTAAAATAAATGATTTGACTTTGATGAAAAAGTAATATTACAGGTATACTTCACTTTATATTGTAAGTGTTTAGTATGGCAGCTTTAGTAGTTTAGTAGCTTTTGCTCGCGACTTCGTCCGCGTCAAAGATGATTGATGTATTATCAAACGAGAACTACATCTTATTCCGGGATAAAAACCTATTTACTAGGTACTATTTCAGACTTATGATCTGTATCAGCGCCTAAATTCATCTAGATTTGTTAAGCCGTTCTTGCGTGTCAAAGTCAAATCATTTATTTCAATTAGGCCATTAAGGCACTTTTAAATGTCATACAAAAAAAGAAGGATTGAATCTAGTTGCCCCTTCCAAAAGGTAGTTTTGTATGGAGAAGAATGGGCAAGAAACTCCATACGAACTAACGTAACTGAGTAATACGATACCTCTAGGTAAGACTGGGACTGGTCTGGTCTGGTGGGACTGGTCTGGACTGGACTATCGAACTATTATTCCTTAATCTATTATACCCCAAACCACAGATGGGTAGTAATTAAATCTTCACAAGCTAGCTAGCTATTTAGGTTTACGTGCAGATAATTTTATTGTTTCATTTCAACAGAGGCTTTCACAAACATTAATTACACGAGAACTTCATTATTTGGACCCAGCTCGCCTAGCCCCAAAGGCATAAAATGAAATTATGACCACAAACAACAGACCACAACCTTTTTGCATTGTTTTCTTTATTATTTGAAGAAAATAGAGAAACTTACTTACTCCTTATGAGTATTTGTGCGGATTTGGTCTAGTGAATGTAAGAAATTTTTGTAGAAAATGTTTTTCTTTATTCTGTAGAAAGCGATGGCAAAATTTTTACAGGGCTGTCTTTAAACTATTGGAGACCCTGGGCACTTAAGGACATCCTTAAGTGCCCATGGTTTGACTTATTTTGATAGTTGACAAAATCGAATTTCTTTTAATGTTCAATTGTACCTAATTCAATTATATAAAATCAATAAAATAAACTTATTACTTAATACTCGTATTTCATAAGCTTGGAGCTAGAAACTTAAAGTAAATCGTATTGAAAATTAAATATTTTGTCATTAAAGTACTATAGGCATGTATAGTAGGTACTAAAATGGAATGGACTGCAAAATATGTATTTTCAGGGCAGGCCTAGACCCCCGATGTTCGTGGGGCCCTAGGCACTTGCTCATAGTGTCCAATGCAAAAGAAAGGCCTAAATTTTTACTATGTTATAAATATAAAAAATAATAAATCATTTATTCTGGACCAAATATTTTAAACGTTCAATACCACCATCAAACTACGTAACAGTTGGTCGGCGAGATTAGCGCTCTTCTTAATGTGTTATTTGGTTCAAATACAATCCTTCTGACTCATAAGTCTCTAGCAAAAACAAGTTAGTGGGTATTTTCACATCTTACGGCATTTTAAGGAGATTATAGGGGGATATTATTACAAGTAAGTAAAGTTAAGTACTTAGCAACCTTTTCTATTGCAGCGTCATAATGCTACAATTTTTACTTCAGGCATTAATTTCTTGCCTATTCTTCTCCATACAAAATTTGGTTCGTCGTTTGCTTTGGTCTAGTGGTCGCAAAGCGCGACTGCTGAGTATGAGGTCTTGGCTTCGATTCCTAGGTTGGGCAAAGTAATATTGAGTTTTTCAATCAGGAATTTCCCATTTGCAGCCTCGGAATTTGGATTTGTTCCCAGTTGATGGCAATACCGCCTATTACATGGGACCTAAACATAACTGGTCTACCAATGGGTACACCTCTGTCAAACCCTTCCTCCTGTTTAACCCTCGGGATAACAGGTGTGATGTTTTAGTTATGAAACTACCTTTTGAAAGGGGCAACTAGATTCAATTCCTATTTCTCGTATATAATTTTCAAAAGTGCTTTAAATGGTCTAAGGGCTGATTTTTCAAAAATCAGATAACTTTATTCCAAAGAATAAATATGACAGTTTGACATATTTTCTATACAAAAGCTGTCTAGTTGCCATATTTATCCCTCCGTTAAGAGTTATCTAAGTATTGAAAAATTAACCCTAATTGAAATAAATGAATTTGACTTTTACTTTGATTATGACATTTTTTTATTGCTTTATTGTGTAGATAATGCATTGTGTTTTTAGTGCATGTATTATGTGCGTCATTATCATCTTGTACAGTTAACACCTTGATATGTTTGTTTACTTCATTGTACGTAACATATTATGGATGTTAGTCTAACAACTCATATTGATTTTTCAGTAGTTATCCTCGTGTTGCAGTCGTTAAAGACATATTATATGTATAAGTAAATACCTACGCGCAAAACAATTTTGAATTCTATGAGAAACAAAGAAAGAACAGCTGTTTATTTCCGCGATAGAAACGCACTTAACATAGATTTTTTTTTGTTTCATTTCATTTCATTCATTTATTTATTCAGTAACAATTTACATTGCATTCGAATATGGATATTTTGTATTGTTTAATAGATTAGAGATTGTTTATAAAAGTTCACGCCAAAATTTAAGTACCTACCTACAAAGTCTAGAAAAAAAAAAACATAAATGGAACACAACACACATTATGGATCCTGTTATCAAAAATAAAGAATCATTAATATTATTATAAATGGAAATATGCGCCATGACAAGATATGACAAAGATGAGATTAAAAACTGTAAGATTTTTCTTTTTTGGACACTCTCGCCACTTTATTTGTTGCATCTCTTGAAAGCCAGAATCTATCTTCAACTACCAGAAAAGTACCGAGGCAATGAAGCTTGTCGAGTCCCGGAGAAACGAAATAAATTGTTTTGAAAACTTTACTTTCACTCGCTTTCAGTCGTTTTGTATTGTCAGGATGAATTTTGAAATAATATATCTTCTAAAGATTGTAATACACCAGCAATATGACGTACGTTCAAAGTCCAACGCAACTAAGCATTAAATTACAGGTAATTTGTACGTATCAATGCTATGATGAGATAATTAGAAACTGCGTGTGAGTGGCAAGAGCGAAAGGTTAACAACGCCATCTTGCGAACTATCCACGTACTATAATTCCAAGGACAGTAATAAAATTGGAAATATAATATTCAAATAAAGAGCCCTATTTCGCGCGAATTAAGAGCGAAACACCAGTGCAGACACCAAGATTGTCAGTTTCAAAATGGACGTCCAAGAGTTAAATTTTTTTTTTCTATACTTTTCTTTTGGGAGGGGCTTCCCTGGTAGTGCAACTGGTGGCGGAGTGAGGGAGACACCAAACAGCTCTATAGAAAATAATGGTTTTACCACCAGCGGGTGGTTCGGTTGCCGGCAACTGTTGCGCAACCAAGGTGATACAAGGCGAGGTATCCTTTATACAACTGCATTCTTGCGTTTTGTTGGTGGCGCGATTGGTGGCCGCCCCACGGTGTCCTAGTAAGATAGGGCTCCAAAGATAAAACTACATATAAAACTCTCAATAAAGATACAAAGATAACATAAAAACTTTATAAAACAAGTGTTTTTTTATCAGTTTTTCAAACATAATAAAAACATCAATTATGCGGCAAAAAATTGATAGAAATAGCCGGTTGCTGACCTTGATGTAACCGTCATTATTTGCGCTGTGTTGATACATCGACACTTATGTTCTATTAAGATGTTTATTCTTATCTCGTTCCGCTATCAATGGATGTGTGTTTATGTTTTATAAACTTGAATGTAATCATGTGTGAATTGGTTACTATAATATTTTTCTCTCAGTCAGTTGTTACTCGCGGTTGTCTGTGTTCAAACGGAAAAGTGTTAGTTACATTGAATGTATTATTTAAATCATTAATTTGTGAAGGGGTCATGTGCTTTTTAGAGTGAAATAAACGTGTGTGGGGTACTACCTAAGTGGCGTTCATATCTGTGTTATGCTTGTTTGTTATTGTTATTCTTATCTTTCCGCGATAAAACGCTGAGAAACAGTCAATAAAGATAACTATTTAGGTACGTACAGTTTGTATTAATAGTATATTCAACTTTAATATTTTGGCAAAAAAATCTAATAATAGGTAGGTTAATTTTCATAACCGGTTTTAAAATTGCTGGTCAAAACCAGACAAAACGCGGCATATGTACGAGGTTTGTGAATGAATCTTAACGCGGTATTAAATAATTGTTATTCAATGAAAGGCTACCAGTTCCACGATGATTTCTTCCAACCCTAGGAACAAGACTTGCTACTTGGATGTGTTCTGCAGTAGCCTATAATATGGATAGCGCTCATCTAAGTTATTGGCCATTGCAAAAATAACCTAGCAAAATGAATGATAATAGATCCTGCCGACTTGCAGTGCTCCTGACCAAACGATGGCCCACTTTAATGCAGTGCCCAAAGTGTTCCTACACCTGCATTTTGTAGGTCATTAAAAACGCAACTGATGCCGCGATAAACATGGTCACCTACTGGGATACTATATAAAAACAAATGAAGAAAAAGAATTTACTATCGATTTGAAAAGAAAAGAAGGAGTTCCTTGATTTCATCCAATAGAAACTGTTTGGTGTTTTTGGAAATTGCATAAGAATAATGCGTTCTTAAATAAATATTGACGACCATATACGTCGTATAGTACTGTATTTCTAAATAGACAGTTAAATAGGTACAATGTCCTACATTGTTAGTTAAATTGGGACCTAGCCCACCACAACGCTTGCTTAAAAATAATCACTTTATAGTTCCCCCACGAAGATCAACATTATATAGAGTGATCTGTCTTTCTACTACAATGAATTACAAAAATTCAGCTTCTAATTACAATTTCCGTACTCTACCAACATTTGTAAAACCCTATGTGAGAGAAGAACAATAAACTTTTTGTAGGTATTTGTAATTTTCGTATCAATGATACATCTACAAAAATTTATATTATTTGGGCATAGTAAGTGGCCACGTGAGAGGCTTTGTACTTTGTAATTTCTTTTGAATCTTCACCTCTCGGCGCTAAACCGAGCGTTTAAAATACAATAGTGCGCAAGGAAAAGTACTAATACTGTTTTAAGAGATGGGGGTAGACCTCCTGGTCGTCAAGCGTGCAGGTAAAGGGATGATTGGGACACTCCAGCAAATGAGACATAGACTGATCAGGTGCTCCGCAATAGCAATGGGTGTCAGAACGGAAAAAAAAATCAGCTGGTCGCAACCATAATGTTATGGTATCTATGTCTTCAACCTACTCAAATGCAACCAGGCGGAAGTAATCATGAAAGTCTGCGATAGTTCTGATGCGCCTGCGCAAACAGCGGCGCGCCGATGCAGACCGCACCGAGGCTATTGTGATTATGTTGATATAGGTACATATGCGTGTAACACGATACAGTGTTGTTGTGTGTCCGTTGATCTTCTAGTTGACTGCTGAATGTAATTTCCAGGTAGGAAAAAGTGTTATTGAGTTATTCCATTAGGAAATCCGATTTAGAAGTTAGTGATGTGACACCCCCGTGCCTCAGAAAACATATAACATAACACCACGCCTGTAATCCTGGAAGGGTTAGGTAGAGGTGTACACAGTAGCCTGAGAAAGCAGGTAAATAAAGCTGTTGGTCCTGCACCTAATCTCTCTCCTGTCGAATTCTGAGAGTGAAGAAGAGGTAGTGCATCTGTGTTGGCGCACACATTTGTGCATTGAAATATCTCTTGCGTTTTTGACTGATCTCCATTGAAATTGGCTGCCGTGACCCAAATTCGGTCCATATATAGCCTAACCTAAACTGTTGAAATATACTAATTTTATTTCATGTTTGATGATTTTATTGATTTAAAAGAGACTTAATTAATATATACATTATTTACAAGCTTAATAATAAAAATAAAATAAAAACAACCAGAATAAAAAAAAAACAGAAACTAAAATTAAATGGCATCAAAAAATTCATCCGCATCGCTGTCCACTGGAAATGTGCCCAAAAGACTGGCCGCATTGCCACGTTGAATGGCAATGCTTAACCTCTGGCCAAGGTAAAAACCAGCCCTTGGGTCACGGGAAGAATCTACCAATCGTTTGGCCAACTCCTTGAAAAGGCCATGGGCACACGGACCCCACGACTTTATGTTTTAGCTGAAAATAAATAACATACCTAATAAACGAATAATAACAAATAAATAAGCGGAATATCATCAATTAATAAATTTAAAAATAATTTTAAAATACTTAAGTACATGAGATAAAATAATACTTAAATTAAGATATGTGCGAAGTAATAGTTAAATTATTCATGATCTGTAAATTTTAATTATTCTTAAGTTAGAAATAATTTCATTTTCTGTTAAAACATAATATTTTTTTTAAACGAGCTTTCTCTCTCCTACCCTTTTGCTGAACAAAGTTAGCACCTAAGAATACATATGGAAAAGCAATAAAAATATTGAGTATGGAGGTAGATGATGAAATAGTTACTACGCTAAAACTTTTTATTATTATCGGTGCCAAGTTTTGGTGAAAGCAGACTAACCTTAATAGTTTTGGTCAAAGTCCACAAAAGAGGCCAGAGCACTTTGGACTTTGCTCCCATCCTTTTAGAATAGTTTATCGTAATATGGACTTTGGTCAGCCTGAGTTTTATCTAACGTTGTAACACATAGACCATATAATTTATAACGGTCAAAGTCTAGTCACTAGCCTCAAAAGCGGTCAGATACAATTGCCAACCTTTGGACTTTGGTATCACTGCGATAAAAAGTTGTTAAACTAATAAAACCTGTATTAAATAACGAAGAGAAAATAATATTCTGTTCAGTCTTCACGTGACCGTGTCGTGGGTTACTTGGTGCAGACGTCGAGGTTAGTCCAAATTCTATTTTGATTGAATATTTACTCTTATTACATGCGAGCGAACAAAATGTGGGTCTTTCTGCTTACCGTTCGGGGAATAAAGGCGTGATATTATAGGCGGATGAATGGATGAAGATTTTGTTGTTATGTCAGACTGTGAGATGAATTTATGAAATATGTTTTGATTTTAAATGTGTTTTTGTGTTTAATTTTTATATTTTTTTTGTGTCACTTTTAAGTGTCTTTAATTATTTTAATTGGTACTGTAACTGTTATAATTAAATTAAAGTGAATAAATAAATTATGTGTTTAATAGAACTACCTTTATTATGATAAGCAAACTTATCATAATTAAAGTTAGTTCTGTCTTTTAATATTTGAATTAAATAAGTAAAAATAATTCAGTTCGCTTGATGCTACCGACTAATACTAGGTCAGAAAAGATAAAAAAAGATCGTTAAATATTTAAAATCATTCCAATTAGAAACACTTCGAAATATGTAAAAATGTTGACGTAGTTTGGTTTATTTTAGCAGAAATATATCCAATTATAACTTGAAGAATTATTATTAAGAGACGTAATTTTAGATTTCTTTAATCAATAGATTTATACGGATGAGGAAATAATTAAGTCTGTAAATTATAATTATTTAATTTTATAGATACACGAACGAATATCCTCAAATCTTGTTTCTAGGACGTAAATTGTTTGTCAAGGTAAATAAAAACTAAATGTTAGAATCTGTCTGGCATTGATTTTAACCTTGCCAATACCAAATTAAACTGCTTATTATAATTTTATTCATTTTAAAACAATATACAATAATTGTTTATCTAAACATAAAACCTAAGAGTAATTATAAAATATGTACAACAATTTATATAAAAAGACAGAAAGGAGGAACCATAAAGGGCATCAAAAAATTCGTCAGCGTCGCTGACAATGGGAAATTAAATTAACTTTTTACATACATATCACACGCCTGTAATCTCCGAAGAGTTACCCATTAGTATACCCACATTACACCAGTCATGTTTAAGTCCCATGTAATAAAGGGCTCGCCTATTGCCATCAACCGGGCAAAAATCCAGGCTGTTACTAAGAAATTCCTGATAGAAAATCCCAATAACATTGCCCGACCTGGGAATCAAACCCAAGACCTCATGTTTAGCATTCGCGCTTTCATTGTGACCACTAGACCTAAGCAGTCGAAGTTAGGGCAGAAGTTAGTAAAAACATGTCTCAATCATCATGAATCATAATAAAAGACAGCTGATAACGTATCTTAATCATTAAATTGTGGGAAATAAAACATTTTGATAATTTAAGACATCAGTTTTTAACACGCCCCAATCAATTGTATAATAAGTCCTTATATTCCGATAAGTGATATCGAGCCCCTATCTAATTATCTTTGTCTATTATTTTCAGACGATCCTTCCTGCCTTTCCAATATCTAATCAAGTTGAGACATACTCCAAGGTCAACTGTTAACAAAATGCTTCTAACACTAGCGTTGTTGGGTTTCATCACGTTTGTGATATGGAGACTCGTGGCTGATGAAGAGAATACCCTGGACAAGCTGCCCGGGCCACCACGTCATCCTATCATAGGATGCGCTTTGGAGTTCCTAAAGATGTCACCACGTAAGTACCTACAGTTTTTCTTCTTTATCTTCTTTATAACGTTAGGGTTCTAGGAAGGGTCGCGCGACGTGTTAACAGGATACCGTGGCCCCGGAACGCAAAGGGCAACAGAAGTAACTGGGTGGTTTTTTAGTCAGTAAAAGTCTGACAGCCCTTCCGTGAAAGTCAAATCATCAAATGACTCATTTGATGATTTTTACCACCCCAAAAAAAAAGAGTTCTTGGAATTTCTCCCGCATCGTAATTACAAACATTAAACTCCCATAAATACTAATACAAAAGCCACCAGATCCGGTATCGACCAAATTACAGCCATAGCGGCCAATGGTGCCGATTCCCTTGTTCACAAACTAAACTAAAATTAGACTATTTCCATCTTTTTCTGACCATTAAAATAAGAAAGGGGCGGAAAAAAACTAGACCTACAAATTTTTCTTAATCTAAAACTTCCATGCAATTTTAATTGACATGCCAGACGCATTGATTAACAACACGAAAAAGTTCAAGGCAAAACTAATTTGACATCTCTAACTTTAGTTCTAAAATGTCACCGTCCTTTTTTCGCTTTATGTTAGTAAGAGATGCCAATTCTCTAATTTTAGTGTAGTTTGTGAACAAGGGAATTGGCACCATTGTCAATGGAGAGTAGCTAAGTACGCAAATACACAAGTGTGTATACTCCCTCTTCCCTCACTCTAATAGTCTGATGGGACGACAAGTCGATATGACCGGGGAGGGATCTCAGGGATCAGGCGTAGAATCAACTGCTTTATGAACTTTCCGAGGCATGGTGGAGCCATACCCCAAATTTCTAGTCTACCAGGCTGTTGCTGAAAAAAATGCTAGTCGAAAAATCCAATACCACTTTTTGCTCGACCTGAGAATCGTACCCAGGACCCTACGCATGCTTGCTTCCAGAGCTTTTTAAAAGCAACTAGCCCGCACCTTCATCCGTATAAATGTCGGTTATCGCTGACGCAAACGAAGTCAAAGTCGAATAAAAAGGTGCCTATGTCCTTTCTCGAGGTTTAAACTCACATGGTACCAAATTTCATTAACGTTGGTACAGCGGTTTAATATTGAAAGCAAAACAGACACACACATAGACAGACTGAGTTACTTTCACATTCATAATAGAAGTATTTGTATGACCTAGCCTAGCACTAAATAAACCGGCGCTATACCAACACCGTGTCGACAAAGTTTCGTATAAATTATGTACGAGTATGTACGTAAAATTACAGGCATAAGAGACATTACAGCTTTACGTCTGGGGAGGTAATACATTCGCAATGCCTCGGTAACGAGGCGGCGGTAAAACTTATTACACACATGTAACTGGAGTGTCGGTTGGCTGGCCGTCGAATAACATAAAAAGGGTTTTCTTTAAGAAAAGATACGATATTTTATTTCAACGTTTTGCACGTCGAAATTAAAGGCAGAATAAGATAACAATTGCATAAAATCTACCAACCTTCTGTACCTTATTTATTCAAATAGATGATTTAGATTTTTCGCAAATCCAAACTAATATTATAAATGCGAAAGTAAGTTTGTTTGTTTGTTTGTTACCATTTTACGCCTAAGCCACTGAACCGATCATCCTGAAATTTTGCATATATGTTGCCAGGTGTACAGGAACGAACATAGGATACCTTTAATCCCGAAAAAAAGTACTGTTTCCGAGGGAAATCACAATGACGTTCTTATGACCATAGATGGCGCCACGTGTCGTTTCGAATTGAAATGACAGGACATGATTACTGTCGACTTCGTCTGTGTCCGTGATAACCAAAATTTACGCGGACGAAGTCGCGGGCAAAAACTAGCAATATATATGGACATGGTGACATCAATATAGGGTTACTGTTAATAAGTGACGGATACTTTAAATACATATGATTGTACTCATGCCATATCGTTAGTTTTCATCCAAACAAGCCTTACTCTTTGTATGTATATACACTTTCCGTTACACGTTGTGTATAAAAGAAAACTACATATATTTGTTTGTAGTCAGTGAAAATAACAAACAAAAAAATAACCCAAGTAATAGACATACAGCGAAACGAGTTTTAAAAATGGTAGAAATAAAGATGGCGTCAGCAGTTCATTCTTTAATAATAAAAATCAGGCACTGTGCAGCCGCGTAGCAATAATGCTACGGGCTACGACGTAGCCTGCTACGCAGACTGGATGAAAGTGCTACGACAATGATTACTTTAGGGAATACAATTTTTATTTCACACAATTCGACACTAGTGGCGCTTATCGATTTTTATACGTCTCTACGAAAAGTGCAAGACTTGAACTCTGTGTAGGCGGTGGCAATTATATTAAGTTTTAAGAACTATCGCAACGTAATTTCAGTCTCAATCTTTCAAAAATGCCTCTAATTTACCTAGACATTTAACAAATGCTGAGATGAGATTACGACTCGATTCAGAATAACACATTGCGCGGCCTGGGAATCGAACCCAAGACCTCATGCTTAGTAGTCGCGCTTTGCGATCACTAGACCAACGAGGTATCTAACTATAATAACTAACTAATAACTAACTTACTAACTTTATAAATAAAAGTTCTTAAAGATCTCGATCTAGGTGGTGAGGTTACCAGCATGTGAAATATGGGCTTAACAATTGTACCTATTGTCACATCAACTCCCAAGTATTAATCCATATCCATACTTCCATACTAATATTATAAATGCGAAAGTGTGTATGTCTGTCGATCGAGGCAGTGGGATCAGTTACCACCGCTTCAGCAATGTAATCTTTTCTTAAACAATTTTATTGATGTGATCGCAAGCGCGACTGCTGTGTATGAGGTCTTGGGTTCGATTCCCAGGTCGGGCAAAGTGTTATTGGGTTTTTCCATCAGGAATTTCTCAGTAGCAGCCTCGGAGTCTGGATTTGAGCCCGGTTGATGGCAACAGGCTCGCCCCCTATTACATGGGACTTAAACCTAACTGGCGAAAAGTGAGTGTAATAATGAGTGCACCTCTGCCTAACCCATCGGGAATTACAGGCGTGATGTTATGTATGTATGTATTATTTAAAGTTTACTTCAAGCTAACTGTTAACTTTTTACATTAAATCTCGTAACTGTTATACAATTTACAAGTTCAAAGTTACTTTCAAAGTCAAGAATTGTTGGAAGTTAGTCTGAAGTTTATTGCCAATTAGTTATCTTATATCTAATAAATGCGAAAGTTTGGATGGTTGGATGTTTGTTACTCAATCACGTTAGAACGGATCTGCATGTCTGGGACATATATAAATAAATTAAAGTCTGGAAAAGTACGTAGGTAATCTAACCCGGATTTTTTCCGAGCAGAAGTTAGTGTTATTTTAGGTACAGTAGCAAGCAGCTTCTATCTAGTAAAAAAATAATTGAAGTTATAGCCGGGGAACGGATGAAAGAAAACGCAGTTGCTATGAGCAGGTGTTATTAGTTTAATCCAATTACACAAGTCACCACTTAACATAACCAAAATAACAAACTCGCGCGCACACGTTCGCGGGTAGCTCAATTTCAACCAACTGACAACTACTGTCAGATCTTTCTGGAACATTGCGCGGGCGCTCTCTTACGGGCGGCCGGGTAACCACTCTGGGTTGCCAGTGAAATAATATTACTCTATGCCGCACGCTATAAAGTGTCTGTTTCTATGACATTTGAAAATAACAGCAATGTTTTACCAACCAATATAGCAAAAAAAAACTTTTTTTTTTTGTATTTGCTCCGGCTAATCTTCTAAACGGCTGGACCGATTTCAAAAAGACTTTCACTAGCAGATAGCTGAAGTTATAAGGAATTACTTAAGCTACTAACAACTACTTTAATTTTAGCAAAATAATTAGAGATCCGCGCAAAATAAATAAATAAAAAAAGATAGAAACAAATTAAGTGAATTTTACAGAATAATAGAGTAATTTTGGATTAAATTTTTGCAGGAGAGCTGTTCTTGAAGCTGCGTCAGTACAAGAAGCAGTATGGAGACCGCTACGTTGTCAAGATGATGAAGAGAAGGATCCTGCACATCTCTAACGTGAAGGACGTTGAGGTAAACGAATTCTTTATTACATTTATGTGTTTACTTTTATTTTATGTATTAGTGAACCGCCCCGGCTTCGCACGGGTATGAAATTCCAACTTAGAGAGTGGATTTTTCAAAAAAAGTCTTCCATAAGAACCTTGCCCCGGAAATTCCAGATACAACAAAAAATTAATCAGCCAAATCAGTCCAGCGGTTCTCGTATTTTGCGCTTAGCAACACATTAGCGATACATTTTTATCATATAGATATTATGCAGTATAGTCGGGGGCGCGGATCATGCGTAATGCGAACACCTGGCTCCTAACTTATGATAGCAGGAGGAACCGTGGGGTTTTAGTCGGTAAGAGTCCGACATAACCCTCCGCTATCCCCATTTCCCCACGGAAAAAATAAAATTAATAAATATAAAAAAATAAATAATCCTAACTAATATTATAAATGCGAAAGTAAGTTTGTTTGTTTGTTTGTTACTTCTGACTTCAAATCCAAAATACAAAATATTTGTAAAACATTTTTGACCCTTTTGTCAGATCCGTGATACGATAACAATTGAATTGTACGTTGTTTTTCCGCCCACTTGATTATGTGTATATTGTCTCTGGGACAGAGCTCGACGACCCCCCCTCTCCTATATTCCTACGGCTACGGCCTTGAGGACATAATAATATTCTCCCGACCGAAATTCGGATACAGCGGCTAATTTTAATCAGATTCTGTATTTGTGGCAGGCGCTCTTCCCTCACTCTCATAGTCCGTAGGGACGGCAATCCGACACTACCGGGAAGCGATCAGGCGCAGGACCATCGGATTTTACGAACAAGAAAAGGGGTGTAAGAAAAGAATACATGGGAGGACTGCCTCGTTGGTCTAGTGGTCGCAAGCGCGACTGCTGTGCATGAGGTCTTGGGTTCGATTCCCAGGTCGGGCAAAGTGTTATTGGGTTTTTCCAGTGTTATTGGATTTGTGCCTGGTTGATGGCAATAGGCTCGCCCCCTATTACATGGGACTAAAAACATAACTGGCGAAATGTGGGTACACCTCTGCCTAACCCTTCGGGGATTACAGGCGTGATGTTATGTATGTACTTGGGAGGATTTGATAGAGGCTTTTCTCCACCAGTGGGATATTGTAAGCTAGTAAAAAGAAATAAATTCGTCATTCTAACAACGTTTTGTGTTGTAACGGGTAATTCTCATTTAAAAATCGATCGAAATCATGTTAAGGTACTCGTGGCAGGCTCACTAACTTAACATCTTTACAGAATATACATAACCGTCGCACTTTCGTCTCGCTAATGTTATTTACCTAGTAATTTACCCTGTAAGTAGAAGTACTGATATTAAACGCTGGCCGCATACGAGCCACACGCGACAGCCACAAACGCCGCCACTTGAAGTCAGCTAGAAGCGACGCTGTGGCGACCACCGACGTCCACCGTGTGCATTTAAAATGTATGAAAACTACAGGAAATACGTCGGTGGCGACGTTTTCTGGATGTGGCCGGTTGCCCGTGTGCGACCAGACTTAGTGACGTCAATATTTATAAATAGTTACCGACGGGTTCTGGAACAGAATTGTTTCTGAACGAAAATTATTGATGTGTCAAAATAAACAACTTTGTTTAGTTTGAAAACGAACCAACATACGTCAAAACTTTTCTCATTTATCGAAGTATACAATTGTTATGATTTTGACTGATAACTGTGATTAATTTGAATCTATTCTAAGCATAAGTTTGGGATGTCGAACAAGCTATTTGTTTTACAGACAACAATAATTATCTTTCTGCTACACTGCCATTTACTGTCAATCATTAACATACATACATACATACATAAACTCACGCCTTTTTCCCTTGGAGGTAGGCAGAAACTACAGAACGCCACCTGCTACGATCCTTACATACTCCTTTCGCCTCATCTACGTTCATACATCTCGTCATACAAGCACGCCGGTTACGAGTACTCCGCACCTGACCTTTCTGAAGGACCTCACCAATAAGATCAGTGTAGGTCTTTCTAGGGCGACCCCTCCCGGCGTTGCCACTCGCCTCTCATTAAACCACAAAAAACATTATAAAAAATTTGGCAAAATGAAATTATAGTATCAACAATAAATTCATTATATCGTTATATTAAAAAAGTATATAAAATGAAATTAGGTCATGATCATTGAAACTTTTGTTATTATTTCAAACGTATCGCACCCTTTTTTGATATGGGTTGTAGTTGCGTAGTTTAAATAGACCGTTTTTCTTTCTTTATCGTGTGGACAGTAAGGTCTTACGACCCCACACACCCTAGTGTCAGAGATTCTAAACCGCTTCAAGGGCCAATAGACCGTTTATATTGTTAGTGTCATGTTATCTCTACACGACAGTGTCCGGTGCAGCGAGAAAAACTATTAGAGCCAACCCTGAAAAAAGCTTGTTAAAAGTAACGGTTGTTAAAAGTAGCGGTTAGAGCTAAATATAGGACGGTAAAAGTTTAGGGTTGACACACCTTGGAAGGGTAAAAGGATAAAACGTTTATAGAACTATGTGGTCTCACCTTCAGACAAGCGCACATCCAAAGTTTGAGGGTACAGTGGGCTTGCCCACAACTCAAATTCGAAAAAAAAAGTTTGATTCTAGCATAACATCACGCCTGTAATCCCCGAAGGGTTAGGCAGAGGTGTACGCATCCACATTTCGCCAGTTATGTTTAAGTCCCATGTAATAGGGGGCGGGCCTATTGCCATCAACCGGGCACAAATCTAGACTCCGAGGCTGCTACTGAGAAATTCTTGATGGAAAATCCCAATAACAGTTTGCCCGATCTGGGAATCGTTCCCAAGACCTCACGCTTAGAAGCGAAGCCGCGGGCAAGAGCTAGTCTGTGATAAATTTAATTATTCAATGCAAAATGATTACTAGCTTTTAATTATGGTGTTGTAATTGAGAGTCTAGATACGATAATGCTATGCCCTGATTGAGCCCAAATCGCACTTGGCCGATTTCAAGTGACCGAGACCAGAGCCAGACCAGACCAGTGTCTGTCTGGGGCATCGTAGCTGCCGAACGGATGAATCGTTTTTTATTTTGTTTCTTTTTTGTTTGAAAGATAAATTAGTCGGGAATGTTTCTTAGCTATGTTTAATAAAAATCGGTCCAAGATGGCTGCTCCGGGGGTCCTTTATTGAGGGCTGAATCCGCGTCTACCTTCAGCAAAGACATAGCGATATGCTTGAATGGTTTCTGTTGATTCATTGATAATGAGTTTAAAATCTTTACAAATACAGTTGAAAATTGCGTGCAAGCTATACGCAATTGCCAATTAAATTGGGACGATCAAACTAGGGATCGTAAGGACAACTGGATTGATTTCTTTTTTCTTGTGAACGTCGATCAAAATTGCCTTTTGATGGTTTAATTGAAATCAATAATTTGATTTTGATTTTCAATTATTTTTTATTTATATTCTAACTTTCGCTTGCGAATTCGCTCGCGGGATTTGCTTACGGATTATCTCACGAAACCTATAGCACTCGGGGTGGCTGCCTATTAGCGAATTAATTTTCAAAATCGGATCAGTATTTTTGGAGACTGACGCGTTCAAACAAAGAAACAAACAAACTTTTCAGCTTTTATAATATCACTACCGTTTATTGATGAACGCTATAAAAACAATCCACGGAAGCGAAGGTCTACTCTCTTTCTCCGAAACGAAACTTCGCAAACGAACGAAATTGAAACGAAATTTCATGACAGTAGATTGTTCGGAGTTTTAACTTCAAATTGACGAAACCAAAAGTGTTTACTTTTGACATTCGTTTGTGTGAATTTTGTAAGAAAATTACTTGAAATGGCTACACCAAAAAGACCCACACGATATTGTTAATTCCATTCATTCACGAAAATTATCTATGGATCCGAACTTCTTGTGTTTGTCCGAAAAAAAATAAAAAAAAACTGACCGGCACACGCGTTGCTGTGGCTCATATTTGCAAACAAAAAAAAAAATTAACACCAATGGAGATAAAAACCATCCTATCTTTCAAGTTGGATCAAACTGCATACGGGGTTAAAATCGGAGTCCACCCCGACAAATAACGTGACGCGTAATTTATATATATATATTAATATAATACCAGCCTAGCACAGCTATTAGTGTCCCAGTGCAGAGGCTTTTGACTCTTTTCATACAAGCCCAAGGCGGATTGGTGTTTTCATACTAATAATAACTTTCCTTATTCCTAAGTCCAGGTGTCCTCTGCCTTACCCTTCGGGGATTGCAGGCGTAATGTTATGTTATGTTTAATGACGTTGTATTTTGTTTGCAGGTCGTGTTATCCCACTCGCGGAACATCAAGAAGAGTAAACCATACACGTTTTTAGAAGCTTGGCTTGGTACAGGGCTGCTACTGAGTTCCGGTAAGATATTGTTTTTATTACATAACATCACGCCTGTAATCGCCGAAGGGTTAGGCAGAGGTGTACTTAGTACACTCACATTTCGCCAGTTATGTTTACCGTGTAATTGAGGGCTAGCCAATTGCCTTCAAAAGGGTGATATATTCCGAGTCCGAGGCTGTTACTGAGAAATTTCTAAAGGAATTACCTAATAAAACACTTTGCCCGACTTGGTTATCGAACCTCATGCTCAGCAGTTGCGCCTTGCGGCCACTAGACCAACGAGGCAGTGAACAAGAAAACCAAGGTTATTTTATTAAATATCGTTTATATGATGCGAATAACCTTTTTAGGTATCGACGTTACCTTTTACGTACAGTCAACAAAACATAGGTATGCAGGGTCGTCAGATATAGTTGAAGTTTTTCTAAGAAACCGATGGATGTGTTCGATTGAAACTTAACTTAATTATTGAACTGTATACAACGTGTAACGGAAAGAGGCTTCTTTGGATGATAACTAACGATATGGCAAGGATTTCAGCTCAATATAAAACACTCTAAAAATTGCTACCAAATTTTCGGTTTCATTTCAAATTCAAATCATAACAAACGTGTCAAACCGCACTACGTGGGTCAAAAACTTTCCACTTTACTTGCCTAATATCACGATAAATCTCTTCCGTAATTCTGCGCGCCTAGTACCGCATAGTAGCCTACTGCAGGTGGTATTCTTTGTTGATCATAATTTCCGAACATGTAGAGATAGGAGTAAAAGACCCTTGCCATATCGTTTGTTATCATCCAAAGAAGTCTTGATCTTGGTATGTATATGTCACCGGAAAATAACAAGATCCGTAAGTTTATCAATTTACTAGGAAGTTTATAAACTTTCGTAAGATTCTAAACGGGAGATAAATTGTAATATTTTACGTCCACATTTTCGTAAATTGATAATTGTAAGTTTATCAATTTACGAAAATGTGGACGTAAAATATTACAATTTATCTCCCGTTTAGAATCTTACGAAAGTTTATAAACTTCCTAGTAAATTAATAAACTTACGGATCTTGTTATTTTCCGGTGACATATATACTCTTTCTGTTACACGTTGTATAATCTACTTATTAAATTAAATTACTTTTGAAAACAGCCATCGGTTTCCAAGAAAACTTAAACATTATCTGACTAAAACTGTACCCTGCATGCCTCTCTGTTTCGTTGATGAAAAGCGTACATGTTTTAATGAACAATTTTGTAACAAAAAAAAAGGATGAAAGCTGGGTTCAATAAACATATTTCACAAAAAGTTTTTTTAAAGCTTAGCAAGAAATATCCGTTGACAAATTGCTTCAGGAATGTTGAAATATTGATACAAGCTTGTTGAATTTTTTTATTAAAGTTACGTAGAAACATGACAACACGCCTGTATTCTATGAAACCTGCTCCCCAACTAACAAATAAATAACTATTTTACTGCCTCGTAAGTCTCGTGGTCGTAAGTGCGACTTCTAAGCATCGATTCCCAGGTTGGGCAAAACTGTTATTGGGTTTTTATATAATAATACCAGCCTATTACTGTCCCACTACAGGGCAAAGGCCTCTTCTCATACAGAGAAGGCATGAGCATTGTTGCTTCTTGCTCAAGGCGGATTGGCGATTCCAGACTAATATTAATTACAAGTCCAAGTTTCCTCACGATGTTTTCCTTCACCGATGTCAGTGATGTCCAAGATAAACTTTAGAAAGTACATATGAATTGAAAAAGTCACATTGGTACTTGCCCGGATTCGAACCTACAACCTCATGCATGAGAGGCGCCTTAACCACTGGACCATCACAACATCTTTATAATATAAGAAATATTCACAACCTATGTTCTAAAGAAAAATGCTGTGAGCAATCAAATCTCAGTCTCAATTTGACAAAAATGCCTCTAGTTTACATACATTTATTGACATTGATTGTCGCTGAGATGAGATTGGGATATAATGTGGTGTATTTCGCACGTGTGCATTTTACATTACATTACCACACTAGTGCGGTAGTTTGTCAGAAATAATCCAATGGTCTACTTCAGCCAATAATACACCTGCTGATGTATTATGTAATTGATAACACCAAAAATTTTCTCCATCAGGTGCAAAATGGCACAGGCGTCGCAAGATCCTGACTCCGACTTTCCATTTCAATATTCTGAAGAGTTTCGCTGTAGTCATGAAGGAGAGGAGCCGAGGTCTGGTGGAGAAGCTCATGGACTTGGAGGGCACGGAGGTCAACCTGATGCCGCTCATCAGTGATTACACTTTGTTCACTATTTGTGGTAAGTGAAAACCTCTTAAATGTAGAGATAAACTACGCTGACAGGGGTCGCCCCTCCATATTACTATTTCAATGAGTGTAGTAACATTCTTATGAAAGAGTTTGCATGTAGTTGTAAGTATTCGTCTTCAGTAGCAGGCAGATTTGTTTGTCAACTAATCATAACTGGGCGATCGCGCAGGGCGCACATGTCATTTTCATAGAGTATTGCAGTGCAGACTAATTAATGACACCGCTAGTCGAGCAACAAATCGCTGGATTTTTTTTTTGAGAGCCAACTCAGTACGCACACAAACGTTGTGAGTCTTAGGGGTGGGGTTGATTTCAGAAAATTCTTTCTTATCGGATGCCTACGTCATACAAAGAACATATACTTAAAGTTTCAGGTCTCACAATCAGCTGTTTAGGCTGTGCTATAAAAATAAAGTTCTATTCATTTAGGGCAACCAACCATTACTTACAGTCAAATTAATTCGCGGAGCTGGTACAGAATTACTGAAGTGTTTATTTTCAGTAGGCTTGATCTAGTCTGTAAAGTGTGTAGAGGGAGTAAATGTTTTGTATTAAACTAAATTAGAGGTAGAACGAGATTTTATTTACTAAAAGGTTCTGAATTTTAATATTGGCAAAAATATTTATTTAAAAATATAACTGGCAAATTGGCCGAAAATTCTTTTGCGTAGATTTCGTACTTACCCTACAAACTCAACAACCCTTGATCCCTCTTTGAAGGGTAGTTAATAAAACTAATACAACTTTTTTTTTTTTTCTAAGTTGTGTGTTTCAATTATATTTTTCCAAGAAATAAGATTTTTCTTATAATCGAACACCTCTTTTCATTCCCTTTTGAGTTGAATTTTCCAAAAATCTTTTATTTTTCTTTACATCATAAAATAAAAGTAAGCCATGTGTAAAATTTCACGTTCCTCGTTTTAGTAATTTAGGCTTAGCGATGATACGGTAGTTAGTTAGCCGGGTTCGCTTTTTATTTATTCCTTTTTATATTCACAAGTTTACAACTCATATGCTCTGATGTATCCTTTGTTCTTGTATCAAAAATGTATCTCAGTTTTCCCAATAAAAAAAAAAAAGATTTTTGGCAATTTATTTTGGTGAATCGTAATGGACTGCCTCCGCTTCGGGCGTTTGGGCGGAGGGGTGTGTCGGACTCCTACATACTAATACCTCACGGTGTTCCTTTAATTACCTTTGGCAGGGCACGGGGGTCGCTCTGAATACTCCTCCCCTCCCCGGCAGGTATTGACTCACCACCACATTGGCGCTACAACTAGTGACTCCTAAAAATTAGCTATTACTATCTTTCCAGAAACTGCCATGGGAACACAATTGGACGCTGACAAGTCTTCAAAAACTTTCGAATACAAGAAAGCCATTTTAGAAATTGGAAACCTCCTTCTGGGGCGTTTAACCAGAGTTTGGCTACACAACGAATATCTCTTCCGAAAGTTTCCAATCGGTAGAAGGTTCGAGAACTGTCTGGAAAAGGTGCATTCCTTCGCCGATGACGTCATAATGGAGAGGAAGAAGAATTGGAAACCTGGACAGAGCGATTTTACAGAAGACGATGTTTCTGTTGGTGGCAAGAAGAGGTTGGCTATGCTGGACCTGTTGCTGGAGGCGGAGAATAAAGGAGAAATCGATTTGGAGGGGATAAGAGAAGAAGTTAATACGTTTATGTTTGAGGTAAGTTTATACGGCGCAGGGCCAGTCATTAAGGCCATTAACATATGGCACGGCGCACCGTCCGCCGCGGAATGTGGTGGCGGTAAAGCGGATTGCGCCATTCGACCGCGCGGTCGGGCGGTGTATGTGTGGGCATCAACGGATTTCTTAGAGGCCAATGCGACATGAGATCCGCATCACGTTAGTCGCCTTAGGGAAGGCCTATGTCTAGCAGTGGATGTCATTCGGCTGATGTGATGAAGTTTATATGTATAGGTAACCTAGTGATAATGGTTAGGTGAAGCCGTTTAGAATATCTTGTGTAGAAATTAGGAAATTAGGAATTTAACCGAAATATGAAAGGCTGTATAAATAATACTTCTTTGAATGAGGGCACCTTGTAATGTTCTAGGAATTGGGCAATAGACATATTTTTACGAGCTGTCAAAACGCGATTTCCCCATAGATTTCGCATGACATTAGCAAATTGTCGTGACGTCACTTATTTGTCACCTCGATTGGCTAACCGTTTATTGATTTAAATTACCCAAGTCCCACGTAATGAAACACAATTGATTTTCTATTGTTCTGTCATACCGGTAAGTCAGCCGGGGCTTGACCGGTTAAAGCCGCTAAAAATCTAACTGTAAAGTTAATTAAAAATCCAGTTTTCAGGGTTAAATTAAGTGCTTTTTTAGTGAAGTTGTGTCTTGGATTTATTGGTTAACAGTAGTGTTTACGACTCAATCTTTACACAGTACGAAACAAAGTCGCTTCCCGCTGTACGCTATGATATTTTAAACTACACATAGGATTATGATGCGGTTTTTCAATAATGGATATTGTAAAAAAGGAAGGAAATGGGAATTAAAAATAGTTCTGAAAAAGAAATATAGTGCAGCAGAGGATAATGACCAGGCATATTATATTTTATTGAAAGTATATCGTAAAAATAATTTGTTCATTTTTCGTATATTTTTGATAGAAGATAATAAATATATTCATGCCCATTTCGCTGGCGTCTCGTTTCGCTTTTATACAAAAATTGGTGAAAATATTTTTGTAATTTTATTATTCATATACTAGCTGTGCCCGCAGCTTCGCTCATGTGTAACTTAAGGAAAAAAGTACCGTAAATCGGGGTGAATAGAAAGGCAGGGGTGAATCGAGACGGAACTTTTTTTTTAAGTTGCATAAAGTTTAAATAAATAAATAAATAAATAAACTTTAAAAGGAATTTCAACGTTAATATAATATAGTTTGATGGCAAAAAAGACTGTACTGTTTTTAATGAATTATAATTTACAAATTGGTCTCCTTGTTGGCGACAAACTTTATTATTTTAACGTTAAAATCCCTTTTAAAGTGCCTCTCTATTCAACCCGTTTTACCCGGTATTGAATGCCATGCCATTATAATCACTCCAATCACAAAAACACGTCACATAAGTACCTACATTTTCATGTTGTGTCTATACAGGGTCACGACACCACAGCGATGGCACTCGTTCTTGGACTGATGTTGATAGCAGACCATGAGGATGTACAGGTAATCTTATTTTGACTTACTATTTATTTATTTATGTTTATTTGCAAGTTGTTTTATTTTTACAAAGAAATATTATATAACCTAAAATTCACTGCATTATGCCTTCAAGGAATCGTGCAAAATATTGTATACTAGCTTTTGCCTGCGACTCCGACCGCGTAGCTTTTTTCACCCGTGTAGTACTTTTTGGTTACTGCTCCGCTCCCGTGGTGCACAGCGTGGTGTTATGTAACTTATAATATGTTGACTGCCTCGTTGGTGTAGTGGTCGCAAGCGCGACTGCTGTGCATAAGGTCTTGGGTTCGATTCCCAGTTCGGGCAAAGTGTTATTGGGTTTTTCCATAAGGAATTTCTTAGTAGCAGCCTCGGAGTCTGGATTTATGCCCGGTTGATGGCAATAGGCTCGCCCCCTATTACATGGGACTAAAAACATAATTGGCGAAATGTAGGTGTACTAATGCGTACACCTCTGCCTAAACCTTCGGGGATTACAGGCGTGATGTTATGTTATGTAATATTTCTAATGAAACTGACTATCATACACGGTTACTTTTAGGTCGTTCTGGAACCGAAAGCCATAAACTCGATCATCAAACTCGAAACGATTGGGAAAATTTTTTTTCAAAAAGTAACAATTAAAAAATCAGCTGTTCAGTACACTTTGACGAGTTAGACGAACATAAATGTACTGAACAGCAGATTTTTTAATTGTTACTTTTTAAAAGTGTCTATAAAATATTTTTTCAAATCCGGCTTGTAGTTTCAAAACAAAAAACCTTTTTTGCTTTATTTTATTAGTGTAGTATAGAAGTATTATAAACTAGCGAACCACCCCGGCTTCGCTCGGGTACAACCTTTCAGGTGGATTGTCCAAACAAATTCTTTCATAAAAACCATGTCCGGAAAATTACGAACACAACAAAAAAATAATTAGACAAATCGGTCCAGCTGTTCTCGAGTTTTGTGCTTAGCAACACGTTTAGCGATTCATTTTTATTATATAAGAAGATATACTACATACATTAAACAACTAATAGATGATTTGCTTGATTTGCCCTAGAACCTACATTAGGGACTGTTTACCTATACAATGTAGAGTTTTCCCATGACGATACTATGTCCACTTTATCGGCGTTCCTCCATTACATAGCACGTAATCGGATATATCGATTGGGCTATGTATCTGGTGCGCCCACGCGTGCTGAAGTGATTAAAACCGTTTAATTAACGTTCTCTCTTACGCCGACGGCCGGACCCGTGGGTCAGTGCAAACAAGTAGTATTAAGAGAATTTTCTACTGACCAATGTTCCAGATTGCATTTTCTAGTCTAGTGATCGCAAAGCGCAACTGCTAGGCATGAGGAAAACCTCGTGCTTATCAGTCGCGATTTGCACGACATGAGCAATAGAACCCAAGAGGGTTCAAATCCCGGGTCGTACAAAGTGTTATTGGGTTGTTCCATCAAGACTTTCTCAGTAGCAGCCTCGCAGTCTGGATTTGTGCCCGGTTGATGGCAATAGGCTCGCCCTTTATTGCATAAGATTTAAACATAATTGGCTAAATGTTGGTGTAGCAATGGATACACCTCTATCTAACCCTTCAGAGATTACGGGCGTGATGTTGTACCCCCGACGGCGGCCATCTTGGACCGATTTTCATCGAACATAGCTAAGAACCCTCCAGAATAATTCACCTTCCGAACAAAAAAAAAAGACAAAATCAAAATCCGTTAGCCCGTTCGGGAGCTACGATGCCATAGACAGACAGACACACACACAGACACGTCAAATACCCCGTCGTTTTTGTGTTGGGGGTCAAATATACATTTGTGGCGAAATAGTTGCCAAAAAGCACATAAATCATATCCCACCAAAAACATTTCATGTAAAATGTTGCCAAGACCACCACATAAGGTTTGCCCTGTGAAAAAGATATCAGATCTCGTGTAGAGCCAAGCTTCTGAACCTACACGGCCTAACTCTACAGACCCTAACTTCACTAATTGTACATATCAGTAAAAATGTTTATGTATTGTTACATTAATGTCAAAATATTAAGTATATAAACAAAAAAATACACCATAGCTACAGTTGAAGATTGTGTGCCGAGATATAATTCCGCGCGCCATTTCTTATCTTGCACGCTATTGTGCAATTTTCAACTTAATTTTTTGTTAAATTTAATGTCTCTATCCATACAAGTAAATAAATTTTAACTGTCTGTTTGCTATGTCAATGTAACAGCTTTTAACAAAATAAATATTAAATGTTTACATGGCACTTACACGAAATTTTGTACGTCTGTTTGTTTTGGCAAATCTCCAAAATAGCTGGACCAATTTGGACGGGACATGAAACAATGACAAATGTTATAAAAACGTTTAAAACACTTAACAATTTACCGTTACTACATTTGAAAAGATTTGAAAAGATCTGAAAGAGTTCCGCGCAAAAAAAAAAACAACTGTGAATACGGTCACTCACGCAAACGAAATCGCCGGAAGAAGCTAGTTAGTTATAAATTATAACTGTCCCCATTTTTCATGGCGTGCTGAAACGTGAGCAAATGAAAGAGGCGGCGACACAACATTTTTTTAACTACACAACATAACATTACGCCTGTAATCCCCAAAAGGTTAGGCAGAGGTGTAACCATAGTACAACCACATTTCGCCAGTTATATTTAAGTCCCATGTAATAGGGGGCGAGCCTATTGCCACTAACCGGGCACAAATACAGACTCCGAAGCTATTACTGAGATATTCCTAATGGAAAAACAAAACCCAATAACACTTTGCGCTTACTGAGATTCAAAACTAAGACCTCATGCTCAGCAGTCGTGGTTTGCGACCACTAGACCAACGAGGCAGTCAAGTCATGGTTTTTTTAATTTAATACCTATCCCTGAAAATTACGCTTTCGGTTAATCCAAGCTTGACAAGATAACACGAATAAGATTAAGATCTTTCTCGAAAAGTAAAGAATAGTTTCGGAGTTTTTGTTTTAAAAACATTTTTTTTAACCCTAAGCTGTTCACTAGGGCTTTGTTAATCTAATCTTGTGGCACGTTTGGGTCGCGTCTCGCTTTATTGCCGCCCTACATTTTAGCGATACGCAAAAGAAAAAACTTCGACCGTTTTCAGGAATTTATCGTGTAATGTCGGCATTTAAGTGCTGTTTTTGTTGACTGTATCTTTGGCCTTGTGGTTGTTAAGTGTGACTGCTGTGAGTAGGGTTTTGGGTTTGATTCCCAGGTCAAAGACAAAGTCAAATCATTTATTTCAATTAGACCATTAAAGGCACTTTTGAACGTCATTTACGAGAGAAAAGAAAAATTATAATATTGAATCTAGTAGCTCATGCCCTAGGTTGAGCAAAGTGTCTTTGTCGATTTTTTTTAATCTCATACCACCAAATTGAACAGAAGTAATATTCTTGGTTATTGTTAAACCGTTTATTTTGCTCACGACTTCGTCAACCTGAATGTCGACTATTTCGGATGCAGACTTTTTAGTCTGCATCCGAAATAATCGATATTCAGGTAACTTTTGTAGCCTATGTCTTTACTTAGGGTTAAAGCTTACCATTTACTATTTTTCAACCGACTTCAAAAAGGAGGAGGTTCTCAATTCGACGCGTATGTTTTTATTTTATTTTTATTTTTTCGTATATTTGTTCTACGATTGCTCCGCCAATTATGAATCGATTTGGATGATTCTTTTTCGTTTGACAGTTTATAGTCCCGAATAGGTTTCATAGGAATATTGTCATGATCTGATGATGAGGAGATATGGAACGGAACTCCTTATAAAATCACAGCAGAACCGCCGTAACAAGAAAAATTGTTTTGTTTATACGTGTAGTTGATGACTGACTGAAGGAAGTGGGGAGGGGGTACGTCCTACCACTTTCCATATTTAAATATATCGTGTGAGGTATTGTTTGAAAGGGCTTTTTGTAATGATTTCAAACATTATCACGCAAGCACTAAAAATTGGACCGATTTATAGAAATCGGTTCTGTGGTTTAGTCACCAAAGTTATAAACTGACGGACAGAGTTACTTTCGCATTTATTATATAAGTATAGGTTCGATTCTTGAAAATGTCTGGTCATACCTGTTTACCGCTTTAAGAAATACTAGCGTGATTTTATTTATCATCATGTCACAGAACTATAAACCTTGTATTCCTTACTTAAGGCAGAATTTAACATGATCATTCTTCTTTAATTTCAACAGAATCGAATATACGAAGAATGTCAGAAGATCCTAGGAGACTCTGACCGCACCCCGACTATGTCTGACCTGGCTGACATGAAGTACCTGGAGGCAGTCATCAAGGAGACCCTGAGGCTGTACCCTAGCGTGCCGTTCATTGCTCGGGAGATCACTGAAGACTTTATGTTAGGTAAGAATGGCGGAATCATGATACAAGTTATACACTAGTTGAAATGATTTTGGCTAATATTTTGTATTGATTTATATTGTTTTTGCTACAGAAGTGAGCATGTTCTTTGATGATCACAGAAAATTAAACAAAACACAAATCGTACTAGCTAGCGACTTCGTTCGCGCGAAAGTCAGTTATCACAGGATTTTCTTTTTTTGCGGGCCCATTATTACTTCTTATAACGTCAATGAAAGTTCCATAAAAATCGGTCTAGCCGTTTAGTGGATAAAAATAGCCGGAACAAACAGACAGAGAGAAAAAAAAATGGTTTGTATAAATATCGTGTAAGACATTAATTAATATACATTTAAAAGCTATCATTTTGACATTAGGTACAAACAGATACTGCAATTTTATTTTATTTACATACATAACATCACGCCTGTAATCCCCGAAGGGTTAGGCAGAGGTGTAGCCATTAGTACACCCACATTTCGCCAGTTATCGCCGGGCACAAATCCAGACTCCGAGGCTGCTACTGAGAAATTCCTGATGGAAAAACTCAATAACACTCTTCCCGACCTGAGAGTCGAACCCAAGACCTCATGCACAGCAGCCGCGCTTGCAACCACTAGACCAACGAGGCAGTTAATTTTGTTTTATTTGTGTAAATAATTTAGTAAGCGGATCACTTAATTTAAGTTTTAGTTTGTTCCGATTTAACGAGAACGTTTCAGTATCAAGTCTCAGCGTGGGTTTTGTTAAAGGACATAAAGTTTTCCGACGTAACTTAATATTAGGCCAAAGACGTATAAGATATTTTTAACGGAACGTGACCAATTTGTAGCGAACGAAGAACGTGTTCGACAAAATATGTTATTTAGGTGTGTAATCCTCATAAATTCTAAACAAACGAGCGTTCTTAGAAGTTTTATTCCTTAATCCTATCTTTTACATCCTTATTACGTAACATCCATTATAGGGAACATTATAACGATACCTTATGACAGCGGATAAGCGATTATTTTCATGTAATCAACATATAATTCAATACGGCAATCAGGGCAAGTACCAATGTGACTTTTTCAATTCATATGTACTTTCTAAAGTTTATCTTGGACATCGCTGACATTGTTGAAGAAAAACATCGTGAGGAAACCTGGACTTACTGTTCCACTTAAACCATGTCAGAGGCCCTTGAGGCGGTTTAGAAACTCTGACACTATGGTGTGTGGGGTCGCAAAACCTTACTGCCCACACGATAAAGTAGAAGAAGACGATTTAATACTAGCTTTTACCTTTGGCTTCGCTCGCGTTATTTTTGGGGTAACGTGGTGTCTCTATACAAACCTTGAACCCCCGTTTCATCACTTTTGGAGAATGAATTTTGGAATATCCTTTGTGATCATAACAACTATCTGCGTCCCACATTTCAGCGCAATCCGTTCAGTATTTTAAGCTGTGTGTTGGTGGATCAGTGAGTCAGTAACGGTTGCCTTTTCAGTAAATATAGATAATAATGTACATCCTAATCCTAACTAATATTATAAATGCGAAAGTAAGTTTGTTTGTTTGTTTGTTACCATTTTACGCCTAAGCCACTGAACCGATCATCCTGAAATTTTGCATATACATTGCCAGGTGTACAGGAACGAACATAGGGTACCTTTCATCCCGAAAAAAAGTACTGTCCCCGAGAGAAATCACAATAACGTGCTTATGATGATAGATGGCGCCACACGTATCTTTCGAATTATGATCGAATTTTAAACTTAATTTGCGAGCGAAGCCGCGGGCGAAAGCTAGTACATTTTAAATGTATGGGTGTCCCCTTTAGTTAGTCCAGTTGAAAACCAGCGTCAGACACAAGTGGTCTGGCATTTTATGCTAAACTGGGCCTGATTGGCGCAGCTGTGGCACACAATAATGTTTAATTTTTAATTTTTGTTTTTATTATTTTTGTGTGCACACAGCCTGTGTTAAATAAACCTTTTTTCTTTCTTGAATCAATCTGCCTAGCCTTTTCCCAACTATGTTTGGGGTCGGCTTCCAGTCTAACCGGATGCAGCTGAATACCAGTATTTTACATGGAGCGACTGCCTATCTGACCTCCACAACCCAGTAACTGGGTAATATGATACCCCTAGGTAAGACTGATTGTCAGACTTTCGGGCTTCTGACGACCCGTAACGACTGTCAAAGATCCACATATGACAGCCGGGATCAACGGCTTAACGTGCTTTCCGAGGCACGAAGGAGTCTCAGTGTGTAAAGATGGTCACCCATCCACGGACCAACCCCGGCAAGCATAGCTTAACCTGACGGATCGACCCGTGCGGCTGTTATTACTTGGCCACGAGCTCCTCCTTTTCTTTCTTGAATGTTTTACTTTATTTTATTTTTCGGCAATATATTTTAACCCTCGACCTATCACGGTATCCGGGATACAAGCCGCTGTCAGACAGACGTACAGAGGCTTAGTAAAGAGTTCGGGTACGAGACCCTAACAACTATCTTCTAATCGGCAAACTCGTCACGTCCTTTGACCTAATGAGGTCACCGGACCCAAGGTCAGTTAGCAGTCATTGTTTCTTCAGAGAAAAGCTGAGAAATTAAGTGTTTTGCAATGTAATATTTTCATTACACACCGTTCTCCCTCTAATGGATTTATTTCCAATAACTCGAAAGAATATTTTTCATCGTAGACTTCGTTTTATTATTTACTAGATTTTGATCGCAACGCTGCCCGCGTAATTGTCGGTTATCACGGACACAGACGAAGTCGCGAAATAAAAAGTAGCTTATGTCCTTTCTTGGGGTTAAACTAACCCCGTACCAAATTTCATCAAAATAGGTCGTGTAGTTTTTGAGCTAATTCGTTGCGAACATACAAAAATATAAATCTTTTCTCTTTTTAATATTATTTCTGTTAGATAAAAACTTAATTTTCGAGCAAGTACTGAATAAACAGTAATTATGAAAGCTTGGAGAATCTTAAATGTCAAAGAAGGCGAGTGCTCATTTATTTCAGTCTAATTCTAATTAAGATAACCACTTAAATAACCAAAGAAAAAAACTCCTTAAGCTAGTTTCACACCGGCGAGGCGAGAAGTGGGTAGGATGGGCGAGAATTGACATTACTCTGACCCTTTCGCACCAAAAGATGTACCGTGAAAGAAAGAAAAAAAATAATTTATTTGTTACAGGCCATATGCACACAAAAATAATAAAAAAAACCGTCAATAAAAAAAACAAGATAAAAAAGAAACATAGAGTATTTATTCCTTATAGACATTTTAATTTTCGATCATCCAAACCACTTTCGCCTTGCCGGTGTAAAACCACCTTTATAGTTAGTGGAATGATTACGTAACGCCTAAGCCGCGAGGGCTAATTGAGGCAAATCTTTAGATTGTTGGACGTGGGAATAAGAAAAGCCTGTTTTCTATAGTACTCAGCCACACTACCTAGCAGTACCACTGGTGATGTTTAGATCAATATTTGTCTGGCACTCTTTGATCCTGTCGTGAAGATCTAGCGGTTTAGGCGCCCCCCTCCCATACATGTGCTTATGGGGAGTGCAAGTTTCCAATTTGTATGTAGTTTCTAAGTTTATCCACTTTCTAAGATTTTCTGAGGAAACCTAATTAATATAAGTCTGGATTCGCCAATCGGCCTTGAGCAAACGCCGTGATCAATGATCGTACCTTCTCTGTATGAGAAGAGGCTTTTGCCCTGTAGTGGGACAATAGGCTGGTATTATTATGATATCCTCGTTACCATCCTGCTGTAATGCCATTAAAATCTGATGTATAAATGGTCTACTAGCATTAACGGAAATTTTATTTTTCTTACTCCTCCGCTATTCTTTTCTGATTAATTTCGTTGCGGGTTTCAAGACAGTTGAATCGTTTCTCCGGGACTCGTCGAGCTTTATTGCCTCGGCGCTTTTCTGGCGGTCTCCACTGTTGATTCTGGCTTTTAGGAGTTGCAGAGGTTGATAAAAGCGTGGTGGGATTGCCTCAATAAAATAAAAATAGCTTTAGGCATGAGATTTACATTACGAAATCACAATACTCCAGCTCTTAGTTTGTATGTGTTACGTGCGTGATCGGACGATTTAATGAAAAACAAATCGTTGTTGCGATGTCGTGCGGAATCGGCAGCCAACGCTAATCGACTTTGAAACAAATAATAAATAATAAAAAAATAATAAATATCTTGGGACAACTCACACACGGCTATCTGATATCTGAGCTAAGCAGAGCTTGTGTTATGGTAACCAGACAACTGATATACATACTTATATAATTTATAAATGCATACATATTATAGATAAATCACACCCAGACACAGAACTAACAATCATGCTCATCACACAAAGTTTGTCCTGGGTGGGAATCGAACCCACGACCTCCGGCTTAGCAGTCAGGGCCGCTAACCACTAGACCAACAGGCCCGTCAAATAATAGGCGTATCTACATTTTATGCGCTCGTTCGTGCGCGTGCCATTGAAATTAAGAGCTATTACTGCTCCCTCTCATGCTTGCGGTTGTGGGTTCAAATTCGGGTCGTTAGGAAACCTGGACTTTTACCAGCCTATTACTGTCCCACTCAAACCATGTCAGAGGCCCTTGAGGCGGTTTAGAAACTCTGACCAGAGCCACGAAGACCTTACTGCCCACATGGCAAAGAATTGACCAGTTCTCTTCTCTCTTCTATTCCTGATTTTTCTTCCTAGATTTTAAGCTTACAGCAATAATATTTTAACTCAATATAGATATCAGTAGTGGCCATGATGGACCGTTTCGTTTTATTGGGTAAACTGTTTTTTATAGAAGTTATGACCAACCAAATATCAATAAATAAAAACAAAACGTAGTAAAAATATTGGAAATCTAGTAAACATATCTGACGTGAAACGACATGAAACGGTTAGGCATATTTCTATTTCTATGTACCTATATATGTACGTATATTTCCATGGCAACTGGTTTGTGAAAAACTTTTTTTAAATCGGTTTGTTTTTGGAGAGGCAAAAATGTGGAATACGATACATCGTTAAAATCGGCTTGGCGTGCGGTTTTTGCTTTCGTACGCGGTACCTATAAATGGGGTAGCACGATAACAAACACATGTTGTTTAGAACCTATTTATCAAATAACTCGCGAGTGGTAATACTTCTTAATCGACTTTTGAAAAAAAATAATGATCGTACCTATGTAGGTATATCTACATTTTATACGCTCGCCCCTTTGCCATTAAAATTAAATAAAACCCACTCCTAACCAAAATTGTGGAGTTCAATCAATTACAATTCCCGGATAAACTTTGGCAAATATTTAATACTAGCTTCTGTCCGCGACTTCGTCTGCGCTAAAGTTGATTTCTAAATACAAAATTTGGACCCCTATTTCATTCCCTTAGGTGCAGAATTTTGGAAAATCCTTTCTTAGCGGACGTCTATCAACTATAATCTACCTCCCTGCCTTTCATCTTTATAAGTCAAGCGGTTTTCGATATTTCGTGATGTATGATTAAGATAAGATAATAATTATTCCTGTTGAATCTGGCTATTATACAAAGTAGATACGGCAGATGGGCTTTCCTTTAAACTTATACTAGGTACCATTTCAAGCTCTGTACCAAAAATCAATTAAACAGGACCAGTAGTTTAGTCGCAAATGATTTTTTAAGTTTTTGCCCTGTTTGAACACGATGTATCTTTCATAACAGCTGATTATGTCTATACGCATAGGTCATGCACCTACGTTGCCGCTTTAATACCTAGGTATCTAAGGTCAGTTAAATTTATTTACAAAGGGTCTTTTCGTTTTACTCTGATGTGTAAGGTATTTAAATGTTCGAAAAAAAAAAACTCATTTTTATTTATATTTTATTTTATACCATATCGAATTAATACTAAACATGTATGGTAAACGTAGTGTAATTTAATGCCCCCCTGTCATATTAGCTCAGTATACAAAAATATTTTTTCCTAAACGACTGGCAGTTCTTGAGATTAGAACGTTTAAACAAACAAACAAAAATCTCTTTAGCTTTATATATTGATAAAGTATAAGATAGATGAGGTCAAATTTCAAACTGGTGTAATTTTAAATGTAAATCATTTGCTTGAATTAACTTTGTGAATAAATATTTTAGGGCTGGCAATACCCTTCCTGTTTATTTATAATTTTATTTACCATTCATTTATTTACGAACGATCTGCGATAGTAATTTAATTATTTCATTTTCTGTTAAATTAGAATTGTTCATTCTCAACTTACTACCACAGAAAAAAAACTATTTGTGGTCTAAAATATTTTTTTTCCAAATCAGAATAACCTAACATCATAACATAACATCAAGCCTGTAATCCCCGAAGGGTAAGGTAGAGGTGTACCCATTAGTACACCCACATTCCCACCCACAGTCGCCAGTTATGTTTAAGTCCCATGTAATAGGAGGCGAGTGTAACCAACCGAAAATAACCTGTTGGAAAATAAACCAAAAAGGAAAATCTTTCCAGTTTAATTGTGTTTATTTTATAACTAGCTTTTGCCTTTGGTTTCGCTTGCGTTAAATTCGGGTAACTTAGTTTACTCCCTAAGTTTTTTCATACAATCTTTGGACCCCCATTTCATACCCTTTGGGGGTCAATTTTGAAAAGTCCCTTCTGAACGAACGTTTAATAATTATATATTTTTTAAATTGACACTTAATGTATGTAGTTGAAGAACTGTATGTGTATTTTTATTGATGACAATTGTTAAATAGGTATTAGGTAATTTATTATTGCTAAAATGTTCTTGTTAGATGTTTAATTGAAATATTATTTTATTTTGTGTGTAAAAAAATTCATTCGGATACAAATTATTGTTATTGAATAAATAAATAAATTATACTACCTTCCTGCCAAATATTTTTATACGTCTAGCGGTTTTATATTTCATGATGAGTGGGTGAGTGAACTCTCACTTATACATACATTTAGATTATTATCGACTCGTTTAAAGCCCGTCGTTCATGTTCAGAATTTATAGGTGTAGAAATATCATAATTAGTGGTCTGGCAGTCAGGTTTATAACGTCATTAATGTACAGTCGTTAGGTACAAATTATCCATTGAAGCAGCGAACTATTCACCTATCTGTTATATTAATCTCATAATTTACTGTATGTTATTTTCTGTGTGTTATTTTTTAAACTATGGATCCTTTATCTGGTCTGCCTGTTCGTTGGGTTCGATTCCTAGGTAGGGCAAAGCGTTATTGGGTTTTTCCATCAGGAATTTCTCAGTAGCAGCCTCGGATTCTAGGTTTCGGTTTTGTACAGGGTTATTTTTTAAAACACCAGCAACTTGAAAAGGGGTCATTGTACTCATCATTATGAACAACTTTTTCTATGGGACCAAACATGAAATCATGAAAAAAAATCTGCTGTTCCCCACAAAAATGCTATACAACACAATCATAATGTATGAAACAGCAGATTTTTTTTTTGCTTAGAAATAACTATAAAATTGAAAAATAATTGTTAAAAGTTGGAAGAAATTGTAAATTCCGATTTAAAGATTCAACATATTGCGCCTTATTATTCAGATCATGTTACTTTTTTTCTTGCAGAAGACTTACCAGTGAAGAAAGGATCAGAAGTATCGATCCATATTTACGACCTGCACCGGCGCCCAGATCTGTTCCCCGATCCCGAAGCTTTCAAGCCTGAACGATTCTTTAGCGGGGAGCCGATGCATCCGTATGCTTTCGTGCCGTTCAGCGCCGGACCTAGAAACTGTATAGGTATGTTTGTTTATGTAACTTTTCCTGTTATCCCAAATAAAGTATAATTATGAAGTCGATTATAGTCAGAGTTCCACACGAAGGGTTCTATACAATACACACTCCGTATAGATAGAATTTTTTTTTCTTTTTTTTTGGTGGTAGAAATCATCAAATGTCTCCTTCCGCCCTAGGTGGGGCGGAAGGGCCTGTCAAACTTTTACTGACTAAAATACCACCCTGTTCCTTCTGTTGCCCTTTACGTTCTGGGGCTACGGCATCCTGTTAAGACGTCTCGCGACGCCGGGATCTAGCTTAATATAATTTTTATACCGTTTTTGTGTTTCAATGGGATAATTTTTGCTTAATTCTGAAGTTATATAATGTTATAAATCTCGATTTTAATCAAATAGCCTTTCACAATTTACAAAATTCTTCTTTTCACCATAATTTGATTGCCTAGACTGCTATATTTATTTGTTAAATAACTTGAAACGTAATTAGGGATTGAAAAGGTTAGCACGTGATTTTCAGTAGCGGCTGAAAGCAACGTGATGTCACGTCTTAAATACCTAATTTGCAATTAAAATTATTTAAACGATTATTGCTTAAATATACCTACAGGAGGGTATTTTTAACAATTGTGGATTACTATAGTTTCGTTAACGTTAAGATAAAGATATATTTATTGCATAACTGTGTACCTACAGTAATAAGAGCTCTATTGTAGTTACCCAGAATATTTTTATTAGTTTTTGACTGCGGCTTTGTCTGCGTAAACTATAACCGTGGACGCAGGCAAAGTCGGGGAATAAAAAGCAGCCTATGTCTTTTCTTAGGGTTCAAACTAACCCACTACCTAATTTCATTAAATCGGTTCAGTGGTTTTGCCGTGAAAGCGTAACAGACAGACATACAGACGAGTTACTTTCGCATTTATAATATTAGTATGGATTAAAAAGATAATCGTCTTGATAACTAAGCTTACGTCCTAAATTATCCCACGGGGACATTAAAATGGGATAAAAATTAGGTATGTGTGTGTTGGGTGTGTGTATGTATAAGCCTGATGAATATTTCGTTCAGCTGTTTAATCGTGAAAGAATAACATACATCTATCCATCAATCAATCCTCGAAACTTTCGCGTTTGTAATAGTAGTAGGATATCTATGCGGAGCTTCCATTGATTTTTTTTTAAATTAAAGTTGAATGGAAATAAAATAATACACAACTTTTTTCATCTTATTGTCGTGCGCGCGCTATAAGATTCTAGAGAGCCTTTCTCTTTAAATAGGATTACAGCTAAGCTGTAAAAGCTACGCCAGCAAAAAATACTTTCAACTTGTACCTAACGTTCTACACTACTTGCTAGCTATCCATTGCTCGCTGACTAAAGCTAAATTCTTTTGTCCACAGGCCAACGGTTCGCAATGCTGGAGATGAAATGCGTGCTAAGTGGAATTTGTCGTAACTTCAGACTGTTGCCGCGCGTTAAGGGATTTCGACCAACGCTTCTTTCTGACATGTTGATACGTCCCGATGGACCTATTTATGTTAAGTTTAGCCGTAGGTAGGTTTAAGGGTTATATTGGTCTGTTTTAACGCCAATTTTAGGCATGTGTGCTATCGGAACATAATAGTATGTTTGGACTGCTCACTAATTTGCTATCTCTCTCTCTCGCGGCCTATCAACCATTTAATAAAAATCTGAAATACTTAGAATTGAAAGTGATTATGTCAATACAGAACAGCATGGTCATTAAACGCAGAAGCGAGATGGCACGAGCCACAGAAAATTAATAATCCGCAACTTGGATTCACTGTCTTATAATAAAGGCTTATTTAGCTTAAGCTTATTTAGACGGTGCGAGAAATATCATGCAAGTTGTAGTATTTCCATCAATGATCCATCACTTATGACACGATAGCCGCGCGGTCCTGCAATGTACCGTAACTCGCACAATATTCTCGCATCGTCTAAATAAGGCTTTAGTTTACTTTAAGAATTAAGGATGTACAGTACTCTGATGAGCCATGTGTAAATAAATTTCAAAATAAGGCGATATTGGTCAGAGAGTATTTGGTATCCTACCGTATCTACACTCATATCTGTGATTAAATTTTGATATACGTACGGAGTGTAAAAAACACATCATTAGGCGAAGAAAATGTATTTTTTAAAAATATAAATTCTATCATATTTTGATCCCTGGTTGTAACAATATGGATATAGAAATTATTTAAATAGAAATTTAAGGTAGCTTTGTAAATAAAGATAAATAATTAATTAGTTATCTCTACGTTAAAATAACTTTTTTTTGTATATAATTGCGTTGTTTACTTTTAAGCATAGAATTACTTTAAGGTTGAATTATTAAACCGCTGATATAGTTTTTTTTTTTTAAAGACTGTGTTTTATTTTACTTTTCATTCCCTTTAGTCGTTTTATTATTGTTATTAAATTAGTTGTCGATCAAGACGAGATCGAGTGTCGTCATGGCCTAGCGGCTAAGGCGCCCGCCTCTCATGCTTGAGGTTGATGGTTCGAATCCGGGCAAGTACCAATGTGACTTTTTCAATTCATATATACTTTCTAAAGTTTATCTTAGACATTACTGACATCATTCCGTGCCTCGGAAAGCACGTTAAGCTGTTGGTCCCGGCTGTCATACGTGGATCTTTGACAGTCGTGACGAGGCGTCAGAAGCTTGAAAGTTTGACAACCAGTCTTACCTAGGGGTATCATATTACCCAGTTACTGGGTTGTGGAGGTCAGATGGGCAGTCGCTCCATGTAAAATACTGGTATTCAGCTGCGTCCGTTTAGACTGGAAGCCAACCCCAACATGGTTGGGGAAAGGCTAGGCAGATGATGATGACTCGTCGATCACTAGAAATTACTCCTATTTTGAGGGTGTATACAAACATATAAACTTACATACACGAACAGCCAGACCCGGAACCTGTACGGCAAGCAAATATTTGTTCCGAGCGCATGCAATGCTGCAGGAAATTCGTCAGCCGGCGTACAAATAAACAAACTAAGTAATCAGACTGCAGATCAAAGTGAAGATAAGAGACAACAGAACATAACATCACGACTTTAATCTGCGAAGGGTTAGGCAGAGGTGTACCCATTATTTCACCCACTTAATAACACTTTGCCCGACCTGGGAATCGAACCCAAGACCTCATGCTCAGCAGTCGCGCTTTGCGACCACTAGACCAACGACGCAGTCAAGAAAGAATAGTCAGTGAAGATAAGATAGAGGTCTATAACTTTTTTAAGGAGCAAAGACATTTTAACTTAACGTAAAGTTTTGAATATCAATGATTGCTATAGCTAACGAACTTTGATAGTTAAAATAATCCTTATAATAACTTTCCAAACGATAGATTATTATCAAAGAAATAATGATTATTATAAAACTTATGTTGACATTTCTCTTAATGTCAAACTAGATTAGATAATATGCTTCTGACCGCATTTCGGCCAAGGCGGTCAATTTCAATAGTTACTAGCCGAGTAAGCAAGAGATATTGTAGAAGACCAGTGTGTGAACAATCAAAGGTATACACTCCCTCTTCGCTCACTCTCATAGTCCTATGAGACGGCAATCCGACGCAACCCGGAAGATATAAGGCTCAGAACCAACGGATTTACGTGCTTTCCGAGACACGAGGTATGGTCACATCACCAAAAAACTTCAGGTTACTACCGAGAAATTCGTAATGAAAAAACCTTAATTATCCTTTGCCAAACATAGACATCTAACCCCAAGAACCTCACGCTTAGCTGTCGCGTTTGTTACCGAGGCATTCTAGATTAAATACTTACTTACCAGGTAAATAAGTACCTACTTACATTAATCCATTGAGATTACAATTCTTTTAATTAAAAAGGCTTACAGGCAAAAAATGTTTCACAATTCTGTTTCATTTACGTAATTAACAAAAAAATAATCCGTCCTGTGATTTGATCCGTATTAGCGTCACCAGGGATGCCAAACCTTTATTGGTGAATGTACCACTTTTATTAAAATAATGTGGATATAACGTGCTACAAAGAATCTTCACTTGTGATATAATGAAAAGAAACACATCACAATAGAGATAAACTACGATAGCATGGCACGCCCCTCGATAATTCAAAACGTTTAAAAGTATTTGCGAAAACAAATCGGCGATTTGTTATTCGACTTCATTAATTACTCTGTATTATTATTATGGCGCTGCATTGACGTATACCTATTTTATGAAAATAACATGCGCGCGCGTTGTCTTGCGTAAGAGGGCCATTGTCATATTAAGAGCACCGCAAACACACTGGAAAAGTTAACAGAATTTTGTTTCTCCATCTTTATTTTTACAATTTATAATAATAATTGGTCTTTTGATATTTTTTCGCAGTATAACAATGTGAAACATTCTTCTAAAAACAACAAGCATTTGGTTCAACGACGAATTTGAGGAGAATGTTTTTGTACACCTACGTTCCCTACGTTCAAATAATAAAATTTACGCATCGATTGGAATTTTTGAGGTACCTAACGTTACCTAAAAATTGCGAAACCATATTTTTTACAACTTTGAAAAACATCCTTGAAATTGTATGGATTTTTTAACAGACTTATTTTCAGATTTTTGTAGTTAGGTAAAGGTTAAAAAATCAAAGGACTCGAGGAGAAGGAGGAAGGAAAGAAAGAAAGAAATCATTTATTTGTGAAACATAGAGTACATTAAAGATCATGGAAATAGTAAATAGAGCGCTATGTTTTGTCAACAATGACATACAAATAATATAATAAAAATAAGTGACATTATTGAGAAATTAATAAAATTAAAAAATAGTCAAAAATAAAAAATAATTCTAATTAAAGATATGTAAAAAAAATATATTGAAAATGTGATTCATATTATTGTTTTAGTATTTACTTTGAAACCCAGCATTATACAGTCGACAAAAGAGATAAATATACAGGCTCGTCAGATATATTTGTTTTTTTTAGAAACCGATGGATGTCTTCGTTTGAAACTTAATTTATTATCTACTTTATAAATTAAATTATATTTGAAACTGCAACTAAGGAATTTCTGATGGAAAATCCAATAACACTTTGCTCGACCTGGGAATCAAACCCAAGACTTCATGCTCAGCAGTCGCGCTTTGCGATCACTAGACTAACGGGGCAGTCAGGGGTAAATTACTAATCACCCGTATAGTTTAAAATAATTTTGTTTTAATTTGTTGAAATATGACCCGTGCGAAGCCGGGGCGGATCGCTAGTTTAGCCTAAATTTATGTTATTCACACTCGTGGAACAGATTAAATAAACGAATGTGATAACTAAAAGCAAATACGAGAAAAAGTGGATAGACATTACGTGTACCTTCATCAAACGACTGGTTGCCACATTAAAACGTCTATTATCATACCCAGTGCCCACAATTTGCGTAGGCGCCGCGCCGTGTTTCTATAATATGTATACCCTACGTAAAGTTCAACAGAGCATAAAGTAGAATATAGACTAGAGCATTATCTTCGGCATTTCGATGTAATGTAACGTTCTTAGATATGAGTAAAAGTACATATGAATTGATAGTTTATCTAGTTTTTTTTAGGTTTATATTGTTTATCGGTAAAGGAAAACACCGTTAGGAAACCTTGGACTTATCCCAGCCTAGTACCGTCCCACTCAAACCATGTTAGAGGCCCTTGAGGCGGTTTAGAAACTCTGACACTAGGGTGTGTGGGGTCGAAAGACCTTGCTCACACGATAAAGAAGAAGATGAGTAAAAGTTCAAATTAAACAGATCTGTCTCGTTGGTCTAGTGGTCACAATACACGACTGCTGTGCATGAGGTATTGGGCATTCCCAGATCGGGCAAAGTGTTATTGGGTTTTGCCATCAGGAATTTCTTAGTAGCAGCCTCGGAGTCTGGATTTGTGCCAGGTTGATAGCAATAGGCTCGCCCCCTATTACATGGAACTTAGAAGAAAAAATAAAATAAAAACAAAAATGAAAAAAATATATGTGGTGAAAAGTGGGTTTTCTAATGGGTACACGTCTGCCTAACTGTTCGGGGATTACAGGCGTGAAAGCTTCATTGTATACTTACCTTTAGGTATTGTTGATGATAAATCCAACGCTATTTCCATCCTACTCACGTCCCACACAATATTCATTAGTTTTGTTTATTTCTGGATGATATATAATATATTTTCAGAATTGTCAGGCAAAATTGATATTTCACGCTTTGATTTCACACCGGCTAGGTGAGGCGTTTTTCGGTAGGCGAGAATTGAAATCACGCTGGCCTTTTCACACTGAAAGATGTACCTCGCCTACTAGCACTGGTACGCTCCGCACGTGCGAGATTAGTATATCCATATTGTAAAGTATTCCGCTCGTACAGATGTTTTACGTTTTATACTATGTAGAGATTTTACTGGCCAATTAAAACTTGCGCAATAAAATCAATGAATCTCCAGTACCTATCAAGACGGTAATATTTATGAGAATAACGACGCAATATAATATTGTTCGATGAAAGCATATCAGTATACAGGCGACGTAATAAATTCTATCAGAGAACATATGATGGACGACTATCTCGAATGTAGAATATTCCTCCGCAATATGTCTTTGGAGGTACATAGGATGAGGAAAATAGAGGCGAAATTCGTGTGAGTGCGTTATGTTGAGATTCTGGCTGGTTTACCCATATTCAACCTTACTTTATTAGTTTAATGACTAAACCCAGTGAAAGAGGCCCAGTCTGATGGAAGAAAAAGAATATCAGACTAACATACATCACACCTGTAATCCTCGAAGGGTTAGGCAGAGGGTTACTTATTAGTACACCCACATATTGCTAGATATGTTTTTAAGTCCCTTGTTATAGGAGGCCTATTGTCATCAACAGGTCACGAATCCAGACTCAGACGCTGCTACTGAGAAATTCTTAATGAATAAATCCAATAACACTTTGTCCGACCTAAGAATTGAACTCAAGACCTCACGCTCAGCAGTCGCGCTTTGCGACGACAAGACCAGCGAGGCAGTCAAAACTATTTCATGTTTACAACTAAACGTCCTGAGTAAAACTAGTCGGGCAGTGGGACTTTTCAATAAAATTCTCTCTCGTTCGAATTTTCTTCAAGAAAACTAATACTTAGGTACTAAGTTAGAGGTTCAAAAGATTTCGGAGAATCACAAAAGTAAACGTACGTTCAGAATACTTCGTAACGACGGCGCTTCAAGATTTTGAAGTTTAATGGACATGCTTGCAGTTCAACTTGACGCTTTAAAGTATAGAAGTAGATTTACTGGAGTTTTCCAGTTAGGAGATAAAATTTTATCGCACCGTGAGCGAATTTATGGATGAAACGTCTTCGTAGCGCGGTTCAAAGATGATGGTAGATAAATGGAATTGTTGCTGCGCAGTGGAGAACCGATATTATTTGAGCGGTGTTGTATGTCTCTTCGGATGGTGTATGACTTTTGTGTTGAATAGAATAGAGAAGAATGATTTAGTAAGGAGTTTAGGAGTTTATCTCGGGGTCTCTTTTTGCGAGATTGAATCAGAAATGAGGATATTCATACATACATACATACATAAACTCACGCCTTTTTACCATGGGGGTAGGCAGAAACTACAGAACGCCACCTGCTACGATCCTTACATATTCCTTTCGCCTCATCTACGTTTATACATCTCGTCATACAAGCACGCCGGTTACGAGTACTGAGATGAATATGAGGAAATTTTCAGATGAATTAAGTAATATCTAAATATTTATGCGGATCTTAAGAACTTAGGTATATTAACCTTTGGTTGACCACCTTTGGTTTACTGGTAGAGAATGCCTAAGGCATTAAGTCCGCCTTTGTACTTCTTTGTTGCATAAAGTTTAAATAAATAAATATATTAGCTACCTTAATTCTTGCAAATAAATATATCATTCATTCATTCATTCATAGGGAAAAATGTTGACTACTCCTGAAGTGTCACTTTGAAGATGACATTACTTTGTTGACATTTTTATCTATAATTTAATTTCTGGGCACAGTGAGTTAACGGCGTTTATTCAAGCTCAATATTGATATTATTATAAGTCGTTCCATCGTCTAAGTGGTTAGAATTAACCTTTATTTAAACCGCCATCAAAAGATAAACGAGAATTTAAATGAAGTTAAATAAACATTGACATAACGGAAATTGGATAGGTATTATATACCACCAATTTATTTAACATCACGCCCGTAATCCCCGAAGGTTTAGGCAGAGGTGTATCCATTAGTACACCCACATTTCGCCAGATATGTTTTAGTCCCATAAAATAAGGGGCGAGCCTACTGGCATCAATCGGACACAAATCCAGGCTCTGAGGGTGCTATCGAAAAACCCAATAACACTATGCCCGACCTGGGGATTACACCCAAGATCTCATGCTCAGCAGTCGCGCCCAGCAATGGGATTTTAAATAAAACCATAAAGTATTAAATGTGACGTCAACTTTATTTCCATATCTTGCTTGCAATGATAACAAGGTGCACAACATTGAACATGTATTTTTGCTTGAAAGCAAAATTCTGACATTTATAAAACAAATGAACTACTACAAGAACACTTAGAGAACAAATAAAACACATCTAAGTAAAACCTCTTCAGGTCAGGGGTTCTCAAAGTTGATGGACCGTGGCCCATTTAACATTAACTTTCAAATTTGGAACACACCTCTTGGCCGTCATAAAAAAGGGGTAAAAAGACGCTTACCGTAGCCAAAACTTTAAATGCTTCCACGAACCTTAAAGCCTTATTTAGATGATGCGAGAAATGTTTTGCGTGCTTTACATTGCACACTGATCATAAAGAGTGATTTTTCACAACAAAAAAAAGTTGTTTTTCAGCAAAAATTCTTGGTCAAGTTACTAAGGCGCTTTGCACACGAAGCAACTTAAGTTGAGGCAACTGGCAACTCTTTAAAAGTTTTCTGTAAAAGTTGATAGTTGCTATAACATTGCCGGTTGCCGCAACTTGTTGGCAATTTGTGAGCAACTTTCATACCCGAGTTGCCGTATGCCGTTGCCGTAGCGACACTGACATTTGCCGGGCACACGGAGAGGGAGGGAGGGTGTGAAATCGCCTGAAGCGTTGCGATTGACGGTTGAGGAAACGGGCAACTTTAAAAACTGGAACAATATTTAAAAGTTGCTAGTTGCGGCAACTAGCAACTAACTTAGTCATCGATTGCAGCAACTGAAAACTGTTGACGATTGCCGCAACTCGAAACTCGAGTTGCTCTGTGTGCGCAGTCCAATTGAAATGTATGTAAACAGCTAGTTGCCAGCTAGTTGCCAGTTACTGCAATAGTTGCTCTGTGTGCAAAGCGCCTTAGTTACTTAGTGATGGGCAGTATGCGTAGTTTAACGGCTATGTGATATTTATGTCTTTTTACACCCCGTATGTTACTCGAACAGTCTCTTTTACCCATTATTTAAGATAAGAAAAAAAAAACGGCTGAATTCAATAGTAAAAAACTACTAAGTAAACAATTAAAGTTAGCTTTCTACCTAATAATATAAAACATTTATATAACTATACTAACTTAAGTACTTTATACAACATTTAGCTTGAATTCATGTGTGGATGTAATAATAAAAATTATAATATATCTTTATAATTTTATTTGAAGAATCTATATAAAAAAATATATAGATTTTTCAAATACCAAATTTTCAAAAATCTGTCAGCTCGGTTTTTCACTCAATTTTTAATAAAAAACCATTATAAATAGAACGCTCTCTCCATACATTTGATGATTTTATCGAGGTTGTGGTGATACCGGACAGTTATGATACCTTAAAATTTTACATATTATGTTTGATTTTTAAAACGTTAAAGCTTTTATCGCGTACCTTTGATGTTAAAATCCGAAATAATATGACACTGTTACGTAGACTGCGAATTACTGCGTTTAATTCTATTAAGCAATATTTAATTTAAAAAGAATTTTCAGCGTTATGTCTATCTACAACTCGAAACCTCCATTATTCAGTCTTTTCAATTAAATTACAGTTTAATTTCGCGTTCGTTAGGTTTTATCGCACAAAATTTATTGAATGAATTCAATCATCTAAAGTCGGTATCAGAAATGTAGTAAACAATTATATTTTTGACATATTTTAATTATGGATTTGACGTTTGAGCTAACTACGTCAGGGGTTTCAAATATTTTCTAAATTGGTTTAATTTACAGGTTGTAATTTTTTTTTGCGACGGCTTTCTATTGCTTACAGTATATTTTTGTGTTTTGTGTGTAGCGCTAACAGATATTAAGATTATTTTTTTTGTTTTTTTTATTTAATTAAAGAAAATTTCAAAAATCCATCATTCCATAATAAACACTATTTATTTGAAAACAAAAACCCGCCCCAGCTTAGCTTAGATTAGTGTAATCGTCGATGAAAACTTCAGGCAACTTGACTTTTCCCAACAATTACCGTTATACTTCAATCAATTCAAACAAAATCTAGATTATATAACACTCTATCTATTGGTGAAAATCGCATGAAAATCCGTTCATAAGTTTTTGAGTTTGGGAACCCCTGAACTACTTGATTGAAAGTTCTCAATTCCATATCTTCGTTACACAACAAAAAATATATAAAACAATATTGGAGCTTTTTAGTTAGGTATGTAAGAAAAGACACCTCAATTTGGGAGCCTATTCTTAGGCCGAGATTAAACTTTACATAGCACGTTCTTAGGCTTAGATTTTATATTCCCGTCTTTATCTAGCACTTAAAGTTTGACAGCAGTGCGACAGCGACAAAAATAATGCTAAGCTTAAGCATTATTATTAAAATGTCATTAAAAAAAATAAACAACTTCTTCAGCATATATTTTTTACAACCTTTATATTATGTCCCGTATTTCATATAAAGATTCTACGTAAGTACTTATACTTATTATTAGGCCGTTATCCTTTCGTTGTTTCTGATGTTTGACACGTAAGTTCAATACCGTAAGGTTCTTTTTTCAAAAACACTTGTGACGTTGAAACTTATCAATTTTATTCTAGTACCTATCTAATTGTACCGTCATCTCTGTCACTTGTATAGTTGTCTCTTTCTAAAGCTCGAAATGTCACAAAACACATACCCTATGGTAAACAAAAGTTGTTCAACATTATTGCTGAAACATTGTTATATGCTGTCGTCAAAGTGTTTCACATTCAACTGTATCAAATGTAACATGTTTCCGCCAGCAAAAATTGTTTCAAAAACAATGTTGTGCAACATTATTGCTGAAACATCGTTTTATGTTGTCAACAACATGTTTCAAATTCAAACTTAAATGAAATGTAACATGTTTACACAAACACATGTTTTTAAAACAATGTTGTACAACTTTTGTTTTCCATGAACGCTACGTCCGGGTACCGCCGCTTAGCATTAAACAGTAGCGATCTTATCACTGTAATACTGATGTAACACTCGACAGCGCTCGTGCTCAGCGCAGCGGAGGCGGGGAGGTGGATGTCAGGCAGGACCTCTCGCCACCTTCGGCACCTCAAGCCTTGAGGGGACCGCTGTCAGGGAGGTCTCGGCGAAGCGGACCCCGAGACGGGTTCGGACCTTGTTATTCTGTGAACAAAAGGTATTGTTAGGTTATGTTTACAGACTGATGTAAAGCTAGGTAGTAGGTACCCCTCGTGTGCCAACAGACCTCCGCGCGTCTGCTTTGTTAAGAACGGACAGACGGACGGACGGAAGAACGCACGGGGAACGTTCACAGTTAGTGCGTAAACTTGGTGGATAACCAGCTTTAAAGAATGATTTGCAGGGATATCATATTGTTTATCGAAAGTAAAAAGGTGTTATAAACAAACATTATAAACACACAAACAAATAAACAAAAACATACCTACATACAAACACACACAAACAAACATCACGTTACATTACAAACTGACTGGCTACATGGGACTGTTCCCGAAATAGCCTAGGCTAATAAAACATTCAAACATTAGTGTGGGGTAACGTTTTTTGTTAATCTATACTGCAAGCTCTCTAAGTCTCTATTGGAAGTTTAAAGATATCGAACCCAGAAACGCTAAATTTCGATTAAAAACTGAATTCGTTTACCTACAGAAGATCAAAAAAGATCTCGGTTCGAGTGTAGACAGTCTCGTTGAAATTAAAATTACTCAGCTCGTTGAATAGGATTGGATTGTTAAGTATACGAGAGAGTTTGCTTTGTAAAAGTCAAATAAAAGTGAAAAGTCTTAAAAGTTTCTGTTATTACTTACATAACACATAACATCACGTCTGTAATCCCCGAAGGGTTGGGCAGATGTGTACCTATTAGTGCACACACATTTCGCTAGTTATGTTTGAGTCCCATGTAATAGGGGGCGAGCCATTTATTACTTACAACTTACTTTATAAATGTGAATGTTTTGGATGGAAGGATGTTAATCAATCACTAATTAAAATGAATAATTTGAATTTGAATCACACCAGAACGGTTAAATAGATTTGGATTTATTTAATTATTCATAATTAATTAAAACGGCTTGCAAAACTAAGCATATATAGGTATACACCTCTGCCCTAAAATAATAGTCATCAACCCGGCACAAATCCAGTCACCGAGACTGGCAATAACACTTCGCCCGACTTGGGAATCGAACACAAGACCTCCATGCTCAACAGTCGATAAAATAATAAATAAATATAATAAATAGATATTAAAATATCCAACTATACACACAAAACTGATGATGCGTTAGTGCGTCGACCATACTCAAGACGATACGTTCGACGTATCTTCCAAATTCCGTCAGATGTGAACCGACACACTTTACACTTAGAAATCGAGTCAGACGATATATTTGACCTTGTGTGTGCTTTAGACTGAACAGTCACAAAAAGGCGGCAAAGCTCCTTAACTAAAGACTTTTCTTACTCATTTGCTTCAATCTAGATTCGCTTGGGCGTAAGCTGGGGTTTCACATATTTGAAGAAATTGCTCTGGTTTTGTTAAATTATTCTCAAAGTGATAACTTTTTTTGGAATTATAGAAATAGCAATTTGGGACTGATAGGAATGTTTTTTTTTTTTTTTTTTTTTAATAAAGACCCACTTTCTTATTTTATTCTGTACATCTTTGACATCGGTGAAGGAAAACATCGTAAGGAAACTTGGACTTGTAAAGACTCGTCCAAGATTAACTTTAGAAAGTATATATGAATTGAAAAAGTCGCATTGGTACTTGGCCCGGATTTGAAACCACAACCTCATACAAGAGAGGCGGGCGCTTTAACCACTAGGCTATCACGACCCTTGTTTCAATTATTGAGGAAAAGCAGGAAGTAGTTCCTTTGTGTCGAATGATTACTGTTCTTTTATATTTTCCTTGTTCGTGTCTGAATAAGACACATCAGTGTCTTGGAAGTGACAGAAGATATTACGTTATTGTTTAGATATATTGTTTGTTCAGGGGCATAGCCTTTCAGCTATAGGGGCCCGGAACCCGTGTGAGTAAAATTCGTAAAAATAATTTTCATGCTTGTAATCCCTGCAGGGTTGGGCAGAGGTGTACCCATTAGTACACACACATTTTGACAGTTATATTTAAGTCTCGTGTAATAGTCCTATTGCCATCAACTAGGCACAAACCCAGACTCCGAGGATGCTACAGAGAAATTCCTGATGAAAAACTCAATAACACTTTGCCCGACCTGGGAATCGAACCCAAGACCTCATGCTCAGTAGTCCTTTGCAACCACTAGACCAATTGCATTGACTTAGTAGCTTGTTTAGTAGGGTTTAGTCGACATGAATATTTGATATTTTAATTTCAAACGCGTTTCTGAGAAAAGGGTCTTGGCAAACGGACAGACAGACGGACCTCAAGGTGATCCTATATGGGTTCCGTTATTGCCGACTGAGGTACGGAAGCCTAAAAAGAAGTCTGTCCAATAAACCGTACCGTACCATGACCATGCTATGAACGTATCAGGCACGGAAGCAATATGCCACGGACTATTAAGCCCGTCAGTTACAATTTCACAAACATTTACCTTGACAGATTTCACAAGCGGCGTCTCCAAATTCATATTCCTATTCTTAATTGAGCTCGATCCAGAGCCGTCGATACCTGCGCAAAGAAAGTATATTTATTTATATAAATATATAAAAGCGAAAGGTCATTCACTCACTCACTCATTGACTGCGGGAAAACACACACGTTGTTTCGACTAAAAAATACGAGTGCGGCGCACACACACCGTTTGTGTTTTTCTACGGCGAACACACGAACATTGGTAGCTAGCCGCACTGGCGTTTGGCGCAGCGAATGTTCACCCGCAGTCATCGGGTTAAAAATTCAGAGAAATAAACTTTGACGCGAACGAAGTCGCTAGTTATTATTACATGTATCAATTTAATTGTATACAGGCTAGCCATTATGAAGTTATTTTACTCAAATACCTATCGTGTCAGAAGCACCCGAGGAGTGACAGCAGGCCTTCTTTAGCAGTCTTCGCAGTAGACCCTTGATGTCCAGGGTGTAGGAGCCGTACACCAGAGGGTTCATGCAGGAGTTGGAGACTGCCATCACGAAGAGTAGATCTTGAACCCTTGGAGATACGCGGGCTGCTGATTCACGGTCTACCATGTACCTGGAAAGAGCTTTAATGTATAGCTTGATAGACTTCCTCCATCGTAGGGGTGACGGCCTCTTCTTGGCTAAAACCACCGCAGTGTTCTACCTTTTTATTTGGCCGGGGGTGCGCGACTCGCATTAGCATTCACTGATCCCCATATCGAATTGACAGCCCTGTTGGTCTCTTGCGCAAGCGCAATTGGGGGTCAAATTGGGGATTTCCACTAGGAATTTCTTAGTAGCAGCCTGGAATTAGCGATACCTCGGAAAGCATATAAAGTCGTTGGTCCTAAGTCAGATTTCTCCAGGTCGTGTCAGATCGCTGTCCCATCGGACTAAGAGAGTGAGGGACAAGGGAGTACACCTGTGTTTGCGCACACACTTGTGCACTATAATATACTCTCCTACTTGGCTACTCCATTGAGATTGGCCGCCGTTAGTGAAATTCGACCGAGAAAATTTGATTGTCATATCCGTAGGACATGTCACGTGAGGCGCTGACACGTGTCGTGTGACGTCATATTAGGGTGGACCCAAAGGTGACACATGTTTAGTGCTGTCATCACTTAAACAGCTGACGCGGACGCCGGACAAAACCTTTGTCAACCCCGGACATTTGGGTGAAGTTGAACAATATCTTTTATTACGAGTATAAAACAAAGTTGCTTCCCTTCGTATGTAGATCTTTTAAACTACGCGACGGATTTTAATGTGGTTTTCAACAATAGATAGAGTGATTCAAGAGAAAGTTATGAATACGTATAGTTAGGTATCTGAACTACATTGTACTCTATTTTTCCTTATCGCGCGGGGGATTGTTGCGAAAGGGGGCTAAACGGAAAAAAATTAAGACCAAAAGTTGTAACGACACTTTAAAGGACAATGGGCAAAATTCTTGAAATAAAGTTCCGTACACACTTTATCCATTAGATAAAATTTATAACGGCTAATTACGCGTCATGGGTGTCGTGTCCATGGTTTTCGGCGGTGCTGATGACGAAAATGAGGGCAAAATAAAAATCCAAGATGGCGGCCGCAAAATTTTACAAAGTATGCTTCATGGGTGTCGTGTCCATGGTTTTCGGGGGTGCTGATGACGAAAATGAGGTCAAAATGATAATCCAAGATGGCGGCCGTAACTTCATTCCACCCGGGTGTCCCTTGAAACCTCTCAAGTTTTTTTTTTAATAAAAGAGACATCGTTTACATTTTTCTTATTATTTTTAGTTTATTGCTTCTCTTTCAAACTACCTACTCAGGATACCCTTGTGACAGGGTTATACTCGAAACTTTTAAAGAACCCCTTCCGGGCTCCCTCCAAGCTAAGTCGAAATCCCGGACGGATGGTAACCCTGAACATACTGACCACATGGTGATAGTAGCGTAAGGCAGCCAGCAGAGTGCGAACACGGTGACTATAGTGACGGTCATACGTAGCGTGCGCCGGCGCGCGCGCTCCAACACGCGCCGGTCGGAGCGGCGCAGGCGCACGTGGCCTACATTGCTACGATGCACGCGTTTTTCTGAAAAGGACAGGTGGTTTTAGTAAATGGAACTTAATTTTAATATATCATCTTTAGTGACTTCTTCCGCGTGGAATGTGTCACCAATAGGTAATCGGCTGTCAATCTAATTTATTATTATTTATTTATATATACAGGGTAATTGAAAATATACCCGAAACCTTAAAAGGGGTCATTGTACTCATCATTATGAACAACTTTTACTATGGGACCAACCATGAAATCATGAAAAAAAAACAGCTGATCCATACATTACGATCTTGTAGGGAACAGCTGATTATTTTTTCATGATTTCTAGGTTGGTCCCATAGTAAAAGTTGTTCATAATGATGAGTACAATGACCTCTTTTAAGGTTTCGGGTATATTTTCAATTACCCTGTATACATATGTATATGTTATGTTTAACGACAATAGTCTAGCTTTCTATTAATAAAAGGTTTTTATAATAAGACCAGTACTTCCAAAGATTGCCTCTTATACACACACTTAACCTTTTCCTTCTTTGTAGTATTCTAAATTGGAGCTCGCTAAACATACCTAACGTCCACCTAGTACATATTTATTATCATTTCAGGTCCCTTAGAGAGCCGTCCAATAAATGGCTTCTTAAAATAGATACCTAACGTAACATAAAAAAATAAATTCATTCGAAGTTCAAAATAAAATATTGCCTGTGTTAAAAAATGTTGCCTTGAATGTTTTACATCTACTTACTGACGCAAATAAAAACTGAAAAGAAAAAAAATAGAGTTCTGTTAGGTAACAGTCGGGACAAAAGACTACGTATGAAGTTTCTTGCCCATTCTTCTCCATATTAAAAGACCTTTTTGAAGGGGCAACTAGATTTAATTCTTCTTTTTGTTGTACTTATATGGCGTTTAAAAGTGTATTTCAATAGCTTAGCTGAAATAAATGATTTGACTTTGACCTTTTAGAGTTCATCTTTTATGCAGCCAGGTCTTATTGTTTCATTTTACACTCAGAATCAGAATCAGAATCAGGATCATTTATTTGCCAATAATGTAGGTATACAGATTAGATGTTTATGTCAATAAATTTGTCCCGATACATTTTACCTTTCGGCATGCAAAATATTAAAGTAAAACATTAAATTTTATATGAATATAGTAATTTTGACATTCAATTAAACGGCTGCTTCATTACACATACAATAAAAAATGACATGGAAATAATACAATGTCAATCAAGTTATAGGTACAATGTTTTTATGCCACTTTTCAGTAAGAATGCCAACTAGCCTATTTAGCCAACTTTACGCTAGCCAACTTTACGCTAGCCAACTTTGAATCGCTATAAATCCTAAATAGTCATTCCTATTATTAACCTAACGACTTCTCTTTAGCTGAAATCTATCAAGCCGTTTAGGCTGTGGAGTATGTCGAACAAACAACACACATACATACACTCAAAAAACATAACCCGTCTTATGGCGCAGTCGGGTTAAATGTTTGGTGTCAAAGGCAATGCTTTTTCTTGGTGACGCTTTTGAGTTGTTATAAAAAAATGTTTAATAAACTTTCGGCTATTTTATACATAGTCTCTGAACGATGAAGGAATGGCCTTAATTGGGGCCATAACGTAGAAGTTGTTGTACGTTAAGTGGTCGGCAAGTGAAATAGCTTGTAGTGCACGACCGAGATATTTGAGAAGGCTGTTCGATATTTATAGCTTGGCTATTAAAAGAAGGTACATATCGACGGTCCCTACGTATATACAGAAATGTACGTAGGGGCCATTTTTGACATTACTTTTTGACATTACGTCTTTAAGTACGTAGGGACCGTCGATATGTACAATGCTGCGTAGTAAATTTCTTACTTAAAATTATAACAACAATGAAAAAAAAAAGACAGCAAAAACTGGGCCCTTTAGAAGTACCTGTAAGTTATTAAGTCTAAGTCAAATATTTATTTTCTATTAGTAATTTACAAAAAAAAAAGCTAATTGTCCCTTTCAAAAGGTAGTTCAATTTGGAGAAGAATTGGCAAAAAACATCATACCGTAAAACGGGGTGTATAGAAAGGCAGGGGTGAATCGAAACGAAACTTTAAAAGAGATTTTAATGTTAAAATAAGTAATATAGTTTGTTGGCAAAAAAGACTTTCCTTTTTTTTCTGAATTATAATTTACAAATTAGTCTCATTGTTGGCGACCAACTTTATTAGTTTGACTTTAAAATCCCTTTTAAAGTTCCGTCTCGATTCACCCCTGCCTCTCTATTCACCCCGTTTTACTGTACGTACTCTTTTGTGCCGACTGTTACTTAACAGACTCTAGACTACTGTTTTTTTTTTCTTTTTAGTTTTTATTTGTGTCAGTACTTAAGTAGCTGTAAAACATTAAAGGTAAGGTAAGCTGACTCTTCAAGATTTTGTATACATCTATGGTAATATACAGAGTGTTAGTGTAAACACCGTTATCCTTGAAACCAATGGTTTGGTTTCACTAATAGAATGTAAATTCAATGAAAAAAAAAATCTTTTTTTTAAGTAAAATCTCCATTTTAATTAGTTAAAACTTATGTAGGTAGTTATAACGGACGGCCAGTGCAGCAGGTCAACGCCCTTTGCGGTGATTACGTAACTCGGGCGCATAGTATCCATGAATTTACGGACGGTGTCGGACAGTTTTTTTTTTAATTTTTGAAAGAATACTTTGTTTATTTATTTTTAAATTCAGATAAACATGTTTTATAATAAATCATGTACAATAAGGTTTTAGTGACAACGGTGTTTACGCTTACAGCCTGTACTAAGCTTGTAAGATTAATATTGAACAAAAACGAATAATCTCATCACTATAGAGATGAGTCTCAAAAAGATCAAACCTAAACTTACAAAATAAGAACTGCAAAAAAAAGAAATGTTAATCAATTAACAACATGCCTTACGCGCCTTGTTTTATGTACCATTTCAAATGAAATTAAAAACAGATTAAAGTACGCAAATAACTTTAAGTTTACTGAGATGAAATTGTATCTTTTTCAAGACAAAAGACAGAGCTATAATTTGCGCTGTCTACAGCCGTGCGAGAGAAAGAGATGCAAATAGACAAGGTTGTAATTTTAAACACGCTTGAAGGCACACGGAATTGTGGTTTTGTTAGCAAACTTCGTAATTAATGTTAATGCCTTCTCGCTGAAGTTGGATGTTAAACGGACAGACGGTAATACAGTGTCATAAGTAGATAATACCAATGAATATTAATTTACTTTGAATGACAAATTGTACTTTAAATGTCTTCGCTGGTTGCGGGACGTCTTCAACAGGATACCGTGGTCACGGAATGTAAAGGGCAACAGATGGAACAGGGTGGTTTTTTAGTCAGTAAAGGCTGTCAGTCCCTTCCGCCCCACTCAGGGCGGAAGGAGTCATTTGCTGATTTTTACCACCAAAAAGAAAAGGCTGGTACTGAAATTCCAGATGGAAAAACCTAATAAAACTTTTCCCGACCTAGTAATCGAACCCAAGACCTAATGTTCGGCAACAAGGCAGTGAATCCCATTTATATTACGTAAAAAGTGCCGTGTGCCGTCTACGTGCTTCAGGCCACTTACAGAATCCAATAACACTGCCTGACCTGACTCAGGTGACGGCTTGCGGGCGGCTTTCTGGTAGTTAAGGGTTGGATTTGTGATTCCGGTGGGTCGTTGCCGAGTCGGAGAGGTGCTCTTATAGTAAGTAATGAGCATTATTTTGCACTTTTAACTAATATTAAATAGTATTTTCATAAATATCCTACTTTTTAAATTCCAAACTATTGGTATTAAGAGCGAAGAGGCAAAGTCGAACAAATACAATAATGATTAAAAAACCAAAAAAAAATGAATTCTTTTAACATTTTTAATTGTTTATTTTTAACCCCGGAAGCAAAAACAGCGGGGTATTATAAGTTTGACGTGTTTGTTTGTGTGTGTTTGTCTGTGGCATCGTAGCTCCTGAACGGATGACCGATTATGTTTTTTTTTCTAATATCATTAAGTAAACACAAAAACATCACACACCTGCATTGCGCATAGGCAAAAAACATTGTACATTTATAGGTACAGTAAAATTTCTTACCATCCAGCTCCTTGCTGCTTCTGTGTATCTCACAGAAGATACACACGTAGCACACGGTAATCACGATCAGCGGCAAGAAATACATCGCGCAGAGACAGAAGACATTGTAGACCACTTCTTGCTGTTCAGAGTTGAAGGCTCCGAAAGATACGCACTGCTCAAATCCGGCCACTTGTGGGTGACGTTTGACGCGGAAGACTATACTCTATGGACAAAGAAAACATAGTATTCAGCAGATAATTTATACTACACTCGACCACTGGCAAGGCGTGACGACTTAAGAGTCATTAAAGGTTGATTTACACATATTCACATATTTCTGTCATATATTCATGGAGAATGTATGAAAGAATAATTTATCACTGATACGGGACGGTGTCGGAACTGTGGCTTCACTGATAGGTGTGAATAAGCCTTTATGGGACATTGGCTAAAAGAGGCTAATACAGGAAAGAGTGGAAGGCTCTGAAGGAGACCTTTGCCATCCATCAAAACTCCAGTCAATATAGTATTAGAAAAATATGGTTATTTAAATGAGTAGCGAGTAGTAAGCTCTGTTATTTCACAATAAAAGCAACGTATATTAATACCTGCACAAGTGCACCAGTTGGCGCTGATTGCAAACACAATTACACGCTTCATTGAAATAAAAATTAGTGTACCCACAAATTATTTATCTTTCATCTCCTCATTTACATTCTGCTGCTTTCATGAATAAATATTAACCAATCAGTAGTTCTCATTTAGTGGTTTGCTATTGACGTGGTTTTGTCTCAATATAATATACATAACTTCACGCCTGTAATTCCTGAAGGGTTAGGCAGAGGTGTATTTAGTACACCAACATTTCGCCATGTAATAGGGGGCAAGCCTATAGCCATTAACCGGGCATAAATCCAGACTCCGAGGCTGCTACTGACAAATTCCTGATGGAAAACCCAATAACACTTTGTCCGACTTCGGAATTAAACCCAAGACATCAGGCTCAGCAGTCTTGCTTTGCGACCACTAACCAACGAGGCAGTGATAGACAGACTGGCGTTTTGTCTCCTTACCTATAAATATTATCAGCCTATCTTACTAAGTAAGGAACGTGATACATAGATTTTTGGTTCACTAATGTCGTCCTGGGCTATGGTTGTCTCTTTCGCACCAAAATTATTCACACGTGGCAACATCTAAGTAACACTGAGTCAAAAGAAAATTGTATATCGAGTTCTGAGGTTAAGCATTCGTAAAGACATGTAGATAAAGACTAATTTACTTTGTAGGCTGATCGATTGTAATTTTAGCCACGACCCGTTGATTCAAGTCTTTCATTAATTCAGTAATATCCCTTGTCCATCTCCATGGAATAGTAACGACGATGCGGAACACTCTCGCCCACTCAGAGATATCTTGAGAGGATGAACGTGAGGCACGATATTATTTCGTGCGGTTGCAGTTTTGCAATTTCATTTTGAAATTCAGCGCTCGCTTCAGATTCAATTTTAGAAGAACAAAGTTTAATTTTTACTTGTTTCAGTATTTATCTTTGAAGAGCCCGCCTGTTATACCGTTTGGGAAAACTTTGATCAATGCACATTCTTTGTTCTCAATTTTATACCATCTACATATTTAATGGAAAAACCCATAAGTTTTCCCGATCTGGAAAACGATACCTGATTAGATTTTTTTTCATGATTTCAGTGTTGGTCCCATAGTAAAAGTTGTTCATAATGATGAGTACAATGACCCCTTTTAAGGTTTCGGGTATATTTTCAATTACCCTATACAGACTGTTAGTGTAAACACCGTTGTCACTAAAATCATAGGTTCTTGATTTATTCTAATTCTTTTTTATCTGAATTCAAAAATAAAAAAACAAAGTTTTAATTCAAAAATTAAAAAAAAATCTGTCCGACACCGTCCGTAAATTCTTGGATACTATGCGCCCGAATTACGTAATCACCGCAAAGGGCGTTGACCTGCTGCACTGGCCGTCCGTTATAACTACCTACATAAGTTTTAACTAATAACATCATTGTAATATAGGGTGAAATAATTTTGAGGAAAAAATGGAGATTTTACTTAAAAAAAAATATATTATTTTCATTGAATTTACGTTCTATTAGTGAAACCAAACCAAACCACTGGTTTAAAGGATAACGGTTTTTACACTAACACTCTGTATAATAGTAGTAAAATTAAGGCCAAGATTAGTATGCGATCGTTGTTAAACTTACAGGCAATGCCTTTTAGGTATCGTATACGCAATCGTTTATCTTCCTCCATATAAATTAATAGTCTGTGCATGTGTCCAGGAATAGAAACTATCTCAGTTGGAACTGGAGAAGTGTGGGCGAGGCGTTGTGATGACTTTACTCATTTGTCTAACTCTAGGCTCTAGAGACGGGTTGTTTTGTTGTTGACTAGTTTCTACAATAATAATAGATTCTGTTCCAAAAAATAAAAAGTAGCCTAGTCGTAGGTGCGCATAATAGTATTTTGTAAATAAGTAATTAACTCGGCTTTATTTTGTGGCTAAGATGACACTAATATCTAGGCTTGGGTCTAATCAGTGTAAATAAAAATGAATGGCTAAATGTGTTTGTTTTGCTGAGCGCAAAATTTCCGTTTACGTTTTTTAACAATAAGCTCGCCTCTATTACATGGGTCTTAATATAACTCGGGAAATGTGGACATACTATATGGGTACACCTCTGCCTAATCCTTTGGGGATTACAGGTGTTATGTTATTTTATGCTTGATCGATAAATTACAAACAACTGTTGTAATAACCCTTAAGTTCAATCCATACTAATATTATAAATTCGAAAGTGTGTCTGTCTGTCTGTCTGTTACCTCTTCACGCTAAAACCGCTGAATCGATTTTGATGACATATGGCATGGAGATAGTTTAAGACCCGGGGAAGGACATGGCGGTGAAAAGGGGGATGGAAGTTTGTATGCAAGTACGATATAACACGCAGACGTAGTCGCAAACAAATCCTAGTGTTTAAATATTCGTAAGTAGGTTTAGCTATGTCAATACATAATGTGGTTATTGTAACTCACCGCATTCCAGTGAGGCGTATATGGTTGTAGGTAGAACTGTGCGAAGTGAAGTGATCTATAGGTAAATTGTTTCTGCGAATTTCAACGACAATGAACTGGTAGATGGATAACGGAGCGAAGATTCTACGAAATGTTTTATTTGTAGAAATATTGAATGGAGTACCTATATATTGAAGAAGCTGTTAGGCGATTAACCTACGGCACCGCGCACCGCCGCGGTAGGCGGTGAAACGGATCTCATGTCACATTGGCCTCTATGAAAGGCAAATCTGGCAATCAATTTGTAAGTTTTTTAATTTCACTCCGTATCTAACAAACCTGGTCATACTAAGGCGATTAACACACGGCACCGCGCAACGCCGCGGTAGGCGGTGAAGCGGATCTCATGTCACATTGGTCTTTATGAAATCCGTCGTTGCCTTTCACACGTACAGTCACGAGCAAAAACAAGTATACACTTACCAACATTACGACGATTTTCTTCGAATATAGTGATTGAAGTATCATATTTTTAGGAATATAGTGTTTTGAATTCAATACTACAATGAAATAGGTCTTATATCAAAGTTACAACCATTATTTCACAAGAAAATCGCTTTTTAATTTTGGTAAGTGTACATTTGTTTTTTGGAGGAGCTCGTGGCTAAGTAATAACAGCCGCACTGGTCGATCCGTCAGGTTAAGCTACGCTTGCCGGGGTTGGTTCGTGGATGGGTGACCATCTTTACACACCGAGACTCCTCCGTGCCTCGGGAAGCACGTTAAGCCGTTGGTCCCGGCTGTCATACGTGGATCTTTGACAGTCGTTACGGGTCGTCAGAAACCCGAAAGTCTGACAAACCATTCTTACCTAGGGGTATCATATTACCCAGTTACTGGGTTGTGGAGGTCAGATAGGCAGTCGCTCCATGTAAAATACTGGTATTCAGCTGCATCCGGCTAGACTGGAAGCCGACCCCAACGTAGTTGGGAAAAGGCTAGGCAGATGATGTAGTACATTTGTTTTTGTTCGTGACTGCACACAGCTCGATCGCGCGGTTGGGCTGTGTAAGTGTGATAATCGCCGCTTCACCGCCTACCGCGGCGGTGCGCGGTGCCGTATGTGATCTCATTGATGTTAAGGTGACTTGTAATAGTAGGTATTCCAGAGAAATGTAAACGCAAATAAAATAGAATGATTTATTTGTTAAACAAGGTAATAAACACAGCCGAGTTGAGGTGTCTGCTTTCAGTCAAAGTACAATTATTTATTTCGATTAGATCATTGAAAGGCACTTTTGAAAGTTACACACAAGTTAAATAATTAAATCTAGTTGCCCTTTGCAAAAGGTAGCTCGTATTGAGTAGAATAGGCAAGAAACTAGATACTTAACTCTCCCTAATCGGGTCAGGCAGTGTTATTGGATTCTGTAAGTGGCCTGAAGCACGTAGTTTATTACACGGCACTTTTTATGTAATACAAAATGGGATTCACTGCCTCGTTGCCGACCATTAGGTCTTGGGTTCGTTTCCCAGGTCGGGAAAAGTTTTATTGGGTTTTTCCGTCACGAATTTCTCAGTAGCAGGCTTGGAATCTGGATTTGCCTAGTCGAAGGCAATAGGCTCGCCCCTTATTACATGAAACTAAAACATAATAATATGCGAAATGTGGGTTTGCTAATAAGTACAACTCTGCCTAACCTTTCGGAGATTACAGGCGTGATGATGTTATGTTACAAAATGGGAATATGAGAATAATATGTAGATATATAATGTGGTTATGTAGGTATGCGGATTCAACATGGTTCGGGCTTACATGGTTCGTGTTGACTTTTTTCATGTTTTCGTTTAACAAATAAATCAAATTCAACCTCTATTTTTCATGCGCGGCCGTTGTGGAAGTAGACTATGGTAACAGTGTGCGCAAAACTCGATGTTATTGAATGTCAAATGACGCTAATTTTAAGATTTCTCCAAGGATTATAACCAGTTCTAGACTATAAGTAAAGAAACTAATTTTATGTTAATATTTATTTTGCTTAACATTTACATAAGCAGTAAGAAGTATTATTAATACAGTGAAAGAAAAACAATATCAGCCTTTTATCCACCCACTGCAAGGCAAAGGCCTATACTGATACAGAAAAGGCTCGAGTATTGATCACCACGCTTGCTCAAGGCGGATTGGCGATTTCAGATTTATATTAATTATAATAAGTCAGTGAATCGGGGCCGCGGCAGACCACGAAGGAGATGGCGGGACGAATTGGATGGATTTCTTCAAAACTGGAGGGATAAGGCACGGAAAAGGGAAGGAGTCGAGGGAGTCATTTGCCCAGGAGCGGGACAGAACAGGCTAACAAAACAATAAAAAAAAAACTCATCCACATTTTCCATTTGATTTTCAACCGACTTCAAAAAGGAGGAGGTTCTCAATTCGACGCGTATGTTTTTTTTTTTTTTTTTTTTTGTGTGTTTGTTCTACGATTACTCCGCCAATTATGAATCGATTTGGATGATTCTTTTTTTGTTTGAAAGAGTATAGTTCCGAATAGGTCCCATAGGAATATTGTCATGATCTGATGATGAACTTTGGAGATATGGAACGGAACTCCTTATAAAATCACAGCAGAACCTCCGTAACAAGAAAAATTGCTTTGTTTATATGTGTAGTCCATGACTGACTGAAGGAAGTGGGGAGGGGGTACGTCGACCCCCCTCCTACCACTTTCCAAAATTAAATATATCGTGTGGGGTATTGTTTGAAAGGGCTTTATGTAAGGATTTCAAACATTAACCCACAAGCACTAAAAAGTGAAAAATAAAAAGCTTTTTTACAAAAAATGATAACCGCCTTCAAAAACTACAAAATAAAAAATAACTTTAGCTTGGAAGTCGGTGGCAATACCTACTTAACAAGAAACAAAACCAAAGCCGCCGAGATCCAAGCTAAAGTTATTTTTTATTTTGTAGTTTTTGAAGGCGGTTATCATTTTTTGTAAAAAAGCTTTTTATCACATGTAGAATCTACAAGAATATTGTAACCAGGATTTTGTAAAAACCTAATTTAAAAGAGTGCCGTGGAGTTTCTTGCTCGTTCTTCTCCATAGAGGCCTACCTCCGTTTTGGAACGAGCAACTAGCTTCAACTTTCGGACTAACTGACCGACTCCTTGACAATTCAAAATTGCCTGAAAATGGTCTAATTGAAATAAATGTTTTGACTTTGAATTGAGTAATGTTTTATAGTTATCCCCTTACACACTTGACGCCGGCCCGTGTGTAGGGTCTTTAACTCTCTTATAAGAGAAGAAAAACAAAGAATCGAATATAAAAAACGTCCAGCTCACCTCACGATGCTTTCATTTACCGGTGTAGGTCATTAATGTCCAAGATAAACTTAGAAAGTACATATAAAATAGAAAAAAATCACATTAGCCTGTGCTTGGTTGTGAACACTACAGCCTTGTGCATGAGAGGCGGATACTTTAACCAATAGGCAATGATCACATTTTGTAGTAAACCAGTAAAAAATATAACAAGTTAAAGGTGTTCGTAGTATAAGACTGTTGGGACAAAGAAAAGTAATTTTCTCTTTTAGTCGCACGCCAGACTCAGTTTTTTCATAATAGAGGTACAAATAGTACAATTAGGTGTACGTGCCAAAGGTCTTTGAAAGAATACAATAACGGGGACCTTCTCAAAAGGAAGAAAGGAAGGAAAAATTAAGGTAATTTGATAAATTCTTTCAAGTAACACAATGGCCAACTCGCATATTATTATGATCAGTAAAGGAGACAGGTATGCTTTCATACAATCTTATTTATTTATTTAAACTTTATGCATATGTAAAAATGCAGGAATTTCTCAATAGCAGCCTCGGAGTCTGGATTTGTGCCCGGTTGATGGCAATAGGCTCGCCCCTTATTACATGGGACTAAAAACATAACTGGCGAAATGTGGGTGTACTAATGGGTACACCTCTGCCTAACCCTTCGGGGATTACAGGCGTGATGTTATGTATGCATATGTAAAAAAACACTGTACAAAGGTGGACTTAATGCCTTGGGCATTTTCTACCAGTCTACCTTAGGGTGATGCAGAGACAAAACATAGTAGGTGCACAGATATAGAAACTTTTCGAGAATAAAATATAATAATAAATACATACATACAAACTAAATATATAGAGAGATAAAAATACATAGGTGGTGAAGTAAACCCCGCAGAAGATTCACGCGGACGTAGTCGCGGGCATACAGTAGTTATGTACTAAACAAATAATGTAAAACTTTTATTACGATGTCCCTTCCATTCCGTACAAACTCATAAACACAAACAACAACATTTATTACCTACATGCTTCATGTTTACTGTCTGTACGTTAGTGCGCTTTTATATAGAAAACCACTAAAGCCTTGATGGTAAACAAAAGTTTTACAACATGTTTTTGTGACGAAAACAAGGTGCTTTTTCAGATAGTTTACAAGCGTTTGCCCGCGGTTATCGCGGACGCAGACGAAGTCGCAGAAAGGGTAAAGGGGTAGGTAGGTAATTCTGGGGTTGCGGGTCGTCTTAACAGGATACCGTGGCCCCGGAACGCAAAGGGCAACAGAAGGAACAGGGTGGTTTTTTAGTCAGTATAAGTCTGACAGTCCCTTCCGCCCCACCCAGGGCGGAAGAATTTATTTGATGAATTTTACCTACCCAAAAAAGGGGGTATGTAGTGTAGTAAAAAATACCCAAGGCATTCAGCCCGACTTTTTAGAATGTATTATTTCTACATTATGTGTAGTTTATTTAATTTATTAATTAATCAAAAAAGCAGACTATGTTCTTTCTTAGGGTTTAAACTTACCCCGTACCAAATTCTATCAAAATCGTTTTAGAACTTTAGTTGTGAAGGTATAACAGACAGACAGACAGGTTTACTTTCACATTTATACATATAACATCACGCCTGTAATTCCCAAAGGGTGAGGCAAAAGGGTACCCATTAGTACACCCACATTTCGTCAGCAATGTTTAAATCCCATGTATTCCCGCAAGCCTATTGCTATTCGCATTTATAATATTGGTATGAAGTGTGAAACATATTGCCACAAAATTGTTTTTCTTGGTTTTGGTATATTATAATCTTTCTTTATAGTGTGGGCAGTAAGGTTTTACGACCCCACACACCCTAGTGTCAGAGTTTCTACACCGCCTCAAGGGCCTCTGACATGGTTTGGTATCCTAACTAATATTATAAATGCGAAAGTAAGTTTGTTTGTTACCATTTTACGCCTAAGCCACTGAACCGATCAGCCTGAAATTTTGCATATACATTGCCAGGTGTACAGGGACGAACATAGGGTACCTTTCATCCCGAAAAAAAGTACTGTTCCCGAGAGAAATCACAATAACGTTCTCAAGATGATAGATGGCGCCACATGTTTTTCGAATTATGATCGAATTTTAAACTCAATTTGCGAGCGAAGCCGCGGGCGAAAGCTAGTATTATAATAAAAATAAGCTATCCATACCGCATACTTGCTTCTACTGTATGAAATAATATTAACTCTTTGTTGCTCAGGTGGAAGATTTATGTGGCTACACACAATATGTGAACATATAAATCTTACGGCAAAATTACACTTGGGTGTAAAAAATATTGCTTCAGATGTAAGGGGGTGTACGCACACAAGGAACCGCTGTAAACATCAAACAAGCGGGGGATAAAAACATATATCACTTCTTATGCTCAAATTTGAATTCTATTCAGTTACTTGACAGTTGAAAGAAAAATAATGTTACCATAACCAAGCTAATAGTGTTGGGGTAGTGAACGATTTTGCGTAAAGAATGAATGATAAAAATAGTTTAATTTAAATAAAACTTTGAGTATTCGTGTATAACATAACATCACGCCCGTAATCCCCGAAGGGTTAGGCAGAGGTGTACCCATTAGTAACACCCACATTTCGCCAGTAATGTTTTCAGTCCCATGTAATAGGGGGCGAGCCTATTGCCAATATAAGACGTGGAATATAAGAAAAATTGTTAATAAAAGTAAATTCATTATTTTATTTTCTTCTAATAGGAACACACAGGCACAGATAAAAGCAAAAAATAACAAATATTTGAAGATGAAAGAAGTTAAAATAATATTTGTTAAAGGACTTAATATTGTGGCCCCTTCGTCATGGAGTATTTGTGTATCTCAGTTATTAAAATTAAAGTAAAAAGTTTGCATATACGAAGTTCATTCAATTTCGTTTATTCTTACACCACCACACTATCTTTTTTTGTTGAAATCTTGTAACCCTTTAACTGCCAAGTTACTGAATAGAATTAAAAGTTGATGTATAGCCGCTAATAATGCATACTACCCACCAAACTAAGTAAATATCAGCAAGTCATTTTTGGTTTGAAAAATCACTCCTTAGTGGCAATGGCAATATCATTTTACCTTCGGGTAAAGGTAACAAACAGGTGGTCGTGGTAGTATTTCAAGTTTAGTTACATAACATAACATAACATCACGCCTGTAATCCCCGAAGGGTTAGGCAGAGGTGTACCCATTAGTACACCCACATTTCGCCAGTTATTTTTTTAGACCCATGTAATAGGAGGCGAGCCTATTGCCATCTACCGGGCACAAGTCCAGACTCCGAGGCTGCTACTGAGAAATTCCTGATGGAAAAACCCAATAACACTTTGCTCGACCTGGGAATTGAACTCAAGACTTCATGCACAGCAGTCGCGCTTGCGACGACTAGACTAACGAGGCAGTAGGCAAGTTTAGTTATAACATTGAAAACTAGTTATTATAAAAAAAACGTTGGTGTTTCGACCTTCAATATCTTCGTAAACAATGATGGGAAAAAAATGTACGTCACGTAAGTAAGAAGCGTTATGCCCTCTCCAGGCGACCTACCCTTTCTTTCTGTCTATTGTCAATGGGTGAGTGTGTTTATAAAAACTTATGTATTCACGTGTCATTATATATAATTATGTATGCAAAAATTGTATAAATATTGATTTTATAAGAGTACGTATGGAGTTTCTAGACCATTCTTCTCCATACAAAACTACCTTTTGGAAGGGGCCACTAGATTCAATCTTTTTTTTGTATATGACGTTCAAAAGTGCCTTATATTGGCCTAAATGAAATAAATGCTTTGACTTTGACTATATGAACTTTTATCTTACTGAGCATTGTTTCAGTTTCACGTAAAGCAAACTTCCTAATGTTAGGTAATCCATTTGACTGTAACGACAACCATTTAGGAAAGGCGAGTGAACACGACGCGGCGCCACGTTAAGATATCGTTTCGAAACGTACCTACATAGATAAGATTTCCCCATTTTATGTAGATCAATAAAATCTTATGATAACATGGTACATGACACGATTTGTGTATTGTCTTTCCTTTGTTTTATCTGAATTGTGGATATAATATGCCATTCGCTTTTGAAGTGCTCATTTTAGATGGTGATATGTTCGAAATCGGAATCAATAACAATGATTTCACTTATTATGATTCTAACATAATTCTTATAGCATTTTAATATTTAACTAGCTTTTTCCCAGACTTCCACGAATATGTCGGTTATGGCGGACGCAGGCGAAGTCGCAAAATAAAATGTGGTCTATATCTTTTGGTAGAAACCACACTTTATACTAATATTATAAATGCGAATATAACTCTGTCTGTCTATCTGTCTGTAACGCTTTTTTGGTTAACCACCGAACCGATTTTGATAAAATTTGGAACAGGGTAAGTTTGGAACCCAATCAAAGACTACTTTTTATTCGGCTTTGGCTTAATTTATAAACTCACGTTTATATGTTTGAAAACGCACCCACAAAACACCCACAACACAAAAGGAGAAAATTCTAATGAAGAGCAGATTTATTTTTTATTTTAATAATCAAATGTCAATTAAAGGTATTGCTTACCTGTGGTAAACTACAAGCTAGCGCGAATGCCCAGGCGCAGAACAGCATCTGCTTACTGCGCCGGCGCGCCACCGGCAGACGCAACGGGTATATCACTGCGAAGAACCTGAAAATATACACTAAGTTAGAACATGTTAACGTTCCTGAACATAGAATGCCAAGTGTCTTCTAATGGTGTAATTGAAGTAAATGATTTGACTTTGACTTTGACTGCGGTTATATCTGACTCAGCCAGCCAGAATTTACACTACTACGTCACACAAAAGGCAGACTACCCTACTTTATTTCAAACTAGCGCCCCGCCCCGGCTTCGCACGGGTGCAATGTAGATACATAAACCTTCCTCTTGAATCACTCTATCTATTGAAGAAAACCGCAGCAAAATCCGTTGCGTAGTTTTAAAGATCTAAGCATATATAGGGACAGACATACAGGGAAGCGACTTTGTTTTATACTATGTAGTGATAGTGAAGAAGTGGTACAATAACTGGCTTGTGAAGCTGTGATTGACTGAAATCCATTCACTGCTTGCGTTCAGTGGCACTGAAACGCCATTGTACACAGCTGACTGTGGTACTTTAACAAAGGGTCCAATCACGGTTCTGAAGCTATGATTGTATGGTCAATGTCCAGCATTACTTGACCCTCTCTTAGAAGGAAGATATAGAGAAGACGGGTATGGAAATTTAAGGTATACTCTTTGTTCAAGACTTTAAAAAAAGTAGGTAGGTACCTATTAAATGGAAAAGAAGAATTGGTTGAGTTATTGTAAGTTGCTGATTCTCAGTACAGCTCCAGCTTCGATCCAAACTTTCGCCTTTATAATAGTAGTACATAAGATTGTAAATAACAAACTATCGAAAAGCCGTAGCCACACGTCGTTAATTAATATAATTTCGTAAGCGATCATTGAAATGACGGATACTACAACTTATTATTTATTTATTTATTTTTATTTATTTAAACTTTATGCAACAAAAGTACAAAGGCGGATTTAATGCCTAAGGTATTCAGTAAGGTATAACAGTCAACCAAAGGTGGTGAAGAGATAACATGGTAGGTGCAAATTAAAGTACGAGCGCTAAACAACAAAATTAATTTGAAAAAAAAAAAATTAAACACAAAGTATTTAACTAAATCAAAAAAAGTGTACTTAAGTACAAAATACTCACTATACTTTACTTATTTGCAAACCAATAATATATTAATACATAATATTATACATCATCTGCCTAGCCTTTTCCCAACTATGTTGGGGTCGGCTTCCAGTCTAACCGGATGCAGCTGAATACCAGTATTTTACATGGAGCGACTGCCTATCTGACCTCCACAACCCAGTAACTGAGTAATACGATACCCCTAGGTAAGACTGGTTGTCAGACTTTCGGGCTTCTGACGACCCGTAACGACTGTCAAAGATCCACGTATGACAGCCGGGACCAACGGCTTAACGTGCTTTCCGAGGCACGGAGGAGTCTCAGTGTGTAAAGATGGTCACCCATCCACGGACCAACCCCGGCAAGCGTAGCTTAACCTGACGGATCGACCCGTGCGGCTGCTATTACTTAGCCACGAGCGCCTCAATACATAATATTATACATATACTATAATTATATAATACAATATTATAATTGTGAAAGTTACTCTGTCTGTTACGCTTTTACGACTAAACCACTGAACCGATTTTGATTTCGCCGGCATCCGTGATATTATCGATATAATCAACACAACAAAACCTAGTAACACATAAATGTATTAACATAAAGTCTTAAGTGTTTATAATTTTATGTTTTTCTGTGTCAGTTACATAAAGTGTCTATGTTTACGGAGCGCTTACATGTTTATGTAAGAGGGCACTTTAGCAGAAAAATGTAAGTCAAGTATATTTGAATTTCTTCAGTACTAGATACATTCCCTAGTCTATTTTTAACTCAACCATTTCGGGCTGTCATGATAAGGCGATATTCGAAGAGCAAACCTTTGTAATATGACGCCTGTAATCCCCGAGGGATTAGACAGAGATGTACCTGGTACATCCACATTTCGCTACTGAGAAATTCCTGATGGAAAAACCCAATAACACTTGTTAATAGAATCCAAGACTTCATGCTACAAGCCCGACTACAGGGCGAAGGCTTCTCCACATGCAGAGAAAGCTATTTCAAATTTTGTTATTTTTAAGTCCAGGTTTCCTCACGACGTGTTCGTTCACCGATGTTAGTTGGATCCAAAATAAATTTAGAATGGTTATTTAGAAAGAAACAAATAATAACTATGTTTCTGATAGTTGAATATCCTGTAGCATCCTATTGTTGTCATATAAACGGCAACTCGGATTTGCCGTCAATTTGATGTTCATTTATATTTATGGTTGAACATAAACTTGCGAAACTTGACGAAGATGGAACACATGTGTTACGGCCACACGTGTGTTCACAGCACTATTCCAGAAGATTCACTAGTTGGCGGTGAAGTGTATTCATAGCGTAAACAATAATTTATAAACTTAATTTAAAAAAAAAGATGTATGAACGTAGATGAGGCGAAAGGAGTATGTAAGGATCGTAGCAGGTGGCGTTCTGTGGTTTATGTCTATCCCCATGAGATAAAGGCGTGACTTTATATTTATTGTAATATTCATTTATTTTTTTAAATATAAAAGAAGTCACAAGGCTTAAAGCTAAACTACAGTTTTCATCCTCATCAAATTCAACGAAGTAACTAGCTAGTGATTCTACAAATATTTTTTCCAATCAGACTGATGGTTCCAGAGACTAAAGCGCTTTAAAACGAAACAAACAAGAAAACTTTTTTAGCTTTTTTACTCGTATTTTAAGAGCGACCCGCCCCGGTTTTATACAGGTGTAAGCGAATCTAAGCGAATAGACGGAGGGAAGCGATAGTATTTAATACTGTGTAAAGATAACATCTAAGATATTTCGTTAGAGTTAGAACGTTGATATTATCTAAGAACTCTCGTATTAGCTCGGCTGTAGATACTGAAACTCGGTAGTGAAATGGTGCTTCTGTACAGGATATATTTGGTGGTCACATCATCAATCTACGTGTGTAGATGACGGAAATCGATTGCCATCTGTTGATTTGATGGTTTGCGGTTTCTGTGCGGTTGAAGTATTATTGTTTGGCGTAGATCTAGTGGTTATCTTGGACATCACTGGCATCGATGAAGGAAAACATCGTGAGAAAACCTGGACTTTACTGTTCCCTTCAAAACCATGTCAGAGGCCTTTGAGGCGGTTTTGAAACTCTGACACTGTGTGGGGTCAAAATAAATTATAAAAAGTGGTTATCTTGGCCTACGCTATTCGCTAGTGATTCTCAACAAGGATAACGAATAAAAAATAAAAATATTCCTGATTTTCCGATTGGAACTAGCCGTCTTGTCGCTAGGTTTCGGCAGGCGAGACGATGAACCCGCACGCACACAGAGATATAGTCTCGCGACACTGCCTACCGCATACGCAACGGGGCGATTCTGTTATTTAAAAGAGGTATATTCTGAAATACAAGCCGCTTCCAATTGGTCTTATCGGAAATCTGTAGGGAGGCCTATGTTCAGTAGTGGACGTCCTACGTCTGATATAATGATGATGATTCTGAAATACATAGAAAATAAAAAGGATATGTTTATTAATAATTGATTAGATGTCGTAATTTTTATCTGATTACTTATGTCTTAAATACAACCACCTAAAATTTGACGATGCAAAACTGCATTTTGTATATTTTTTACAAGCTTTTATTTAGCGTGCATCGTTCGTATGTAATTAGGTATGTATTCTCAAAATTTGCAAACCATTTTGAGACCATTTTTTTGTTATCCGATTGAGCTGAAATTTTGCAGACCTTTAGTTCTGGTGACAATACAATGTTCAATAATCAATATTGTAGAATTTTAAATTAAAGCTTGTTTTTATTTTTATTTTTTAAAGTGTTGTGCATTACATAATTAGGTCATTATTTACGTACTTTGGTAGATTTAGCGTTTGAACTATTTAAGTAATGATAGTAGTGTGTGTGTTTCGGAGAACTAACCTCAGTTGAAAACTAGCTTCCCATCTTAGCTTACAACGGCAATGTGTAGATACCTCAAAGACAACATTTCCAATATCCATGTTTGTTTGCGGTCTCTATGAAAATACCTTTGCAAATTCAGTTCCATTTCTGAAGATGATTAGAATTTCGGCTCAATAGACAAGATTTCAGTACCGACATACATACCTATCTAGTTAATATGGTGTGTATGTTACTGTAAAAGTCTGAACTACGGTAAATCCTAAGATTTTCCTGTAAAACTTAAGATTTTTACCAACTCTGGAAGTCCAAATTGCTGTGTGATTCCCGTTTCAAACATGTACCACCATTAAATCGGTAAATCTTAGGTTTTACCCCAGGTAGACGATAAAAAAATTAATGTAATGTGTGTATAATTATGATGATTATTATAAAAAAATAAAAATAAATTGAAACATACATAACATAACATCTGTAGGGGAGGTCTATATTCAGCAGTCTATATTCAGGACACATAATATTAAATCACGCCTGTAATCCCCGAGTGTTAGGCAGAGGTGTACCATGTAGGTAATAGGGGACGAGCCTATTGCCATCAACAGGGTACAAATCCAGCCTTCAAGGCTGCTTGTAAGAATTTCTGATCGAAAAACCCAATAACACTTTGCCCGCCCTGGGATTCAAACCTAAGACCTCATGCTCAGCAGTCGCGCTTTGCAGCCACTAGACCAACGAGGCAGAGGACCTATCTATTTACGGAAAGCGATTACCGGGAAGATCTAGAAATAGTAACGGCAAAATAAATAGATTTCAGTTTGGCACGGAAGCAAACAAATTGAGAGCATTACCGCAGTAGTATTATTGGAGTCGGAAATAAGAAATTGGAGCTAAAAAAAAACGGTTGACAGTCGGCTTCTCTTATCGACCCAAAGAAATACCTACTCCGAATATTATTAAATAGGTAACTAAAGTCCTCGTCACGAGAAGCTATAAATTATGTAAATAAAGAACTTCTCGAACGTTTGGATTTGTGCCCGGTTGAAGGCAATAGGCTCGCCTCCTTTTATATGGGACTTAAACATAACTGGCGAAATGTGGGTGTGCTACAACTCTGCCTAACCCTTCGGGGATTACAGACGTGATGTATGTTATGTGTTAAAAAAAGAACTAAGTTACGTAGCGATAATTCAATCAACAACAAATAATCCCAAATTAAATCAACTTAAAGTAATATACGTGTAATACGAAACTCACGATTTCACTTGATCGGGTTATATTATAGCGATATGAAGCGCTGTCGTCGAATGTTTTGTGTTATTGGAACGCGTCTGACATATGGATCGTAAATATTTGGACCGTTCTTTTGAAGTAAGTTCACGCTGCCGCAGTATCTGATCTAAGGGTTACGATCCTCTGAATGTATTTACAAAATTTATAGCTTCTCGTGACGGGGACTTTACTTACTTTTGTAGATTTTCATTCATATCCGTGACAAGTCCAGCTCAGTCCTATTTTAGTTGGGCAGCCTTTTGAGCCACAACAATAAATCTTGTTATTATAAAAAATATTTTAACGCACATGATTTAAAGTCCCAAGTTGAATGTCATTTTCTTTTACTGTTTCAGAACCGTGCTGCTGTAATGGGCGGTGAACAGTCGTTAAAGTCAGAAAATAGCCGTCAAGTCTATTGAGACACGTGTATCTATTAACTCTCTCTAGTTCATCTAGAGGTCGCCACTGCTTCTCCGGATCTAACTCTAATAGGATTTAGGATTTCTCATCAGGAAATTCTCAGTAGTGGCTTGGAATCGGCATTGTTATCTATAGTCACTGTTTATAAGATCTATACAGGCTGACGGGTCTCTCACGGTCTAAAAGGGGTCTTTTAGGGTCTCATGAATATAATTTATTCTCAGGTAAATTACACCCATTGCCATACATAATTCAAATATAAATAAAATATTTTTAAATCATAATAAATACCAAAACATCAAATTAAATTACCAGATAAATTGAAATAAAGATAAATAAATAAATAAAATTTAGATTACCAGACAAATTGAAATAAAATTAAGTCAAAAGAAATAAATCGTACGAAATTACATTAAGTATCAGAATTAAATCAAATAAATAAAAATAAATACACAACAATAAAATTAATAACTTCTCTATTGAAAGGCAATTTGAACATTAGGTACAAGAAAAGGTAAAAAGGTAGGTGGTTAAATCTAGTTGCCTCTACCAAATGACAGTTTCGTATGGAGAAGAATGTTATAGTCGCATAGAACTGCCTAGGTATCGCATATCTGCAACACGGCGATTCTGTTCTTTCATCATTCTGTTCATTCTTTCATTTCATTCTGTTCTTTGAAAGAGGCGGCGTATTCTGATACTGTCAAATATACAACTAAAAACAACATGTTATTATAATGAATTACTGATTGTGGGTTGTTTTTAAGGATGAGTAATTCAATACTTCATATATCCAATTCAAAAATTTATCAATTCCTTACCTAATAATATTTATACCTAGTAATATTTATCTCATATAATTTTTTTTTGTTTTGCATTAACGTAAATTAACAATATTGAGGAATAACATACCTTATACTGTAAGTCATCTTTATGTTGTAATTATCTGTGGAGGCTTGTTATTGCAACTTAGTTATATGTTATTGTTATTATAATGTTATTAGTCTGTAAGCTTTCCTAAAATAAAATAAATAAAAAAGAAATACGTTGCATTTGTCTCAAGTATGGCTGGAGACGTCGTCCATACTTCTATTTACCCATCTCCTTTGACAGGATGCAAACTTGCATCTTGCTTATTAGGCGAAATGTACTACGTAATATTCAGCTCCTCCTAAATTATCGAGAAATACGAAGCTTGTCTGGGAGAGACGTAATGTACAGTCAACAAAGTAGATTGGTATGCAGGGTCGTCAGATATAGTTGGGGTTTTCTTAGAAGCCTCTAGATGTTAGCAAATGTAATTCAATTTAAAAAGTAGATAATAAATAGTTCATTAATTAAGTTAAGTTTCAATCGAAGACATCCATAGGATTCTGAGAAAACTTCAACTATGGTGCCGATTCTCTTGGTCACAAATTAAACTAAAATTAGACTATATCCATCTTTTTCTGTCCAATAAGATAAGAAAGAGACTAATGTAAATAAGAGCTGTCAAATTTAGTCAATCTGACACATCCATACAGTTATAGTTGACATCTTAAAACGTATGGATTAAAAATACGAAGAAGTTCAAGGCAAAACTAATTTGACATCTCTAACTTAGTTCTTTAATGACACGGAATGTCACCGTCCTTTCCTTTCGCTGTATGTTAGTAAGAGATGTCAATTCTCTAAATTTAGCCTAGTTTGTGAACACGGGAATCGGCAGCTATATCTGACGACCATGCAGGGTTAAATCTATCACCTGTCTACTTCGTTAAATGTACATAGATGTCTCAAGGAGCATCTCATGTCGGTTAATTGCTCAGTCTAGCCTCAGGCTAAAGGTTACGACAAGTGGTTGAAGAGATACGATACCCTCACACACGTTTGATAATAGAGGTAAAATGGACCATACCCTGTAGTAAATAGAAGCCTTTTCTTCTTAATTATACGACACACAACCACATACTTAAAGAAAACCTATTTAATTTATTAGGGATTCGTATTGAGAATTACTAGCATAGTTACCTTCTTGAATACCTACCAGGTTGTTATTTTTAGAAGATACCTCCTTATTTGCTCCGTGGATGGGTGACCATCTTTACACACCGAGATTTCTCCGTGCCTCAGAAAGCACGATAAACTGTTGTTGCCGGCTGTCATACGTGAATCTTTAACAGTCATTACGCCCAAAAGCCTGAACCAGTCTTACCAAGGGGTATAGTATTACCCAGTTACTAGGTTTGATCAAAGTCTAAGTCAAAATCATTTATTTCACTTAGGCCTTTATAAGGCACTTTTGGATGTCATATAAAAAAAGAAAAAAGGAATTGAATCTATAGTTGCCCCTTCCAAAAGGTACTTTTGTATGAAGAAGAATGTAAGTCTTCTTCTTATCGTGTGGGTAGTAAGGCCTTACGACCCCACACACCCTAGTGTCAGAGTTTCTAAACCGCCTCAAGGGCCTCTGACATGGTTTGAGTGGAACAGTAAGTCCAGGTTTCCTCACGATGTTTTCCTTCACCGATGCCAGTGATGTCCAAGATACACTTAGAAAGTACATATGAATTGAAAAATTCACATTGGTACTTGCCCGGATTTGAACCCACAACCTCAGAATATAAGTAAAAATGGAGGTCAGATTAGTGGTCGCTCCATGTAAAATACTGGTATTTAGCTGCAACCGGTTAGACTGGAAGCCGTCCCCAAGCTGGGAAAAGGCTAGGCAGATTGATTGACTTACCTGTCAACGGAGATGCAGACAAGCACGTTGGAGGACAGGTACAGCCCAAATGCTCGAAGCACTAACAATAGCTTGCACATCAGGTTGCCGACCAACCAAGCGTTGGTGTACTTCCAACCGATCTGTGGACAAAATAGTTAAAATTTTAGTTGTTGTATTTTACCTTCTATGTATTTTTATCTCTCTCTATTTTGTATACTGTTTGAATACGAGTATGTATGTATTTGTTATTTAATTTTATTCCCACCAATAGTATGTGTCTGTGCACCTACTATGTTTTATCTCTGCATCACCCTAAGGTAGATTGGTGGAAAATGCCCAGGCATTATGTTATTGTGTTTTACATATGCTAAAGCCTAAATATATAATTAATTTTACTAACTCTGCGTCGTTGGTCTAGTGGTCGCAAAGCGCGACTGCTGAAAATGAGGTCTTGGTTTCGATTCCCAGGTCGGGCAAAGTGTTATTGAGTTTTTCCATCAGGAATTTCTCAGTAGCATCATTGGGCTCTGGATTTGTGCCCGGATGTTGGCATAGGCTCGCCCCCTATTACATCGGACTTAAACCTAACTGGGGAAATGTAGGTGTATTAATGGTGGGTACACCTCACCTCCTCAATTCGTCCTTAAATAAGTATTTTAAAATTTTTATTTGTTATATTTTTCTTTTGACATAAAAGTAAAAAGATAATATATATATTTTTATTTCCCTCGCAGAGGTCAAAAGTTAAGATTTTTTTTATATTACCTAAGTCGCTAACGCATAATAATATTACGAACCAGAAAAAAAAGTTAAACTTATTATATTCTAAGTACGATCCATACAAAAATATTTCAACAAAAGATTTATTTCTTCGAACTGTTGAAAGCCGACAAAGTTCTAAGAAAGCAAAGCGAAGCCTTTTCTTGTTTTTTATAAAAACAACGTACTATGGTGACTTGTTTTATAAGCCTGACTCATGCCAGCTTTACAAGAAAATGTTACTTTCACACTCTCCATTTTCATAAAGCTAGTGATAGACGTACTTTTAAGTACTCGTACTTAAAGTTTCGCTCATGTTTGAATTGGATGATAGACATACGCAAAGGTACGCGTAGGTACTTAAAGCTCGAGAACTTTTTAACGTCCATGTTTCACTTTTAAAGTTCCTGTATTTAAGGTAATACAGGTAACAAAGATCTTTGACCTATAAGTACCTACGGCCACTATGTACCAGCTCGTACGTTTATAATCCGTCACACTCTGACAGTTTGCGTACTTACACACATACGTATATTTAAAAGTTGCTAGTTGCCGCAACTAGCAACTTTTAAATATTGTACCGGTTTTTAAAGTTGCCGGTTTCCTCAACCGTCAATCGCAACGCTTCGGGCTATTTCACACCCTCCCTCCCTCTCCATGTACCCGGTAATGCCAGTGTCGCTACGGCAACGGCATACGGCAACTCGGCTATGAAAGTTGCTCACAAGTTGCCAAAAAGTTGCGGCAACCGGCAACGCTATAGCAACTATCAACTTTTACAGGAAACTTTTAAAGAGTTGCCAGTTGCCTCAACTTAAGTTGCTCCGTATGCAAAGCGCCTAAGAGTTCGCATACTTATAGTTGCTCAATATAATTGAGCCTTAAGAACGCGTACAAAGTCATCGTATATTACCCATTTTTGGCGTGTAGCGACATCTATTGCACAGCACGCGAACTACAACTGACAATTCCTACATCGCGCAATCAATGTTTGCCGCGACATTACCATATACAAAATCCCGACAACAACCGTCGGGCAGTTAGCCCACCAGACAAAACACCCATCTGTAGGCTATAACTCTTGAACAAAATCGAGAATGAAATTGGAATCGACATTACATGTACATCCGATCCAGTTTCAATTCCAATAAATATAAGAAGACATTTATTTATAGAATTAACGAGTTATTTAATATTTTAAAATTTGGTAATTTACGTTTTCATTTGTATGGCAACCTCATGTCAATCGCTGTAGTCAAACATGCAGTCGATTCCAATCTCAATCTCGATTTTGTTCAAGAGTAAGCCTACTGGTCGGAGGATCCTCCTTTTTACACATACCTCTAAAGGCATCAAGCCATAAGTACGCGTGCTTAATTGTTTTTACGTCTACAGTCCGCTTTAGGTCGAATTTTATCTTTCTCATAAACTTTATTTCCGGTAGTTATCTTTTACTTCAACTTTGACTTTTCAAAAAAGATAAGCCAACGAATAATATTCTTAGATTGTAAAACGGAAGACATAAAGTAACATACAATTTCCGTTTCCTTTCCTTCGTCGAGTGAAAAAGAAAAAATACCATTTTGTTTTTATTTTGTTCAGAGTAAATATGGAAATGATTGAAAACGTGTTCAGATTTACTGGCTAAAGTTGATTAAAATATAAAATAAATATCAATTATGTGTGTTACACACCTATGCGATGTTTACGCACAAAATACGACATGTCGTTTGCCGCCACTATGAAAAATGAATTTGATTGAAAAATTAAGAGGATGTATATCTGACTACTGAGCATGAGGTCTTGAGTTCGATTCCCGGGGTCGGGCAAAGTGTTATTGGGATTTTCCATCACGAATTTGTCAGTAGCAGCCTCGGAGTCTGGATTCGTGCATGATTGATGGCAATAGACTTGCCCCCTATGGGACTTAATCGCAGCTGGCGAAATGTGGGTGTACTAATGGGTACATCCTGTGCCTAACCCTTCGAGGATTACAGGCGTGGTGTTATGTAAATCGGCACCTTGTCGCCATTTCAATTTCAATTTTCAGTAACCTAGCAGGCATTGTCTATTAAATATTCCAAACCCAGAAACATCATATCGCTGTCAAAACTATTCAAATACAGAAACTCCCACAATCAGTTGTTTCAAAAATACAAATGGAATTTAAACTTTAAGGGCGTTTCATTTCAAAAGTTTAAATGGAAACACGGCGGTCATTAATCTTCAGGTTTCTCCAGAGTGATATAAATCAAGGGCTTCCTAGGAACACAGATTAACGCGGAGAACAATTGAATAGCGTTGATGGAAATACTTGATTTTGTAATCACATAAATGAGATTGTAGAAAAGCTTTACTTAAAATACTATTTCGTTGCATTTATAGATAACTTGCTTTTGCCCGCGACTTTTTCCGCGTAAATATCGATTATCGCAGACGCAGTATTATAAGAAACTCACTCTGTCTATGTATCTGTTACGCTTTGGCTAAACCACTTTTTGTGTGTATTAGTGGGGTGATCGGCGCTTTGCACACAGAGCAACTATTGCAGCAACTGGCAACTTGCTGGCTGCTATTTACATATAATTCAATTAGACTGCGCACACATAGCAACTCGAGTTTCGAGTTTCGGCAATGGTCAACAGTTTTCAGTTTCGGCAACCGGCAACGTTATGGCAACTAGCAACATTTACAGGAAACTTTTAAAAAGTTGCCAGTTGCCTCCACTTAAGTTGCTCCGTGTACAAAGCGCCTTAAAGTGTGTACGGAGGGAAATGATAAACGGTAAGTTTTGAATAAGTCTTTACTGTATGCTGATTGTTACAAAGATAAGACGGTTTCCGGCGAACTGAACTCGACGAGCGCTGCGCGTGCGAGGAATACAAAACTGATGCGTCAGCGCCCCTACACACTGAACAGATTTGGGTAAAATTTGGTACGGGGTAACCCCGGTTCTAATACCCCTGAGATCATCTTCTGTTGCAACCATTGTAACCACAAATATGTTTCATTTATGTGAAAATGCTGCTATCCATAACACAAGTTAAATCTTTCTTTGGATACTAGAGTTCATACAAAGACTGCTGATAACATTAATGGTTATATAACGGTAATACGCTATTATTGTGTACGCAAGGTATTGTTTGTAAGTGTTGGATTGTGCAACTATTTTTGTTTAATAAAAATCTTATCTTATGTTATCTTATACCTAATTTTTAAAACCTCTCCGCGCGTGTTTCCTCTTAAGCTCAATATAGGACGAGACAACTATTTGTGGCTTGAATCGTGAAGTTCAATAGCTTGTTTGAAATCAGGTATAAAGTTCAATAAACACCCTCGAGACTTCCTTCTACGAGATTGTTGAGATTTGCCTCCAAGCGGTAGGCATTGAAATATTTGTACTGTCACGAGCAAAAATAAGTATACACTTAGCAAAATTCAAAAGCGATTTTCTTGTGAAATAATGGTTGTAACATTGATATAAGAAGTGTTTTCATAGAAGGTAGTATTGTATCCAAAATACTGTATTCCTAAAAACATGAAATTTCAATCAATACATAATTATATTCGAAGAAAATAGCATCCGAATGTTGCTAAGTGTATACTTGTTTTTGCTCGTGACTGTACTAGGTACCTTTTACTGAACAGAAAAAGGTTGGCTTTTGTTGTTTACTCGACTATTTCTTATAAGGCTTTTTCTTTGTTAAGTCTGGGTCAGTGTCTTTTAAAGAATGTTTCGATAATAAAGATGGTTGTGAAACTAAAAAAATAATTTTCAAAGCGCATGACCTCAAGTCCCACAATAGAAAATTGAGTAACAAAATAACACATGGTCAGCTGGAATTTAAGTTAGTTACGTAACATAACATCACGCCTGTAATTCCCGAAGGGTTAAGCAGCCTACTTGTACACCCACATTTAGCCAGTTATGTTTAAGTCCGCTGCAAAAGGTGGCCAGCCTACTGCCGTCAACCGGACATAAAACAATTTTGGTTACACGCTGTGTAAATAAAAAAAAACTTTGGGAATGTTGTTGTTTATCATGGGTTCAATCGTGAGTTTAAGTATCCGTCACTGGCTACCAGTTACACCATGTAAACAAGGCAAAGGTGAAAAGACACAAAAGGATTTTGAGTGATAAACCTCCTCACTATGTGTATCGTATGCATGACGATCTTGACTCAGCTGTTGAGCAATTGTTTCTTTAGGTGTTGGTTAAAACTACAACTCAAACAATCTGGGGGAAAATCTAGTAACTTTTAGAAACATTTGCAAACATTTTTAATACATCACATTTTGAGATTAGATTGCGATAAGATTTTAAACTTTTAAATTACGATAGTTGGCATACAGATTACCGCTTAGCCTGCCTGCATACTGGCTACCGACCACAACCACAAATCACCGCCACAGACGTATTTCCTGTAGTTTTCATACATTTTATATGGACTCGTCGCACACGGTTGACGTCGATGGTCGCCACAACGTCGCTTCTAGCTTCAGGTGGCGGCGTTTGTGGCGGCGTTTGTGGCTGTCGCGTGTGGCTCGTGTGAGGCCACACTTATTGTCATATAGGTACTTTATTTCTTAACTTTACCAATAAAATAGCACTCCGAGCTCAATTTAACAACAAAAAAATACACTAATATCCCATAGTTATTTCAATACATAAAAACCCGAAAAGTAAGGTTCATAACGTTCAAATTCCCTTATCGTGTGAGGCATGGAGCAAACCTATTTATATTTATCAGGCAATTTGAAACCCACACCTCCACAGAGGGTTCAATTTTCGTAGCGGAAAAATCTAATGAAACTTCGCATGACCAGAGAATCTAATTCAGAATGTTGAGACTGGTTGCGCGCAGACAGCCGATGGAATGAGAATTGTTTATCTATTTTTACCCAACTGCGCAACGTAGAGGGTTATGTGTTTATTAGTCTATGTATGTATGTCCCTTTGTGAAGCTCTAGAGACCAAGCGCGTGGGTCTATTTTGATGATTCTTATGTTAATCGTTTTGTGGGCCTATTTTTAAGTTTCGATTTAATACCAACTTGTTTTTGTTTTGGGCAATGATAAACAAAGGCATAACATAGCTTCCTATTAGCGAAAGAATTTTAGAACTGTATCCGTAATTCTGAAGATTAGCGCGTTCAGATAAATAAACTTTTCAGCTTTATAATTTATTGACATTTCGTATTATATGTATGTATTGGTGTGGCCACTTTGGGAACTCAGTCCATTATGTCAGAATGTTAATCACATTGTCGCACGCTCGAGAATGTTGCGGCTACAAGTACTATACTGCTACGGAGCTACGCATGTGCTACGGCGTAGCAAGCGTAGACGCTTGTCTAACAAGATAGAATACGAAAACAGAAAGCATGCTACGCCATGCCACGTCTCTCATTGGTCATATTTCATCTCGTTTTTCCACGTTTCGTCATTAAACCAATGAAAATGCAATGCATTTTGTTTTGTTTTATTTTAATTTGTTCATTTTTATTTATTTTTGATTTTAAAGTGTTTTATAGATTGCGCGGGCTCACACACTGTTTTATGTTGGCTGATATGTTAAGAGTGGTCATAAAGTCCCAATATTTGTAAACACGTGAACACTATGTATAGGTACTTGAAAATATTTTAACCTTTTAATTTTTAATATTCTTATATGTTATGATTTAGTAGTTTTTATATAAGCTACATTGTATTCACGTGTCATTATGTATGATTCTGTATGCAAATATTGTACAAATGTTGATTTTAAAAGAGTACGTATGGAGTTTCTTGCCCATTCTTCTCCATAAAAAACTACCTTTTGGAAGGGGCAACTAGATTCAAACTTATTTTTTTTTGTATATGACATTTAAAAGTGCCATAAATTGGCCTAATTGAAATAAATGATTTGACTTTGACTTTGACATTTTGGCTGATACGAGTGTGCTGCGGCTTTTATTTGTACGTCATACGTCTATGCAGCTTTTACACCCCGTATTGTATTCGTTTACATTTGAAATACCCCATAAAAGATCCGTTAAGTTCCTGTGGCCATCAAATCTATGCCGCTGCGTTATTCCAAGTATAATGAGGCTGGTAAACTAACCGTTTCCTTAGTATATTGCTGTATGGTTATATAGACCACTATACCACTTCGAGGTTATTAATTGACGTCGAAGCCTTTGTGCTTTTGCCATATCGTGTTCATTAAAACATTTTTGATGGTGCGGCTAGGTACTGGTAGTTTTAATGATAATTTTATGATGTCATAAAAAAACAAAAATGTTGTCCTCATTATTAATTAAGAACTAGCTTCTGCCCGCGATTTCGTTTGCGTGTTTATTTCACTTCCCACTCCCGTCGATTTCCAAATAATGCGTCACAAAAAGAGAAAATCTACAAAATCTGATACAAGGAAGAATATTCCAAAAAAATATTAAAAAACTAGCTCCTAAACCACAAAAAAACGTAGGACACACATGGGGGTCACACACAAGGGGGTGGTTTGGATAGCCCAATTCCAAAATTTTCGTTTGGACGTCCTTGTCTGGGACACCCTGTATATGCCTATACCTATACTATTCCTCATGAATCTGGCAATCCTATACAAATATATTTTTTCAAATTAAACATGTAGTTCCAGAGATAAGCGCAATTAAACAAACCAACAAAATAATGTACAAACGTAAATATAAATACAAATAAACAAACATAACTGTCACTCCACGGTCACTCTTCAAGTCAGTAATAAACTATAACACATCAGAAATAGAATTGGAATTTGTGTGCAAGACATAATTCCTCGCACCATTCATTATTTTACACGCAATCATGCAATTTTCAACTTTATTTCAATTATGTTTTAGTTCATTACATACAGAAAGCAGGTATTTCTTAAATTAGTCCATCGCAAATCTGTCAACTGATAATGAATCCAAAAGGTTTTTCCCTTCCTTTGTTTATCAAAGCATAAACCAGTCTTGAACTCATATTTTTCCGAAACATATTTATTTTTCATGCCTAAATTATATCACGTATTCATAATATGTATTATGAACAATGTATTTCATGAAAAAAAAACACAAACATGAAATATTCCGAGCTTTTCACTACATTATATAACTGTCAAAAATATATATAAGATAAATAAAACCAGCCTATCCCACTGCAGGGCATAGGCCTCTTCTCATACAAAGAAGGCACGTGCATTAATCACCACGCTTCCTCAAGGCGGATTGGTGATTTCAGACTTTTACCCTTATATAACATAACATCACGCCTGTAATCCCCGAAGGGTTAGGCAGAGGTGTACCCATTAGTACACCCACATTTCGCCAGTTATGTTTTTAGTCCCATGTAATAGGGGGCGAGCCCATTGCCATCAACCGGGCACAAATCCAGACTCCGAGGCTGCTACTGAGAAATTCCTGATGGAAAAACCCAATAACACTTTGCCCGACCTGGGAATTGAACCCAAGACCTCATGCACAGCAGTCGCGCTTGCGACCACTAGACCAACGAGGCAGTCACTGTCGAGGTTTTACTCTTATATTATTAATATAAATGCGAAAATAAATCTGTCTGTGTGTCTGTCTGTTACGCTTTCACGACAAAACTACTGAACCGATTTTTATTATTTTTTTATTTCTCTTTCTCTGTTTATTGCGGCTAGTCTCCAAAACGACTTGATCGATTATGATGGGTTTGTCACTGACAGATAACTGATATCATAAGGAGTAACATGGGCTACTTATATTTTAGAAATTAATTAGGAATCCGAAAGAAAACTTATCCCAACGAAATCGCGAACAAAGGAATAAGAACCTACTCCATAACAATGAACAAAACAAGGGAATTTAATTTAAATATGATTCTAAATATTTAAATGTTAATGTAGCGAAATGGTAAAACATTCTACTGCTCGAAATGTAATTTGTTCCGCCTAACAACTGAGTTCTCGACTTACTAATACAGTTCTGTTCTTCTTCAGTTTTATGTCAGCGGTTCCCAAAGTGTGCGCCGCGGCGCCTTGGGGTACGTTAAAGTACGATTAACTACGAAAGTCGATTAACAATGTTATTTTTTTTTATCATTTAAACAGACACTAAACACATAATGTACCTACTGGCTTTCAGAGTTTCAGGCAATAGCTAAGGGTTTATCGTATCTAATTTTATATTCTATTAATATTGTACTTAATAATTAGGATTTAAAAATATTTAATCGATTTTTGTTGCTGATTGTACGTTAAGAAGGGTGCCGGCCGTAAGCCTTTCCATTCTTTGAGCAAGTTTATGGAGATCTTCGAAGTGTTTTTATAGTGTGCCGTTGTATTTTATTTCCTACTAGCTTTACGTGAAAGTCGGTTATCACGGCATTTTGATATTTTAGCGCGGTACCCTAATTCTTTTTCTAAAATAAAAGTAGTCTAACTTACTCCATATAACATAAGCTATTGTTAGTGATAGTTCTGTCAAAGTCGGTCCAGGCATTAAGGAAAATAATCAGAAACAAACAGACAGACAGACAAAACACGACAAATAAGGTGTTTATTCATTATATTTAGTAAAAAACTGTTATTTTGAAATTGCAAACAGATACTATAATTTTATATATTTGTATAGATTTTTCTTAAATCATTAATTTTATAAGTCAATATAAATAGAAAATATAAAAACGCCGCATATAAAGACGCCGACACAAAATAAAAAACTGAAAGTGAACATTGAACTGATAAAGTTTGGCAACCACTTTTTTCTGTTAATTGCTCCGTTATACAATTATAATAATCGTATTAATTTAGGAGCGTTTGCAAAATAATTTAGGTAACTACGTACTTATATAGGGGATTTATATTTAAGTTCAGTGATTAAAACTTTAGTTTCTAAAGGTTATCTCGAAAATACTTATAGTAAAATATTATTTAAACAATGCCTACTCAAAATGTGAATAGCCTTTCATTTCTTTCATTTATTTTTGCATACTAACTAATCCTAATCCTAATTAATATTATAAAACGAAACTATAAGGAATGATTCTCATTAGAGCGTGCCGTGCGCGGGGCGGGGCCCGGACGGGGCACGGTTTTAAATCTGTTACATATATTTTGTATGAATCAATTTATATTACACAGTGCATTATCCGTGTCCCGTCCGGGCCCTCTCGACGCACTTCAATACCACGTCGGCTCGTCCACGCCCCGGCCCGGGCACGGCACGCTCTAATGATAATCATCCCTAAGGTATATTACTAATATGCGAAAGAAAGTTTGTTTGTTTGTTTCCTTGTACGTTACGTGTTTCATGCCAAAACCACTCAACCGATCATCCTGAAATTTAGCATATACGATTGATCTAGCTTAAACCGTTTTTTTGTTCTCAGACCAGTTTATGCAGACGAAGTCGTAGACAAAAGCTAGTAGTGTATAATGATGTTACATAACGTGACATCCCCGTGACTCGGAAAGCACGTAAAGCAGTTAATCCCGGTTGTCACTGGTTCCCTTACAGCTGCATCAAACATTCATTTACAATACCTATAAGATGAAATAATTAATTTTTACGAAGTAAGTAATATTACAAAAGTGTTTCAATTAAATTATTGATTACCTCGGGTACAAGTAACCAGGCAGGTTACTTGCTACTTCCATTTAGCTTCCACAGCCAACATCGCAGCAACAATGGGATATCTCAAGATTGTGGACTTACTCAACTAAGTTTCCAAGTTTATCGGCTGCAAGCGACTGCGCATGGAAATGTTTGAGTACTTTAGAGTGGCTGACGACGAATTCTAAGGCACTCCGCAGACAGAACAATTTTAGTTGATGAAACTATCAACTTTTAAAAAGTTTTTGTTGCCTGTTGTAGCAAAGAAGAAGAAAAAAGATAGAACGGAATGGAAAAAGAAAACGTGTTGCGCCGACCCCAAGTAACATGGGACAAGGGCAGGAAGATGATGATGAGACATTCATAAACATGCTTGGGGCTGTCATTTAGCCATCTCCTTTGACAGTTGCTAGTTGTGTCAATTTGAAACTGATGCTACCATCGAGTGCAGCAAACTAGCAACTGAAAACTGTAGTCGAACATCGAAACTCGCAACTGGAGTTGCTATGTCTGCACAGTTTCTTTATGTTTATATAATCAGTTAGTAAATTGTTGCCAACTTAGCCTAAGCCTTCACTTTACCAACTGGGTCGGTCTTTCGAACAACCAAATCATTTGTCAGACTTCCCATTATTTGATTTTATAATACCAATTCTGAATATTAAATAGCGAATATTTAACTGAAATGTTCAGTGCGTAAGGCGAATATTAAAAAACGGGCCAAGTGCGAGTGGGACTCGCACACGAAAGGTTCCTTATGTGCTAATCGCTGGAATTCCGAGACTTTTTGTATATGATACCCATTAGCCAGATACATTAGAAATAGTATTGGCAAAACTGTTTTTTTTTTGCTCACAGTTTTGAACATACATACATACATAAACTCACGCCTTTTTCCCATGGGGGTAGGCAGAAACTACAGAACGCCACCTGCTACGATCCTTACATACTTCTTTCGCCTCATCTACGTTCATACATCTCGTCATACAAGCACGCCGGTTACGAGTACTCCGCACCTGACCTTTCTGAAGGACCTCACCAATAAGTTCAGTGTAGGTCTTCCTAGGGCGACCCCTCCCGGCGTTGCCATATAAATACCTTTTGTCAATCGTCTTTTACTCATCCTCTCAACATGACCGAACCATCTAAGCATACCCTTTTCTATCTTTGCCCGTATAACCAAAGGTTCCTTAACTAACTTCATAAAATATTTACACACACAACATACAAAAAAAAAGTTTATAATCTCGAAAATGTAACTGAAAGTCTCAGTAGTTCGGTCAACCGGACTAACCAACCGAACTACTGCTATTCAAATTCAAATCATTTAATTCAGACAAGAGTCCATAGGGTTAGTATGCCGGGGTTGCGGGACGTCATAACAGGATACCATGGCCCCGGAACGTAAAGGGCAACAGAAGGAACAGGGTGGTTTTTTAGTCAGTAAAAGTCTGACAGTCCCTTCCGCCCCACCCAGGACGGAAGGAGTCATTTGATGATATTTACCAACTTAAAAAAAAAGTAGGGTTTGTATACAAAATTACTTAAAGACTAGTTATATAGAAATAAGAAATATGCTACTAGAGGGTTTATTTACATTATATGCTTAGTTTATTAGCCGAACTAAAGGAGTACATATTTAACTGTTAGTAGTTCGATGCTTTGTTAGAACCGAACTATCGCAACTAAAAGTTTCAGTAGTTCTAACAACCGGACTAACTAACCGAACTACTGCTACTAGAGGAATTATTTTGTGATATAACTATAAGTTAACGGTTTTCAGATTTCTTCTTTACTTGTGCTACATGGCATTGCTTTTTGCCAAATTTCATGATTCTGGGTCAACAGGAAGTCCCCAATAGGTTTTATTAAAAATATGCGCCATAAACGACCATATCTTTAGGTTGTGTTAAAACATAACTGGCGAAATGTGGGTGTACTAATGGGTACACCTCTGCCTAACCCTTCGGGGATTACAGGCGTGATGTTATGTATGTATGTGTTAACGTAGAAGTTTGTTTTTTTCAACGTTCTTAGGGGAAGCATTTGATACTAATTTCAGCTTGAACAACAAAGTTATCCTATAAGGGTTTCGTTTTTGACGACTGAGGTGCGGAACGCTAAACATGGAATGTTCAATATTGGCTATTTAAATAATACCTTTTCAGAACCTTTCAATTTGTTAATTTTTGGCACTTCGCAGTATTCAAGTATTTGAGATTTTATTTATTAATTTAATAAACTTGTTATCGGGTAAAGGCGGTCAGATAGACGTTTCCCTAAATTTTATAAGTAAATAGAATTTGGGCCTGTTTTCACCAAAATTTTAATCAAACGATTACTTGTTTAACAGTTGGTCAATTCCTGTAATTGGGTAGTTGACACCCAAGGGCGGATCCAGGAGTTGGGGGGGTCATGGGGGTCATGATTCTGGGCTAAGTATTTCGTAATCGAAACGGAGCCTGTCCTGACTAGACCTTATTATACAGAGTGTTAGTGTAAACACCGTTATTCTTGAAACCAGTGGTTTGGTTACACTAATAGAACGTAATTCAAGGAAAAAAAAAACTTTTTTTTTAAGTAAAATCTCCATTATTCCTCGAAATTATTTCACCCTATAGGTATTACAATGATGTCATTAGTTAAAACTTATGTAGATAGTTATAACGGACGGCCAGTGCAGCAGGTCAACGCCCTTTGCGGTGATTATGTAACTCGGGCGCATAGTATCCATGAATTTACGGACGGTGTCAGACTGTTTTCTTTTAATTTTTTAAAGAAATCTTTGTTTATTTATTTTTAAATTCAGATAGATTTTATAATAAATCAAGTACCTATGGTTTTAGTGACAACGGTGTTTACACTAACAGTGTATAAACTTCACTTGAAAACTGGTTCCGCCCTTGTTGACATCATTAACTATTAATTCGAAGACACAAGTTTTCTAAAAACATTTATATTTTAGTCCTAAAACACAATTAAGACCATAACATAACATCACGCCTGTAATCCCCGAAGGGTTAGGCAGGGGTGTACCCATTAGCACACCCTCATTTCGCCAGTTATGTTTGTAGTCCCATGTAATAGGGGGCGAGCCTATTGCCATCAACCGGGCACAAATCCAGACTCCGAGGCTGCTACTGAGAAATTCCTGATGGAAAACCCCAATAACACTTTGCCCGACTTGGGAATCGAACCCAAGACCTCATGCACAGCAGTTAACACAATTAATTTTTAATTAAATTTTCTGTTGAAAGCAGCCATTTTAGGTTGCTTGCAACAGCGGTACTGACAAGATACTTTGCATAATCTACATCTATGAGACCTATCTTCAATTCTTTAGAGCCTCTCTTCCAGCTCAGGCCTAGTTTTGACACATTCCACCAACAAGTCATAGACGTCCTCCACAACACAGCACTCAGTACAATTTAGGTTGGTAGGTACTGTGAAGGTTGTTTGCAAGCTGGCTGAAAGATTTATATTCTAAACTCCTTGACAAACCATTATTCGTATTTAGAATTAAAATATTTCTTTTATAATGATGACAATTCAGCTGGGAGCAATAGCTGTGGCAATAGAGTCAAAAGCTTCTTCTTCTTCTTCTCGTGTCGAATGACTCAAATTTTGTCCGACCAATATTGAGCAACCTGTACAGCTCTGTCATTGGCCTCATTAAGGTCTTGGATGGTGCAGGCGGTAGTGCACGGCGGACAACTGAGGAGGTGACGCATGTCCTGTGATGGTGCTCCACACTGGCACTCCGTATGGGAAAAGCTATTTCAATACAAGTATAAATCCGATCGTTCGTTTCACTAAGTATATTATTTATGCCCTGCAAGTAACCCTAAAGGTCTAAAGGTGGATTTCGGGACCTCGGTCACGTCCTAGTGACCACAGTACTTAATTCTATGAGATGTCTAAAGAAGAATTTCAATTAAATAGATAGTATTTAATTGAAATTCTACTTTTCATCTCTTTATTACCTCACAATAATTAAACTATTCAACTGTAAAAAGGATCAAATTAATGTCTATAGTCGTACCTAGGACATCTAGTCATTGCCTGCTTTCATTGAAAAGTCCACAAGCAGAAAATGAGTTCAGACGTCCTTGTGATCCTATTGTGTTGCCATGGCAACGGGCCTGGCGAGCTTATTGCCTCTTTCATCACAAAAGCGGTATCGTACATCACGACTTCACAAGATTTCCTAGAAATAGTTTGCTTACCTTTCAATGTTTGTGCAAAATTGGTAAATTTACGTTTCTATAGAAATTGTAACTGGTGTAACAACAAACATAACATAACATCACGCTTGTAATCCCCGAAGGGTTAGTCAGAGGTTTACCCATTATTACACCTATATTTCGCCAGTTATGTTTAACTCCATGTAATAGGAGGCGAGCCTATTGCCATCAATCGGGCCCACTCCGAGGCAGCTATTGAGAAATTCCTAATGGAAAAATCCAATAACACTTTGCCCGACCTGGGAATCGAACCGAAGACCTCATGCTTACCAGTCGCGCATTGCGTCCATTAGAACAACGAGGCGGTCATCATAATTAGCAATTAACATTAAAATCGTCTGCTAACAAAATTCTTTAGCGCTTCAGTGCTAATTAATAAAAATTAAAAATGAGTCGAAAAGTTAAGTGGGTAATTTTAAATAATTAAAAGTGAAACAGTTTTCCTTTTTTAATGTACTCTGGGATTCTGGGAAGAACACGCTAATTATAACAGGCTGTTTAATGAATATAAATAACTTGCCGTTTTTTGCAAAGCGATGGAACTTTTATTAAACGAATTTTAACAACTTGTAATCATAGGAATTCTTCTTTGAATCGATCCAAGTCTTCTTTGTTTGTATTTTTTAATTTATAAAGCTTTGGCGCTCTTAAAATATTAAAATTATGATAAAATAAAAGTAATGAATGAGCCCCAAAGCTTTTATTAAAAGTGAGGTACCATTTTATTCATTATTTTGTAAAAGTATTTCCAATTGTAGCAAAATTTTATTGCTTCCTTTTTAATACATTTTAATAATAACTTTTTTTTTTAAATAAAAGCTTTTTGTAATACATACATACTCATAACATCACACCTGTAATCCCCGAAGGGTTAGGCAGAGGTTTTCCCCTTTAGTACCGGGCAAAAATCCAGACTCCGAGGCTGCTACTGAGAAATTCCTGATGGAAAAACTCAGTAACATTTTGCCCGACCTGGGAATCGAACCTAAGACCTCATGCACAGCAGTCGCGCTTGCGACCACTAGACCAACGAGGCAGTCTAGTCTAGTCGAGTTTAAAAAAAAAAACCATATAATGTTTTTAATAACTTGTACCAATCCAAGTAACGTGTATTTTAAGAAGAATCAAATAGTTAGTAAGTTATATATTCAAGTAACATGACTCATTCGTGTTAGTACTAATATTCTTTACGGCTATGTTAGTGTTCCTATTTTAATTACTTAATCTAAAGTCATGAATATACGTGAATCACTGCCATACGCTTATCACCGAGATGGAGAGTTTTTTTTTTTAGGTGGTAAATATCATCAAATGACTCCTTCCGCCCTGGGTGGGGCAGAAGGGACTGTCAGACTTTTACTGACTAAAAATCCACCCTGTTCCTTCTGTTGCCCTTTACGGTCCGGGGCCGCGGTATCCTGTTAAGACGTCCCGCAACCCCGGCAGGCGTTGGCCCCGTTGGGGGCCCCGTCCCTGTGCTGACAGCTCTTTGAGGCGCGCGCGAACAGAACGCGCCGTCGACCCGGGCTTGGTCCTCGATCGGACGACGAGCTACCCATTACTCGCCGTCCGCAAGCCCGCGCCTACGGTGGCCAGATGTCGCCTCGCGACGTCCAACGCCCTGGGCGTCTCCCGCGGCGGCTGGGGCGTGGAGATGGAGAGCTAGCAGCAGCCACTCACGTATAGACAGTCGAGTCTGCTCGCCACACAGCGCAGCATAAGGTAATGACACTTCTATTGTGAAAATCCACTCGTTGACTGCGGAAAAACACACACGTTGTGTTTCGACTAAAAACGCAAGTGCGGCGCACACACCGTATGTGTTTTTCTACGGTGAACACGCGAATAGTGGTAGCTAGCCGCACTTGCGTTTGGCGCAGCGAATGTTCGTCCGCAGTCAAAGGGAAGCTATTTTGGGTACAATACGTGCCGAGAAATAGACAAAGGTCTACAGACTTGAAGACCCTTTCCTTTTTTTATGGCAGTCAGGTCTAAAATGCTTTTACAGCGAACGCTTATCCTATAATTTATCTCAAAGAATATTAATTTATTACCTACTTCTATAGAGCGAGGACGTCGTCAAGGATCCTTCGGTATCTCCGTGTAATATTACATAGTTCGTCCTCGCATTCTTTACCGAAACCAACAAGGCTTCTCTGTGTTCCGTGTTTTTATTAAACTATAGTATTATTTTACAACAGAGTATGGAGAATCCCCGATGTTACGTAAATAAAAATGCAAACTATAAAGTATCGTAATGAAATTGTGTTTAGTAAGAAATTTAATGTTTTAATATACAAACATAACATCACGCCTGAAATCCCCGAAGGGTTAGGCAGAGGTGTATCGATTAGTACACCTACATTTCGCCAGTTATGTTTAAGTCCCATGTAATAGGGGGCGAGCCTATTGCCATCAACCAGGCACAAATCCAGACTCCGAGGCTGCTTCTGAGAAATTCCTGGTGGAAATACCCAATAACACTTTGCTCGACCTGAGAATCGAACCCAAGACCTCATGCTCAGCAGTCGCGCTTTGCGACCACTAGGCCAACGAGGCATGTTTTAATATAGTTAGTGTAATAACAATACTAGCTAGCTATGAGTAGCATTTTTCCTCGACTTTGTCCGCGTTAATGCCGGACCCCCGTTTCATCCTCTTTTTGGAAAATTCGATCTTAGCAAACGTCTACTAACTATAATCTATCTACTAACTACAAGAGTTCAAAAGTATAATCAGGTGATTGATTTTACTGACTGCCTCGTTGGTCTTGAGGTCTTGGGTTCGAGTCACTGGTCGGGCAAAGTGTTATTAGGTTTTTCCATTAGAAATTTCTCAGTAGCAGTCTTGCAGGCTGAATTTGTGCCCGGTTAATGGCAATAGGCTCGCCACCTATAGTCGGTGTACAAATGAGTACACCTCTGTCTAACCCTTCGGGTATTACAGGCGTGATGTTATGTTACGATATTACTATTACGGCCCACGGGAGCGTAGCAACAATCAAAACCGGAACTTAATGCGGGTGAAACCACGAGTATCGCTAGTACCATTAGTATAATAATATAAAGTAAACAAGAAGTAAACTCATTTTCATAAAGCCTTTCCAATTTACATACATGTAATCGCGCTCGAATTCCCTCAACGAGCGTGTTTACCTACTCCTTATCCATAGTTATAAATAGATAATATACTTAAGTTCCATATTATCTTTATCTATCTTCTAAATATAATGGTATATAGTATATAATCTTCTGAATAAATATAAGCGAAAGGTCACTCACTTACTCATTAAAAAAAGAGCTTTTATTTAACAACAATAAAATTTCAAAATGTACTAAAAAGGAATAAATAAGATTTTGCTAAAATACACTTTTAGCAATATCTTGCTAAAATTGTATTTTAGGCTGAAAATAATACTTTATTAAATAATTTATAAAATAGTTACCACCATTTTAATAAAAGCTTTGGCGTTCATTCACTCCTTCTTTTTATTATAATTTTTAAGTTTAACCACTCTGCTCGACAAGATTTTGACATTTGACACATCCCTTGACTCGGCAGGGTGTTGTGGATCACGTCATAAAATTCTGGAATTTACATCAACTTTCAGGATTCAATTTTTTAAGAAAAATTAACGTTTGCAGCTATTTTATAGAATAAGTTTGTGGCAAATATCTTTAATTATAACTCGAGGTCGGTTAAACCACTTCAGATCACTGCAAAATTGGTACAATATAAGTTTTTCTGCACCCTATCCAAAGGCAGACCACTCAGATTAGCTAAAATTAAATACATAAAGAACCTTCTCGCTTGCTGAAAAGATGCATTCAGACGAAATAAAGACATTATCATTCCATCTCCATTGTTGTTTTTGGCATTATCCATACATAAGTACTTTAAAAATACAATCAAATTTTGTCAAAATTTACACAAAATTGTGGCACTTCTTAGTGCTGACCGTTTACCCAAGTTTCATAATTCGATTCAAAAGTCGCGTTCAGCCTAATCGATACTTGAAATAAAATCGAGGTTGGCCAAAGGAGTCCGAATGAAAAAAAAAACCTTTTGATAATATTTCTCAGGATTTATATTTTATATTAAATGGATAAATAAACGCAAAGCTTAATCAGGAGCGTAAGTTATTTTTAATAAGGTATAAGATTTACTTAAGTAGATATTTTAACCGACTTCAAAAAGGAGGATGTTCATAATTCATTAAATACATAATTATGCATAAATCTGCTAAAATATTAGCTGCATTATTTTGTTTTGCGTACACTTAAAATAATGAGGTGTAAGTGAAAATCCAAGATGGCGGTCGTTAAATTTTACAAAATATGCGTCATGGGTGTTGGTTCCTTGGTTTTGGGTTTATTTCGTGGTCACGAACCCATGACGCATCTTTTGTAAAATTTCACGACCGCCATCTTGGATTTTCACTTCAACCTTATTTTCGGCATTACCACCCCCGAAAACCATGGACGTGACACCCATGACGCATATGTCGTTAAATTTAGCGGCCGCCATCTTGGAATTTCACTTCGACCTCAATTTCGGCATCACCACCCCCGAAAACCATGGATACGATACCGATATGTTGTAAAATTTTGCGGCTGCCATCTTGTATTTTGATTGTGACGCGTGATCCTATAAGGTTTCCGTTTTAATTTGGACGTACGCAACCCTAATCCAATGTTACAGCCCCAGTCAAACTAATTAGATAAGTTAATTATTAACATTGATGCAAATAATTAGACGTTCTATTAAATGTGTGAAAAACGCGATATACACCAATCTGAGATAAATGTATACTGTGCACGCTGCTTAAAATTTTAAAAAAGTAGGTAATGCACCAAAATTAAAATTCTTAATTAAATTTAATATAAAATTTTAAAAAAAATTATAGGTAGGTATCATAGGTATAGTTCATTGGTCAGGACCAATGAGCTATACCTACCGAGATACAAATTTTTTTCTGTTGAGTCTTGAACTAAAAAACTATAAATAATAATTAATAATTGAGCTGGATAGCGTAAATAATTAATGTTTATTGTAATTTAAACTTAAATTCCATTTATATCCATTTTTACGAGTCGATATCTGATATGAGTAATTTTAATTACTCGAATCGATTGAAAAAAAAAATAATCGATTGACATAATCAAAATCGCACATCAATGCATTAAAAAAAAAATGGTTGACAATTTCTAAGAACACAAAATGAGTAGTGGTAATGAATAATCCGTGTTTTTAGACCCGTGTTTGTAATTTACACTAAGCATTGGGCATTTTCTTGTTGTTTATTATATTTTGAATGACATTTGTCATGTTTTTAATAATATCTAAATGTATTATAGTGATATTTGTGACATACAAAAATGTAAACACGCACGGATTGGCGCGAAGTTTCGACTTTGGATATCAAAAACTTTATTACCACTACTAATTTATGTTAAACTATGGATGAAATCGACAAATAAATCAATTATGAGTTATTTACTGCTCCTATAGTGGAGCTTGGATGTCTAAAATCCAAAATTATTATGTTTTTTAGCCTCGACTACTATGGTCTTCAAAATGGCGATGATTGCATTTTCACACTTGGATTTTAAAACGGTAATTTTATATAATCGCGTGCTAAATCTAAAAGAGTGGATGGCTCTAACATTTAAACATTTTATCAAACTCTGTTACTTAATGCTCACACATGAGATTAGATGGCTACCATAATCAGTATTTACACTTATTGGTCAGGATGACGCATGCGCGAACTCCGGGGTCCAATTGGACCCACTACCGAGCCGGCGGAGGTTTCTGTGTTCGGGTCCAATTGGGGGCGCTTCCGAACTATACGGTTAATGAGCATCAAAATTTAAAAAAAAAAATTGAAAAACGCTTGACTTATCAATATAAAATTTGGCAGGGAGGTAGTTTATATTTATAGACTTCCGCTAAGAAAGGATTTTTAAAAATTCACCCCCTAGGGGGTCGAAGTCGCGGGCAAAAGCCAGTAACCTCATATTCTAAAAGCCTTTCCGATTTACATACATATTATCCTACCCGAATTCCCCTAGCGAGCATGTTTATCTACTCTTTACCAAAAGTTATAAGTAGATATAATTTCCATATTCTTTCTTCTTTATCGTGTGGGCAGTAAGGTCTTATGACACCACACACCCTAATGTCAGAGTTTCTAAACCGCCTCAAGTGCCTCTGATATGGTTTGAGTGGAACAGTAAGTCCAGGTTTCCTCACGATCTTTTCCTTCACCGATGCCAGTGATGTCCAAGATAAACTTTAGAAAGTACTTAATTAATTGAGAAATTCACATTGGTACTTGCCCGGATTTGAACCCAACCTCATGCATGAGAGGCGGACGCCTTAACCACTGGGCCATCACGACGATTACGATACGATACAATTTCCATATTATAAAGGATAAGCTTAACAGGAACCGGGCACAAGTAGCGGATGCTAGATGATGATGAATTTCCAAATGGAAAATCGCAATAACACTTTGCTCGCATTTATTTATTTTTCAACTCACTAGCTCGTAAAGTCGCTTCTTATTGCACTGCTTTTAGGGTCTGTAATTTAGCGAATTACGCACGCGTCCTTTTTACATTGTATTGCAGAATTTGTGGTAGTGGATTTGGTTTTGAGGTCTCGGCGAAAAGTTTTGTTAGTTTTTATGCCTGAATATTCTGTGAATAAATTAACTAACTAACTTGGGGCTGATTTTTCAACTAACTTTTATTTAAAGAATAAATATGACAGTTTTATAAATTTTCTAAAAAAATGCTGTCAAATAGCCATATTTATATATTTGTTAAAAGTTTTCTGATGATTGGAGAATTAGCTCTGAGTTAAATAGGAAAATAAATATCACATTAATCCAAATTACTTATTTTTGTCAATAAAATAACAGTAAATTGTGCTCTAAATTAAAATCTTTTTATTTTTGAAATTGGGATTTTTGGCGGGTCGTCAGTCAACTAGGGTAGCGAGCAACTGTCAGGGTTCGAAGTTTGAATTAAGAAACTTGTGCTCAATTTTTCACCAATCTTAATCAAAAAGATAAAAAAGTTCGTGTTTTTTTTTAAGAACCTAACAGTAGGCTGGGGTTTTCATACGCGTTTAGTTACGTCTTTCGTTACTGCTCTGCTCCCGTTGGTCATAGCGTGATGTTATATAGCCTAAAGTTTCCTTACGAATCTTATGTAAAAAGAATTATTCCAATCCGACTGACAGTTCCAGTGATTAGCGCGTTTAAATAAACAAATAAAAACACTCTTCCGCTTTATTATATAATAATATAAATAAATAGGTACCCTGTGTTTTCCCACTACTGGTCAAGAGCCTCCTTGTTCTTTTTCCACTCAATTCAATCTTGACCAATCAATAAAATCCTAAATATTATGTCAAGTAATATGATTGGTCGTTATTATTAAGTCAACGAAAACGCCATTTTTATTTGGCAGTTAATCTGTCAGGCAACGTAAAGTAATCATAATTAACTTCATGATGGACGAGGAGCAGTAAGTTGGAAGTTTGTTTCAGGGTCCCCCATATTATCCGGAATAAGCTAAAGAAAGTCGCGCCTGCAATCTCCGAAGGGTTAGGCAGAGGTGTACCCATTAGTACGCCCACATTTCGTCAGTTATGTTTAAATCCCATGTACTAGGGGGCGTGCCTATTGCCATCAACTAGGAACTAATCCAGACTCCGAGGCTGCTACTGAGAAATTCGTGATGGAAAAATCACAATAACACTTTGTTCGACCTAGGAATCGTCGATTTTCTGCGTCGTTTTATTATTTTTACGCGGAACCCTAATTCTTTTTGTGAAACAAAAATAGGCCAAGTTAGAAAGAAAGCTAAAAATATATTACAAATCTTCATATCAAATCTTGCACAAAAATATTTATATTAAACTGTATATCTATCACTTTTAAGAATATTTTACACTGTCTTGCAGAAAACAATATCATTTCTGAGCTTACTCAGCTCAGCTGCCAAAAAGTCGGTGGCAATACCTACATAACAAGAAACAAAACCAAAGCCGCCGACTTCCAAGCTAAAGTTATTTTTTATTTTGTGATTTTTGAAGGCGGTGATCTTTTTTTGTAAAAAAGCTTTTTATTTTTCACTTTTTAGTGCTTGTGTGTTAATGTTTGAAATCCTTATAAAGCCCTTTCAAACAATACCTCACACGATATATTTAATTTTGGAAAGTGGTAGGATTGGATAGGTAGGTTGACGTACCCCCTCCCCACTTCCTTTAGTCAGTCATCGACTACACGTATAAACAAAGCAATTTTTCTTGTTACGGCGGTTCTGCTGTGATTTTACAAGGAGTTCCGTTCCATATCTCTAAAGTTCATCATCAGATCATGTCATTATTCCTATGGGACCTATTCGGGACTATACTTCTTCAAACAAAAAAAGAATCATCCAAATCGATTCATAATTGGCGGAGTAATCAATGAACAAATATACAAAAAAAAAAAAAAAAAAAAAAAAAAACATACGCGTCGAATTGAGAACCTCCTCCTTTTTGAAGTCGGTTGAAAAAGAGCAATAAATGAAACTTACATACGAACAAATCAATACAGCGTAAAGCTAGTCGTATAGCTAGATTATGTCCGCGACTTCGGTCACGTAAATTTCAGTTATTCATACATACTATACATACATATATATTTGTTCATAAACTCACAATCATGCTAGAACGGTTGAACTGATTTTGATGTTTGGCGTAGTCATAGATTATTGTCTTCATTTTGAATAGTTCTTATTCTGGAAAAATGTACGTTTCTCGTGGGATAATATCATATTATATTCCAAACGTTCTACGATGGTGCGGGTGACACATGTCAGCAATTCATCTATGGATGTCAGAATCGCTTTTTTAACTAGGTCAGTGACATTATTTAATTTACTAGTTATTTACTTACATGTTACCAACTGATTCCGTATTTTACGACTATGATATAAGTCTGCAGTTAAAATATTCAATCATGATTGTAAATCGCCGTAATGTTCAAGAGTGAAAAGGAACAGTTTGACAAATGTCACCGGCACCATCCTAGAGCGTGAGGAATATAACTTTGACGTGGTACTATACAGGGTAATTGAAAAAATACCCGAAGCCTGAAAAGGGGTCATTGTACGCATTATTATGAACAACTTTTACTATGGGACCAACCTTAAAATCATGAAAAAAAAATGCAGCTGTTCCCTACAAAAATGACGAACACGATCATAATGTATGAAACTGCTAATATTTTTTCATGATTTCAGGGTTGCTCCTATAGTAAAAGTTGTTCATAATGATGAGTACAATGACCGCTTTTAAGATTTCGGGTAAATTTTCAATTACCCTGTATATTGTAGTAGGTACCTACAGTTGGCAATCCTAGATTAATTATTAGGGTCTCTGCAAACGACAGTAGAGGCGCTGAAGCGACTAATTAGAAAACAATTGAAGCCTAACTTTAAGTGGGGTCAGCAACTAAAGTCAGGGTTGCCTCTGTTACTTTTAAATTTATTATTATGTAAATGTAATAGATTTTAGCGTACGTTTTTGTATAGCAATGCAAATTGTGACTATGGTTATTATCATACTATTATATCGAACTATATACTTTATTACACGACTGCCCCTAAAAAAGGAGTGTTATGTGTTCAGGGTTAATGTATGTAGGTATGTATGTGAGATTCTTTATTCCACCATAACTTTTGAACGCCTGAACCGATTTAGATGGATGGGGTATCGTTACAATTTATGCATCATTTCGAGTAACATAGGCTAGGCTAATTTTTAAAAATAAAAAGAATTCAGTGTGGTCACTTTAAAACGTAAATTATACCAGCCTCAGTTATTTTTTTATGAATCTGGTCGTGTCTATGTTTATCGTCTAGAATTTGACAAGTAGATTTAAAAAATATATAACACTGTAAATAAATAACGTCGTAAAAAAAACTGACGCATAAACAAAGTACAAATATGGGCAATTTTTGCAGTCGTGTTTTTTTTTTAAAATTATAGTAGCTTGTTTAGTACTATCTTCTGCCCGCGATTTCGTACGCATAGAAAGTCTATTGAATCTTGTTTTTCCACACAAACTATGGACCTCAGTTTCATCCCCTTAGGGTATAGGTATAAGTCTGACAGACCCTTCCGCCCCACCCAGGGCGGAAGGACTCATTTGATGATTTTAACCTCCTAAAAAAAGGGAGGCGAATTTAAAAAATTCCGTTCTTAGAGGACGCCTACTAACTATAAACTATCTCCCTGCCTTATCATATGTCAAGCGGTTTTCGATATTTCGTTATGAGGAGTTAAAGGAGTGACTTTTCGCTTTTATAAATTTGGAAAGATAGAAAGAAGAAGAAGATTGACATTATTATATAGCTAAAGAGTTCGTTTGTTTGTTTTTTATTTGAACACCCTATAGAATAATATTGGAATAATTTACACTTCTACACTAATATTATAAAGAGTGAAAAATTGTATTTTTGCTTGTTTGTTTGTTTGTAATGGATAAACTCGAAAACTACTGGACCGATTTTAAAAATTCTTTCACCATTAGAAAGCTACATTATCTGCGAGTATGATAGGCTATATTTTAATTTAATTTCGAATATTTTAATGTCGAAATCGCGGGCAAAATTTAGTAACAAAATAAAATAAATTGATCAGTAAGAAATTCACACAGACAAAGACGCGGGCAAAAGCTAGTCTATTCATAAAATGTTAGAAACAACAAAAGTATCTAATATTAGAGAATGTTGTTTAATAAAAATATTTAGTACCTACAATACCTACAAAAGTTCTACGTTTCGTTCATATTAAAATTCTGAAGAAATATTAGGTAGAATAATCAAATGGCTCTTTGTTATTGTTGAAAAATTCTTGTTATTGTTTCTGTTCAAAATTTTGTTGTTATTAAGGAAGCGTTTGCAAATTTAACAAAAATAATCTGTTTTGTGCAAAATTTTGAAGTGAAAAAATAAAATAAAAGTGAACAATGTAAATAAGGATAAATAAAAATAAGGATCGTAGCAGGTGGCTTTCTGTAGTTTCTGCCTGCCCCCATGGGGAAAAGGCGTGAATTTATGTATGTATGAATGTATGAAACGAGAAATTCCTACATACACAATGGTGTTGACGATCAACTTGGTAAACTTACCTACTCTAATTTCAGGTTTCAGTGTCATTCCCTGAACAAACGACAAGTTAGTTCGGATTGTAAACCTATTGGTTTTCGAGTCCTCTGGCGAGTAATCGAATAACTTTTTCAATTTGACCCGGGTCCTCTACAATCGGAATTTGGTCAGTTCAGTTTTTTAAATGAGAGGGTTTCTGCCTCTTAGACTATCTACATAATAAAACTAAAGGATTTGTTTGTTTATTTAAACCTGCTAATGTCTGTAAGTAGCACTCGGATAAGAAAAAAACTTTTTGTTTATGATAGCCAGATTCATGAGGAATAATATAGGCTATACAGACTGTTAGTGTAAACACCGTTGTCACTAAAACCATAGGTACTTGATTTATTATAAAAAATGTTTATCTGAATTGAGAACCTCCTTTTTGTAGTCGGTTGAAAAGTTAGTTGAGACCGGGGAGAGATCAGGTACTTACTTATAATAGTAAGCACCTGATCTCTCCCCGGTCTTGCATGCAAAGCTATCGATGGATGGATGTTTGTTACTCAATCATGCCAGAACGGCTTAACGGATCTGGATGAAATTTGGCACAGAGATAGATTATAGTTCAAAATAATAGGTACCGTTTATCTCGAAAAAAATTAGGATTCCCGTGGAATAATATAGAATTTTTGGTTTAGTTCTGAAATCTACTCAGACAGATCTTTGCTGTGTCTAAAAATAACGTAGATTTTGTAAATAGTGGTGAAATGTGGATGGAACTGTTTCCATTCGGATTCCTATGAAAATTCATGTCGTTCAATTCGAAATGGAGCTTTGAAAGGGATTTTTAAGCCCTATAAATCCTACGCAACCTAGTTTGGAAACGATGAAAGATTTTCCATTAATGGCGTTCTCAGGCGTGACGTTCGGCGGTTACTGGGTTGTGGAGGTCAGATAGACAGTCGCTCCATATAAAACACTGGTGTTCCGCTGCATCCAGTTATACTGAAGCCGATCTCAACATAGTAGAGAAAAGGCTAGGCAGATTGATTTATTTACAAAAGACCATCAAAAGAATGAAGGAATCGAATGTCTATGTAGTTTGGGCTTTAATTGCTAATCATACTTTTGTTAAAATTGTGTGTGCACTGACCCCTTTTACCCCTTGATTCGAGAGCTCGTTTAACAAAAGGTTTGGGTAAATTGCTATAACAAAGAGATATTTGCTTAACCTTGATTACTTATTACAATTTTCACTTAGAAACTATTAGATACTTACTTAAATAATAAAGCTGAAGAGATTTTTTGTTTGTTTAAATGTGCTAATCGCTGGACCTCCGAGACTTTTTGTATATGATACCCATTAGCCAGATACATGAGAAATAGTATAGGCAAAACTGGTTTTTACTTGCCCACAGTTTTGAACATACATACATACATAAACTCAAGCCTTTTTGCCATGGGGGTAGGCAGAAACTACAGAACGCCACCTGCTACGATCCTTACTTACTCCTTTCGCGACATCTACGTTCATACATCTCGTCATACAAGCACGCCTGACCTTTCTGAAGGACCTCACCAATAAGGTCAGTGTAGGTCTTCCTAGGGCGACCCCTCCCTGCGTTGCCACTCACCTCTGCCATATAAATACCTTTTGTTAATCGTCTTTCACTCATCCTCTCAACATGACCGAACCATCTAAGCATACCCTTTTCTATCTAGTTTTGAACAAAATACAACAAATTTAGAACACGTAATAGACCTAAATTAGCATATGCCTAGAATTCCCCTGTGACATATTAACGGATTTGTAACTTTATTATGACGGAGATAAAAGCTAGAATGCTTTAATTCATTCATCTCATTTATATAAATCTCTGACAACTTTTTGCTCTTTACCAAAAGGGCATTGTGGTGCCCATTAAGGAAGCCCTAAACCATAAATTATACATGTTTTTGTTTGAGTTTTTATTTACTTTAATTATAGCCATTATTATGACCTTCATAAGGTATTCTTTAGGTAATTTAAGGTTAGCAGTAGGTACTATCAATTTAAATATATAAAAGCGAAAGGTATCACGAAATATCGAAAACCGTTTGACGTATAAAGATGAAATTTGGCAAAAGGATTTTCTTTTCTAAAAGTGTTCTAAAATAAAAAATTGTCTTAGTTACTCCTTAAAATACCTATCAGCTATCCGCCAATGAAAGACCTGTCAAAACCAGTTCAGCCGTTTCGGAGGTTATCCAGAATAAATAGACAGACAGACAGTCCGACAGATAGACATAAATTCTACAAATCGTGTTTTTGGCGTCAGTCCATGTGAGCGAAGCCGTGGGCAGAGTTAGTATAGTAGAGCCATTAAAAAGTTCTATCGTCATCAAAGCTACTGCTGAAAACAAATGATTGTGTATCTTTATGTTTCTCGTAAACCTGATCAATGCTTGTTGACGCGGACGTTGTGGATAGAATAGTAAGCAGATACAGAGGGCCTAGCATAAGCGTAAAATAGCTTCGATTCCAATCGATTTTGTAATTGGAAGTAACCGTTATGGACTTCAAACTATACCCGCAAGGAGGTGGCCAGACGATCTGATAAAGACCGAAGACAGAAGACGGGATCGCGCTGGATGCAAGCCGCTTCCATCTGGTCTTATTGGAAATCTGTAGGGGAGGCCTATGTTCAGCAGTGGACGTCCTACGGCTGATATGATGATGATGATGACTCCAAACTCAAAAAATCATTTCATATAAATTCGATATACAGTCCTACCAACTTATCTGTAAACATCACATTAGAAATAATGAGTATAGATAAACCATTAACGCACTAGCCATGGCATTATGCTGAGCGTCAGCCGTTTCGCGCGGTAGTGACGCATATATCTTATTTACTTGTATTTATTTGTTTTTAACTTTTTATATTAAATACCACTTTTTTTACTTTGCTCATAAGTACATTTTTACCCGTCTGCGCCAGAAGGAGGGTTATTTTTCTTTTTATGTTATGTGCGTCATATTCGCGAGAATAAACAGTTTTTCTTTCTTTTCTTTCATTAAATCCGTCTGGTACCTAGTTCAAGAGATAATTGCGTTGAAACAAATAAACAAACAAACAGAAAAGCTTTGAGAAAAGCTAGCAGAAAGCTAGGAAGCAGTTCGTTGCTTCAATTTTCTGGCTAACTAACTCCTAGACAATTCAAAAGTGCCTGTAAATGGTCTAATTGACATGAATGCTTTGACTTCGAATTTGTTTGTCGTATCAAATAATAGAATAATTTATAAATGTACTAGCTTTTGGCCGCGACTTCGTCCGCGTAAATTTCGGTTATCGCGGACACACTAAGTTGTGGAAAAATATTCCCATGTCCTGTCATTTTAATTCGAAACGACACGTGGCGCCATCTATGATCATAAGAACGTTATTGTGATTTCCCTCGGAAACAGTACTTTTTTTCGGGATTAAAGGTACCCTATGTTCGACCCAGTACACCTGGCAACGTATATGCGAAATTTCAGGATGATCGGTTCAGTGGCTTAGGTGTAAAATGGTAACAAACAAACAAACAAACTTACTTTCGCATTTATAATATTAGTTAGGATTTTGTGTATGAAGTTATCCAAATACTATCTACAATATTTACAGAGTCAATTAAAAAAAAAAACAAAAGGAACTAAAACCAAATGGCATCAAAAAATTCATCCGCATCGCTGTCCACTGGAAAGGTGCCCAAAAGACTGCCCGCATTGCCACGTTGAATATAAACTTAAATAAAAATGCTGTCGTAGTCCCAATTTGATAATCGACTTGGACTTAAAGTTCACTTAAGGTAGGCCTACAAGCTGCCTCTGATTTTCCAAGTAAGTGTGCAATTTCCAGGGATTTTCTCAAGGGACAAATAAACTAGTATATGCGTAGGTCACACGGCTAACACTTCATGTAGATTAAATTATGTGTAGGTATCACGTCTGTATTTCCCGAAGGGGAAGGGAGGGGGGCAGAAGGACATGCTACATTTCCCCAGTTACGTTATTGATCTCAGGTTCATTGACAAATCCTATCTTCCTATCATAACATACCTAGTATAAAACAAAGACACTTCCCGCCGTCTGTCTGTACGCTTTAGATTTTTTAAACTGCGCAACGGATTTTAATCCGTTTTTCTCGTTTAGTCTAATAGTCTCAAGCATGACTGTCGAGCATGAGATCTTGGTTCCGATTCCCAGGTCGGGCAAAGTGTTATTGGGTTGCTCCATCAGTTTCTTAGTAGCAGCCTTGGAGTCTGGATTAGTGCCTGGTTGATAGCAATAGACTAGCCCCCTATTATATGGGACTTAAAAAAAAACATAACTGGCGAAATGAGGGGTACACCTAGTAATTTAAATGTAAAGAAGCAATTTTGCAGTCACTGAAAAAAAAAACGATTGATACTACAGAAGTTATTAACTATAAAAACCTTTTGCAAGAGCCAGAGGCACGCTTTGAACTCGATGTAATTATTAGTTCTGATTTCTTTTTAGTTTCTTTATTAAGTTCATTGCAGCAACTCTTCCTTTTCAAAGGACTTCAATTTAAAAGTCTTGGCGTAAGGGCAGGCTTAAACTTAGTAATAAAACTCCATCTAAGAAATGGAAAAATAAAGAAGTAGGTACTTACTTACAAGGTATTTTTCTGCGTCACGTATTGAGAACCATTGAGTAGGATTGCCCCGCTATGGTTCGATTTTACTGTTTATTTTTCAAATATATTGTTGGTACATAATTTATTGCATACTGCCTCATTCTTTCACCTTTCCCAAGCCGTAGGACTCCTATCAACTAAAACCCCACGGCATTCGTCTATTCGCCATTCGTCATTCAACCTTTGGCTGGGGCACAGGGGTCGCTCAGAACATTCTACCCGCCACTACCACAACGCGGCCCCCGTCACCCAGTGCGGCCTTCTCCCACTGGCCATACTGACCCCAGAAACACACGTGGGGAACACCACGCTCGCCTTACTCTCGGGCCTGTCTATGTTCGGCCGAGGGACTGACCCCAAATCCACCACCCTCAGCCCTATTTCATGATGGCCGGAGATCATTTCCAACTAATTGCTCTCTGCTACACCATTCTCGAGGTTTTTTCAAACGCGTTAACTTACGTCTTTGATTACTACTCCGCTTCCTTGCGTCGTAGCATAATGTTATTTAGTCTGTACTACTCCTCATGAGTCTGGCTATCATATACAAGGATTGTTTCCAAATCGGACCGGTAATTTCAGAGATTAGAGCGTTTAAACAAACACAAAAAGGAAAAATTTCTTCCGGTTTATTATTGTAGTATTAGTATAGATCTATGTTAATTTTGGTAGGCTATAACATTATGCTATACTGAAGTTGATCTTTCTTCATACCTAATTATAATGAAAACGATCGTGTTCTCTAAAAAATACCTACACCTAAAATCTCTACGCAAACTCAATATTAATAATTTACTTATCTACTCTAACTTTTTTACACATTAATTGTACTTTTACATAATGATTCTGAGATACCTAATTGTTTTTAAGATTATCTTGGCTCTTCTCGCCTCAAACATTGAATTACCTAGTTCAGGCACGTAAGACTTAGGATTATAATTTACATTTAAGCAAAACTTTATATTTTGTAAACTGAATTAATTTCATATTATTCCGTTTATTCATTTTATTATTATTTACGTACCATCTCTGTACCTACCACATTTAAAGCAACTAAATAATTTTGACTGCCTCGCTGGTCTAGCGGTCGCAAATTCTACTGCTGAGCCTCACGCTCTTCGGTTCGAATCACAGGTCAGGCATAGTGTTATTGGGTTTTTCCATCAGGAATTTCTCAGTAGCAACCTCGGAGGCTGGATTTGTGCCCGGTCTATGGTAATAAGCTCGCCCTCTATTACATGGGACTTAAACCTAACTGGCGAAATGTGGTTGTACTATGTTACGTAAATGATTTTGATATTTTAATACAAATGTTCATATAAAATCTTTCACATCCTAACTAATATTATAAATGCGAAAGTAAGTTTGTTTGTTTGTTTGTTACCATTTTATGCCTAAGCCACTGAACCGATCATCTTGAAATTTTGCATATACATTGCCAGGTGTACAGGAACGAACATAGGGTACCTTTCATCCCGAAAAAAAGTACTGTTCCCGAGGGAAATCACAATAACCTACTTTTGGTGATAGATGGCGCCACATGTCTTTCGAATCATGTTCGAATTTTAAATTTAAGTACCTAATACATTTTGTGAGTTTTGAGTGTCGATGGACCAGCTTTAACTAGGGTGTCATAAAATCGATTATCGATAATTCGGGGTTATTACAACCAACTTACGATTACCCAAGAAAAAAAAGTAGATACTAGGGTGTCATAAAAAGGTATATCTCTATGGCAGTAGAAATAAAAAGTTTTAGTCAAAGTGGAAAGGTCAACAATCTGGATTTATCAAAAAAGTACTAGGGTGTCAGAAAATGAAGGGTTCACTCATGCACTCAAGCCGAGTACCTACAACCCGAATTGATAGGCAAATTCTAAATTAACGTGAGCGAAGCCGCGGGCGAAAGCTAGTAAATATATATATAAAACTTTATGCCTTTCATTTGTAAGAATATTTTGCTTTGTCTTCATATAAATAATATTATTCTGAGCTTACTTGGTACCAAAAAGGAGCAATAAATAAAACTTATACGCACAACCAATTCAGCGTGCTGCGGGTTGTTCGAAAGAGATACCGCGCCCCCGGAACGCAAAGGGCACAAGAAGGAACATGGATGGGTTTTAGTCAGTAAAAGTCTGACACTCCCTCCCGCCCCGCCCAGGGCGGGGGAAGTCATTTGATGATTTCCCATCGGTAAAAAAAAAAAAAAAAAAAAAAAAAAAACAATTCAGCGTAAAGCTATATGTATCACTAGTTTGTGTCCGCGACTTTGGTCGCGTAAATATCGGTTATCACAGACTATTTATGGCGCGGATCCCAAAATAAATGTAACGTAGTAGTTACTCCTTTTAATATTAAATATCTGTTAGTGAAAGTCCCGTCAAAATCGGTCCAGCCGTTTAGGAGATTAGCCGTTAACAAACAAACAGACAAAAACTTATATTTTGACATTACAAACAGACACTTCAATTTGATGTACGAGTATTTGTATAGATATGTATAATGTAGCTTCCAACAAATTCTTAGTCTTCATTTCACGGTACATTAATTCTATATTTTCTCTGGAAACATATCAATATGAAATCAAAGGACTCATTCGTCTACTTGCGAGAAAGATATCGACATGTGATTTAGAGAAAGAAAATTAGGTCTAGAATCCATATTAGTAGGGGATGCCAAGAAGGGATTTTTGGATTTACTCGAGCGCGGCAGATTAATATAAGGGGGGATACTTAGCACCCTGTTAAGTAAGTACCTCCACCATTTATAAGCCCTGTATATAGGGTTGCGGCTGCGGATTTTATTTTTCAAACCGTCAGATTGATGAAGTCCCTGCACATAATTGTCAGATTGAGGGGCAGCACGACAAGGACATCGAGCTGAACTGTCTGTATATTAATCTGACGCGCTCAAGTATTTCAATGTCATAATGTTTTCTCCTATTTTCAACCCTTTCGTGCGGCCGCTCCTACCACGCAAACCGGCAGATTAATATTTCTCCGTTATCAGAGACACGTGTGGCGCATACACTATTACCTCATATCTGACACGTTCGAGTATTTATTTGTGATTTTATTTTTTAGGTTTGAAATCTATACTTATTATACGCTCCCTTTACCAGTGAATGAATTCCATCTGTAGGTAACTATTTTTTCTTTCTAGCATTTATCTTCACAATCCAAAAGGTCCCCGTGACGCTGGGGTAAACCCATATTTAGCATCTTGGGTTCCCCTACTATGTAGAATCATGGATATTGTATAGAATTCCGAAATACACGACATCTAGCTTTTTAACCGACTTAAAAAAAGGAAGGAGTTGGATCTTTCTTAGGTACTGTAAATAAAGATAGAAAGAAAAGAAATAAAAAGAAACAATTTATTCCCTCGAAAGATCAGCAATTATTTCACGTTAAATAATGATACGCTATCATCTCTCGTAAGACTAGACACTGACCCTAATCTATGTAATTGGGATAAAGATTAATGGCAGATAATTAGTTTAGCAGTATCGAATTCATTTCAATATGTATTCATGAAAGTATTATGTATTTATAATGGATTGCTCTCGTGGTCTTTGGTCGAACGGCCCAAACTCGTAACAAAATATCTTCTACGTTCCAAAGGACCAGTGATAAAAAATTGTAAACAATATCAAACTCATAAACTACATCAAGTATTCTATTATATTTCTACATTCGGGTGCAAAAATTAAATGGTTGAAATAAAAGTATGATTATACCAAACTATACCAACAGAAATGAAATGTATCTCAGTCAATAGATCTTAGTAAGGTAATATTTTATTACTATGGCGACATCTTTCAAATATGTGGGAGAACAGATTAAACCGTTTTGAAAATTGCAATATTTCAATATTACTGTACTTGTTTACAGGCATTATGGATAGTGGGAAAAGACCAACAACATTGAAATCTATTTCATATGAAAGCTTACAGTAAATACTCCATTTCCCGAGTGGAGAGTTGAACCGTTTTAAAAAATGCAATATTTTAACTTTACTGTAGTTACTTGTTTACAGGCCGAAAGGACAGTGGGTGTAAGACCAACCAAATTCTTTTTATTTTAGGGTATTTTTCCAGTACCTATCCCTTAATTTTGTTTTGGTTACCACCAGCAATATTCTATATGTTGCTGTTGCTAATGGTTATTTATCAAGCGTGGTCAACTGATAATGGACTTTAAAGGTACGCTATGAAAGTCCTTATCGACGAAAAGCACATCTACAATTAAATGCGGATGATAAAATACATTTCTTGGTTAGGTTTACCTAATTAATGTGACCAGTTTCTTAACAGATTGGCCCCGCCCCGACGCTACGTTTGCTCGAGTCAACCCGCACCGCTAAGCTTCTAGCTTTAAATTCCTTCCTAATTAATCGTGATCCGTAGAGACAGTCCTAAGCCGGGGAACGTGCCTAACGGGGGGTGCCCTTAGCGTGTAGTCTCTCGCTTAGTTTATAAAAACCAGCCAGCAAAAAAAAAAGATAGCTTTAATTAATGAAATAAGTAAAATAAATATAATTTATTTTAGTTATTAAAACCAACTCATATTTACATTAAATGTCAAACTATATTGGAATTATAATTATGTTCGGCAACATATAATTCTCAAAATAATAAACGATATAACTAATTAATAATAAACAAAATTTTATTAAATTAGTCAAATAAAAGATATTACAAAGCAAATAAAATTAATTAAGAAAGGTTGGTACATTAAGTCAGTCAGATAAACACATAACAAAATATAAGATAAAAAGACAAATTAAATATAAATAAATAATTTGCAAAACATTGGTAATCCCCGAAGGGTTAGGCAGAGGTGTACCCATTAGTACACCCACATTTCGCCAGTTATGTTTAAGTCCCATGTAATTGGGAGCGAGCCTATTGCCATCAACCGGGCACAAATCCAAACTCCGAGGCTGCTAATGAGAAATTCCTGACGGAAAAACCCAATAACTTTGCCCGACCTGTGAAATTGAACCCAAGATCTCATGCCCAGCAGTCGCGCTTTGCGACCACTAGACCAACGAGGCAGTCACATTGGTAGATTTGCTTTTCAATTAAAGAAAAAAAAAGAAACATACATCAAATGCTTGTTATGAATAAAATGCTTAATACAAGTTCACATATCGCTAATAAGATTACTTTTATCAAAGGAATCTGTTTGTCGACGAATGTCTGCCACAGTAATTGAAAACAAACAGAGGCGATTTAAAAGGTTTTTTCATTGACTAAGTGCGGTCACAAGCTCTCACGAGATTCATCTACTATTCATATCTGAAAACACCACAAACAATGTTTTCCATTTGAAACTGTGTACTAACACATAAAGTTTTCTGTGGCACTGTGCACCTGAGGTCCTAGACAAGTGTCAAACGCTCGAAGTCGTTTCTATTCTATTGAATACGAATGCTTAATCGTTAGCGATAGGGCAACAAAGCCATTTAGACAAAATTAAGTATGGTAATAGAAAAATGAAGTGGATTTTTGATAGTATTTAATAATACACTTTACTATTGGTTTTTAGAGATTACTTTAGAAAATAAACTCTTGGCTAATGGTTAACGTGCCCATTCCATTTGATCCTGGCAGCAATTTTGCCTACGTATGTTATAACCGTTTTGGAACACAGCCATAATTCCGAAATATTTCACGATGAGCTTCACCTCTAAAGGACGCATTCCCATGCTGGCGACGGTGACTGACGACCGTGACAGGCGACCGCGACCGGGTTACGCGACTCTATGCTTAGTATGGAATTATATGGAACCTAAAACAACGCAAGCGACCGCAGGTCGCCTGTCGCGGTCGTCTGCCGCGTTCGCCAACATCGAAATGCTACCTTAAGCAGTGAGTCATGGGCACGCCGCAATCGCGGCGGTAAGACCCCTCTTTGAGGAGTGGCTGGAGAGGCGCTACGGCGTCCTCACGTACCGCCTGACGCAGGTCCTCACCGGACACGGTAGTTTCGGGAGGTTCCTGTGTCGGATAGGGCGGGAGGAAACGCCCGGGTGTCACCACTGTGTGGATCGCCCGGAGGACACGGTGGAGCATACGGTGCAGGACTGCCCCGCTTGGGCAGACCACCGCCGTGTCCACACGGAGGCGATAGGCGGCGGCGACCTCTCGCGTCCGGACCTGGTTCAGGCCATGCTCCGGGGCGAGAGGGAATGGGATGCAGTCACCTCCTTCTGCGAAGCAGTAATGCTAGCGAAGGAGGAGGCGGGCCGCGTGAGGGAGAGAACCACCTCACGCCCCAGCCGCCGCGGGAGACGCCCAGGGCATCGGACGTCGCGAGGCGACATCCGGCCACCGTAGGCGCGGGCTTGCGGACGGCGAGTAATGGGTAGCTCGCCGTCCGATCAAGGACCAAGCCCGGGTCGACGGCGCGTTCTGTTCGCGCGCGCCTCAAAGAGCTGTCAGCACAGGGACGGGGCCCCCAACGGGGCCAACGCCTGCCGGGGTTGCGGGACGTCTTAACAGGATACCGTGGCCCCGGAACGTAAAGGGCAACAGAAGGAACAGGGTGGTTTTTTAGTCAGTAAAAGTCTGACAGTCTCTCCGCCCCACCCAGGGCGGAAGGAGTCATTTGATGATTTTTACCACCTCAAAAAAAAAAAATTCATGAGTACAATCATGTGTATTATTAAGTATTTTTCACTAATTACCATATCACTAATTAATGTAGGCATCCGATAAGAAAGAACTTTCCAAAATTACCTCCAAAGGCGATAAAATAGGGGTCTAAAGTTTGTATGCAGAAAACAACTTTGACGCGGACGAAGACGCGGGCAGAAGCTAGTATTAATTAAAAAGATAATATATAACCGTATTTATGTATTTTGTAGAAAACCTGGATTTATTATTAAAAGACTGAAATCGCCAATCCGCCATTTCGTGGAAATCAATGCTCATGCCTTCTCTGTATAAGAAGAAGCCTTTGCCCTGCTGTGGGACAATAAAAGACATGGTATTATAATTATTAACATTTTGTATTCCAGGATTGTACAAGATTACTTGCACAAAGGAGAAATTTAATATGAAAGCATTAATTAATTTATAGAGCTCTTTTAAATGTTCACAAAGATTGAGGAATTCTTAGTAAGAAGTGTATTAATAAGTCCTTTCCTATAGAGACGATTTCATCACAATATTATTATAGTCAAAGTAAAAAGGACTGTATAGGCCACCCTTATAAACAATCAACGTACTTAGTCTTGTTGTATTTTGATTAATAAGTAATTAAACGACATAACATTTTGTAGGCTAGAACGTTATGTTAATTAAAATGATAATTTATGACGGTCTATTGTAAGAACCTGAATTTAAAATAAGAAATCGCAAATCTGCCAATCCGTGTAAATCAATGCTCGTGCCTTCTCTGTATGAGAAGAGGCCTTTGCCCTGCAGTGGAATTAAAAGTTGGTTCCATTATTTCTTTTAATACGTCTGAAGTAAAAAAATGGTAGGTATAAATTACATTAAATGGAGTGTTTTTTACGTAATCACCTAAAATATTTTATTTTACAAATAAACCCAAAAGATTAGAATAATTTTACAACATGTTTTGGAATATGAAACATGGTTGTTTATTTCTTATCTTAAGAAGGATGCGATAAGGTTCAAAATTTCTTAAGTTTTTTTGCAATTTAATAAAAAAAAATGTAACCGTTATAAAATGTATTTATAGAAGTATTAGCATAATAATTGGGTAGTTAACACCAACCAATAATCGCAAGACATAACTTCTTTAAAGAAACGCTTTATTTTAGCCCTGAAAAGCCGACTAATTTTCAGATAACTGTAAAGATTTTTAATTGCTTTCAAATTAATAAATACATACTTAGTTAGTCGATTGAGTCGGCACAAAAGTTACGTCTTTTGCTATACAATATCTATGGTAGAACCGCGTTTTGAAAGGTCACAAAAAGTACGTTAATTAATTCCTCTTAATCATTTGCCTATTATAAAGACTTAAATAGAAACTCTTTATAAAATATATTTCCATTTTTTTTATTCTTTTTGTGTTCTTATCTTGTATTTTTAATAATAATATACATCTTAGTCTCTTTGTAATAAAGATCAAAGAATTTATTTGAAAGTAAAGAATGTCAGGCATAACAAAAAACCATACCCTTTTTTTTCTTTGATAAGAAAATGCTACCACATTTTAAAAAAATCTCCTGTAACTTAAGTGCGTTTACAAACCTATACCTAAGCTAGTGGAAAGTTGCGGCATACGCGGAAAACTACAAGGCCTGGGCGCCTACCGCCTTTGAAAACAATATTATTTTAATGTTACTTTGTAATTTCTGTTGTTCTATTTTCAACTCTCGGCGCCGAACCGAGCGTTGAAAATTCAAAAGTGCGAAACGCAAAGTAATGTTAAAATAATATTGTTTTAAGAGATGGTGGTAGGCCCCCAGTTAGCAGAGGTTTATGTTTAGGAGTGACGTCGTTCGGCTTTTATGATGCTAAAAAATTAATGCAAGCAAAATCAGTTAAATTCTAAGCTTTCGTTTCATACATAAAGTTTAAAATCCTAAATTCCAACCCAAGAATATATATATTTGGAACTAGGATCTGCCCGCGACTTCGTCCGTGTAAATGTCGGTTATCGCGGACACAGACGATGTCGCTGAATAAAAAGTATCCTATATCCTTTCTTTAGATTCAAACTTATACCGTACCAAATTTTATTCAAATCGGTTCTGTGGTTTAGTCGTGAAAGTGTAACAGACATGCAGACAGAGCTACTTTCATTTTACTATTGAGTATGGATTTACGCCTGACAGATTATATTAGATACATACATAACATCACGCCTGTAATCCCCGAAGGGTTAGCCACATTTCGCCAGTTATGTTTTTAGTCCCAGATATAGTAATAGGGGGCGAGCCTATTGCCATCAACCGGGCACAAATTCAGACTCCGAGGCTGCTACTGAGCAATTCCTGATGGAAAATCACAATAACACTTTGCCCGACCTGGGAATCGAACCCAAGACCTCATGCACAGCAGTCGCGCTTGCGACCACTAGTCCAACGAGGCAGTCGGTATTATATTAGATATTATCTAAATTAGGTGCTTTGTGTCATACTAGCCAATTAGCGTAAGTACAAATTAATTGGGAGATTACTTGCAGCCTCCTAAGAGTATTATAGTGCCTCTCATCTCAAGACTTTAGCACAGAACTTAGTTGAGCAAAATATTGTGGTTTAGAAACGGCTTTTGAATATAAAAATAACTAGCTTTTGCTCCCTACTTCGTCCGTGTGAATCTTCTAACGGTTCCCTAATTTTAATTGTAATCTGAGTCGATAATTTATGATAATACGAGTATTTCTGATGATGCTGATAAAAACTTAATAAAATAACTTAGTAAATATAATACTCAGGGATAATTAGCAAAGGACTTTTTTAGAATCGGACTAGCAGTTCCAGAGATTTGCGCATACAGGGAGAAAAATAAACTTTTCAGTTTTATAATACTACTATAATCTACAAAACATAACGTCACGCCTGTAATCCTCGAAAGGTTAGGCTGAGGTGTACTCATTAGTACACCTACTTTTCGCCAGTTACGTTTAAATCCCATGTAATAGGGCCTATTGCCATCAACCGAGCAAATTTTCAGGGTCAATTGAACCCAAGACCTCATTGTTCAGCAGTCGCGCTTTGCGGCTTCTACACCAACGAGGCAGTCCATTAAGTTTTTAATAGAAATAAGTTCAAACTTAGCTGTTATCTGTAGTAGCACTAGGCCATAAGAAAAGCTACTCAAGTTTATGCTGACTAACGTAAAACACGCACAGCTTAAGAACTTTAATGAAAATGTACCGTCTCTCGTAAACCTACGTCAAAGTAATAAAAGTTTTTCGTGGCGACCTTTGCGAGAAAGGAAACCTCAGCCCAGGGATCACCAATTCCGGGGTTGCGGGACGTCTTAACTGGATACCGTGGCCCCGGAACGTAAAGGGCTACAGAAGGAACAGAGTGGTTTTTTTAGTCAGTAAAAGTCTGACAGTCCCTTCTGCCCCACCCTGGGCGGAAGGAGTCATTTGATGATTTTTACAACCTAAAAAAAAAGGAATCACACAGTTTTATTAGAGGTCCGTGTTAGAAAATTATGAGACTATCGCGGTTCATTTGCGAGATTATCTAAAGGAAAACTTTTTAATCACGTTCTAAATCTTTTCTCGGCATTAAATATCTTTAAAAGACACTATTTTTGAAAAAAGAATGGTATGTATAATTTTCAAAATCAAATTTTCTTCTATACGGAATTTCAATTTTGCATGGCAAAGGTATCAATTTGCAACTTATGTTTTGATTGTTAATGTGGGAGTCGGGTCAAAGTTCGACGCGGCGCATAATGTAGGTACACAAACATTTACTTTTTTAGGAAAACTATGTGATGAACTATATCTTAATATTTTTGTACTGAGTGATACTAAAGAAAAAAATACGTATTTTATTGTTTTCAATAAAATTAAATTGTTATTAGGTGTTGCGCTGACCCCAAGCTACATGATACACAGGAAGATATTGATTTTAATATTAAAAGTAGGAACCTGTTAAAAAAATCTTACTATACTTCGGCGGTTCGGTTACAGACCGCGGTCCAAAATTTGGTGACCCCTGTGTTGGCCTTTTCCGAAATATCCACTTCTTGCACGAACAAGTACCTACTAAAGAAAATATTTTAGGTCAAACTAGGAAACCTAGTTCTTTTTCTAAAATACGTAGTTATTTCTGATTACAACAGCTATCTGCTAGTGAGAGTCTCGTCAAAATCGGTCTAGCTGTTTCTTAAATTAGCTTGAACAAACAGACAGACTATATTATTTTTTATGTACCGTGTTAGCATATACCAATATTAGGTAAAAAAAAAATATAATTTTAACATTTCAAACATATACTCCAGTTTTATATGTTTGTATAGATGGTGGGAGTAAAAAGAAGGCATTAAACGAAGCCAAAAGTAACATGTTCCTCCCACCCCTTTTTTTGTTCTAGACCTCGCAACCTTCTGGTTATAGAGATATGAAAGGGCAAAGTTTTAATTTTGTTATAGTTTTTTTTTTACGAAAATAATTTTTAACTACATTTTACATAGGGGGTATGTAAAGTTTGACCCCTGTATTGTTGGATAAAGATGTAAACACAATGTTTAGGTCAATATTTGCGTACTTTATGTATCTTTACACAGATAAACAGTGATTCAAACATAATACCACACCTGCAGTCCCCGATGGGTTAGGCAGAGGTGTACCAATTAGTACACCCACATTTCGCCAGTTATGTTTAAGTACCATGAGATAGAGGGCGAGTCTATTGCCATTAACCGGGCACAAATTCAGACTCCGAGGCTTTGGGTTTTTTCATCAGGAATTTCTCAGTAGCAGCATCGGAATCGTAGATTTATGCCCAGTTGAGGTGAAAAAGTTCGTCCCCTATTAAATGGGATTTAAACATAACTGGCGAAATGTGGGTGTAATTATTGGTACACCTCTGCCTAATCCTTCGGGAATTACAGCCGTGAAATTATGTTATGTGAGTCTTGAATTTCAAAAGCGGCGTTGGCTTAAAGCCTAACGAAACTTTTAACTAGCAAAAGCTTCATGAAGGCAAAACATAAATATTAACTTTATTTACGGAGACAGGCGGTTCTTAGAGATCGCGTGACACTTCGGGATTAGGAACCGCTTTACTTCAAAGTATTTAATTGGAGGGTGTAATGTAAACGAGTGTAAGTCAACAGTTTGAGTTGTCGAGGAGTCTGTCAAGCATAAACTCAATTTATAATAAGGCCAATTATCGTAACTAAAAACGTTTAAAATCTAATTTAATAATTAATTTAATTTAATTTTAATTTATTTAAGTAACATGGAAGACCGACAGCTAGAAGAAAATAGACTAGTGACAGAAAATTAGACTGACAGCCAATTACAGGTCTTCACTTATAAGATACAGAATAATACTACAGGAACAAAACAACAAAAGAAAGAAATTACTGAATAACTTATATAACAAAATCTGACAAAAGGACTACTCTCACTAACAACTATCATAATATGTATTATGTTAAACTATATGAAAAAGTTTCGGCTTAAGGACTTCCTGGCGGAGGACACACTAGTTGAAAATGGATCGATATCATGCTGCATCTAGTCAAAATCTCATCTTTGCGACAATCACAGTCGGTGTAGGCGAATTAGAAGTTTATTTTTACTAGACTGGGAAGATAATGCGATTATGATTGAACTTATGGGACTTGTCTCTCAGGTGTCAGGATGGGTCATCATGTCACCTGAGGGTAAAGGTTGACCTTTCATGGATAAGGTTGCGAATTTGATACCGGGCAAGTGCCAGTGACATTTTATATTCATATAAATTATGTATCTGTTTTAAGTTTCTCTTGGAACTCACTGATAGCAGTGAATGAAACTGTCGTGCGGAAACTTGGACTTATAGTTTGTAATTATAAGTCTTGGAACACAAATTAAATGCTTGGGCCATCTTTGTAAGCTAAAAAGCGTTTCCCCAGCAGTGGAACAATGCTGGGCAAAGACCTGATGAACTTCGTGCCACCTAGTAACTTTTTCCTGAGTCATCCAAGTATTGAGGCGAACAAATCAAGAAATAAGTTATTCTATTCGGATCGATTCATTCTCGAGGTTTTACGAAATTTACGCACGGCAATTGATTTTTATATACACAGATAGTAGATAGATTGTAACGAAACATACCTCCAAAGGTATAACTCCACAAGTAACACAGACATCAGCGAGCGCCAGATGCGTCATCATGAGGTCTACCCGAGACTTCCTCCGCCGAGACCTGGCCAGGCTCACCAGCACAGCCACGTTACCCACACCCCCCACTGCCAGCAGGATACCATATATCACCAGCACTGGCCCCTGGTCTCGGAGAACAGTCTCCGTTATGTTGGAACTCGCTGTAGTGGCACCATCGAAGTAGTCCCAGAATTTCCTGTCGATCTCCGAAGTCGAGAGCAGAGGAATATCTTCCTCATAATCATAGTTATTTACAATCATTTTTGGCATTTTTTCTCACATGTTAGATTTGAATAAAGGGAAGAGATTTTTTTTCACATTTCACACAGTTTTTTCTGAAGTAACACTTTTTCACACAGTTTTTTGTTTACTAGTAGTAGAAACTAGACACTAAGTCATTTTTTCTTACCGTTATTATAATAACATTTATCAATATAACTAACGACCACATTTAACTAATTTAACAACACTTAAAAAACTTTAACACGTAAAGTTCGTAACGTTTCGTACACTTTCGGCCCGTGCTTGAACGCGACTGGGCTACGCGGCTACGCAGCTACGACTGCCGCTACGAAGCTACGGCGTAGAGCTGCTAAAGTTTTGATAACGCAAAGGTCTGTTTATGTTTGAATTTGCATTAAGTTTACCACTTTGACCGTCAGTCTTGAAACATAATTTGTAATTATTTTGTTCACTTAGGAATGAAATTCAAAGATCATGCCGTAGAATTCGAGGTGGTGGGAAGTTAAATTTCTCACTTGCTATTATAAATGCGAAAGTTTGTATGAATGGAAGTTTGTTACTAAAAAACGCCAGAACGGCTCACCGAATCCAGGTGAAATTTGACACAGAAATATATTATAAGCTAGTTTTAGAAAAAAAAATGGGATTGTTTATAATCATCAACTCGAGAGGAAGAAGAAGATTTCAAAGGTGAATTAAATCCCTAAATCGACCGCAAACTAAGTATTTGCTACAAAATCATCAAAAATAATTATTATATTTAAACAGTAACTAACACTAGGTACACTCAATACACATAAATACCTTATTTAGATACAGTCAGCAAAGTAGATAGGTATGCATGGTCGTCAGATATAGTTGTAATTTACTTAGAAACCGATGGATGTTAACAAATGTAATTTAATTTAAAAAGTAGATAATAAACAGTTCATTAATTAAGTAAAGTTTCAATCGAAGACATCCATCGGTTTATTAGAAAACCCCAACTATATCTGACGACGCTGCATACCTATCTACTTTGCTGACTGTACATAAACCTACAGATAGTATTGATGTGAACAAAATGTGGTTTTAGTTACAAGACACTAAATTTAGGGCAGCCTAAAGGTCATGGCACATTATCCCAGCACCGCAACGGCACCACTCTAAACCAGCAATTTACTTGTCATTCAAATTAGAGCATTAAATCGTGTGTAGTATAATATATTTTATAATGTCAATATGAAAAACCGTACGGCGGTCGGTCAGCGCGCTTGCCGCTACCATACAACTCGACTCGCAGACCGCCCGCGAGCTTACACCTCGCGGCCGGTGCACCGGTCTACGAGCTTGCACCTCGCGGACAACGTGCAGTTAGCACAACTGCTGAGCATGAGGACTTTGGGTTCGATTCCCAGGTCGGACTAAGTGTTATTGGGTTTTTTCATCAGGAATTTCTCAGTAGCATCCTCAGAGTCTGGATTTGTGCCCGGTTGATGGCAATAGGCTCGTCCCCTATTACATGGGACTTTAACATCAACTGGCGAAATGTGGGTGTAATAATACCTCTGCTGAACCCATCGGGGATGAACGGCGTGGTATTATGTCTAGAATAATAGGTACGAGTATTATTATTTTGTCTGTCTCGGCACGTGTAGATATAAAAGGACCTTTACGCGACAGGTTCCTAAATTAAATTAACCCTTAAGGCGCTGATAAGACCCAAAATACTCCGAATATTTCAAACATGTTTTGTTCTAATATATTCAATTTGCGGCAGCGAGCGGAAAAAACGTATGTTAATCCTGAACATGTTTCTGATAGGATGTAGGTATGATTCTTTAACATTTTTTTAAGTAAAATCTTCTTGCAAACGAACTGTGTTATTTATTAACATGTACATTTGCGTCATTGGTTACTGCTCCGCTTCCTTGGGTCGTAGTGTGATGTTATACCATCATATTCCTAAATAATCTGGCTATCATTTACGTAATTCGACATATTATTGAAATGTGATCTGAATTGAATTCTATTGACTTATGTGTGTGTAACCTCCAAACAGATAACAGATTTCCTATATCGAAAGGACTTTGCCTAATATATCTAATTTACTATTTTAGGTACCTATATGTACCACACATAACATAATGTCGTGATGGCCTAGCGGTTAAGGCGCCCGCCTCTCATGCTTGAGGTTGTGGGTTCGAATCCGGGCAAGTACCAATGTGACTTTTCAATTCACATGTACTTTCTAAAGTTTATCTTAGACATTACTGACATCATTCCGTGCCTCGGAAAGCACGTTAAGCTGTTGGTCCCGGCTGTCATACGTGGATCTTTGACAGTCGTTATGAGTCGTCAGAAGCTTGAAAATCTGACAACCAGTCTAACCCAGTAGTATCGTATTACCCAGTTACTGGGTTGTGGAGGTCAGATAGGCAGTCGCTCCATGTAAAACACTGGTATTCAGCTGCATCCGGTTAGACTGGAAGCCGACCCCAACATAGTTGGGAAAAGGCTAGGCAGATGATGATGTACCACACATAACATCATGCCTCAAGTACCTATTAGTACACCCACATTTCGCCAGTTATGTTTAAGTCCCATGTGTGGTGGCGAACTTGTTTACCTCAACCGGGCATGTTGATGTATTGCCATCAACAGGACACAAATCCAGATTCTATATGCACCTACAAAGCTTTATCTAATTTCACACATGCCTAGCTTTTTACTTTTCACTTTGCTCTTTTCACCCCTATGGCATTAGTTATAAGGCTGAAAATTAAACAAAACGTCCTACGTTTAAGGAATGTAGAAAATATTATGCCAATTCATAAAACTCTTTAAAAATGTAACTAAAGCATGCAATGACTGAACTACAGTGTTTTCGTTCTTTTGCACAACTCTGTATAAATTCAAACAATGCTGCGTCGGACTGAGTAGATTTTTACACGTTCCGGTAGCCGAGTATCCGGCGCTGAGTACCCGGGTGTGAGTACGGTTACATTCGTACCTACTGGCGTTATTTACCCGGTAGCTGGCGACCGTAACCAGGATTTTGTGAAAACCTAATTTAAAAGAGTGCCGTGGAGTTTCTTGCTCGTTCTTCTCCATAGAGGTCTACCTCCGTTTTGGAACGAGCAACTAGCTTCAACTTTCGGACTAACTGACAGACTCCTTGACAATTCAAAAGTGCCTGTAAATGATCTAATTGAAATAAATGTTTTGACTTTGACTTTGACCGGTTGTGTGCCGAATCCTCCATTGTGAGTCCGTTCCCCACCTCAATTCAACTAAAATTGGTGGACTTAATTTTGGCGACAGCAACTTTGGTATAAAATCCACAATGAATTGTTCACACTGTTTTAGTACATCATCATACATCACATCACGCCTGCAATCCCCGAAAGGTTAGGCAGTGGTGTACCCATTAGTACACCCACATTTCGCCAGTTATGTTTTTAGTCCCATGTAATAGGGGGCGAGCCTATTGCCATCAACAGGGCACAAATCCAGACTCCGAGGCTGCTACTGAGAATGTGTGAGTGTGTGTGTTATTTACACCGCGACTGTACTTGCCTAGACAGTCTAAACGTAAGCGGATACAAAATCGGATCATGTTAAGCTTAATGTGTGATCGGCTACGCGGCAACCGGAACGCGTGAAAGGGGCCTAATTCACAAACATTCTTCATCGTTCATTGCAAACAAGTAACAACATAAATTCTTCCGTAAATTCATTTGTTTATGTTATTTCGGATAGTTTTCGTGAAAACAAAATATCTCTCTACCTACCAGCCTACCTACTGGATAAAAATTCTAGACTACATACCGACTTTTGTTCTATACAATGTTAGGTAGACTGCCTCGTTGGTCTAGTGGTCGCAAAGCGCGACTGCTGAGCATGAGGTCTTGGGTTTGATTCCCAACACGTTCGATACACCTCTGCCTAACCTTTCCGGGATTACAGGCGTGATGTTATGTATGATATGTCTATCTGTCTGTTACGTTTTCACGACTAAACCACAGAGCCGATTTTGATAAAATTTGGCACGGGGTAAGTGTGAACCCCAAGAAAGGACATAAGCTACTTTTTATTCCGCGACTTCGTCTGCGTCCGCGATAACTGACATTTACGCGGACAAACTCCGGGCAAAAGCTAGTAGGGCAAATAAAAATAAGAACTACTAATAAGTGCTAATTGGTTTTCCCATTTCTCAGTAGCAACCCGGAGTTTGAAAGACAGTGTACCCGGTTGATGGCAATGGGCTCACCCTCTATTACATGGGACTTAAACAATACTGATGAAATGTGTGTACCTACTAATGAGTAGATACACCTCTGCATAAACAAACACACGTCGCGGGGCAGGTGCTTCTGTCTGCAGTTTTCAGTCGGCGAATGAATCAACGTCATCGGCTGTCAAGATTGCAAGCGTTGCATCGTGTTCTGCTGATCGCGTCGCACCTACCGAGGAAACGGCGCGTGTAATAGGTACATCGACCCCCACGCGTGCCTATTCAGCAATTGTCGCCAAGACGAAACCTGCTGTGTCGCAAACAAAGCGACAAGCAGATAAACCAAGAGGGGATAAGCAGTGTCGCTCAACATTAAGCGCGGCTAGGAACGCTTGCGATGAGGACGGCTTCGTCAAGGTGGAGAGAAAGAAGAAGAAGCCTACTTCTCGCAACCAGTGTGGGACGGCGCTGGCAGGACATAACATGCTGCTACGGCCTGCAGTGCCGACGACGCTTCTCTACGTATCCCGTTTGCATCATACCACGAAGGCTGAGGATATCGTAGAGTACATACGGGTAAAAGTCAACTGGACCTTGAGGGTGGTGAAGTTGGAGGCGCGACATAGCACCAATTTTAACTCATTTGTTGTGCGCGTTCCGACCCAACATTTGATGACCTTTCTCAAGGAAGAGTTTTGGCCGAAAGGTGTGCTGTATCGGCGTTTCCGCGGCCAGCTACGCGACACCTCGCAGCGTAACACGACGCCGACACTTCGTGTTCAGTAGTTTATAAGTTTATTGTTAAAATATGTATTAGTTTATAGTTATTGTACTTATTTATGTATTTGTGTTTTATGGGCTTTAGTTGCCTGAAATAAAGGTTTATTATTATAAACCTTCGGGGATTACAGGCGTGATGTTATTTTGTATAATCGAACCAAGGATATCAAATATTCTTTCACTCAAAAAATATCAGTCTTTTGACCTTATAATGGAGTTTGAAATGACTTTGTCTTCTGTTTTGTAATTATTTTTTTTATAATAAAATATGCAAGTATTTTACTAACATAATAAGTGTAACAGTTAAAAACTCTTTTCTATTATCTTAGGACACCGTCATAGCAGTAACGAAACGCAACTTTGACATAACGTTGTTTGTCTAACGTCACTGTCAAGTCGTCAACAAGTGAAATAATGTCAAATTAAATGAAATGTTGCGATTTCACTTATCTGTTTAGAAAAGTTTGGACATAATTATCTAAATAAAAATAAGTATCCAGTGAAGTGTTTGTTGTGATTTGTTATGCAAAATGTCGGCCACGACATCCTACAATAATGAAAAAGTGGTGATGGGTGAAGTGGAGTACCCGGCGAACGATCCAGCATCTGGGGCGTTTTTCCAACCAGATTATAAGAAGTAAATGAATGTTTTATGTATTAGCAGTATTCAATAACTCATTAATAATTTGAAGACTTTACTAATCGATATTTTTCATTATTAAAACTTAGTCTAGGCATCCAAGAAATTAACTTTAGAATGCCTTACTGTTATTATATGTCTTCATTAAGTATACCTATAATTTCTAAGCCCCAACTTTAAAATAACTCTATAAGAGAAGAGAAGCGACCTCATTAAATTCTGTAGAAAATACAGTATTTATTTAGCAAAACACCATTATTTAAAAAATGTTTCTGTTTTTCAGGAATGAGGATTTAAAGCTCATGTTAGATGGATCTAAAGACTCGCTGAAACTAGAGGCTATGAAAAGAATCATTGGCATGATTGCCAAAGGAAGGGATGCTTCAGATCTGTAAGTATTACTTGTGTCACAGTATCATAAGATTTGTTTTACTTTCACTTGCAATATGCAGTAGATCAATATTGCCAGTACAACTTTCACAATGCTATGTATTCACAATATGTCTTGACTTTAAAGAAAATAATCGTAATTGGTATACTGAAGAATTTTTATCATGAACATATAAACTCAAATAATTTATTCCAAATAAATCATGTTACAGACTACAGTCACTTGTCAGTCAAATAGTTGAAGCAATTAGATCATTTTTAAGTAGGTTTCATATAAGAAACTTACTTCAATTTTCCTTTCTAGAAGAATATGCAGAAAACTTTGTACAGAATCCAATATGAAAGTTTCCTTCAATTTTTCACATAACATAACATAACATCACGCCTGTAATCCCTGAAGGGTTAGGCAGAGGCGTAGCCATTAGCACACCCACATTTCGCCAATTATGTTTAAGTCCCATGTAATAGGGGGCGAGGCTATTGCCATCAACCGGGCACAAATCCAGACTCCAAGGCAGCTACTGAGAAATTCCAGATGATAAAACCCAATAACATTTTGCCTGACCTGGGAATCGAACCCAAGACCTCTTGATCAGCAGTCGCGCTTCAATTTTCCATCTTGTATTTTTCAATTTTAAAATAGTGTTTTTGTTGCCCCTTCCACCCCTTATTGTCATCAATGCGGTCAATTAAAATTTAGCCATCTACAAACAGCCTGTAAAACAATAATGATTTTATTGTACCGTTAAGAACTGATAGGTTAATTCTAATTTTCCTCAGATTTCCAGCTGTAGTAAAAAATGTAGTGTCAAAGAACATAGAAGTAAAGAAGCTTGTGTATGTGTACCTTGTGAGGTATGCTGAGGAGCAGCAGGACCTGGCGTTGCTGTCCATCAGCACCTTCCAGAGAGCTTTAAAGGTAATATTTACATAACATCACATAACATCACGCCTGTAATCCCCGAAGAGTTAGGTAGAGGTGTACCCATTAGTACACCCACATTTCGCCAGTTATGTTTTAGTCCCATGTAATAGGGGGCGAGCCTATTGCCATCAACCGGGTACAAATCCAGACTCCGAGGCTGCTACTAAAAATTCCTGATGGAATAACCCAATAACACATTGCCCGACCTGGGAGTCGAACCCAAGACCTCAAGCACAGCAATCGCGCTTGCGACCACTAGACCAATGAGGCAGTCAATGAGGCTGGTGGATTAGTTTGGGGTTTATAATGTTGGCCCCAAACTAGTCAAGCCTGTAACCCTCCACTTGCCTAGTTTGCATTAAACTGTGTGTAATTTTTTGCAATAATTTTTTTTTTTTAATTTCACTTGGTTGTGTGCCCGTATTCGGGTGCTCGATAGACCTTATTCGATGTTGAACACCTGATGCATTAATTACACTGGTCATCACACTGGAATACAAGCTAACAAGTGTAAGTGGTTTAAATAAAATTGACTCGCTCCCGCATTCGGGAACCAAGCTGGACGAGATTTCCTAAAGACGGGCGCACTCGCCCTCGTTCTTTTACATTTAGTTGTTGGCCCGAATTTCACAGGCAACCGAATTCGGGCAAACGACAACGACGACGAATAACCGAAATTTACGCGGACGAAGTCGCAGGCAAAAGCTAGTAGGCTATAATTGATTAGTTAAATAAAAATAGGGATCTGTTAGAAAATTAATTCTGACGAAAAACATTTTAAGTTGCAAACCTCATACACCACTTTTTTTATGACTGCTTACTGTAAGTGTCTTACAATAACTACTATTAGTAATAAAACCACCTTCTCCTTTTTATTCCCAGGACCCCAACCAGTTGATCCGCGCAGGCGCTCTCCGCGTCCTCTCATCAATCCGTGTGCCCATGATAGTGCCCATCGTGATGTTAGCCATCAGAGACTCGGCTAGCGACATGAGTCCGTACGTTAGGAAGACTGCTGCACATGCTATACCGAAGTTGTATAGGTAAGTCTGTTTGTTAGTTGTACTATTTGACTCCTGGAGTTAAATACTCATTGTAGGTAGAAGTTGTACAGGTAAGATCGAATTTTGGCTTCAGTCTCAGGTTCAGCCGACACCGAAACCAAAATTTCTATACAAAGTCATGTTTACGTAGGAAAAATAAGGAAAACATTATTATAATCAGTCTAAAACTTACGCAAACAAAAACCAACAAAGCAAGTCTTGAGGCGACTCACGACTGTGAGCGAGGACGCGGCAAAATGATTCTTCGTCGCTCGCAGCTCAGTGCACCGAACATAAACGATCGCAGCGCGAAACTTTCCGAACGTAGTAACATAAAATTGTATCCGAAACCGTAACATTCGGTTACGGTTCCCGATACATTTTTATTTCGGATATTCGAAAGTTTCGGTTACGAAGCTTACAGAATTAAATTAATTTCTTACTCCATTTATTTATTTTGCATACATATTAATTTTAGCTATAGCTAAAATTAATATGTATGCAAAATAAATAAATAAATCCTATAACAATCCTGTCTTAGAGTTTTATTTTAAGACAGAATTGTTCATGAATTACAGTACTACTGTTTGTTTTCCCAAATGTAATAAGTAAATAATTGACTTACTTTGCATAAATAATAATCCCAGCCTATTATTGTCGAAGCAGTAATGCTAGCGAAGGAGGAGGCGGGCCGCGTGAGGGAAAGAACCACCTCACGCCCCAGCCGCCGCGGGAGACGCTCCGGGCGTCGGGAGCCGCGAGACGACTCCCGGCCACCGTAGACGCGGGTCTGTGGGCGGTGAGCAATGGGTAGCTCACCGTCCGTTCGTTGATAACGACAGACCGTGTCGACGGCGCGTTCGTGTTCCACGCGCGCCTCAAAGAGATGTCAGCAAACAATTGAAGGGGCCACTAAGGGCCGATGCCTGCCGGGGCTGCGGGTTGTTCGAAAGAGATACCGCGCCCCCGGAACGCAAAGGGCACAAGAAGGAACATGGATGGGTTTTAGTCAGTAAAAGTCTGACACTCCCTCCCGCCCCGCCCAGGGCGGGGGAAGTCATTTGATGATTTCCCATCGGTTAAAAAAAAAAAAAAAAAATCCTATTATTGTCTCATGGCGTAGCAAAGGCTTTACTTAGCATCAATGAAAAATTAACACACACTGAATACCATTATGAAGATCTATTTTCTCATCAACAGCTTGGACCCAGAGCAGAAAGAAGAGCTAGTATCAATCATAGACAAGCTGTTATCAGATAAGGCGCCGCTCGTCGTCGGATCAGCTGCTATGGCCTTTTCTGAAGTGTGTGGGGAGCGCATGAGTCTTATACATAGGAGTTACAGGTATTTACGATAACCGTGGTCACGTACTGGACCAAAAATTATATAGAAAAAGAGAGTATCAGAAATCATCGATTCGAAAAGAAGGAAGACAGGTATTTAAGGAGGCAAAAAACATAAACAAAAAAATAGTCGAACATAGAACATCTTCCTTTTTTTAAGTTGGTTAAAAATTACACATCAAATAGCCGTTAAAATGTTCTCAACTAAATGCTTAAGTTTCTTTAAAATCGGTTCATCGATTTCGAAAAATAACTACTTGAACGAAGAAACGCCGTACGGCGGTAAAAACTTTGACAAAATGTGAATACTTCTATATCCACAGAAAACTATGCTCGCTACTAGCCGATGTAGATGAGTGGGGACAGCTTACATTACTGAATGTACTTACTGTCTATGCTAAGACATGCTTTGCAGATCCCAACAGTGAGGTAAGATTTACATTTACATAAAACACTTGAGATTCTGCATGACAAAACTTACAGAAAAGCTATTTTCATCGCTTATTTTCGCAATTTTCAATTAATTCACATTATTCACATGCTCACACATTAAAAATTCCCGCACTGTACAGATTAATGTACAGTTGAATAAGCCATTTGATAGGCAGGCAGCTATCTTGGAACTACTTTTTAATAATGTTTAGAGTGGTTTTGAGTGTCTCCGCTAAATAGATTCAAGAAATTCTAAATAGGTTTCAAAATGATTAGACAAATGACAATGAATGGTATTATAGTAGAATTAAAGATAACTATTGTTGTCTGTAAACTAAATAGCTTGTTCGACCGTACCCTCCCACACATCCCATATCCAAAAAATATTATTTTATTATCTGATTACGTATTTTATGTCCACTGAAAGCCGCCATTTTGATGTTCCAACGATTCCTCATTTGTCGCATTATGATAAGTAGTTTAGAAGGCATAAGGGAACAGATGAACATTTATACATAGTTACATACCGCTCAAAATCATAACCCTCCTTTTTGCTTCGCCGAGGTCGGGTAGAAAATGATATTCAAAGTAATTCCAGACGTACTCGAGCGACAGCGACACGGACAAGCCGTTCTACTCGTCGGAGAGCTCGGGCGCGGCGCGCGCGCGGCCCGGCCGCAGCCTGGACGCCGACCACCGCCTGCTGCTGCGCGCCGCCAAGCCGCTGCTGCAGAGCCGCAACTCCGGCGTCGTGCTGGCCGTCGCGCAGCTGTTCTATCATTGCGGACCAGGTTAGGTTAGCGATAAGGGGGCAACATATAGGTATTGAGGTGCTAGAGGAGTGGAGAGGTATTCCACGGCTATCAAGTCAATCCCGTAAGTACGGTCAAGATCTCTACCGCCTTACTGGAATACTTCCTTCCCCCGAGTACGAATGCTCTTGCGGGTTTCCACTCAATCCGGCCAAGATCCTATAATATTAATATTTCAAGGCTGCGACTCACTGTCACGGTGCAGAAACCAAAGACATAACGCGAATGAAACTGCGGAGAATAGCTATATTGTTATATTTACGAGCAAGGGTTAAAAACTTAATTGAAAAGTGTTTAAAGAATTTCCTGCTCGTTTTTTGCCTAAGAGCCTACATTTTGGAAAACGAGCAATTAGCTTCAACTTTTCGACTAACTGACCTACTCCATGAATTGTGGAGTGGGTTATTGGTCTAATTGATATAAATGACTAGACTTTTAGTTTTATGTAGGGATGCTGACTTTCTGTTTACTTTTGTTATTTAAAATATAGTTCTGCTTATTCTGTTCGTTATACTAACTCCAATGTAACATGTTAGCTCAAGAGCTGCCTCCAGTTGCAAAGGCCATGGTTCGTCTGCTGCGCGCTCCGCTTGAAGTGCAAAGCGTCGTTCTTAACTCTATTGCGTCGCTAACCGTCACGAGAAGGGTAAGTTGCGTTTATAAAATACAAATATGTATGAAAATAATAACTTGGCAAGTTATAATTATGAAAAAAAAATGTTTTTTAACGTTGTTTTTTTTTTTGCGGAACCTAATTTAAAATTTTAGAGCTCTAAATACCCATAGGACCCCCTGTAGAGATGATAAACTACTATAAAATGACGCGCCCCCCCTTATTACTATTTCAATGTGTGTAGTCACATCCGTAAGAAAGAGTTTGTATGTAGTTTTTTCATTATTTTATTATACACCATGTATTTTAATTATTTGGCGAAACCATCTGATAAATAGATCCGTTTGACTCCTAAATTAACCAGACCATTCAAAATATAATATAAAATATAATAAGTCCAATGACCATTTCCATTCGTCCACAGGCACTTTTCGAACCATTCCTCAAATCGTTCTTCGTACGAAACTCGGACCCGACTCACATCAAGTTGCTCAAGCTAGAGATTCTCACCAACTTAGCAACTGAAGCCAGTGCGGGGGTCATCTTGAGGGAGTTCCAGACCTACGTGACGTGTAGCGATAAGGCCTTCGCCGGGGCCACCATTCAGGCCATAGGCAGGCTCGCTGTGGCCATACACTCGGAGACTGAGACATGCCTGAACGGGCTTCTACATCTGCTTTCAAGTAAAGATGGTGAGTAAAAGTATATACATACATGGCGTAATTGAAAAATTAAAATCCATAAATGGGGTTATAGAACTGATTGAACTCAGTCATTATGAACGAATTTTACTATAAACCCAACCCAGAAACTGTAAAAATTGTATCTACTGATCTATACATTTTGTCGAGGATGGATTAGCCAATTTTATTTTTATATTGTTTATTATTGCATGTAAAAAGTTATTCTTCATTTACCAGAAACCAGAAGATCATTATACTTATCATTATGAAAAATTGTATTGCATTTTGTATTTGCGTTATGTTTGAAATACTATGTGTATAGCAAAAAGTTGAATAAATTGTATATGTATCAATGAAGAAAAAATAGAAAAATTAAATAAAGCAATTCGTACAATATTAACAGAGTGGGTGGTTTGCGAGGCTGTCGTGGTGGTGAAACGCGTGGTGGGCGGCGGTGCCACGTCTGCCAGGGCAGCAGTCTCTAGAGCTGCTAAGTTGTTGCGGTCTGACAGGTAACACTTTTCACAACTGTAAAACTTTGCGTGGCACTATTGACGCACCTGATCTGCATACTGCACTGGCTCGCTTTTTTGTCCCGGCTAATTACTGCCGCGGCAGAAAGCACAAGCTATTTGCTGTGCCTTCTTGTCGCACCGTTGCGCGCGCTAAGTCCCCAGTACCTCGCACTCTGTCTGTACTTAACGATCTCTTGGATTCTAATCCAACAAACGATCTGTTTGCGGATGAATGGACGAAGATTTTGTCGGTATGTCAGAAGTACTGTGAGGTGAATTTATGAAAGGGATGAAGTTATTTTGTTCTGTTTTTAAATGTATATTCGTGTTTTCTTTTTTATATATTTTTACTTTTATGTCTTCTGTGTCTTTAATTATCTTAATTGGTTATTTAACCGTTTTAATTAAAGTAAAATAAATAAATAAATAAATAATACATGCACTATTGAAATATTGTTCATTACACTGTTTGTATAGTCAGTAGCACAGGCTGATTAATAGTTCTGTGAATCCTAATTATTGAGCATAATTTATATCAAATTAGCGAACCGCTCCGCCCCTGTCCCGACGGTGGAATATAAAAAAATAAAATATTAAGTTTGTCCGGAAAATTACAAACACAACAAAAAAAGAAGTAGTCAAATTGGTTCAGCTGTTACATTTACAACACATTTAGCCATTCATTTTTATTTATGTAGGATGAATTACGAAATGTATGTAAAGTAAAGATAAAAGCATGTTGTCCCGGGTGCAGGCTGGCGGGCAGCGCACGCGCGGCTGCAGTGTGGCTGGTGGCGGAGCACGGCGCGCGACACCCGCGAGCCGCCGCTATACTAGCGCATATGGCCGCTAACTTCGCTGACCAAGTAAGTCGTGCACATTTATCCTCATCATCATTATACAGGGTCATTGAAAATTTACCAGAATCCTGAAAAGGGGTCATTGTACTCATCATTATGAACAATTTTTACTATGAGACCAACCCGGAAATCATGAAAAAATCAGCTGTTCCCTACAAAAATGCTGTACAACACGATCGTAATGTAAAGAAGAGAATCTCTTTGACTTAAGAATAAGCACTTGTAAAAATAAGTCATGAAACTAACTTCTATTGAGAATCAACTACATACAATATCTTAATAACCTTTTATAAAAAATTAAAACCTATTCAGTGAAATCATTCTCGTACAGGACGAGCTAGTAAAGCTCCAACTGCTATCGCTAGCAGTAAAGCTGTCAGTGACGCAGCCGGACACCATCCCTGTCTGCCGCTACGTGGTCTCGCTCGCACGCTATGATGTCAGCTACGACGTGCGCGACCGAGCGCGCATGCTCCGTCGGTTCATAGAGCCTCAACCTGGGAAAATGCTACATAACTATGTCGCTGATATATTCTTGCCAGAGAAACCGAAGCCTGATATACAGAGTAGTTTTAAAGGTAAAGTATTGATGTTTGTTTTTATTAGTCTCTCAATATTCTATACAGGGTGTTTGGAAGGTCGATGAAAAGTAAAGCGGAGCTAGTATAGACTATCTGGAACCATTTGAACTGAACATGTCTTAGACGAAGTGTGACTTTTTTTTTGCCGAGCCATCCTGAATTTGTTCTATGTGAACGTTTTTTTCTATCGTCTTGCCCTCTGAGGCACTTTAAAAATAAAAATTTATTAAAAAAAAAAAATATTATTATTATTATTATTATCTGAGTCCGCTCCGCCCGCAGACCGCGGCACGTTCACGGTGGGGTCGCTGTCGCAGTACATCGGCGTGGCGGCGGGCGGCTACCGGCCGCTGCCCGCGCCCCCGCGCCTCACCATCGGGGCCGCGCTGCGCGAGGCGGCCTCAGAGCGCGCCCCCGCGCAGGACAACCATGACGACACGCAGGTACATATCAGGACAAACTTCATATAAGTCTAAGGTTCATATGTATGACTCAAAGTCAAATCATTTATTTCAATTAGACTGTTAACAGACAGTTTTACACGTTGTATACAGGGTAACTGGTAATTAGTGACCAAACTTGTACACATGGTTGTATTTATGATAACAAACAAATTTCCCATTTTTTTTTTTATTTGCAAGCACTTAACTTTAAACATCCCAATAAAATTTGATTAACAAAACACATAATCAGGAAAATTTTTACTTAAACACTGTTCAAATTTTGTGGTACTGCCATGTAAAAAATCGTCATCGATGTGTCATACTGCATGGATCCTAAATTAAAAATAACAAAATTGTTCCCAGAAAAACAAAAGTTTCTACTCGGAGCCGGAAAGCAGTGGATCTGGGTCAGCTTCGTCTTCCTCAGAGGCCAGCAGCTCAGAAGATTCTTCGGACGAGTGAGTGCATATAAGTTAAACAAACTGTCGAAATATCATGCTGTAATAACACAGTTTTTTCAGCCACTTGCTGGTTAGGAGAAAGTGTACTTACAATTTGTAAAATTTTTACCTTCGTTACATGTCTATTTATTTTTATCTTTATTTAATTTCTCAGGGAAGAGAGCACAACTGAAGACAAGAAGCCAGAGAAACCTGCAAAAGAAACGAATAATTACAGGTAAGGATTTATATTTATAAGACTTTTACAATGTTTTTTGCTATTTAGGAAAAGCAATTATTACGATATGCAGCTGTAAAGCAGTGTTTTTTATGGAGCGACTGAGTTATTGTATGAAAGTGCAGATTATATTCAATACGCTAGGAAAAAATTAAATATGGAATTATGTCCTGAATCTATGGTAAAAGTTTACTTATTGTTGTCCGTTAAACCGTGTATAATCTGTGGTAATACTGGCACATCTGTTGCTAACAGATCGTCCAACTCCGGTACATCAGACAGTGAGTCGGATAGCGAGTCAGACAGCGCATCCGACAGCGAATCAGACGAGTCGGCCGACAGCACTGACGACGAAGCTAGTAAGAAGATTGATGTTAGTCGCGATGACAAGGTACTTATAGATTTATTACTATAGACAAGTACATTATTTGTAGAATATTTTGTCTTTGATATTTTAGTTAAGGGTTGGTTAGGTAGTTTTTAATATTTATTTGTTGTTTATGTTTATTTGTGCATTTTATTTATTTTATCAATAAATATGTGAGCACTTTAATTAGCTTTTTTATTTTAATTTCTATTGCTTGCTTGACACTGCTTTCCTAATTTTCATTTTGATTGATCCACTAAATTGTATTTTATTATCTTTCGAAACGTTTTTTTAAGAAACAAATTTATAAATGGTGGCCCTAATTATTCCGTCTCACTCGCACGTTACTGGGTGAATGAAAAGGCATGATATGGTTTGTTTAATGGCGCGGGTTCTTCATAATTATTTTTTTATTATTATAATTCACATACCTTTTGCATGCTTCATTATTTTTAAATTAAATAAAACAAATTATGGGATTTGTGGTTTTACACTATTTGACATTAACATCTGTTTTATTAAACATTTTTCATAACCTGACTCGAGCATTACTTGAAATCTTGTTTAAAGTCTATTGGAGGATAAATTCCTAGTGTGAAGCAACTTTTTATAAAAAAAGTAATACTCGAGTCTCAATTCATAGTACCAACCTCAATATTCCATTTTTAAATATGCTTCAATTTTAGCATGAAACCCAACAGCCTACAAAAGAGGATCAGAAGAGGAATGAGAAGTCCAACTTAGAGCTTCTGTTGGAGCTGGACGAAGTGGCGAGCTCGCTGCCCACTATGACGCCAACGTGCGGCGGATTCCTGTCACCGCCCAGCGTGCCGCCACAAGGCGTTGGGGATGGTACGTACTTATCTATATATAACATAACATAACATCACGCCTGTTATCCCCGAAGGGTTAGGCAGAGGTGTACCCATTTTACACCCACATTTCGCCAGTTATGTTTTTAGTCACATGTAATAGGGGGCGAGCCTATTGGCATCAACCGGGCACAAATCCAGACTCCGAGGCTGCTACTGAGAAATTACTAATGGAAAAACCCAATAACACTGCCCGACCTGGGAATCGAACCCAAGACCTCAGACTTCTTATCTATATATAAATATATATATTTTAAATTTTATGTTTGAATAGTTTAATACTAAAAAATAATACTAGACTATTATTGTTTCTGCTGTAGAGCAAAGGCCTCTTCTCATACAGAGAAGGCACGAACATTGATCACCACGCTTGTTAAATGGAGATTGGCGATTGCATACTTATATTAACAGCTTTTTACAAAATGCGTTTTAAGTTTGTTTACACGGTGTAAATAGCAAAATAAAAAATCCTTTATAATTTTCTTTTGGTATATGTCTATCTGTGTGTTTGTTCCGGTTAATCTCAGAAATAGCTGGACCAATTTTGACGAAACTTTCACACTGGCAGATAGCTGATATTATGAGAAGTAACATAGACTACTTTTATTTTGAAATATAATTTCGCTCAAAAAATGAAATCCTCACAAATAGCCTACCCTACTCAAAAAAGCTAGTCATCACTAATATTATAAAGCCGAGGAATTTGTTTTAAAATTTAATACAGATTGTATGTTTTTTGATTTTATTGTATGTATATTTTTGTAATGCTCCCAGCGGACAGTATAACGCCGGTGGGCCCGTCATACTCGTCCCCGGCGGCGCTGGAGCTGGTGTCGCGCGTGTCGTGGCGCGGCGCGTCGTGCTCGCTGCGCTGGTCGCGCGCGCCGCACCTGTACTCGCAGAACATGTGCGCCATCGACCTGCTGTTCACCAACCACAGCGCCAACGATATCACCAACATACGGATACATAAAAAGGTGAGATAATAATAATAATATAGGGAGACTAGTACTCGTAACTGGCGTGCTTGTATGACGAGATGTATGAACGTGGACGAGGCGATATAAATATGTAAGGATCATAGGACCAAACGATTTTCCTAAAGAAATGTTTTTTTATTTTATTGAGGGCATGCCTCATCCCAGACAGGATATTGAGTATAAAAATAACACACTATACCAGCTGTAATTTATTTTTTCTTTTATACAACAAAATCTTTTCATCTTATACTATGCATTACTCTTTTTTCGTTCTACTTCTAACTGTGCAGAACGCGCGCGTGCGCACGCCTTTACGATATCATCAAAGTCTTTAACTAGAAGTTTCAGAGGTTAGCACATTCAAACAAAAAAAAACAGACAAACTCTTCAGACCTTTATAATATTGGTATTACTTTGTTTTAATTGGCAGACACTAACCGGATCACGCAACATCCACGACTTCGCCCCAATCCCGCTGCTGTCCCCGTCGGCCTCCGCCACCGTGACGCTGGGCGTGGACTTCGCTGACACCATACAACCCATAGAGTTTACTATCAGCGGATCTATAGGTATACAACCTTATTTTTTGTTTACTAGAAACCTGAAAAGGGGTCATTGTACTCATCAACTTTGAAATTCAGATGATCTATATATTTTCGAATTATGTGTACATAAAATGTAAGCATAAACTGTTTTTTTCCAAATAAAAGTGTTCCGTAATGATTAATGCAATGACCTGTTTTCAAGTTTTAACTTTATTTAGTCACACCTTGTATAATCAGCTGTCATCTTACATTGATAAAAGTTAGGTAAGTTAGTCATTACAGACGTTTGAAAAGTTTATGTGAAAAATACGTGTGCGTTATACGCTTCATTATGATCCTAAGGGACCGTCTCCACGAGCGAGAGAATCGCGGCCATATTATTGTCGTGCCACGTATTTTTTATACACTTCCACTCGTCGCAACGCCGCGATAACATCGCTGTGTGTAGATACATTTTAAGAGAGTGTATAGAAATTCGATTCGCGATTCTCTCGCTAGTAGAAACGGCCCCTAAGAGCGGTGCAACAGATAGAGAGGGAGCCATATTGCGGACAAGTGATGAAAGTCATCGTGACTATCACAAGAACCCTCATTGCAGCAACTAAAATACTAAATACATAACTATTGCTTCTTAGGTGAAGTACCAGTAACGATAACGCCGCCCGTGGGTGAACTCATGCGATCTGTCACCATGTCACAGACGCGCTGGGACTCCGAGCATAAGAAGCTGAGAGGAATGACTGAGGTATACCATGTATAATAATTTATAATAACTAATTTAAATTGTAAATCTCTCACTTGTCTTAATTTTCAGTTAACTGTAAAATTAGATTTGTTTATTGGTTTAAAAAGAATAAATAGTTAGGTAGTCAATCGAGTTGGTAAATAATATATGTCACAGTTTACTATTGCCATACGAAATCTTTGGCAGAATCGCATTTTGACAGATCGTTAAGTATGATTAGTAAGTGTCAACTACCCAATTCCGCGCAACCGTTAATATATTTTTTAAACAGGCTTTTTTGAACATTTTTACAATAAATAATAATAAAAAAAAATCGAATCATGCAATCTTGAACGTAATCATACAATTTTCGACTCTATTCCTATTGATTTTTAGATAATTATCAGTCATTAAATGAAACGTGCTGTCTGTAATGGATATGATTTATTTCAGTGTGACAAGAAAACAGTAAAGGTAGAAGACGAACAAACTATATGCAGGCGTGTGTTCGAGACAGCTAATGTTGCAGCCATAACGTCCACTGGAGATTACCTCAGGTAAACCCAATAGCAGCATATAACCTTAAAATAAAACAGTTGTTGCGTCCGGAGACTCATTCGTGGTCATAATTTTAAAGACATTAAATGGCCACCGAATATTCTACGCTTTAACGCGTTCTATACAGTACCTTATTACAATAGATAACGGATATTCAAAATGGCGCACGTGTCACGTTCTGACAGTTATGTAATTCATACATTTAGTAAGTGTATTTCTATGATTTTGTCACAGATTCGCAGGCCGCATGATGTCATCACAAGACCTAGTCCTCCTGTCAGTCCGGACGGAGGAGGACAGTTCCCGCGTCACCGCCAACTGCCCCAACATGGCGATAGCGTCACTCCTTGCCAATGAAGTGGCACAAGCACTCGCCAGGACCTAAGACACCACACGACTCAATCTGCTCTGCTCACTGACATGTATTTGAATATTTCCACAGATATTTTTATGTTTATTTTGTATAGAGTAACCGAGTTTTTTGGAGAATGAAGAATAACAATATTATGTCATATTATTAAGCATCTATTTTCATTCCAAATCTAAACAAATATTATAAAAGTGAGTTTGTTTTTTTTTTGTGGTCCGATGTAATAAGGTTTTTTGTGGTCCGGTATTACCAATCGGGAATGAAATTTCCGTTTGTATGTAATAGAAAGAGATAGAGAGGGAAGGCGCCTGGAGGGGTTATAACGCTTTTTTCTTACGTGACTACCGCAAGCCGCGTTAGGAAACTTCATTCTAAAAATCCTTGTTTTACAGCTCGTTTATCGAGGCAGATAAAATAAGGCATTAAAACTAGTATCACCCACCCTCTGGGCAGAGCGGAAGGGAGGGAATGTTACTCTCATCCGTGTTCCTTTGTGTTCAAGGAAATATATTTCTTTTTCTCTAGTCAAATGTCACACAGTTAACACTTGCACAAATAATTTATATCCAGTGGAAATTATTGTCGAAATAAATAAACAATGATAAATATGTACACAGCGTGTATTTCTGTTTAAAACTAACGATATAGGTACATACGCAGGTTTTCTTTGAGATTCTTTCATAACATCACGTATGTAGCCTCCAAAAGGGTAGGCAGAGCTACATTATCCCCAATACGGGTGTAAATACCATTCACTTAAAATTCTAATATTACAACTCCTCTTAACTAAAAAAATCATTTTATTTAAGCCTCAAAAAATCCGATAAAAATTGCATTGAAATCAAAATATAGTTTGTATATACAGGGTTATTTTTAAAACACCAGAAACCTGAAAAGCGGTCATTGTACTCATCATTATGAAAAAATTTTTCTATGGGACCAACCCTGTAATCATGAAAAAAAAATCTGCTCTTTCATACATTATGATCGTGTTGTATAGCATTTTTGTAGGTAACTGCTGATTTTTTTTAACCTGTATATTCAACTGATGTGACAAATAAATGACGTGACAGTTTGCTAATGCTATACAAAATTTATGGGGAATCGCAGTTTTGACAGCTGTCAAAAAACATGTCAATTGATTGGTATTTTCAACACCCGCATTATGTTGACATTCTTTCCAATTATACACTAAATTATATATCGTTTATACAATTCATTGTGTGATGTAAATGTCTTTTTTATATCCTAAAAAGAAATGATAAACAAATAATCACATAGTAAAAATATACAAGCTTATAAATGAGAAAAATATACCTAAGGATACAAAAACAAATATTGACAAGTCTTTAATAATACATAATTTCTTCCGCTATACTTATATTCTTCACGCTCTAGGATGGTGCCGGTGACATTTGTCAAACTGTTGCTTTTCACTCTTGAACGATACAGCGATTTACAATCATGATTAAATATTTTAACTGCACACTAATATCATAGTCTTAAAATACGGAATCAGTTATAATTAACTAAAAAACTAGTAAATTAAATAATATCACTGACTTAGTTATGCGATTCTGACATCCATAGATGAATTGCTGACATGTGTCACCTGCACCATCATAGAACGTATGAAATATAAGTCAAGACAAACAATAAAATACTTGATTTCGGATTTGGGCAAAAATACAACAAGATCAGTTCGTTGCCAAAATGTTTTGAACACCACACCATATGGTAGAAATAAGACCAACAGAGCTTACAAGGCCCCGATGACATAATTATTTGGGCAGTTGACACACTCTTGCTACTATTATAAAAGCGTTTTAGGATGTATGTTTGTTACTCAATTACGCCAAAACCGCGGAACGGATCTGGATGAAATTAGCACAGTGATAGATTATAGTCTGATATAGGACATAAGCTATTTTTTATCCCGGAAAAATTTACGGTTCCCGCGGGACAATTTATTATTTTTGACGAGGACAAAGTCGCGAACGGAAACTAGTTAACCAATAATTGTTAAAAGCAGTAAAATTAGATTTCTTGTTGCTTTAAAATCAATATATTGAGTTGGCAAATAAGTGAAGTCACAGCTGCACGCATTGTTATTTATAATCTATGGAGGAATCGCGTTTCGACAGTTCATATAAATTCTGTCAATTGATTAATAGTGTCAATTATTACCCAATTGTCGGAGAAGCCGACAAAAGTCGTCTGTTGTTGATACTGCCAAGTTCGCAAAGCACCATAATTATCATTGTTTGTTGATGTTCTTTTCGTTACCGTTACATTCGGCAAATTCTCATTTTAACCCTGTTAGTGTGACCATAATAAAAAAATATATAAAAAATTAGACACATCATAATCTCACTGTTACATTCCTTTTTTGAACGCATTCACTGCGGAGAACGTCTATACTAGAAAGAAAGAAAAACTTTTTATTCACGTGAAAGTGACGTACTCACACAACGAATATTTAAAAAGAACAAAACGCTACAATAAATACATTTGCGTAATAATCAATGTTCCACAATATCCCATACCTTGCTTTCACATATATCGGTACATCAAACATCCGTCCCCGATGCGGGAATCAAAGACCCTTGGCACTGAAAGAACGCATCATCACGCTTTGCGTATACCAGAAAAATCTTTTAAATCTAAGACGTACCTTCCGCAGTCAATACCTTCGAAGTCCACCTTCAGTGTTGCGGGTAGTGGCCCCACCCGGGCGGCACTCCTAAACTATACGTAGGCGTGGTCATAGATATGATGCGAGGCCTCTTGCTCATGTCCTCATGGATATGGCTCTGATGCAACGGCTGTGGATGGTGTTGCGTTAGCTGCTGCTGTGGCTGCTGAGCCTGATGACTCTCTAATATCCTATCCTTCTTCGACATGCGCTTCTTAGGAGCCCCACATTCAGGGACAACGCGCCGCTCGTTCCAAAGCCTCTCTACTAATCTAGCTCGTGCTTGCATGCCGTTTACATCGTCAACTTGCTTCCGCGGTATTGGGCCGTTGGCAACTTTCTGTTTCATAGCCTCTAGACGCTCCTCGGTTTGTGTCATAGGCACTATCGGCAGCCCGCGTCGGTTGCACATGTTGTGTAGCACGCAACACGCAACAATCATCATAGCTACTGTCGGGGGATCGAACTGCTTGTTACAATTCGCTTGGAGGCATTTCCACCGGCTCTTCAACTGTTTGATAGTGTCGACGACAGCGCTGTGCGCCTGCGCGTGTATGTTTGTGTAATACTTTTCTGGTGAGACGGGCGATTTCTTTGTTATTTTCGGGATCGGTGTCATTATGTACGGTTTTTGGGTGTAGTGTGGTCCACCTGGAAATCACAATAGAATTTAAGAACATGTTAAGGCAACAAACTTAGGACATTTATTTGAAAATAAATTTGTCAAAATTATATTAATCGACCGGCAACTAGGTAATCGACCTCGGAGTGTCGCAGCGAATTTTGCGAGGTCGGTCACCGAACATTGAAATACATGTCCATTATATTATTTCGATTGGATAAGTATAAAATATGATTTGATTCTGCGGTCCCATCCGCGGATTTGCGATGGCCCTTATTTTGTTAACAGTCGATTCTGTTCGTATTACTACTTCACTGAGTTAAACAACATAGTTTCAAAACAGGATAGTAGAACCAACTTCTATTTTCTATATATTTTTTAAACAAACGACTGCCTCATTGGTCTAGTGGTCGCAAGCGCGACTGCTGTGCATGAGGTCTTGGGTTCGATTCCCAGGTCGGGCAAAGTGTTATTGGGTTTTTCTCTCAGGAATTTTTCAGTAGCAGCCTCGGAGTCTGGATTTGTGCCCAGTTGATGGCAATAGGCTCCCTGCCCATTACATGGGACTTGATGTAATGTGTTATGTGTGTTTTTAAGCAAGGACGACCTTGCTGGAAATTAGACTGATAATAATGAGGAATGACTTACCAACAAGCCAGCATGGTTCTCCAGAATGGTTCAAACTGTCGAGGTCTACCCTGACCGCATGTCTGTTGAGGATGTTATCGTGTGAATACGAACCGCCCGCAGTAGCGTCCACGCTTATTATTGTTAAATCACTGTCGCAAATCTGTTGGTACGAGAAAAAATAATGTATTTTTGTTTTTTGGTCATTGTTTAGTTGTGTGATTCCCTAGTATGGCGAGCTGGAGAAATGCGGGTGTACTAATGTGGGCACCTCTGCCTAACCCTTCGGGGATGAGAGGCGTGATATTGTGTTTAGTGAAGTGTGTGTGATGTAACATTATGCCAAAACTCAAATACCTATATTGCATAGATCTTTAGAAAACCCCTTTTGGTGAAGACTCAAAAAGTGATCGCATGAGTTTTGTTGTTTCCTTTTGAGGTATGGAATCCTAAAAACGTTTCATAATTATTCTATAACTGATAGAAACTGAAAAGATGCAGTTGGCCCACATATCAGAAAGTAGGCACTTCACTCAAAAAACTCCAAGGCTTTTCTCTTCTCCAAGGCCTATTCAATCAAGCTAAAAGTGAATATTAAATGTTCCTATTTTACAGTTTAGAGCCAATCAGGCTTTTGAGTAAAAACAAAAACTTGCTTAATTTATTCATATTTAAAAATATAACAGCTAGATACTTACAACCTGCACCTTCTTGGAATGGTAAGACTTATTGAAATGGCTCTTCTGGTCATCATCAGGCCGCGCCATCGGCACATGCGTGCAGTCCACGCAACCAACCACATTAGGAATGCCATACTTCATGTAGAATCTAAAAGAAGAAATTTTGTGATTACTTTTTTGCACTACAAGAAAGTGTATTCCATTATGCGGTTGTTACGGAAGTAAGTGTGTGTGTCACTTAAAAATATGCTATAAGACAATGACAATAGAGCTGATTTTATATTTCACTAATAAATATAAATATTTTAGTATGTTAGTGTGGTCTTACAGAATGTTTTTATTATCAGAAAAATATTCAAGTAGTTTTATAAATTAAATGAATCTAAAAATCTAAAAAAAAATCTAAAATCATTTATTTTCTACATCAATGTTTACAAAAAAGGTTAGTGATTGGAGCCTCCCTTTAAGCAAGAAATGCCTGTGTTGGGAGACTCCGCTCTTCCATACAAATATTGGGTAAATAAACTTATTTGTGGGTGTGGAGGTGAGTGAGCAGGTGTGGGGGTGTAGGGGTGTGAGTGTATGTTAGTGAGTGAGAGAGTAGGTTTGTGAGTGTGAGTTATGTAAGTTATGTAAGCTAACGTGATGCGAGGTGAGAGCGTGCCATAGCACATGCGGATATCTATACAACAGTCATACAGATCCGATCGTTATGTCAGTTAAAATCTGAATGAATGAAGTTTGCATTGCTGTACTTTGGCCTGAAAAAAATAATCTTTTTGACTATTTAAAAGCCAATCCTAATCCTTTTTGGATATTTACTTATTCTTTGTTTAAGACTTCTCGTCTTAAACAAAGAATAAGTAAATATCATTATCATTATTTAATTTTATAAAAAATGGCTAACTGAACTATTATATGCTAAAATTTAGTAACAACAGTTTTATTACTTAATGTTTCTTATCTATTATTGAATGTAGTATAGCCTTTAGTAGAGATCAGTATGTCAAGGCACTGCTGGCCTGCTTTATGGAGCTAGAGTGGATCAACTGATCCACTTACTTCCCATCCATATCCAAAATACGCACCAAGATGTGGAGTTGCAGTATACAATACAATAGAACAGCATTGAGAAATAATCCTGAAGGGTTGGTTTTCTCACCTGGCTTTAATAATATCCCTCTCCTGTCTAAGATGTGGGAAGTGAATGTACTTCTTGACTATAGCAGGGTGGTTCATAGCCTCTGTGACCTGTAACACTGCTGTCCCCACAAAATACTGTGTGATGCCGGGGTCACTTTTACCCATTATAGACTTCTGATACTTTCCAGTTGCATAGAACGCAAGAGCTGCCATAACCTTCAAAAAAGAAGAAATTAAAGATTAATTTTTTTAAATTATTATTTCAGAGTTTAGAAGTTGGTGGTGTGACACCCCATGCCTGAAAAGCATGTAAAGCCGTTGGTCCTGCACCTGATCTCTGGCTGTTGTGGCGGATTGATGTCCCACTATCACAGCAGAGAAAGAGGTAGTGCACCTGTTTTGAGCACACATTTGTGCACTATTGATTTTATCTAGAGATTGGCTGTTGTGACTGTAACTGACTGACTGTTGTGATAATGGGTATAGAAAATATTATAACATAATAAATGTACTATTTAGGTGTGTAAATGTGTTAGGAGTATGTTTGGTGCAATTACTGAGCAATTGCGGTTTATTCCCTTGGAAAAGTATGACCTACAAGTAGTTGTTCTGGGTTTAATTGGTTGTGTATGCAAGTTTATATGTTGGCAAGTGTACCAACATAACTGGAAAAAGTCCTGGTGTAGAGCAACTTTTGTTTTTTAAATTAAATAATAAGGATTCATTATAAATATTCATAGTACCAGTGAGGAATCACAATAATTTACTTGATAAATAAGTTCCAGATAGCAAAACTTGCAAGGTCTAGCCTTAGTAGTAGATAACATCTAAACTGAGCATCAAAACATATCACTAAATTAACTAAAATTTTCTTAAATTATAAAATTTCTTTTCATAATTTTAGCGTCAATATTCTCTCACTGAATATAGTGTTTCGTGACTCACGGCTGCCGAGGCTCTGGTTAGCCGTTGTATAGCTAGGTAGTCACTTCCGATACAGACAATTTTGTTGTCTGTAGTATTTATGTACTTACTTTACTTTCAACAGAGAATTCGATAGATTTTGTAGAATCGGGCATCACTGGTTTCAGTTCTTCACACAAGTTTCGCGCCAAATCCTTGGATAATCTATAAGTTTCTATAAACGATGGTTCATTCAAATCAAAAGGGTCACATTCCGCAGGCTTGAGAATTCTTTTCTCCGGACTCCTTGGTTTTTCTATAGGCCGAGGTGGTTGCTCTGGTTTCTGCGTGTGTGACGAATCCCATTTTAGTAACTCGAAAATCTCAGGTTCTTCGTCCACTACCGATATGTAGCCTTCCTCCGGTGGTTTTTCAGCCATTTTTACTGTGTATAAAGTTTATTTTGAAATAAAATAAACGCAGCTTGGATTTTTGTTTGTCAAGCGAGTTTTGACATTTGTATTGTCAACAAATGTTGCTACTCAGAAAATTATTATTTTACCTATGTCGTGTTACAAGAACGAATAATTTAAAAAAATACAATAATAATAATTTTCTATGAAAGTCTAGTAAAAAATACATTATATTTGAATGTCCTACAGTTTAAAAAATAAACTTTTTCTTTTTTGCGCTTCTTTCTTAAAATGTGAATGTACATAAACTGCTACACAGTCACAACTTGTAACTGCAGAAACAAAAGGATATTCAAAGCATAGGGCAACGAACCTTTTATTTTATTAATTGTTCAAATGGGTATTTCCTAGGCTCGGGCGAATAACCCAATAAGTAAACATTTTTATTGCCACAAATCTGGCACGTTGTACTACTTTTAGGAGAGAAAAAGTGACGTCACGCGACTGGCGCCGGTTCGTCGAGACGGCAGACATAGTATGATTGTTATCCCGTGTTTTAGAAATAGGTAAAGGATATAGCCATTCATAATGGTTAAGCTATGGTACATTATCCTCGAATATTTTCGCTTGTTCCATTATAGAAATTCCATATTTACCGGTTCCATTATGATGAAGGTTCAGTACACAAGTTAATTTATTTATTTCTCGTCATAATCTAACTAGCCTTAATTTGTTAATTGAGAATAAATATTGTAAAGACATTTGGCATTATCAAACAACAAACAGTATTAGGACTAATTAGGGCTGACACACGCACTCATGTGACATAATGAGTCATTAGGGTCCTCTCAAAGACTACTATTATTATAGTACTGACAAGATCTTCCCGTGTGCAGGTGATAGGGCACGTGGCGCATCATAAAACGTGGGCAATGATCTGCGGAGAGGCGCCATATGCACTAACGGTTGGTTCCATCTGCATAAGACCTTTGGAGATTCTCTCCGCTACAAACGACTTGGTTGCGGAGTCTATCTTAATGAAGTTCAAGTGCCTTCCATTCTAATGGTCTAATTGAAATAAATGATTTGACTTTGACTTTGACTTTGATATGTTACCAGTGTAAAAAAAACCCTGCTTAAGTGCTAAAATATTAATTATCATGGCGATGGCTGCTGAGCATGAGGTCCAGGGTTCAATTCCCAAGTCGAGCAAAGTGTTATTAGGTTTTTCTATTAGGTATTTCTCAGTAGCAGCTTCGGAGTCTGGATTTGTGCCCGGTTGAAGGTAATAAACTCGCTCCCTATTACATAGGATTTAAGGTTTTAATCGTAACTGGCAGAAATGCGTGTGTACTAATGAGTACACCTTTGTATAACCCTTCGGAGATCACATGCGTGATGTTATGATGTTATGGTATTTTGCTTTTATACTTATACGTGCTAAAAAGATGTAGTATAAGTTATAACGACTCTAGGATCCTAGAGCAGGGGTCGGCAACACTGCACATGGTGGCAAAATAAACTAAAGGCGGGCCGTAATTGTGATATTACCCTAGAACCCTATTATAAAACATGAGCACTACGTATTGAAAAAATAAATTAAACATGCGGATTTAATTCGTACACGTAATACATACATTATGTTTCGGTTTTATAGCTAGAAAAATAGCCACTGTAAGTGTTAATCGTTCAGAAATGAAAACTACGAAGTACCTAAATAGTTAACTGATTTTATATCCTAACTAATATTATAAATGCGAAAGTAAGTTTGTTTGTTTGTTAGTTACCATTTTACACCTAAGCCACTGAACCGATCATCCTGAAATTTTGCATAGACATTGCCAGGTGTACAGGAACAAACATATGGTACCTTTCATCCCGAAAAAAACTGCTGTTCTCGAGAGAAATCACAATAACGTTCTTATGATCATAGATGGCGCCACGTGTCGTTTCGAATCATGATTTTAACCGAAATTCACGCGGACGAAGTCGCGGGCAAAAGCTAGTGTACTTATAAATCAAAACATTCACGGGCCGCGGGTTGCCGACGCGCTGTCCTAGAGCAATTGTTAAATCTATCTTATGGCACTAATTCTCAATCATGAATCACGTCATACATTTATAATATTCCTCGTGGGTTGATAGTGAAGGTGCATCCTACATTACAGAGCACTTAGCGACATCATCACGTCATCCACCGTCATCCACGTCTAGCGTACGGTACTTATCTATTTGAATTATCTATTCAACATAACAATATGGTATGTATAACTACCTAACTAGGTAGGTTAATATCGCGTATTGGTTGTACTTAGGTACAGTCAGCAAAGTAGATGCAGGGACGTCAGATATTGTTGTGATATTTATTGGGCCGCCGCCGGGCCCAGGGACGAAATACCCCACGACCGTTATACACCCCATTTGAGTAGTTATGTAACACTTTCGTCCCGCCCAAAGATCCCACCGGCGAAATGCAAAAAGATAGGTGACAGTGGAGGGGACTGTGGGAGTCCTGTCACAACAGTCCATAATGATTATGTTTATAGTCACTAAGGACGAGGCGAATATCTTTCGTGCTGAAAATTTTACCGAAGACTAGAACCAACTATGGCAAAAAATGCTGACATTTGAAGGAGCACAGCTTTATAATAAAATACCCTCACGAAAATGCATTTAAAGCTCAGCTCAGCCAGTATGTCAGACTTCTGAAGAAATGAATGCATTGGGTGGGTCGGGTTTCAAATAATTAGTCTGTAACTTGTGATGTCGAACTTTTTCTATATTTATATTATGATTAGTATTGTTCTCAAGTAAGTGACGTATTATGTTTTTATTGAGAATAAAGTTTCTTTAAACCTATATTCTTAGAAACCGATGGAAGTTAACAAATATAATTTTAATTAAATATTAGTTAATAAACAGTTCATTAATTAAGTTAAGTTTCAATCTAAGACATCCATCGGTTTCTAAGAAAACCCCAACTATATCAGACAACCCTGCATACCTATCTACTTTGCTGACTCTACGTAACAGTCATTAGGTAGATAATCGGTTCATAAATAAAGTAGGTGTTAAGTAAAACTTTCTATTCTGTGCTTTAAAGCTACCTCCAGTATATAACTATATACTAATAGCTATAATAAAGCTGAAAAGTTTGTTTGTTTGTTTGTATGTTTGTTGAAACTCGCTAATCACTACCAGGCAGATTAGAAATATTTGTTGTAAATAATAACCAGATTTATGATGAATAGAACAGGGGGCAAGCCTATTGCCATCAACCGGTCACAAATCTAGTCTCCGATGCTGCTATTGAGAAATCCCTGATGGGTAAACCCAATAACATTTTGCTTGATCTGGGAATGAAACCCATGACCTCATGATCTAGATCAAGAAGCAGTCAGCTTCATTATATTAGTATACATAGATATTAATACTTTTCCTTCTTAGGTACAGGCACGAGCAAAAACAAGTACACTATACACTTAGCAAAATTCAAAAGCGATTTTCTTGAGAAATAATGGTTGCAACTTTGTTAAAAGACCTATTTCATAGTAGTATTGAATTCAAAATACTATATTCCTAAAAACAAGACATTTCAATAAATATATTTAAAGAAAATAGCTTCGTAATATAGCCAAGTGTATACTTGTTTTTGCTCGTGACCGTGCGTCATGTTATATGAAGTACCTATAAGGAAAAGTGTGTATTAAATTAGTAGATTGAACCCACTGGTACTGTAATACATATTATTTCTATAGAGAAATAGGTAATTACCTAGTGATTATAATTTCTATTGACAGTTACATTCATGTACATTACTACCTATGTTTTTATTTTACAGCTATCTACAACAGTCACGCAAGCGACCGGCGACCCAAGCGTGAAGGTCGCTTGCACATCGCTTGGGTCCTACAAAATACCATGTGGTCGTTATCACGTGGAACTTTACTTGAAAAAAAATGACTGAAAACTAATTAGCTTTAAAACTATTCTTTTATTTAAGAAATTATAAATTACAAACGTTTATTTATCATTTACTAGTAGCCTAAAGAGTGTATTTGATTTGAAATAAAAAAAATATCGCTAGTTTAATATAGCTATCTCATTTTTTTAGGTGTGTTCATTGCTCATTTCGGTCTGTCTGCCAGTCTCGCGTTGTACGTGTCGTCGACATGACGGATCGCTTATAAATAAGTTATGTTTACTTAAAAACTAACTAATAATCAGTTAATACTAGTTCTCTAGTGTAATCAGTGATATTATGTGTGAAGTTATTGGATTTTAACTCTTTTATTGAAAAACGGTAAGTTTGACAACTTTTTTTGGTGGTTTTAATTTGTGGTTACCGGTTATCAACAGAGAGGTGAATGAAATTCGGTAGACATGTTTTTTGATTTTAGGGTTCCCTCTGTAAAGTTCACGGCTATAAAACGTTACTCTCGTCTATAAAGTTACAAGTCTCAAATACTTATTACTAATCTTTTAAATGCAAAAGTTTGGATGGTGTGAATGTTTGTTACTCAATCACTCCGGAACGGCTGAACGGATCTAAATGAAATGTGGCACGGAGATAGACTAAAGTATGGAATAGACATAGGCTAAATTTTATCCATAGGGATAATTTAAGAGTTTGGTTTATTCCTGAAATCACGCCGATGCAGTTGAGGGCAGAACCGAGTGATTAAAAAAATAATAATTATCACGGAATTTAGAATCTTTACACCGATAATTTTGACATAGAATCAAGTTAAAATACAGACCTTTTGCATCCATAAGTAGCTATTTGAAACCTAATTTGAAACTTCGTTGGTCTAGTGGTAGCAATGCGCGACCGCTGAGCATGAGGTCTTAGGTTCAACTTCCAGATCGGGCAGTGTTATTGCTTTTTTCCATCAGCCTTAGAAGCCTCGGAGTCTGGATTTGTGCCCGGTTGCTGGCAATCGGCTCGCCCCCTATTACATGGCAGTGGGACTTAAACATAACTGGCGAAATGTGGGTGTACTACTGTGTGGGTACACCTCTGACTAACCCTTCGAGGATTAAGTACAGGCGTGATGTTATGTTATCTAATTTTAAGTACCAATATATCCTTAGATTTTTCTGCATACCTACCATGAGACCTCATTTACTTTTATTACTTAACAGATAATAATGAATATCGACATACTTATAACACTAGTATGATAATGATAAATTTATTCGTAGTACCCAATACGCGTATGGCCAGTTTTTATCTTTTTGTATTAAGTAGGTATTGTATGGTATTACAATACATACATATATTGTAATTCTACAAGCGTCATTATCTTTTGTGCTTATTTAACATTTCTGCTTTTGTACAATGTCAATGTCAATCTTATTTGATCAACGTCAGAATCAAAAATAGTAGTTATAACTAAATAGGATAGAACAGTATTATAAATTCGAGCTTAACTCTGTTTGAACTACTAAACTCATCATCTGCCTAGCCTTTTCTGAACTATATTGGGGTCGGCTTCCAGTCTAACCGAAACAGCTGAATACCAGTATTTTACATGTAGCGACTGCCTATCTGACCTCCACAACCCAGTAACTGGGTAATACGATACCCCTAGGTAAGACTGGTTGTCAGACTTTCAAGCTTCTGACGACTCGTAACGACTGTCAAAGATCCACGTATGACAGCCGGGACCAACAGCTTAACGTGCTTTCTGAGGCACGGAATGATGTCAGTAATGTCTAAGATAAACTTATATATGCCAATAAATCCTAGACATCGTCTGCGTCCGGAAGTAGTATCGAGTCGCAGCTAAAAGAAAAATAGTACTGCTATTTTTTATTGTAAACAAATTCATTCAAGAACTAAGTACAGTCAACAAAAGAGATAGGTATCCAGCGTCGTCAGATATAGTTGAAGTCTGACGATGAATGTCTTCGATTGAAATTTAATTAATGAACTGTTTATTATTTACTTTTTAGAGTATTTTTTTTAATACGACAGATATTTTATTTCTACATAAACCATTTACATTCTACAATAAATACTAAGGGTACACCTCTGCCTAACCCTTCGGGGATTACAGGCGTGATGTTATGTTATGTAATAAATAACCGACATCGCTAAGCGACTGGTCGACTCTTCACATGACCAGAGGGCTGGCCTTTTCTTAGGCCAAAGAATCAGCATTGCCATACAACGTGGCAATGCTGTCAGCCTTTTGGGCACTTGCCCCATTGACAGCGACGCCGACGAATATTTTGATGCCTTATGAGGTTCCTCCTTTCTGCCCTTTTTTTTTACATAAATTGTACATATTTTACATTTACTTTAAGGTTTTATTTAGGTTTAGGTTCTTTTTAGGTTTAGGTTCTTTTTAGATTAAATTACATTTGAAAAACATCCATTGGTTTCTAAGACACTTATACGACCCTATAGCTCTATCTAGCTACAGAAGGTACTTAAAATTTAAAAAAAACATATTTTTAATAAAAACTGCTTTGAAAATTAAGTAGGTAGGTGCCTACCTATCAACAGTTGAGACTCATGTGATTAGGTACTTAATTGATTTATTTCGTGGGTAAAGTATTAAAGTAGCTGTTTATTTAGTTGTATGTTTAATATGCTCTGATAAGATTACAATTATTTACTCTGTCAGACCTACCTACCTAAAAATGTGAGTGGGAGAGGCCTGCTTCGATGATGATAACCATTGGGTACTTAATTAGGGTTCTGTAAACAATGTGCCAAATGACACCCTGTTGTTAAGAGTTTACTGTCTGTCCGTCTGTCCGCAAATCTGTCACAGGGATATTTATGTATCTTTTAAACCTTAATACGTGGACACTTGAGTGTGACTATGACAACTATTACAACAAATATATATATTTTTTTAAATTAAAGTCATTCCCAGATCCCCATACAAATAACGTGGTTTTTTATGTTGTGTTAAATAATGAAAAATATCCGTATCATAGAATAATATATCAACTTTGACGTGGGCAGAAACGTACGTATATTATACAATATTAAGGCACATTGTTTGATGAGTTCATTGCAAAAGTTGATCAATATTGTCTCTGCAATAGGGTTCAAAAACCTTTATCAGAGTTGGTGACTCACATGTTTGTGCCCAGATGAGATTAATCGCTGTCTAGCGTTCCCATTGGTTGATGGAAGATTTCATCCTATTTCGAGTAAATTTAGACGTTTGTTTTGACGTTCAGACTGTCGTTTATTTCCGTCTATGAGCTCGCAGAGTCACGTATAATAAATAAATAGTACCAGCCTTTCACTGTCCTACTACCGTGCAAAGACCTCTTCATAAACAGAGAATACACGTGCATTGATCACCAAGCTTGCTCAATTTGGCGATTTCAGAGTTATGTTAGCGAACCGCCCGGCTTTGCACAGGTGTTTTCCAAATTTTCCGAGGGAATTTCCAAAAAAATAATATATGAAATTATAAACACAAAAAGAATCAGCCAATTCGTCCAGCCTTTCTCGAGATTTGCGTTTAGCAACACGTTTAGTCATTCATTTTTACGTAATAAATTAGCCCGGTATAAAATCCAAAATCCGAACTATTCTTTTTAATTTGAAAACCCGTTCCACAACCTAATACCTATTTATTTTAGTTTGGAGACTTATACATTGAGTTTTTCGTTTTTTTTTTTTAAATTAAATGCTATCCACATTAATATTATATATGCGAAAGTAGCTCTGCCTGACTGTCTGTTCCGCTTACACGACTAAACCATTGAATCGATTTTGATGAAATTTGGTACGGGATAAGTTTTACCCCCAAGGAAGGACATAGGCTACTTTTTATTCCATAACTTCCTCTGCTTCTGCGATAACCGACATTTATGCGGACGAAGTCGCAGGTAAAAGCTTTATGTAATAGTCGTATTTCCAATCTAATACTTTAACGTTTCGCTCTCGTGTTAATCCTACCGGTTTAATGAAACTATTAATAGGTTTCCCCATCACTCATGATAAACTAAAACAGGGGGCCAACCACAAGCTCTTAAAACAATGTTATTATAATATTACTTTGACTTTTCGTACCATGACGTCCTTAAAATAAGCTTATAATAAGGTTAAAATAATGTTATTTTCTTAGCAGTTTTGGTGACGTCACCCCTAAAAGTTCATTCATTTTCCTACCACGACGTGACTTTTGACAACCAGCAATATTGTTTTAATGTCAAATTTAGCATTCATAAAAAAGTTCCTCGGACTCGACGGAAGTATTATTGTTTTGCAAATTTATATATTTAAATGTAGTTTTTTGGAGTGCAGTGCGTTGCACGTAACGAATTTTATTCGCATGTTGCGCGGCCATCGCCGCTGACCGGAGAAACTTAGTTCCAAACAACTCAACCAGACAATGAAATGCTGGTTTTCCATTGTGGTTTTTTTAGTTCATGCTGTTGACTACATGCACGAGGTCAGCGTCCTGCAGATATTAGGTCCAATTTCAAGGAGGACAAGATCAGCAGTGGTAAACTGTTGCTGTTCCAGTCGCTTGAAAAGCTGTACCAGATGCCGTCTCACCGCAGAGATGGAAATGAGAAGAGCCTTCAGGATGTCATTGACATGTTGAAGAGGACAGACCCGGATGGCGTGCAATAATTCGTGGCAAGAAATCTTAGTAAAGTGCCCCGTCACGTTAGATCACATCGACGTTATATATACGCTTCTAAAGGACATTACTACATTGAAAGTGGAGATAACCAAGGTGCAATCCAGAATAGAGGTTTCAGAAGAATCCAATGCTGAACTACGTACGAAAAAAAGCTGCACATGCTGCTGGGTCCTGCTGTGGCTACGTCGCAGCTGTAAGTTTCACGTCTACAATGCTCCACGAAGGTTGAGGAAGTCGTGGAGTCTATCAGAGTGAAGATCAATTGGACTCTGGAGGGTTGAAAAGTTGGAATCGCGCCACGACATCAACTATAGATCGTTTGTGGTTTTGAGGATAAGAAGAGGATTTTTGGCCGAGTGTCGTATACCGATGTTTCCGAGATCGATTACGTAGCACCTCGCAGCAAAACACGACGCCGGCCGATGAGACGTGTATACGACGTGCTTGCTTGAAGCTAGTTTATATTAAATATGTATTTTACATTTACTCAGAAGTTTAATTTTTTCACTGCTTCAAGGGGTAGTAGACCTAAGTATTTGAAATTAATATCAGCTTGATACCCCCACGTGTTCTGAGAAAAAGGGTCTTGATAGACGGACAGACAGACAAACGGATAACAAAATAATCCTATAAGGGATAAGTAAAATGTGTTTATTTACGTAAACTTGCCGATTGAATTATATTTCTAGAGATTTTAGTATACGGGTATTGGAAATAAGCAAAAGTAAATAGAGACCAATAAGTTTAAACAAAAATATAAAATTTCTTTAATCAAATAATAATATACGCGAGTATACAATTGTTAAGTTATATTATAAATATGACACTTGCAATAGGGCTAACATAATATCTGTAAAACCATTAAACAATGATGTGATTCGGGAGCCTAATCACAGCCACAAAACAATGCGAGCGAACAGCCACGTAGTACCAACAACACTCTGCAGCAGGGTTTGGTTACTTGTGAAACTCTTGTACAGCGGCTGTGGGGAAGACGGCATTTAAGATCCTGAAACAAAATAAGTGTTATTTTTTGTTTATAATTTAAAGAGTGTATTACTAAACGGCGATAGACTGAACACTGACAAGACTTTACTTCGACGGGTCTCTTCGCCGACGGGTCTCTTCGCCGACAGGGCTAACACACACACATAGCACATGTTTTTCCTAAGGGGTAGGCAAAAACCAAAGAACGCCACCTCCTACATTCATACATCTCGTCATACAAGCAAGCCGGTTAAGAGTACTGCGCACCTGACCTTTCTGAAGAACCTTACCAATAATGTCAGTGTAGGTTTTCCTAGGGCGACCCTTCCCTGCGTTGCCACTCACCTCTGCCATAAAAATATCTTTTGTCTTCGTCTTTCACTCATCCTCTCAACATGACCGAACCATGTAAGCATACCCTTTTTATCTTTGTTTTATATTATAAATAACAATAAATTATGCTTAACTACTAACTAGTTCCACCTGAACACCTGGCATATCCCTGGCCAATATCTTGTCCCAGTATTTGAAGACATTGTTTTTTCCATATTTGTCATAGCGATCGTTGGTAGTAGTTGTTGACGGTTGGAATTTAAAATTTCCCAGAGTATCTCTAGCTGTCGCCAGGATTAACTCTTAACTAGATTAACTCTTCGGCTGCAAAATTAATAACAAAACACTTATAACTGAGTCTGAAAACATATTGTTTCGAACTATCATAATCACAACATTATTTATATATAAATATTTCCTTGTTATAAACTTATTCACTGAGTTACCATGTTTAACCTTACCTTGATTCCATGATGATTTTGCATCCAACTGACTACAAAATGCTAGTGAGACACTGATCTTAAGTAACTAAGATGAAATAAAATAAGTTTAACCACAAAAAAACAATTTTAAAATTTTTGACTTTTAAATTCCGTTCGCGTTAGACAGCTGACATTGCTGACAAGAACAGAATTTTTCCGATTCTTATTATCACCAATTAGCCGCAGCCTCTTTTTTATTTTATTTTTTCTGTTTAAAAAGCAAAATCTTTTAATACTTGGGTTCATTTTATGGAAATTACTCGTAACAATTAGATCCTACTACAAAGTAATGTTTTAAAATAAATAAATAATAATAATTTACTCAATTTTACGTCATAGTAGGAATTCGGACCGATGTGTGAAAGGGACAGCGTTATACAGTTCATATAGCGTTGTTTCTTTTCTACTATAGCAGGCAATAGACAAATCCTAGAAGTAGTTCGTTCTTTCCCAGCACTTTAGCAGGAATAAAACAATATTGAAAGTTGAAGTTCATGGTACGAATATGAGTAATGTTATTATAAGCTTGAAACAAAACGTTATCGAAATAAGAATGTTTTGTAAAAGATTGTGGTAAGGCCCCAGATCCATTTTTAAAAACCATCATAAAATATAATGATGTTAACCATAGCTAGGGCTGCTGTATTCTATATTCAAATAGCCGGATCACCAACTAGTTAAGCCGGACTTTCGGGTAAAATTGGGTAAAAGAAGCCGGATTTTATGATTGAATTTAAAAATGATAAATTGTATTTAATTTTTTCTTTTTATTTTATTTTTTGTCATAATTATTCTGTACTTATTATTAATTAGGTATTTACGGTACCTATCATTTTATTTCTAAACATGCTAGTTGCCTGTTATTAGTATTTGTAAAATTTGTCTGTGTGTTATTTGTAAAACTTAAGAACTAATGTTTACAAAAGCTGCTGGCAAATCTGATTAAACAATCAAATAAATATTATTTTGAATACTTTATCATGATACAACTCGACTTCTAATAAATAAAATGAAAAATGCCAAAGTAAAGCCGACCAAGGCGGACACCGGATTATTTGGCGGGACACACATCCAAACAAAAAGCCCTGACTGTATCCGAATTTATCCAGACGCCTCGCAACCCTAACCGTAGAAGTAGCATATGGTTTACTTCTAAACATATTTATTGAAGACGTAGGTACAGTCAGCAGAAGAGACAGGTATGCAGGTTCGTTGGATATAGTTGAAGTTTTCATAGAAGCCGATGGATGTTTTCAAATATAATTTAATCAAAAAAGTAGATAATAAACAGTTCATTAATTAAGTTTCAATCGAAGACATCCATCGATTTTTAAGAAAACATGAACTATATCTGACTTCCCTGCATACCTATCTCTTTTGTTGACTGTACACAAGTACCTACAGATGATCTATGAGATGTACAGACCCACATTGTCATGTTAAACTGTTCAATAAACTTTACAGTTGGCCTTCAAACATGTTATGTACTTACCTACGTGACTCTTGCACTGTTTTAGAAGAGACTTATTTGTATCTTCCCTACATAACATCACGCTTGTAATTCGCGGAAGGTTAGGCAGGGGTGTACCCATTAGCACACCGAGATTTCGCCAGTTATGTTTAAGTCAAATATAATAGGGGGCGAACCTAATGCCATCCACCGGGCACAAATCCAGACTCCTTAAATTTCATGAGTAAGTAGAGGTTCTTTCACCTCTGAAAGAATGCTAAATAATTAAAAATCAACTTGTAATAGTATACAGTATTGCTGCGTAATGATTTCTGTTATCAGTTACAAGGTCAGCCATGTTTACAATTGGTTATGTAATACCTACCTTGTACTATTCATTAATATTCGTAGTTAAACATTATATTTGAGTAACTACATGTGTTTAAAATGGTACGCGTGATGAATTTGTATGCTATTTTTTGTTGTCAACGGTTGTATCTTGTTTTTATCGTGTCGTGATGGCCCAGTGGTTAAGGCGCCAGCCTGCATGAGGTTGTGGGTTCAAATCCAAGCAAGTACCAACGTGAATTTTTCAATTCATAAGTATTTTCTAAAGTTTATCTTGGATATCACTGGCATCGGTGAAGGAAAACAGCGTGAGGAAACCTGGACTTACTGTTTCACTCAAACCATGTTAGAGGCCCTTGAGGCGGTTTAGAAACTCTGACACTAGGGTGTGTAGGGTTGTAAGACCTTACTGCCCACACGATAAAGAAAGAACGTTTGTAAAGTAGTAGCTTCTGCTCGCAACTTCATAACATAACATCACGCCTGTAATCCCCGAAGGGTTAAGCAGAGGTGTACCAATTAGTACACTCACATTTCGCGAGTAATGTTTAAGTCCCATGTAATAGGGGGCGAGCCTATTGCCATCAACCGGGCACAAATCCAGACTCCGAGGCTGTTACTGGGAAATTCCCATTTGAAAAACCCAATAACACTTTTGCCCGACCTGGGAATCGAACCCAAGACCTCATGCTCAGTAGTCGCGCTTTGCAACCACGAGACCAACGAGGCAGTCTCGCAACTTCGTCCGCGTCAAAGTTGTATGTCGTACGTTGTACGCCACGTAAACCGTACATTTTTTCGGGATAAAAAGTAGCCTATCTGCTATTTCAGATTATAATCTGTCTCTGTGCCAAATTTCATCCAGATCCGTGCAACAGTTTTGGCGTGATTTGGTAAGAAATATAGGTACATCCATCCAAACGTTCGGATTTAATTTTACTTTTCAGCAGGTATGAAGTTGATGTAGTTAGTGTGTTATCTCTTTTTTTATTATTATTTTTGTGTGCACAATAGTCTGTGTCAATAAACAGTTTTTCTTTCTTTCTTTTTAACCGACTTCAAAAAGGGAGGAAGTTCTCAATTCAGTCAATTGTTTATCCAAACGTGCCGTACCGTATTTCTTGAAATAAATTATACAAAAACACGTAAAACACAACACACATAAATGCACACCAACTACTAATCGAATAATCATTCAATTATCACGACTATTATCGATGATAACGATGACTTTCAACCGTATCATTTAGTCTAAGGAATACCTACACACAATGGTGCCGATTCTCTTGTTCACAAACTAGACTAAATTTAGAGAATTGACATCTCTTACTAACATACAGCGAAAGAAAAAGACGGTGACATTAAAGAACTAAGTTAGCGATGTCAAATTAGGTTTGCCTTGAATTTCTCCGTATTTTTAATCCATACGTTTTAAGATGTCAACAATTACTGTATGGATGTGTCAGATTGACTAAAATTTGACAGCTTTTATTTACATTAGTCTTTTTCTTATTTTATTGGACAGAAAAAGATGAAAATAGTCTAATTTTAGTTTAGTTTTTGACCAAGGGAATCGGCACCACTATGCCACAACTGTCACGCTTCACTAAAAGGGGCGACACGGGGCATAAGCTTTATCAAAATAATCTATCTGACCCATACGGTAGTCTTATAATTAATGCACCCTGTATTCATACTAACGGCTGCGAGGTGATATGATCGACAGTTTTTTTTATTTACGCAGTTTGGCAGTAAAATAGACCAGTTTGCCGTGATGGAAAACGGCATGCCGATAAGCACTTTCAACGCCATCGTATTTTTATTATTTAACAAAAAAATAAAATGTTTTTTTTTGTTGTTTTTTTTTAATCATAAATTTTAATAATTAAATGAGAAGTAACTACAGGTTTTGAAAACTAAGTGTAGGGTGCCCTTAGCGTGTGCTAAGAGCACCCCCTATGGGGTTGAGGTACGCGGACCTCGGCACGGCGTCGCTGGGGGAGAACAGCAAGGGGACAGGCTGCATCGGGGCTAGTTATGATCAAGATGGTCAAGTAACATTTAATTTAAAGAAGTGACTTGTGACTGCGGAATAAATAACATGTTAGTTATTACCATGAGGCGTTGACCACAGAGTATAATATATTTACATTGTGACGTAGACTGTATGACGTAGGTTGAATAAATTGCAACAAATTACCTGTATAACACCTATTTACAGATACGGCTTAGATAAGAACGTCCAAAAGAAAATTTTGAAAGCATCTCTTCATAGGCTTTTCAAAACATATCTATGCGTGTTCTCTTTTTTGTAATTTAGGAGCTAGATTATAGATCGTCGAGCACACTCAGAATTGTCGAGAATCATTAACCGCCTCGAATTTGTCGAGGATGCAAAACTTTCAGAATCACAACGTTAAGTTGATTTCAGCCTTAAAGCGGTCATTTGTCCTAATTATTAGTTGAGGTTAATGAGTTGTACCAGGTGAATATGAAACAGCACCTTCCATATTATACTCTGGCAGATGACATCACATCATAATTACTAATCTTCATAGCAAGTATTGTGATTATACCATCAAGGTTCGTTCATTAGCGTAACCTATAAAGCAGGATATTATTTAGATTTAGACGATGTTCATATAGGTCTATCAAGAGAAGACATGTATCGAAGCCGAAAGTAACATTTTGTTCCCATTATTGCGATTTTACCATACCTGGGAATTTTCTGGTGAGGTTCAAGTTTCAAAAACTAGTTTTAAATTCTTTTATTCAAATACACCCACGACCTGAACCTGAACTGCTGCATGCACCCGAAAGTACAATTTTTAGCGTGCGTTACATTGCGCATAAACAATGAATCTTCGCACCAAAAATAAAAGTCCTTTCCCAGCAAAGTTACTTAGTTTGATGGTAGTATGCGTTGTTAACGACTATGTGATGTGTTTTTTTACACTCCAACTTATCAATCAATCAATACGCAAAACCATATAGGTCCCTTTCGTTTTATAACACAATAGGAATCAATATTTTGAGTTCGTTATTGTGCCATAGTTATATCAATTCTTCGTTAAAATATGTACTTTAACAACAAAAATAATATTTTGTTTTATTATTTACAGATCATCACAATCTGCAAATAAAATCAACGGTATGCAATAATAAGGAAACAATTATGGTTGAAACAAAGGAAGCTGAGAAACTAAAAGAAGAATCTAACAATGGCAAAGCTAACCTCCTTAACAATACAGATATCAACACAATTAATTCGATAAAATCAGAAGAAAATGACATAGTCGCTCATTATACTAGAGATGGGTCAGAATCACCTGTCGAAAGAGTCAAGTTCCAAGGGCTAGATGATAATGATAGTATATGTTCTGATGAAAGTGACAATGAAGCACTACCTCCTATACCAGATGGCGGATGGGGTTGGGTAGTAGTAGCCTCAGCATTTCTTGTATCAGCATGTGCCGATGGCCTGGCATTCTCCTTTGGTCTCCTTCACGAGGAATTTACTTCGTACTTCGAAACTACTCAATCAAAGACGTCTTTAATTGGTAGTCTTTTCATTGCCACTCCACTACTAGCGGGGCCCATCATGAGCGCCTTAGTAGATAGATATGGATGCCGAATTATGACAATGATTGCTGGAGTACTGTCTACGATTGGATTCCTATTAGCTGCTATGAGTAACTCTGTAGAAATGTTGTGTTTAACTTTCGGGTTTATTAGTGGATTAGCGATGGGCATCTTGTACGTAACTGCTGTAGTCTCAGTAGCATTCTGGTTTGATAAAAGAAGGAATTTAGCTGTATCTTTAGCATCGTGCGGGATAGGTTTTGGTACGCTTATTTACTCACCAATGACTCATTATTTCTTAGAAATATACGATTGGAGAAATACTATTGTTTTATTAGCTGGTACTCTACTTAATATGTGTGTTTGTGGCGCATTGATGAAGAACCCAGAGTGGTTAGAAATTAAACAAAAACGGGAGCGAAAGCTCTCTAAAATTAGGTCCAGAAGGACGTCGAGTGTTGGTTCTTCTTCGTCAAGATCTATTGGAGGAGAATCAGCGTACTTAGACCAGGAAGAATTAAAAACGTTATTGGAATGTGGAAAGAGTCCCGAATACATCTTAGCAACATTAGCATCAAGTATAAAGGAAGCTGAAGAGTTGGAGGCAACCACACAAGCTAATGCAGAGCAAACAAATAAGAGGATGCATTCAGCTATTCATCTACCGACGTTTGTACAACAGAACGAAAAGGTAGGTCTCATATTTATAAGTTCAGAACAAAGGTCGTTATTTTAAACAGTGTATTAAGATTTATCTACTTTTTCCAGGTTCCAACTGAAGTCATAGACAAACTGATGAAAAACAAACGGCTGTATAATATCATACTGCAAAATTACCCAGACGTGTTAACGCGGAGGCATTCTGAGGTCAACTTTAACGCTGAAACTCCAGCTAATGCACCACCACCAGCTCAGTTACCTGTTGAAATAAAAGCAAAAAAGCCTAAAGAGGGGACGGAGAGAGAGGCGAAAAAAAGTGAGAGCGAAGGTGTTAAAACTGAAGCTGTAAAGTCAAATACGAACATAAACTCAACGAAACCGAAGGCTGTTGGAAAAGACACCAAAACGTCCCAGCAACAGCAGCAACAACAACAGCAACAACAAAGCTGGTTTAGACAGATTTCTACTGACCATCATTACTTGAGAGATGTGCCTTTGTATAAAACCTCTATGATGCACCGAGGTGCTATGATGTCCATCACTAGGTATAAGCTAAGAGCTTCATCATTGCCAGATATGTACAGAAACTCTTCTTGGTCTCTGGGTTCTGAATCTGATGATGAAATGGTAAGTTTGTACTTTATACAAGTAGATAAAATATCTCTACTTATTATTAAATCGTTTTTAATCGTCTTTTTCATTCGCAGAGATGGTACAACCGTTTTGGACAAGCTCTCAGGTCGATGTTTGACTTCAAAATGTTCACGGAGTTCCATTTCTTGATGTTCAACCTGTCTTCCCTGATTCTTTCCGTCTGGTTCATCGTGCCATACTTCTTCCTCAATTCCTACATGAACGAGAGGAATGTAGAGGGAGGGCCTATGATGATTTCGATCATTGGAGTTTCTAGCAGTATTGGAATCGTGAGTATTTGATGTTTCATTGAACTTTAAAATAGTGGATAGGGGAATACTGGGTTACCTTATACTTAAAGTAAACATTAAATTTGTTAATTGAACAAACATGAACATCAAGAAAATAATATCAATATTCGTTAATGCTGTAGTAACATTTACTTTACGGGCTAAACTACGTATGCAGATTCTTACTTGGCCCTGATAAAAAATTGCAAAGACTTTAGCTTCTTCTAAATAACCAACAAATTATTATTTTATCAATTTATTCAGTGAAAGATTCGTGATTGAATAATTTGTCTAAACACTTTAGATTAAAATTACAATTTGCCCTTTCATCCTGTAGGTTGCCCTCGGCTGGGCAGGTGACCAGCCTTGGTTGAACGTGACCAAGACCTACGCCGTCTGCCTCATCATCTGTGGCGCTTCAGTGGCCGCCTATCCCATCTTCATCACCAACTACTGGATCGTTGCCGTCATATCCGCTGTATTCGGCCTCTCTTTTGCCAGTTCCTATTCGTATACTCCGACGATTCTTATGGAGTTGATGCCTCTTGACAACTTCACTGTGGCATATGGACTGATTCTATTGAGTCAGGGTATTGGGCATCTAATAGGACCACCTATTGGAGGTAAGAACTGTTTAAGAACTGAATCAATTATGCCTATAAAATTTTAAACGTGTAGGATTTATAATTCTCTTTGGATTACTTAAACGTCGTGATGGCCCACGTCTCGTCTCTCATGCATGAAGTTGCGGGTTCGGTACCGGGCTTTTCAAGTTTATCTTGGACATCACTGACATCGGTGAAGGAAAATCGTGACGAAACCTGGACTTTTAAATAATAAAAATTTTAAAGCACCATTCCGCCTTGGCCAAGCCTGGTGATCAATACTTATGCCTTTTCTTTATGAGGAGAAGCCTTTGCCCTATAGAGGGGCATTAATACACTGGTATTATTATAGTTTATGGCATAGTCAAGATTGCAGTCAAATCTCTAAAGATTGTGGAAGTTTATATAGATTCTCTTACAAAATTCTGCATAACAAGCCTCAGAAAATCTTGGATACACTTTAGAATGATGAATTGTCTGTCATCTCCAGGTATGCTCTACGATATCACCGAGTCCTGGGACCTGACATTCTACATGGGAGGTATCTGGCTAGTCATATCTGGTCTGTTTGTGGGCGTGATCGCGTACACGAAGGATCTGCGCTTGTGTGGCTCATCACCTCTCATGAAGGAGGCTGAAGAAGCCAGGACTGAGAATGGACCCACCGAAGTGTGATATTGTAACTTATGTGACTTCGTAATAAAGTTCGTTTTTAAGTGTACAGTTATGTTTTTGTATGCCTTTTTAAGTACAGTGCATATGGATATATTTTCGACTTTGTCCACACCTTAGGTACTGTGCTCCAAAACACATCGATGGCGTGGCTCAAAAGGCTGCTCAACTGAAATGGGTCTGGGCTGGACATTCTGGCTGTGGAGTTTCTTGCTCGTTCTTCTCCATAGAGACCTTCCATTTTGGAACGAGCAACTAGCTTCAATTTTCTGAGTAACTGATCTGCTTCTTGATAATATAAACTGGAATAAATTCGGAAACTCGAAATCAGCGGAATGCCGCGAAATTGTATTTACCTGGCGCATTTCGTTTTACGCATTTTAACAGACGCAACTTTAAAATATGTAAGAATTTTGTGAAGTTACGTTTCGTTTCAAGCAATAGATAGTGATTTATCGATTTTTTAGAAAATTGTTTTAAATAATTTAACGCCGCTCCGGCAGCTAAAATTGCTTGGGTGTGCTTAAGATAAGTCCCTTTGACCCCCCCACAGTGTCAGAATTCTCAAATTTTAACTACGTAATCGCATACCCAACCCTTTAAATTGACATAGGTACACAAACAGCTACAATTTAAAATATTTCCAAGTCACAATCCCGTTCCTAAAAGCATGTGTCGTTCAAGCCGGCGGCACGTGTACATCAGACCGTATTATCATATGCCACGATACCTACAGTGCTGAAATTTATCAAAGTCGGTAGGTAGGTAAATAAATTAAGTAAAATAAACTTACCAACATTATCAGTGACTGATAAACTCTTACTAGTTGCTAAAGAGTAGCGACCAAAAAAATATTATTTTGACACAAAATTATACCATGAAGATTAGAGGAACGGAATCGGTAAAACTGTACGGTTATGTTTGTTTATTTATTTAAGTATCTGTCTTTTTTTTTTTTTTTACCTGTGACCTTAATATTCTGCCCTTGGGTCTAGAATGATGCATTGAATTAGTATAAATATGTGTCACATTGGCTAATCCTCCGCGTAGGTATTTTAAATGATGTAACAATCATCATCATCACAGTACCTATATTTAAAATTTTTACTGTTAAAATTATATTTTAATAACCGTCCAAAAATTTCACATTACCATGGATTAAGTGCGTCTTTTTTCGTCAGTTAAGATTTGTTTTAATTATTCTTCGTTTAGAACTTTTTTTTTAATTAATTATCGGTAATACTTTCATTTACGTGGTCCTTTTTAAATTAAAATGTGTAAAAGTCTATGCTACAATATTCCTTCCATCATGTTATTTTTAATGATGTAAGTAGCAGCTGGTAACATAACTGCCAGTAACAATGCAGTAACGCTAATCATCATTTATACTAATGATTCATAGTTTCCGGTTGACTGTTAAGTCCTGTATGGTCCTTTTGAATAATTACCGCATTCATCACAACTTAGTCAACACATTTTACTATTTATAGGTAGTTCGACAATTCTGCTTTTGCCCACACACTACTGTTGGAAGGGGTAATTAAATTCAACTCCTTTTCCTTGTAAATGACGTTCAAAGTGCCTTCTAATTGTCTAATTTTTATATATAAATGTAACTTTGACTTATGTCTATGCTTTTGGAATAACCAATATCTTGAAGTCGTGATGATGAAGTACTTTGATTATTATATTATTTTTAAATATAAATAAACTTGAATTAATTGTTTTATACATATAACCAATCAAGAAATTTTCAAAGATTTTTCATTTCATAAAGTGCTTGCCTATAACACGCTACGCAACGCTATGTCAGTAAAGCGAAATTATTCCTGTTTCCTCTTGTAAAACTATCTCTTTGTACCTTCTACTGTACTGTCTTTTGATCAATAAGGACGCGTGGAATGGCGTGGCGTGTTATAAGTCTGTATCCTCTTTTATGGTAACATAATTATGGCTTATGTAAAATAATACCAAAACTAGAACAGCTATTTCAAGTCCTTTGACATCAAAGTAAATTGCCTAATGGTTCGACGACCGTCTTGAGAAACGGTGGGCGGAGGTTCGGTCCCCAATGTCAGCATTACTTTTTGTATATTTTCTAATTTTTTTTTGAATGTTTTTTAATTGAATAATGAGATTTCCTAACAAAAAAAAAAGTAGGAGTGCATGTTTCTACCACAACTTTGATTTGTTAACGTATTTTTTAAATATTAATGCAGAAAATAATATCTATGCATAGTTACACAACACATAAATCAGCAGCTAAATAACTTTTGTCTGTTTGCACGACTGCAAAGCATGAGGTCTGGGGTTCGATTTCCAGGTCGGGCATAGTGTTATTGGATTTTTCCATCAGAAATTTCCCAATAGCAACCTCGGAGTCAGGATTTGTGCCCGGTTGATGGCAATAGGCTCGCCCCCTTTTACATGGGATTAAACTATACAACTATATAAATGTGTATGGGTAAGGATTATCGCATTATGGCTATTATTCTTAAACATTTTACTGCTGGATTGCTATAAAACGACACCAACGGTACATACAATACTGCAGTTAGGTATAAGTTATAATTTATCCTTTGAAATCAAAATCATTGCGCTATAACTACAAGGAGCTACACAACACACAACAAGTGACGGGCGGCCTATCTGCAAACATTTTAAGTATACAATATTTTATCAACCGGGCTTAGCTAAGCCAATGATGGCAAAACAATACTGCCAAGTATACTACTGGAATACCAGCGGACGTATATTAGCGAGGAATGGCGAGTGTATATTTTTTACGCAGTAGTAGGTAATTAGTATTCCTTTTTGTTGCACTTCCGAATTACTTATTTTATAAAAAGATCTTAGTGTAAGATGAGTGATTAGGTACTAAAAAGAATACTTCTATTTCAACGGCTAAATAGAAAGAATTTGGCAACAACCGGAAGTGCACCAAAATCAATTAAAAAATCTTTCATTCATTAATTCAAGCTTTCTGGGTACTTGATTTGATGAAGCGACTGTGATCGCAGGCAGAGTTTTTTTCATAGGCACCGTAAATGGAACATGTTCCACATGCTTTAAAATCAATTTCTAAATAGCATTACATTTTTTAGGTTACTTATTACCGCGGCTGTGCTGCAAGACATGAATCTTTCCATCTTAGCAATAGATTCGCCAACAAGACACTTAGTCTTTCGTGGCGAGGAAGTTACGTCGAGTATTAGAAGAACCCTAAGTACCCTGGTGTTATATTGGACAGAGCACTAACTTTTTATATACCTACATTGCCACAACACCAATCAAAAAATCATCTGCTACGACAGCTTATTTCTACCAACTAGAGAGCAGCACCCGATGTTTTACGCAAAACTGTTACGTCTTTATGCTCCTTCTGCTGGTGAATTTGCGTGTTCAGTGTGTCATTGACCAAAAAGCAATGTCATCCTTAACGAGACGTGTAAAATTATATCGGGTCTGCCTGAAACTGACTGCTTAATAAACTCTTCCTAATGGCTGGAATTGCACCATCTGTCATTCGAAGGTATCTATGTAGCATGCACAGATGAAACAAATCAAGAATCCGCTTCCTTACATCCCCTCTATCAATATGCAGTAGCTTTGGGTAGATTCAAGAGTCGGAAGAGTTTTCTTCATGCACACAGGCCATACAGGGCTATGTCGGCACCCACCATCACACAACTTCCACCAAAAAGAGTTCAACCCCAGGAATACATGGCACTCTGTTGAGATCTTTATTGGCCTATATGGAAAGCGCTTAATGGACTGCGCACTCATGTAAGCCGCTGCAAACGTAACCTAGCCAAATGAGGAGTTAATGAGTTATAGATCCCGCTGACAGTCAGGACATGTGTGGTGGTCCTTTTATATGATGGCCCACTTACTACAGCGCCCGTGGAACACCTGGCCACAACTGGGCCGGAAAAATATTGCAAAAAATCGGCCAAGTGCGAGTCCGAATCGCACACAAAGGGTTCCGTTACACCATACAATATTTAACACAAAAGAAAAAAAGGTTAATAATCGCATAAAAACTAATTATTATGTCTACATGACATTGTGTCTTGCCTTTCATGATTCTAGGTCAACGGGAAGTTCCCTTTATATTTGATTCCCCACCGAGCGTCAAAATATGCGCCATAAACAAATTTATCTTTAGTTTGCGGTGACTTAGAAGTTTAATTTTTTCACTGCTCTGAGGCATTGCACACTAAAGTATATTTTTTTTGGGTGGTGAAAATCATCATAATTATGAATCCTTCGGCCCTGGGTGGGGCGGAAGAGACTGTCAGACTTTTACCGTCTAAAAAACCACTCTGTTCCTTCTGTTGCCTTTGCGTTCCGGAGCCACGGTATCATGTTAAGACTTCCCGCGACTCCGGCAGGCGTTTGGCCCTGTCGAGGCCCCGTCCCTGTGCTGACAGCTCTTTAAAACGCGCGTGGAACAAAACGCTCTGTTGACCCGGGCCTGGTCCTTGATTGGACGACGAGCTACCCACCACTCGCCGTCCGCAAGCCTGCGCCTACGGTAGCCGGATGACGTCTCGCAACGTCCGACGCCCTGGGGGTCTCCAGCGGTGGCTGGGGCGTGAGGTGGAGGATGTCCTCTCCTCACGTGTTCCGCCTCCTTCACTAACATTACTGCTTCGCAGAAGGAGGTTACTGCTTTCCATTGCCTCTCGCTAGGGAGCATGGCCTGAACCAGGGCTCAGACGCGAGAGGATACGGCAGTGCTCTGTTCAGGCGGGGCAGACCTACACCGTATGCTCCACCGTGTCTTCCGGGCGGTCCCCACAGTGGTGACTACCGCGCGTTTCCTTCCTGAGGACCTGCGTCAGGCGAGAGGTGAGGACGCCGTGGCGCCTCTCCAGCCACCCTTCAAAGAGGGGTCTTACCGCCGCGATTGCGGCGTGCCCAAGACTTGAGTATTTGATTTTAATTTCTGCTTGATACCTCCACGCGTTCCTTAGAAAAGGGTCTTTACAGACAGACAGACGGACAACAAAGTTATCCTATAAGGGTTCCGTATTTGCCGACTGTGGTACGGAACCCTAAAAAAGATAATATCTAAAATCATCGATGAATCGTGATTTAAAACGGTAAAACTTTACTTAGACTTTAAATAAGTCTATGTTTACAGGGTTTTGCTCATACTTTCCTTCATAAACATGAAAGTCAGATTCTGATTTCAGTAGCTCTATCGAATCTTATATCTAAATAATCGAAGCTACAATGTGAGGTACAATATTAAAACAGTAGCTATTGAACTTGCGTTTCAATGGTTTGGGATCGAAAAATAAGTCAATTTTGATACCACTTTATAATATTTTGGAAAGAGGTAATCTCAATATACCTTAAATAAAAATACAAAAGCGAAAGTTCACTCACTCATCACGAAATAACGAAAATTTCGCAGGGAGGTAGTTTATGTTAGTTAGTAGAAGGCCGCCGATTTTACAAAATAAATTACCCATATCCCAAAGAGTAGGTATGAAACGGGGGTCCAAAGTTTGTATGGAGAAATCAACTTTGACGCGGACGAAGTCGCGGGCAGAAGCTAGTACCAAAATAAAACACATATAGAAACTTTACAATAACAACTTTATTGTGAAGGGAACAACAATTTAGGAAGTCAGATCATATATATCAACAAACAACAGTTATTGTGTCTACGACAAGTCAGATACATTGGCAGATATTTTGAAAATTAACGACATTTCTAGGGTTCCTTACCCGAAGGGTACGAATACCAACGGAACCCTTTTACTAAGCCTTCACTGTCCTCGTAAACCTTATTTTGTAGAGAGATGTAATTTTCACGGGCGGCGCGCGGCGTGGGTATTTTTATTGCTGCCATAACGACAAATAATAAAAATAAAATAAATAAAAGGGGGTCTTCATACAAGAAATGTATCTGTTTGTATATATAAAGTGAAAAATATTGTACTGTAATACGGAACCTTTCTTGTGAAAGTCGACTCGCTCCTCTCATAAATTAAGTACTAATGCACACATTGATACAAAGTTCGCATATCCAAATTTTAGTCGCTAGCTGCAGGTACGTTATTTTAACCTAAAAACAGACAGAGAAAGATATATCTTTCGCTCTCCGTCTCTCCATAACCGTAACGATGTCTGCTCCTTTTAACATTCCTTTGATAGACGATCATGATTGTTCAAGATGTGAATCGTTTAGTTTATTTTTGGGTTAAAATACTAGGACTAGGTTTTAGTGACGCTTTTTGATAGAAGAATCTCTACATAGTATTAAACGAAGTCGCTTTCCGCCGTCTGCATGTTTAGATCTTATAAACCACTCAGCGGATTTTAATGCGGTTTTCATCAATAGATAGAGCGTTTCAAGAGAACTGTTTATGTGTCTACATTGCACCCGTGCAAAGCCGGGGCGTGTCGCTAGTTAAGAAATACCAGAACTCCGACTAATCACAGGAATAAAATAGATAATAATTCAAACATGTTTTATATCATAGTAGATTTATGAATATAACAAAGAAGACCAAAAATAGAATAACACGAACAAAATGTGGACGTTGCGGACTTGCAAACATATTTTATCTGAACTGACTGAACACTACAAAGCCATACTGTACTAAAGGAACCCGTGCCATTAATAATAATACCTACTAATGCTTTTGCCCGCGACTTCGTCCGCGTGGAAGTCAAGTATACCTACCATAAAACATATCCTATCAAACTTGGCAATAGTTGCGCATATTTCCGTTTAAGACAAAATCTTTTTTGTTTTTTAGTTTTTTTTACAACTTTTTTTTTATGTTTCTTTCTTACTTTCTTTAAATAATTCTTAAAATATCTTCTCCCTCTACGAGAACAAAAAATACTATTTTAAATTCTACACGAGTTTATTTGTCCACATATTTTTAGATATCCGGTGCCTATAGAAGATTCCGTTGTTTCACTTTTAGTGAATAAATAAAAGCAATGTCTGACTGTCTGAGTTTGTACTCGGCATTGGCATCAATGCTATGGACGATTAGGTTCAGATTACGTTGACCTGCGATTAGGGTTGTCAGATCCGGACTTTTAGGTAAAATTGGGTAAAAATGTCTGAATCTCAAAAAGTCAACTTTATTGTATTCAAAAATTTTTTTTTCTTTTTCATAAAATTAACTCAACTTCTGATAAATTAAATGTTAAGAAAACCTTAAAAAAAACTGGACATTCTTTTAAACTGATATTATGAAGCAGTAATGTTGTTTGTTTGTAAGAACTAATACAATATAACATAACTAATAAAGTAATACAATATAACATAAATGGCGAAATGTGGGTGTACTAATGGGTACACTACTGCCTAACCCTTCGGGGATTACAGGCGTGATGTTATGTATTAAGTAATCTTTGGAAGTAGCTACTGATTCAATCATTATTCTAATTGCAATTATAATTAAAACCTTTACTGACAGTAATCAAAGACGAAACTGACCCCGGGTAAAAAAAACACGCGGACGAAGTCGCGGGCAGAACCTAGTGACAAAATTAATTCTAGAAGTCAATAACCCCAAAAAGGAAGGAAAATCGTCATATTTAAAATCATTCATGCAATCAAGGATATTCAATTAATAATTTACTGTCGAAACGACACGAGTTCATTTACATAGCAATACGATATGAAAGAACGGACAAACAATTGAATGAATACTCATGCCGGTCATGAATAATGAATATGTAGGTACGGTTGAACAAACTATTTGGTTTACAGGCAGCAAAAATCTTTCTGCTGCATTCATTAGATATTTTTCGTAACTTTTTTTTTGAGGTGGTAACAATCATCAAATGATTCCTTCCGCCATGGGTGGGGCAGAAGGGACTGTCAGACTTTTACTGACTAAAAAACCACCCTGTACCATCTGTTGCCCTCTACGTTCCGGGGCCACGGTATCCTGTCAATACGTCCAGGTTCTAATAATTTTGAAACGTGTGACAATTATGGCGAATTTTTTTTTAAGTACTTTTTTTTAATCTCTAATTTTGTTGTTTTACGCTCGTACAATAACTTGCACCTACCATGTTATCTCTTCACCTTTGGTTGACTGTTAGAGATTACCTAAGGCATTAAGTCCGCCTTTGTACTTTTGTTGCATAAAGTTTATAAATAAATAAGTCTATTTAGAGTGATTAAAAAGATTTACACAGTCTAATGTTTAAAAGAAGTTGTAAGATAGCTGTTGTACACCAAATGGCTTGTTTGACTGTACCTGCCTACTAACTTTGAAAACTCAGAGAAGACCATAGCTGTTTTTGTGAAAGGCAATATTATATGTCGGCGCAGATTATTATTATTTGGAGTTTCAAAAATCTGTCTGTGTTCGGTGTTTTTTTTGTCTACTTATGTATTCGATCGTTTTTTGTTTTATTAGTCATCTATCTACCATGTCATATACCTACAAACTAATACCTATAAAAAACAAAAGATATTTTTTGTTTGTTTGTTAAAACGCATCGAAAACTGACTCAGATGGCGAGATTGGCGACACTCTCAAAAAGAAGCAGATCCATCAGGATCTTCACAACCCTCGACAATGAGGAGTATGACGCAAGGAGGAAGAGGAGGTTTAAACGCACTAAACTCTCACTATACAGATTGGGCAAAATTTTTTCGTATAATATGATAGCCAGATTCATGGCTATATAAGATGTGGCATGATAATGCTACGTCCACAGGACCGGAGCAGTGATCAAAGACTAAATGTGGTTGAAAAAAAACCGAGCGCACAAAGTCGCGGCTAGAAGCTATTTATGTATGTAAGGAACAAAGGAAGTTCATCAATTAAAAACTGGTCCTAGGTTCCGGTTATTCTCTTGATAATTTATAGCTCTGTATCCAAACATGTATCTTTTGAAACGTGTTTTCTTTTGAGATCATTCGTTATAAGTAGGTATAGATCTACAAAAAACCTAGATTCTTATTAAAAAGTAACACTAAAAAGTGTCGTGGATTTTTAAAATTAAATAACGTAACTAATTTAAAACAATTTTGACCTTATGATCTCTGCATTAAGTCCTCTTTTAAACGCTTTGAAAACTTAAACGTTTTTGTCTCTGTGTAGAATATTATCTGGCGTTATAAATATGTTAGGGAACCCCTTAAATCATTACCTAAGATCAATAACCAAGTCTTAGAATAGCTACAATTTTACGTTGTATCGCTTTGTTATAGACATTTATTTTATTTACCGCTCAAACTTATTCAGAAAAAAAATGGGTTACGTTAAATGGTGACTGGCCTGTTGGTCTAGTAGTTAGTGACCCTGACTGCTAGGACGGAGGTCGTGGGTTCGATTGCCACCCAGGACAAATCTTTGTGTGATGAGCACGATTATTTGTACTGTGTCTGGGTGTAATTTATCTATGATATGTATGTATTTAGAAATATATAAGTATATATCAGTTGTCTGGTACAGGCTCTGCCTAGTTTGGGATCAGATGGCGATGTGTTGGATGTCCTAAGATTAAAAAAAAAATATAAAAAAATTACGTAGAACAAAAATGCGTTTCAATGCACTGACTTGCCGTCGACTTAGGGACTACAGTATACGGAACACGAACATAATCTATTACATTTGTATGAACTGTATATAATTATCTAAACATATAGGTAATATTTACATGCAGGTTTGTACATTTAATTCACGGATAGAGTTGTTTTGACGTCGCTCAGTGATAAATCGACAAAGATTTTTTTATTAATATTTAATATAAAAGAATAAAATGTTGGCTAAAACCACAAATTAGATAAGCACATTCGGGCACGCCAATAACTCTAATTTGCAACCACAAACATACATTTATAACACAAATGTTTTATTTTACTTAAAAATAATAAAATAAAAATTATGAGTGACGCAATTATATTTGATTAACCTGCAAATTAAATATTTAAGCAAAATTTCAGCTCAATCTGACATTGGGATGTGGCTTAAATTTTACTTGTAAGATTTGATTAGCCACACACACAGGGACAGGCGAAGGTAAATAAAAGCTTGTAAAAATGATACGTTCACCACTAAAGGTTCACTATCCCTGATCTAGAATTCGAAATGTCTATAACTTTTTTTCCAGTATCTACCACTGCAATTTCTGTACACATATTATTATGAATGCTTTGTTTAAACAGTTGATAAACGCCACACAATGATGTTTTATTACTGACTAGATTAATTTATGTCAATATATTACCTGTACAGGTGGCCTACATACTGTATTTTTAATGAGGAAAGTAGAAGCAACATAACTGACATTTTAAGGACAAAAACGCGGCTATGCTAAATTGAACTTTATCAACATCGTCAGCTTTGACAGAGACATATTACATTTATCGTAACGTTGGTCTAGTGGTTGCAAAGCAAAACTGCTGAGCATGAGTTCTTGGGTTCGATTCCCAGGTCGGGCAAAGTGTTATTGGGTTTTTCCATCAGAAATTTCTTAGTAGCAGCCTCGGAGTGAGATTTGTGCCCGGTTGATGGTAAAAGGCACCCCTATATTTCATGAAACTAAGGTAAACATAACTGGCGAAATGTGGGTGTGCTAATGCGGGTACACCCCTGCCTAACTCTTCGGGGATTACAGGCGTGATGTTATGAAATGTAATTATGCAATAAACAATTTACTGCAAAAGCTAGTGACAGTTACGAGTTATATATTTTAAAAATAGCATCATTTCGTGGACAGGAAAATTTAATAATCGTGATGATGTCAACACTACAATATGAATATGGTCAAATTGACGCTAACAGAAAATATAAATAAAAATCATCTCAAAGAGTGATAATGTGTGTATCGTTATGGCATTTCTACTTCAGAATTTACATGTGTATTACATGATCTTTGATAATTTACAACATTAAGACCAATTTTTTGGATGCCCTAAATGCCTCTTTTATTGTTTATAAATTGAATTTGTATTAATTACAAGTTTTGTGTTAAGGGAAAGGTTATTTATTATAGAGTAACATCCAGTTCTTTATAAAAAAAATGTATTAGAAACTGCCCAAATAGGTAGATACTAAATTGATGAAAATGTAGGTTACAAAACTGTAGGGGTTTAAAGGCTATAAAAAGAATATATTAAATAAAATGAATGAAAGAAAGGATAACAAGGTCATTTTATTGTACCTACTCGTAATTGGAACTCGCGAAAAAAAAAGGCTGATCCCTAAATATCGAGCTATGTGAACATAAATGTATGGATATGATTTTTAATCGCGCTTGCAGGATTGCGCCCATTGTAAAATTTATTCATAACTATGAGTACAATGACACCTGTTCAGGCATCAGGGGGCCAACCACAAGCTCTTAAATAAAACAGTATTATTATAATATTACTTTGCCTTCCACACTGTTGGATTTTTAACGCTCGGATCAGCGCCGAGAGTTGAAAATGCAACAACATGAATTACAAAGTAATATTTTTTTTATAAGAGATGGCGGTAGGCACCCTAGTCAACAAAGTATAACGTTGTAGGTATATTCTTACTGTCTCATAGAATTTATCACTGAGCGATATCGTGTCTATAGTTTCGTCTACACAAATAAACTGTTAGAGGCCATCGGGATATTATGAACATTAATTTTGTTCACAAGCTATTAATTTATTACTTTTATTACAAATGTGGTCTTATTCACAGCCAAATTATGTTTATTTAGAATAGGTATCTAAGCCCGGAAAGGATGGTGCTTCAATTCAATGGTATGTCATAGTTTTAATAATAGAAAATAGCTCAATTTAATTAATTAAGTTATTTTTATAGTTAGTATAAGAATAAGAATTTGAATTATTTTGTACTGTTATTCTGTATTGTATTAGGTACCCAGTTACTGAGTTGAGGAGGTCAGATAGGCAGTCGCTCTATGTAAGATACTGGTATTCAGCTGCATCCGGTTAGACTGGAAGCCAACTCCAACATAGCTGGGAAAAGGCTAGGCAGATGATGCTTGTGTACACTTTAATTTATTGTGTAAATTAAAAATTGTTGTTATACGCTCGGATAATAATTGGCACATACTATATTATCTCTTCACCACCTTTGGTTGACTGTTAGAGAATGCCTAAGACGTTAAGTTCGCCTTTATACTTTTAGTTGCATAAAGTTTCAATAATTAACAAAAAAAAAAACAGTTGCTACGAATTTGGATCGAGTGTACCTAAGACTAAACGTCGAGAGACACAACGCCGACAGACTGAACACCGACAAGACTTTACATCGACGGGACTCTTCCCCGACAGGACTTTTCGCCGATGATTTGAATCAGAACCATTTAGCCCAACCGTTGTCTTGGAGGAAAACTAAATGATCTAATCAATCAACAATGATCTTCAACCGGTTGAATTGAAGCATAATCAAAAAATAAGTTCCTTATATCGTCTATTTAGAATGTTATGTATTTAGAATATAACGCATTATTATTAAAGTTTTATGTTGTACATTAGTTGCCATTTAGAATTGTTTATTATGTTTATAAAACTAGAGACTTCAAGTACCTACCTACATACTATTTTAATATTAGTAATATTAGTGAGTGTTATACGAGGAGTATTATCGTAAAGAAAACTTTCAGCACACGATTTTAGATTACCCCAAAGACGAAATTTTTCGTTGAATATTAAAAAAAAACATACTCAATTTTTATAATATCTAACGAAAATTTTAACGTTGGGGGTCCATGGTAAAAGTTTTCATTACGATGTTTCCACCCGTCATTTGAGACCCCGATGACCCCTAAAGCAGTACAAATTCATGACGGTTAATTTAAACACTTATATCTTTCACGAAAACTTACATATATTCTGATATTTTTGTATTAACTAAGTTCTTATATTGTCGAAATTCATAAACAATTATTAAAGTTGACTAAATTAAATCACAATATATTTTCACAGATTTTTAAACTTATAGCTTTGTGGAGTACCTAGGCAACGTAGTAAAGATAAGTAACCACATCAATAGCATTGCAGTAGAATAGTGTTTTTAGGGGGCGACCAATATGAAGGTCCTCCACGAGATGGACCGATGACCTGGTGAAGGTTGCAGGAAACCGCTGATGGCGGGCAGCGCAGGGACGGTCATTGAGGCTATCTTTAGGGAAGGTATATATCCCGCAGTGGACGTTACTTGGCTGATATGATGATGAGGTACTGTTTTCATTTTCAGAGGAAGTCTCAAAGAAAAGAGGTAATTTTTTTAAATATGTATATTAAAATCGAGGTGAATAGAGTTGCAGTGGTGAATGAGGACGAAACTTTGAAAGGGATTTAAACGTTGAAAAAAAGGACTCAATGTGTTTACCTATTGATTTTGAATTTACAATTACGTGTCTTGTATGTGCCTTGTTGGCACCTAACTATATGGTTTGTCAACAAGGACCCGAAATTCAAATACTCAGGTCGAAACGTTATGTAAAATAATCTATACTAATATTTTATATTTATATATTTAATATTATAAAGCTGCAGTGTTTGTTTGTTTGTTTGTTTGTTTGAACGCGCTAATCCCTGGAACTACTGGTCCGATTTGAAAAATTATTTCAGTGTTAGATAGAGTAGTTATCGAGGAAGGCTATAGGCTATATACCATCACGCTACGATCTACGGGAGCGGAGCAGTAACCAAAGACGCGGGTGTAACCGCGGCCGACAGCTAGTTAAACTATAAATGTTATTAGACTATATACCAGTTTGTTGTAAAATCGCTCCTATTACAGACCACATAAGATACTGTAGTGTTTATCTTAATGCGCTGCCGTTCGTGCCTACTAAACGTTGCCTATCTTTACTACGTCAGCCCAAAGCTCTTTAGACGCGCCGCGAGATCAAGAACCACAGTTAATTCTAAAACCGTCAGTTTATCGTCGATATTCATCAATAGTACAACCATTACTGTGCCATTACAAGCAGCTGGTGCAACACTATAATTAGCCGTTGGAACAATGCCAAAACGAAAGTTCATTCCTGCATTGTTCTACGTATTGCAGTAGGTGTGTACTGCTGAATGTTATTGCTATGTTTTGTTCTTAAATATTTCTTTTTAAATAATAATGATTCATTGATTTATTTATGATGATTCGGTTCTTTAAGCCTTTTAATCAAGGCTGATTCACACATAATTATCAGTGAAGCCACAGTTCCGGCGCAGTTTAGGAACCGACCGGAACCGTGCCGTATCAGTGATTTGTATTCCTTCATACATTCTTAGTTTTTAGGGGCCGTTACTTCAGCCGGACTTATAGTTTTGATCTTTAACGCGTCTGTGTTTTAATTACATATTCCTCTATCTATTTTCAAAATTACAGTAATTTTTTTCAAGATTACGAAGATCTAGCGACTAGGATTTTAGTCCAGAATCTCGCGACGTGTCAAATACAAGTTATCTGTGAAAGGAAATTTTAAACAAATGATATCCTAAAGTTACTTATACAATGATAGAAAAAATACAGGACTCTTTAATAAACCATAATTATTACTTTGTAAGCACCTACTATGTAATAATATGGGGCGTAAAAAGACACATCACATGCTCCTTTAACTTCGCATTCTGCCCATCAAGCCAGTTAACACTTATGGTGAAGCCAAACGAACGTAATTCTGTGAAACGTGAGTCGCAGAATTTCGGTCGCAGAAATTCTGCTGCATTCGGTTTCATATAAAAGTTCTATTTGAATTCAGTGGGGAGGGGGCCGACGCACATTGGATCTTAGCGTTGGATAGTAACTGAATAAAATGAGCTCGTCTGACGTCCCGACGGAATTTCTGCCAGGCAGAATTTGCGTGACCGAAATTCACTCACGACTCACTAAATTACGTTTGTTCGGCCTTACCCTTAGAGCCCTCTGCAGACTACAGATTTTTAATCGGCCGTTAGTTTGGTCGGGCTGGGCTGCTAGTGCGCACACCGAGTCAACCGAACAGTTTGGTTGGTAAATAGTACTGATTAAACAGTCGGCCGAAAAATTATTGTGTATGGAAGCATCAAACAGTACATTTATGTTTTTTGTAAAAAAAAAAACCTAGAAAATGTTGAAACTTTGACTTTCAATATCTCCGGAAGCAGAAGGTTCCCAGTTCTGATCAAAAATATGATCGCAATGATCAAAAGAACATGTAGCTATTGGCTCAGTTATGTGTCTTTTATCACCCAATTATTATAAATCTAACATTGCATAATTATATCATTTAAAGGCTTGTGATTTCTGATCGGTAACACTAATTAGGTGACGTCACTGCGCAAGTTGATCAATATTGTATGATATGGTATGTTTCCTTGTACCAACTCTAAGGAAAGTTACCAAGCAAAAACCACTATTTAGAATACACGCAAAATGTAATACAGTAAACTTTCGTACTTATATAATATTTTCAAAATATAAATAAGATATTTTCAGATTCTGAACGGTAAAATTACAACGCTTAACTATGATATAATCTTGATATTAAATTAGATATAATTTCTGTAATATTTAGAACATTTATTGAAGAGGTAGATCCGAAGATTTTTTCTACATTTTAAAATATATATTTTTTTATAATTACGTATTCATTAAAAATCCTTATTGGATATTTCATAAGAGATATTAAAATCGAAGCGTAGTCGTGTTGAAATTTCATAAGTAGGTACATATTTTACTACGATTTTACCAAGTTACAATTAATGTGATTTTAATTAATTGTAATTTAATTAAACCGTTGATTAAAATATTTCATTCTTAGGGCTACTAATCTACTTAAATTAGGGAAAAGATAACTAAAAATCATTACAGGGAAGACATTAACAACTAAATAAATGAAAGATTCTTATCTACACAAGTCATGATTTAAAATTTCAAATCTTACTTTAAATTAGATAATTGTGACAGCCTTTAGTGATAATACTTTTAAAAATTGTGCATAGTATAAAGGTAAGTGGAAAATCACCAAAATATTTTATTATAATTTTTTAAATACCTATTTAAAACAGCCAATAATTTTTATAATTTATAATGATAATAACAGTACTTTACATACATACTAATTACCCTAAACTTTGCCACAATCAAGCGAATAATTACAAGACTTTAAGATAATAATTCGCCATGTAACATCTTAAAGTAGCATTCTCAAATTGTGAAGTCGACATTGCCTAAGAAGAAAACAATGCCTGTAGACGACAATGATCTCAACTCACTACACAATACAGTACACATTAAAATCTATGATAACACTAACATTAAATGACATAGAAAAGGACGTAGAAAAGACTTACAGACAGTATTCTCACTTGAAATCACGTTAAGTTACGTTAGCCATCATGAAGAAGTAACATCATACTTAAGATCCGAGGAAAGAACAATTATGTTAACAACATATTAGTACCTATAACTATAGATCATAATACTGCCGAAAATTATATTCATTTACTAAAACAGTTCCATTAAATACTAATGAGTACTTAAACATGATATTTTCATTTTCACCTTTAAACATATTCAGTAAAATATTCCTTCATCTTTATTTAGACCCATACAACTCTTCATATTTTCCATAATTATCGAATTAACGATTCTGCCAATACTTAAAATATGAAAAACAGAAACAATCCCATGTATGTTCAGCATACTTCATGGAATTAATACAGGTCCTATTATAGGTCCTTGCGGTACTCCTAAGGTCTTATTATACATTATAACTAACAAGCACGGTAGAATAACAGGGGAAATATTTAAGACATCGTGTAAAAGCAGTCGAAATGACGATAACAACCATAGTAACATGTAACAACCACTTTCATACTGTTTCATATGCTTTACATTATAAGACGCTTCGACTAGATCTCACGCTGTAATCACAATCCTTGATAAAATGTTTATATTTTTAATAAGTCTTGCCATTCTTATGAGAACAGTGTGAAGTTATGTAGGTATGTAAATAAATAAGGAGCAATTATCATTTTTTGATTTGTTTGCAGAAATTGCAAAAGCATGTTTGAAATTCATGCCGCTTCACTAAGGCTAAGATTTTATCAGCATTTGTTCCATTAAAATTTTGAAGCGGATTTGTGATATCAACGATATTGCAAGTTTAATTTAGGCCTAATCGCATCGACAGGTACGTCAACATAAGATAGCCATCTCTTTCTTTACATCCTTCATTTCAAGCTTCATACAAGATATCCTGTGTTCCAGTCAGCGACGCAAAATGTATGGAAAAGTGTTTCGAAGCCCTAAATATTATTTCAAGAAATATTTTTTTTTTTGTATCAACTTTCATTCCACTTAATACTTGACTAAAGGTCATTGAAATCCTAAACATGGGGACATCCACAAGGAGACACCGATTTTTTAATAAGCTAATACTAAAGTATTTTTTTATTAATTTTATCATCTTTTAGGAAATATTTACAAAAGCTCTCATTTCTATAATTGTTTCTAACAATATGTTTTGTATTATAAACGCTCACTCTATAAACAAATTATTATTCACACTCATTGTGTATGTACATATACTTACACCAGGGCGTACATACAAAAGTTTCCATATTCTTTAATGTTTCTTATATTCATCAGATCTTTCATGACTTCTTCCATTATATCCTGTCAAATATTTCATGTCCCATTTTTCACACGACATATTTCATAGATCAATCCATTGTTTTTATTGCCCTTTTATATATCTTTCTTTTTACATGTAATTTACATACTTTCAATCTGTCATACAACGCAAGTATTTTACTCCATTTTTCATATTTTCAATCTCGAGTGCATTAAATCAGAAGTTAGATATTTTCAGTGATATGTTTTTGCTTAATATAATAACCTACCTAATTGACAAACAATTAAGATCATACAAAAATAGAGAACCATTGTAGGCATCTTTAAATTTTTCCATTCAATCTAAGAAGAACATACTTTTTATATTAATATCTTTACATTATTTTACATATTTCTTAAATATATTTTCTATTATTTTGTTTAATATTATTTTCCTTTTTATTTTTAGAATTTAGTTTGCAAACAGTAGGTTTTTGTGAGGCGTGTTTAAAGTTTAGTTCGATAGTTTTTCCAAGCGCATAGCGGAAGCGTGTATAGCTTTAGCAAAATTATATTTTCGTTTGTACTTTTTTCTTTTTCATTTAAAATTACATCAACTATTATTTCCATCAAGATTTAAAAAAACTGAAGTACTTGGTACAGAATTTAAGAAGCTAAATAAACTACCCCTACTAAAAGTACATCGAATTTAAAATACTATTATAACTAAAATTCAATTTAATAATTACTTAAATCTAAGACTTATCGCGATTTGACCAATTTGTGGGATAACTATCCACAAGGATCAAGACAAATGTCTAGACATTTGTCTTGATCCTTGTGGATAGTTATATTGTAATCTTTACAAACTGGTCATAGAAATATACGCAGGCTTTTCTGATAGCAAGATATCATGCCAAAGCCTGCGACTCCTCTAGGTAACAGAAACTCTCAGTGCCATTCACGCCCGAATCCTCAAACAACTTGAAAGTCTTTCTGTCGCTATAACACACTTTAAAGTAACCGAGACAGCATGAGACATAGTAGCGACTTAAAATTGAGTTACGGTTGAGAATTCGGCTGTCAATCGATCAGAATCAAACATAACACTCGCAACACATCTTACATCAAAAGAACTTAACTACGAAAGTCAATAAGCATCTTTCTCGCAACTCACTTGAAACTAGACACATAGAAGTGAAACTACTTAACGTGTTGAGGATGCAGAAGCATGCGTGTGCGACTACCCTGGTCCGCTTAGCGGTCGTTGCGCAGCGGTGCTAGCGCGGCCAGGGAGGCGCGTCGCCGCCGCTAGGAGCCCGGGGACGCGCCTGCAGGTAGACCCGCGCCCGACCCGCGGGACACGCGGGGCTCCAGCTCTAGAGACAGCGTGTATTGACGCTCTTCAGGGATCACGAGCGAGTTGTCCAGCAGGAAGTCACATACCTGCATCAAATTGCCAATTTAATACTTACTTTTAAAATGTTGTTCTAATTAAAATGGCGTACCACAAGGGCGTGATTTAGGTCCACCTCTAAAAAGGACTGTGTCACTTTCTCGGCGTTTCCAAAAATGTTTTATATTTAAAAGGATAAGGAACAGGATGTAAAATTTCTCAGCGTCCATTGAAAAGGGAGGATCCGCCGACTAGACGTGGTGTGTCAATTTGGGCTACTGCCCGCCTGTACTGCCCCCGTTATTGTAATTACAGTAAGTCAAAAAATTCAAATCGTGGGAAAACGCACAAAAGTGCATTGTAGTGGTCGGGATTTTGTATATATGCTAACGTCGCGCCGAACTTTGATTGCGCGATGTAAGAATAGACAGTTTACATGCTGTGCTATAGATGTCACTACATAAAGCTATAATAAAATAATAAAGAGTAGAACAAGTGCGTTACCTTTGGTATATGGTCGATCTTATATGGGGTTTGTTGAAAATTCCTTATTTCACGGATCACATGTGCTATCTGCAATGTCATAAATGTTCATATTATTTTCATGACTTATTTAATCAATAACTGCTAAATCCCTAGGTTTTACATGCGTTATTATCTGATAATTGCTTTGTTTCCGTAGGTCGTAGCGTGATGATAGCCATTAACTCAACAATTTCTCGATAAATGAGTTTTATATAACAGATATTTTAAAATCGGAGGAGTTATTCCTGAGATTAGCGCATTCAACAAACAAGCAAATATTTTTTTCAGCCTAACAATATGGGAATAGATAACAGCAGAGCTTTCATAGTTCAAAGAATTTTAAATGAAATTCTTGAAACTTACCATTCTCATTTTTGAGAAATTCAGAAGACCATCAGGCGTGTAGTTAGTTGTTCCTTCTTCGATAAACGACAGATCAGATAAGTACATTCCCAAGTAAGGAATGCATGGGGGATCGCACCTGTTAAATAAACGCAAATAAACAAATGATATGAAGAACGTTGTGAAATATCAGAAGAAATGAAATTCTTGCAGTCAATGAAGCTATCCATACCTGTGCAAAGCATCCCGTAAGATTCTAAATCGACACTCCGACGATATGATAGTCTGCATTCGTTCTATGGTTTGTTTACTCTGAAACAGAAATTATTAAGTTAGGATCATCTACATATTCTACGTCGATTGGCTACGGTCACAGTTTTTGCTTTAGAAGTGACGAGCACTAATGCGGCTTGTTATAACTCAATCTAAGTATTATCTTAACATAATCTAACATTCAATGTAAGTGCATAGTGAGGGCACGTCAGAATTCTATTAAGGCAGTGGTATGAACATTAACACATTACATGTAGGTAGATTTCCTTTTTATCAAAATTTAAAGAAATTATCACATGACTTCTTCCGCTCTGAGCGGAGCGGAAGTGAGAGTTATTGATTAAAACTCATTCATGTTTTTCATTACGAAATACCAAAAATAAAAGAAAAAAGAAAAGGAAAGGAAAGGGCATTAGGCCCTTTGTGTTCCTCTTTCGATATACATAATCCGCAACCCTGGCAGAGGTGGCTTGTTTTTAAGATTGTTTTGCTTGCGACACATATGTATAATTTTTTTTATAGCTCTAGCTCTTGCCCATTCTCCTAGTAAGAGGGATCGATATTGCATCTTTCCACATGTCTTTTCTGAACATATTTATACTGCGAGGAACTGACCTTCTTGTTCTTTCAGGTCACTCTATTATCAACAAACATCTAAATGAAGCAAATACTTACAGTTTTGGACACCTTCTCCCAAGTCTTCTTGAGTCTGTAAACGGACGTATTGGATAGTGCAGCACAAACTTGCAGCACTCCATTAAAGTTGTGCAGACAGCGGGCTATGTCTGCCACTGCAGCCCATTTCTCTATTGCTGCTACGCGGCCTGGTGAAAAATGTTTGAGTATTTTAATTTTATTTTCTATATCGATACGTTGGTTTGGCTTGAGACAAAATTCATCGGAGAAATTACTTTGTAAGTCTACAAAAATCGACCATAAAATTCGCTTAAAAATTACACAAGGACTAAAGCAGTAGAGCTTTGTTCAACAGTGATATTGTGTAAAAACCTCCCTTAATAAATTTGGGTGATTTGAGGTAGCCGTGAACTGTCAATCTATAGGGTATGAGAGAGATTGATACAGAATATCATTACAAGTCATCTGATATATATAATGACGCATTTAATCACGGATACATACCAGCCAATGTATATTTCTTCAGAATCTCAGATATGACCAGGTTGGAGATATGGTTAAAGTGTGAAGTCATCATGAGGATATGAGGCGCTCTTTCTGCTTTGTCTGCCTTCGTCCAGGCCTGCCCTAAGAACTCTCTAAAAGAAGGAAAATATTTGTTTGAGTCATTAGTTAGAAACAGTAAAATTTTAGTGGTAATTTTAGGATTAATACAATAAAAGTTTTGTGAAACTTACTCGCTGTTGATCGAACTGAAGATTTGGTAATCCAAGTAAGTCATTTGCTCTGCGATTTCTAAAGCAGATATAGTTTCGACGCTCTCTTTTGTTGGCACCTGAGGAAGTATTTAATTTATAAGTGTCATGAATAACTTCAACATACTTTAACAAATGAAAGAACTTTTCATTATAAATATTGATGACTTTGCATTAAAAACTAACTCGGTGGGTTCAGTTACGTTAACGAAACAGATCTTGGCATAATATTTCACATTCTGGAAGAAAAGAAAAATAACTCACATGAGGAGGAATAAACAATGACTTCAAATCAACAGATCTCTCCGGAGCTCTCTCCAGCAAACGCAGCAGTTGGGCAGCGGCTTTATGTTCAGCTGGCAGTAATCCTGGACTACCTTCAATCTCCTTGAGGAAGTCCATGGTAAGACCCCGAAGACGTTCCTCAGACCAGAAGTCATGTGAATGCTTGGAGATCCAGTGCCTATGACCAATAATAATGATACATTAATTGCAAATGTTAAATAAAGAAACATTGAATATCAATAAAGCGTAGCTCTGGTAACTGACCTCAAAACATTGAGCACTCTCATGGTAGCAGCAGTGGATATAACCGAATCTCTTCGAGTAGCTGGTGGTGAATTTGGTGGAGGTGATCTTGGGTTCGAAGAAGCTGAAGTGGCCACAGCAAACGCCACTGCTGCGGTAGACGTGCTGCTCCTAAATCATCATTATAGATGTGAACACACAATATATGATGTAGATGCAGAAAATCAAAATTCAGGACCAGACGATGATTTTATAATGGTTTACGGTGGTTTTAAAGTGAAACTGAAATGAAGTGATAAAGAGTAGAAGGCAAGAGTAAAGACAGAATATAAAATTAACATAGAATAGTTTACACATGCAGAGACAGAAATACAGATAGTGTGAAGGAGACAGAAATATAGTAATAGTAATAGAAAGATAAGTTTGTCCTCCCGGAATATGATTCTCACTTAACTCTTTAAAATCCGTTATAAAACATGCAAATTTTGACAATCTATTTAATTTAGAATTTAGAAAATAAAAATCTAAACAAAAAACAAATTTCCAATTCAAACTCTATTCCAATAGTACTTAACAACGAAAATACCGAAAGTGCAGTTATTTTCCTAATCATATAATCAAGGTGAATCAAAATATTAATTTTAGGAATACATAAATGTCGAATACAAAAATCTAAATCTAATTTTTCATAAGCCAAAGAAGTAAAATTACAAAATTTTGTATATCTGTGTGTGAACTTCTTTTTTGAAGAAGAAATGAGAGTTGTAGATGTTGATATGATGTGACAATGATGAGAACGTAGTAGATTATGGCGGTGAATAGGATAAATCCACCTCACGTTAAACTGAAAAAAATCCTGACATTTGAAAAGACCTCTTCAACGCACACGTTTTAATGTGCAAAATTCCTGAAAATTGGTAGTCACATATAAAATACAACGTTTTGACGAATCGGGTATTCAAGAAGAAACCTGCTATGCTTAGGACATACCTTCATGATTGTCAATGCTGTGTACTCACGATGGGTTTTGTAAGTATCTTACAATTTTTTATACTTTTTTTAGTGCTGTTAAGTATCATAAATTGTTGGCGTCAGGACAAGATGTTTTAGTTTTTATGCTTCTTCTTTGGTTCAGACGAAATCAGTAGTGTTTGCTATAGTGTCGTGTCTACGTTTAACATTAGGTTTTACAAAATGGATAAAGGGTGAGGAAACGTCAGAATGCTAGGTAAAGCGGAATTATATAAAATACTCTTCTACGGCATCACTACTAAGGTTCAGTCTCTACATCTTTTACCTGTACCAATCACTCACCATAAGAGATCTTTTCCAAAGCTGTTAAATCAATATTAATAGTTTCATTATCATTTTTACAGTCATCAAGTACGAAGGCGCTATGTCGAGGCTAGAAGGACTCTCTCTTGATAGAATGTCGTGCAAAAGCTTCATAACTTTAGTAAAATTTACAAAGAATTTAAGATTGTTAAGAAAAAGGTGAGTAGCATGCCACAACATTGAGAATTTTGAGCTCCCAAGTGTGCTAGATGGTCAGTAATCAAGTTAGTTTGCAATCCTTGAAATTACAAGTACATAATATGTTATGGATAAAAATGGATTAGATGTGAAACATTTTCTTTCATCTTACCTCCTGTGAGATTGCCTGAAGGATGTGATGACGACGCCCGCTTTCGGTTGGCTGGTCTCGCGCCGATAATTCTGAATTGTAAAGTATTGCGTGTTTTAAATTCTTATAAATAAACAATTTTTCACTTCGCTACCTTGTCATTCAAATCTCCTATTTAATTACTTATAAGTTTGTATATATTTGTCATTATCTTATTATTTACTCTATAGAGTTGTGCATTAGCTCAGTTCACTTAAAAGGAGTCATACCTGTGCATGTGAAACCTGGGAGGTAACAGATGAGCGTGGTTCCGAGCCGCCCCAGTAGCGACGACGCTCGCTGTTGATCGACGAGTTGGTGTAGCGACGCTCACTAGAGACATACCAAGTAACACCATAAATATACAGAACCGGAGCACTATAATTATACATTGAGCTTTAGAAAGAGACACAGGCATAAATAAGGGAGACGACACTCCACGAGGTAGACCATTTAATGAATTAATACAGACACCGCGAGGCATCGCCGCTAATGGCTTGCCACTTGCGGCGTGGACTGTGTCTATCAGACTATAAGCCCTACAAGTGCCCCGTTGGGTCCGAATTCCAGATCAGGTTAAATTGATATTAGGTTTTTGCTTTAGTAATTTCTCAGTAGCAGCCCGGAAGAACTTGAAAGTAGCATGACACCCCCGTGACTCAGAAACGTAAATTATCCACAATGTAAGATTCACGGTGTCTGTATGTGGCTTTTGTGGCTTCATTAACAACACATTTAAAAGGTGTGGTGGGGTTTTATGGGTGTGTATGGTGGTAATGACAGACTGAGACAACACTTGACAATACTTGACTATTGACGTTCATAACAAACAGGGCTATACGCGAGTTATCTGGAGTGTATGCGAGGTACAATTGACCAGTGCGAATTAACATTATTAAAAGTAAATCACCTATTCATTTGCTGTAGGCTGTGTTTGGTGTAGATGTGTCTTGGCGTTAATTTGTAGTATAAGATAGAAAACCGCTTTTGGTCGAATGCTTTCTTGTCCTCTTCTTGCCTTTAATCAGTTTTAGCCACTATTTATCATTGATCTTCTTGGTGTTGTTTGATGGTCCTTGTGAACACCATTCTTCTCGCAACCAATATTAAATATAGTTTAGATTCTTAACCCTTTAAAAAAAACTCTAACCTCACAGATCTTCTGGCAGCATATCTCGTCCCAGAATCGGATGCCCGCCTGGGTTCGTCTGTAGCTGCAGCTGCGGCCTCAGCAGTCTCTCGAGCACTATCAGACCTGCGCCTAGCTTCGGAAGCAGCCGATGATGGCTGCAGTCGACGGGGAGACTCCGACATAGTGCGCACACGCTGTTGGATAAACTGTTTAACTCGTTGTTTCTGTCACTTTACTTGATGCAATGATGACAGCAGACGCAATGAAGACTTGGCCTGACAGAAACGCTATCAACCATTCTGATGACGCCTCCTATTCTAACACCATGACGTTTTATCAAGAAACATTCAGACTGTATATGTGTACTAATGGGTACACCTCTGCCTAACCCTTCGCGGATTACAGGCGTGATTTTATCATGTTATGGTATTCTGGCTGCGGTTTCAATTGAGCTTAGCTATGCTACGTTTCTAAGGATATGTCTGATTTACATCAATAGGTTTGCTTTATTATTTTTAGGTTTGAAAATAAAGCAATTTTATTGGTGTAAATCATACATATTCTTAGCAACATAGCTAAGCTCAAATAGAACCGCAATCTCATAGAGTAAGATCTGAATGCTACAAATTACGAGTAGTACGCTGAAGGAATAGGAATATAAACATTCCTATAATTTCTGATATATTTACACGGGGTAAAAAAACACATTTCATACCCGAAGTGTACTGCAAATCAAACTAAGCGACAAAGCTAAAATGGTTGCTGAAAAATGACTTTTAGTTTTGGTGTGAAAAATCACCGTTCATGATAGTGTACGTACACTATGTAACGAGGGAAAAACATTGTGCTTCCAAAGGTACAGGAGAAATGAGGGTATAGTTTAGTTTAGTAAGAAAGTTTCAAACTTATTTCTCAAAAGACGATAAAAAACTTTGATCTTCTATCTCTCTAACTAGAATGTTTTTATGGAATGGTCCAGAACCAAAAAAATATCGCAATTATGGGAATCTTCCCATTATTGGAAGTAACTTACATGTAACTTTTAGCTTTGGGTGTAAAAAAGACAAAATATCTTTTTGCACCAAAAAAGAACGATGAATAAAAATGTATTTGGAGAGTTAATTTGACTTCAGGGCGCGTACCCCCATATCTTAAAACAGTATTATTTTAATATTACTTTGCTTGCATACTATTAGATTTTTAGCGCTAGACTCAGCGCCGAAAGTTGAAAATCCAACCAAAGAAATTACAAAAATGGTACTGTTTTAAGGTCCCCAGATGCTTGGCCATTATTTTTAATCCAGACAATACATAGACTTAATAAGAAACACTACCTTATCATCTGCCTAGACTTTTCACAACTACGTTGGGAAACACTAGGTAGTGTTTACTATACTAAAATCATAAACTAAGTTTACCTCTGAAAACCGTTGTGATATTTTAAACTTATCATCAGGCTTCTTCTTGTTCTTCTCCTGTTCTTCTTCTTTATACTTAACGTCCTCATCGCTCTGGTCTACCAGCTCTATACTCTCGTCCTTCATTAGCGCAGCGGCTGCAGCATCATTGTCCTTTGTTGGTTTCTTCTTAGTATTCGGGTCATTTACTGGACTGACCTTCTTGGGACTTCCGACTAGAGTTACTGAACTGATCGCTCCAGGGGAAGATGGTGATGTTCCTAAAGTCGAGTAACATAGTTCATTATTATAGTCAAATATTTAGATTTGGTTGAAGTACTTGATCTGACAGTTGATATTTTTAATCAGTGTTAAATTACGTCTTTGGGTACTACTCCGCTTCTGTGTGTCATAGCGTAATGTTCTATAGCCTATAACTTTTCGCGATAAACAGGCTATATAACACCATAAAACTTTTTCAAATCGGACCAGGAGTTCTGGAGATAAGCGCGATCAAGTAAACAAACTCTTTAGCTTTATAATGTGATTTTCTTACTTTCTATAAACGGTATGTACCTTTACCTTTCAACGTCTCGTTACTGGATGATGTCGCCATTATCTTTGGTATGGTCAAGTGACTATTATCCTCCTCAGTCTTTTGGTAAGCGTGTATAGAATTGTGAATTATTAGAATGTTTACATAAAGTATGCATAGAATCCCAAAACATTAATTCCGAGATTCTTTGTATAACTATGAAAATATACCAGCCTATTATTATCCCACTGCAGCGCAAGGCCTCTTTTCATACAGAGAATGCATGAGCATTGATTACCACGCTCGATAAAGGCAGATTGACGATTTCAGACTTGTAATTAAGTATAAGCCCAGGTTGCCTCACGATGTTTCCTTCACCGATGTCAGTAATGTTATAATAAGCTTAAAAAGTACACATGAATTGAAAAAGTCACATTGGTACTCGCCCAGTTTTGAACCCGCAATCTCATGCATAAGAAGCGGGCGCCTCAATCAATGAGACATCATGACGTCGACATCATCGCGTATAACCATTAGGTTTTATTTTAAAGACAAAGAGGTACCTAGCTGCAGTTTTACAAAAGATTTTTCCATTAGATCTGCTTTTAAATTTCCTCCAAAGAATATCTAAGATTCCTCAGCAAAATTAGACTATTTAGCAGTAACAGAATCAGTGTGAGCAAAATCTTTAGAAATGTCAATAAAAATAAAGAGTACAACTACCTTACTGACTGTAGAAGTCCTCCGCGATGGCGCCATTAGGTACGGAGATAGTTTATCTTCATCTTCACCTAAAATTCGACAGACTTTATTACATAGAATCACGTTTCGTACACCTTCATTCTAATGTAAGGGATTCTAGGATACTAAATGTGTCGTTTCATAAACTTACTTTTTCGTGAAGCCCGCCAGAATCTTGACTGCCAATCCCGGTCGCTGTATTCCGATCCGTAACCTGAAATGGTTTGTGCTTTTTTTCTGTCAATTTTAGTGAAATCCTGCCTTTTATATTTAACTTAAAATTAGGATCTTATTTCTATCGTAATTACTAATAATTTTTGTTCCACTGCTGGGAATTGACCACCACGATTGCTTAAGGCGAATTGTCGCTTTCAAACTTTTATTAATAATTATAAGTCCAGGTTTGGTCAAGATATTTTCCGTCATCGATGTCAGTGATGTCCAAGATAAACTTCGAAAGTCGTAGTTAGATGTACTTTATTAAATGCTTTGACAAGCTGACTTTCAAATACTTATGTGGTATGTAGGTACTATTGTTACATAAATAATAAGACTGTGAATAAAAAGTTTTGATCCAAAAATCATATTTTCTTATCTTACTTAATACTTGTAATCATAAAGTATGAGTTCTCACCAGAAACAGAGCTCGCAGCACTAGTCTTCCTGGTGGCGTCAGGTGGAGGCGCCAGCTCCAACTCCTGCTGCGACTGCTCATAGAACACCTGCTTGAGGGCCTCCAGCACCGTCACGCCATCCGTGAACACGCGGTATGTCAGCAGGAATGTGTTTAGGAAGTCCACGGAGAGGAAGCGGAGGTCTGGAAGATTTAGTTTGAACGTTTATGAGTCATAGATTTCAATGTCTTGTTATGAAATTTTCAGCAGTGGACAGTGAAAGTTAGTATTAATTATTATAGGGTTTAAAAAATATACACAAAACTATGTGTAGATTAATCTCTAGAATGTCGTGTGCACCGCATAGGTACAAAAGCTCAGATAAGCACACGCGCACAAAATGGCGAAACCTGTACAACTATTATTAATTATCAGGCTCTACCGCTCTTCAAATCCTTATTAAAATTTTCTTCATTGTGCGTCAGCGTCTAATTCCAAATCTAGAGGAATAAAATCTAAGAGCTTATCGTCAACCACTCACCAGTCAACCTCTGTAGCAACCGCTGCGGCGTCGCTGATCTAATCTGCGGCACCTTGCAGGAGTTCAGCGTTCTACTGAACCTTATATCCACATCATCGGTGAACAGAGCCCTGTCTGACCGGCACGCTGGGAGGCTGGCAGATGCAGCACCGCAGGCTCCACAAGCTCGAAGGAGCTCTGTGAGTGCTGCGCTTTCCATGCATTGTGCTAGCTCGCTCGTCCATCCTGCTTTTTCTTCGACGCTGCCGGCGACTGTGACGAAAGTTATTTTAAAATCATTAAATAAAGAAAAAGTAAATGGCTAGAATAGGATAGAGTATTAGTATATAGAATAGAAGCGAACAGTCCAAATAAAAAATGAACATGATTATGAGATAATATGGATATGTTCATTGTGGAGCAGTGGTCCAACTATACTGTCCTACTAGTTTGACTATTGCCCTTGTTTTAACTATGGCCGTTCGGTAGGGACAGTTGACCAACTTTTTAGTTGAACAATCACCATATAGAATGATGAGCGAAAGAGAATGATGAACAAAATAAAAAGAATACAATTATTTGTTAAAACAAAACAGTTGCACCACGGGTCTAGCTATGGAACCATTGTAGGTATATGATATTCCCGCGAAGGATATGATAATATGGATATTTCCTTCCTTAGTGAACGGATGAGATATAAGATAATAAAAAAATTACGTTACTGCCTTACCTAAATGAGCACAAATCTGCTCTCCCTTTACTTCAACGAGAATTTTGAAGTCTTTGCCCTGATAGATGTCACCCCCGGGTGATGAACATACCGATGTTGAGTCTGTAATAAAGAGTAAACGTATCGATTTAGAAGTAATATTAAAAATATACCCTTAGTTCATGGCATCGAAGTCTCCTCACATTCTTATGGATTGAAGAATCAATCCATAAGAATGTGAGGAGACTTCGATGAAGTTTGCCATTTTGATATATTTATATTACACATATTTATATCTAATGATCGAAAGTTTGGTTTTAAATCAAAGTCAAAGTAACATATTTCGATGAAACCATTGAGGTACTTTTGGATTGTCAAGGGGTCGGACAGTTAGTCAGAATAGAGAACGACGAGCAAAAAACTCCACGGATGCTCTTTTCAACTAAGTTTTAACAAAATTCTGGTTACATTACCATCATCATCATGGTTAGCCGGGTCCTCAATGAGCAGCGCGTCATGCAGCGGCAGGCGGCCGGCGGGCGGCAGGTGCAGGCGCCCCCCGGCGGCGCGCGTCGTGAGCAGCAGGTGGTTGCTGAAGAGGAACGCTTGCCGCGCCTGCAGGGTGGCACGCCGGCCTTTACCTACCACTTGGGATAAGGTGCCTGGGGATAACAAAATGGAGTTATTAGTGAGCTCATGTATAATTTGGCCAAATTCACAGTCAGGTAATAGACACCATTAAACAATAATGCCGAGACACAACTTCATTAAAAAGAACACTTAATTTAACGTTGACAGCCGGAATAATTTTCAGTTACTTAACAGTAAAATTGTATTTTTAATGGCTTTTAAATTAATTAATTTGTAAATAGTTCGTCAATTGAGGTGACCAATAAGTGATGTCAGAGCTTGCTATTACTATAAAAAGTTATAAAGATAATATAAAATATGTCAAATGATAGGTGGTCTCTACTACCCATTTGGGTGGATAGAAATGAATATTCAAATTATTTATGTGTTGTATACCTTGGCGGATGAAGACTTGGTTAACATCCAGAAGAATGTCACAGCCCTCGATGATCATGCGTTCCACTGCCAAGTTCTTCCGCAAGTTTTCTGTTTCACTGACCTATGAATACAATTTTGGATAATGCTTTAATTTTATATTCGCTTGCCTTAAATAATTGTCGGTTTCAATAATAAAATGTCTCTCCATGTCGTTTTATGATCTATCAGTGTGAAAAGAACTAGATGACAATTTAATATTACCTCATCGTGCATCTGTCGTGATAGTTCTTCAAGCTGTGCACGCGCATGTTGGAGACTGCGCCGCTCCACGTGGTCGTGTGGCGTGTGAGCTAACAGCTCATGCAGCGTGATAATGTACCGAGGGATCTGGAATAATGCATATTAATGACATGGAAAATGTAGTAGAAGGAGTATTAATCTGATATCGATAGGATACAGTACGATAGGAAAAGGTGTGAGTTTTGTTTTATTTAAATTAAAAAAGAACAGCTGCAGGAGCGTTACTTGTTCTCTTAGTTCTTTGACCACGAGTTATTAAAATCACAAGGAATTCATGAGTATATTTTACTGGAACAAGAAGTAAGTATAGAGTTTTTTTGTTCAATCTTCTCCATAAGCAAACTTTTGGAAGGGGCAACTAGATTTAATTTATTTTTCATGTAAATGACGATTAAAAGAGCCTTCTTCTAATAGCCTATTTAAAATAAATTATTTGACTTTGACAAACTCTGTGTAATAAACAAATAAGTTAAAGCAAGCTACAAAAAATTAAAGACAATTTTTAATTCAAACATATTACAGCTCCTAACACCAAACCAAGTTATCTACATTGCGGCACCACCAAAATGACACAACTTGAGGTAATTAATTTTCTTCTAAACTGTTAAAAGAAATACGCCTTTTGAATGTTAATCTCCTCCCCATTTAAATAATGCTGGCATAAAATATGCGCCCAAACTTCATACATATAACTTTGTCCCACTTTTGGTTAGGTTACTGCGCTTACATTCAACGAGGAAGATTTTATAGAAAAGACCAGCTGTGTCTATATAACAACATACACCTTAATTCAACAAATCTTTAGGGGAAACTGAAATGATGCTGATAACGGTATCTGTATCGCTCAGGCTGTCAACCACACCGCCTGTAATGACTCCGACAGTTAATAAAAGCTCATAAATACCTGATGCATCGGATACGTCAAAAACGTCTCTAAGGACCGGCTCTGGCAGGCCGGCTTGCTCTCCAGCCGCGCCAGGAGCTGCGCAAACGGCTGGCTTTGTTTACACTCAGTGAGGACCTGCAGCGAGTAGTGATGGTTCCTCACGTACTCCTGGTAGATGGTCAGCATCGGTAGCAGCATGTCGAATAGGTCTCCTGTATGTAGGTGCACTACTAAGTGTAATCCTTTGTTTACTTTTTTACTGGTTAATGAGTTTATTGAGGTGGTGAGTGTCTCTCAATAAGTAGGTTTGATACTGGATAAAGTATTCAGAGAAAAGCTGGTTGAGAGACCAATGATAGTAAAGTATCAGTAAGTTTAAAGAAATTATTAAATGGAAGTCAAGTATGCCATAAAAAAATATCTTATGACACTCGGTAATAATGTAGCTTTCTATCTATTTGAGTGAAAGCTTTCTATAAGCTGCATATTATGGTTGTATAATTACACTTTTTTGGATTTCGCTGTTAAGATTTTCTGTGGAGTTAATAAAGGGAACAGATTTTTATTTGTGGTTTCATTGGGCAGTTAGTGAGGGTAGTAATATTTTGGTCCTTCGAGCCGGAGTGCAAGATTTTTCGTAATTGGACTAGTACTTCTATTACCTCAAACAAACAATCAATTTTACCTTTATAAGTATAGTATAGACAGAAAGGTACCTAGTATCTACTGAAATGAAAACAAATGATTATCAGCTAAACATCACAAGATATAGAGGCTGATTTTAATTCAGTAATTTTTGAGTAAGCGAAAAATCTTGATATTTTAAACAACTTTTATAACTTGACCAATTCAGGAATATGAAAAACAAAACCATATAAAAATGCATAACAATACTATCAAAACGTATGGAGCAGGCGATCGTTTTTTTTCTCATACATTTCATGTACAACAGCAAATTATAATTTAAAGATGGAGATGTAATTGAATTCTAAAAATTATAAATTTATGTAAAACTCACCTAAGACCAACGTAGGCCACGACTCCATTCGTGATGTGAGGCCTTTGAAGAAGATCTGGTGGAGGAACAGCACCGTCTCGCTGTTTAGGAAGATTGAGTTCACGTCCTCATGAGTGCATGGCGGCTTCTTTGAGCTGGCCGCCATTTTGAATGGGCGTAGGAAACAGGTTACCTAAGAGATATAGACATTTAATTGTGTAAATATCAGAGTACTTTTAATTGCTGTGATTGAAAGAAGAATTGAAAAGAAAAATACTTGCAAATCAAGGGTTCTGTACAACCGTACTACAGTTAACATAACATACAACAAAACACGTTTGTTCTTATATAGGGGGGTATTCTTGTAACCCCTTTAATTTGTAACTTTAATTTCTTTAGGTGTGGAACTCGAAAAAGACAATAAACGATTGTTTTTTTAGTTTCGACAAAAATTTTGAACTAAAGATACCGCTACTTAAACTTATAAGTTTTAAAGTATAAGTATTATTATTCGAGAATAATGTTAGAGAGAACACAGTTATTGAGAATATCGAATTATCTAGTTAAGCCATTTTATTATATACGATACAACGATAAGATAGTAGACATACCATAATTTCCATCTGCTCCAAATACTCTTCTTCAGCCTCAACCATTTTGAAGACCAGGCTGTTCCTCTTACGCATGCTCTCAGCGTGAGGACTCTTGATGTACTCGTCCACGATCTGCTTCCACCGGCGACGGCACAGCCAGCCGCGGAAGAAACTCTGTATCCAGAAATCACACGTTTTGAATTTAGGCTCTAAAGGATGCTCAATCCCCTCCTAACTGCCAACCGACTCCCAGGATCCTCGACGCGACGTATTAGGGAGAAACATCATGGTGGCATAGTCAGTAATAGATTGATAGTCCCCTCCACCTGCCCCAGGGTGAAGGATACATGTCTAGGAGGACTTCCCACCCCGGCAACAAAAAAAAGCATCTAAGGATAACATAAGATTTAAGAACCGATGATATCAACCACTTACTTGAACTTTCTTGATCTTCCTAAGTTCAGCGGGATCTATTTCTGGCGAGTGGCTCGGCGAGGAGCTGGATGTGGAAGCAGCGCGCGTCGCTGGCTCATGCTCCTTCTTGTAGGTGCACAGCTGTGATAAGAAAGAAGAGTGTACATCTAGAAATTAATTGCGTAAATTAAAATATATAGAACCATGAGAGAATTTAGATGCGATACTGATTCCAAACGTACGTTTACAAGCTTGTAAATTGCGTAACCAATGTGTCATGTTCACCACTCACCTCGGTCCTCAGTTTCTTGACTTCGCTAGACAGCTCATCGCACTGCTGCGCGTACTGCCACCGCGACGTCCTCTCACTTTCCACCACTTGCAAGAGATGCAGCTGCTTCTGCTCCAATTCTTCCTTCTGCAGCAGCAGTTTGTTGAAACTGGCAACAAAAAAGTGGTTTTTGCAGAGAAGTTCTAGATTGCTAAAATTCGCAGTAGTCTAATTGCCTAGAGATCTGTTAGGCAACACGTTATCAACCGCAACCAATGATTGTTAGATAGCATACATACATACATAACATCACGCCTGTAATCCCTGAAGGGTTAGGCAGAGGTGTACCCATTAGTACACCCACATTTCGCCAGTTATGTTTTTAGTCCCATGTAATAGGGGGCGAGCCTATTGCCATCAACCGGGCACAAATACAGACTCCGAGGCTGCTACTGAGAAATTCGAATTTGAATTTGATTTTCGAATTTGTTAGATAGCATTAAAAGTATAATAGTAGCACCAATGTCTCACTGCAGAGAAGGCTCACACAGAAAAAGTATTATCATCACGCTTGCTCAAGGCGTATCGGCGATTTCAGACTTTTAATTTGATTAATTTTCTGAAATAGTACGTAAGCGTTATATAGAGCGGGTCAGAAATTCCAGAACAAATCTAGATGTCATCATTTATATTATAACCAGAAGTTGCTCAAAAACGGAATGGTACTTTCAATCATTTTCACCACAAGATTAGATAGACTTAAGAAATTCCTTGTATCTCAACGATTATGTCAAGAAAAATATTCATACAAAATTGTGGGTACCTACAGAAACTGAATACTCTCGTACATATTTTAATTTGCAATTACACGGTCGTTTAATTATTCCAAACCGTCGCATCACGTTCGCAACATTAATAGCCAGACCACGGCAGGGGACGCCGCCATTTTAATAATACACAGGACAATCATCACGCCAATCTGTGTGACGGATAGCTTGTAATGTAGCATGCTTTCATTTAAATGACACGCTTACTTGCGACGTTTTATATCTTTCACGTTTAATCAGTATGAAACGTTACGTACGTTTTGTTTTAATTAAAAAACGTGATTAAGTTACTAAATGGTAATAGGAAGTAGGGTAGGATAGGATTTTGAGACAGCTGGCGAAGCGGTTTAGCGATTGACTATCCCGCTGTGCGTCACGGGTTTCGATTCCCGTCCCGAACAAAATATAGTAGTAAAACCTATAATACAAAATATTTTCCGTTGGTTTGTTTGTTGAAACGCGCTAATTTCTAGAACTACCAAGCGTACAGAAGAAATTCTTTTGTATGAGATAGCCAGATTTATGAAGAAAAGTATAATCTATATAACATCACGCTTCGACTCACAGGAGCGGAGCAGTAACCAAAGATGTAAAAAACATTATAGATCTTCAAGAATAACAAAGAACTAGAAAGAAAGAAAAAAAGAAAAACTATTTATTCACGCGAAAATGACGAACATAACATAAAAAGAAAAACAAATTGTACAAAAAAGGAGAGTAGAAACAAGTAAGTATTAATTAAATCTAAAAAACAAAAATCAAATAAATACAAATACATAAAAGAAATTGGGCCACTACCGTTCGAAGCACTCGCACTCCAATATTAACAAAGGTATGTTTTAATTGAAATAACTTTTCGAATTTCATTCGGAATAAAGCACATTTCTCCGAGTTACATCCTACTTTCTGCATGATTGCTTCGCCGAGCGCCGAGCGTCTGTCGACTATTTTTCAAATTCCTTAGAGAAATCATGTTCTCGTTGTAGAATTTGCTCAACGTCTGGAAATGGCTGTTCATTTAGGTGTAACTACCTTGCCTTTAATATCTCCGTAACCAAAGGGTTCCCAGGTATGGTCCAGAGGGAAAAAACAATTGCAATTATGGGAAACATTATGTATCTTCGGCGGTTTCAGTAAGAGCGTTTACAAGGCGTACACGCTCAATACAAACTTTCAAGTCCAAATGAATAATATACAATGAAGAATAAACGCATAATGCAGGATACATGGGTCTATAATACAAAGGCCTCTTCTCATATAGAGAAGGCAAGAGCTTTGATCACCACGTTAAGGTGGATTGGCGATTTAAGAGTCATATTATTAAGTCCAGGTTTTCTTACAGTGTTTTCCTTTACCGATCTTAGTGTAGTGTATTACTCAAGTCTCACATAATGAGACACAATTAATACTCATGTACGACAGGTGGCCTCAGCCCCAGATCCGTCACCACTTTCTAATCTTAGGAAACTTCTATGCATAAAACAAAACATAACATCACGCCTGTAATCCCCGAAGGGTTAGGCAGAGGTGTACCCATTACTACACCCACATTTCGCCAGTTATGATTTTTTAGTCCCATGTTATTACATGGGACTAAAAAAACAAGCTCGCCCCCTATTGGGGGCGAGCTTATTGCCATCAACCGGGCACAAATCCAGACTCCGAGGCTGCTAATGAGAAATTCCTGATGGAAAAACCCAATAACACTTTGCCCGACCTGGGAATCGAACCCAAGACCTCGTGCACAGCAGTCGCGTTTGCGACCACTACTGACTCACTGACTTCTATGCATTACCTACATTTAATTAATGTGTGTATGTTTAATTATGAGTGTTTGTATCAATTATTAAATTATAATTGTATCTTTACACGACCAGAGGGCTGGCCTTTTCATAGGCCAAAGAATCAGCATTGACATACAACGTGGCAATGCTGTCAGCCTTTTGGGTACTTGCCCCATTGACAGCGACGCGGACGAATTGTTTGATGCCCTGTGAGGTTTCTCCTTTCTGCCTTTTTTTTTTTAATTGTATATATTTTACATTTACTTTAAGGTTTCATGTTTAGGTTAATTATTGAATAATGTAATCTATACATATTGGAAAAAAAAGTTTATAATCACAAAAAAGTAAAATGTTCTACAACAATAATTTAAACTTGAAACTTAATATTTTCAACGATAAAAAACTGCCTCGTTGGTCTAGTGGTCGCAAAGCGCGACTGCTGAGCATGAGGTCTTGGGTTCGATTCCCAGGTCGGGCAAAGTGTTATTGGGTTTTTCCATCAGGAATTCTCAGTAGCAGCTTGGAGTCTGGATTTGTGCCCGGTTGATGGCAATAGGCTCGCCCCCTATTACATGGGATGTAAACATAACTGGCGAAATGTGGGTGTCCTAATGGGTACACCTCTGCCTAACCCTTCGGGGATTACAGGCGTGATGTTATGTTTATGTTATGATAATAAACATATTAGCAGTGTTAAAGTATAACGCAGCAACGAAATATTGTGATGAATATTTTTAATTAAACATTATGAATCACAATATTGAGTGACAGGCGCCATTCGCCATGTTATAATTATTGCACATTTGAGTTTTCACGGCAATTTACCGCATTGTGGTTGAAGTAATCATTAAAATTTTAATTGCAAATGTGTAATTAATATGCCCTTAATTCTGAATTCGTGGCCGATTGGTGGACGTTCGCCTCTTATTTGGTAGGATTTGTAATTGTGGTGTATGATTATTGAGTGACTTCGTCAGCGCAAATGTCGGTTATCGCGGACGCGGTCGAATTCGAAGTTTAATAAAGAGTAGCCTATGTCCTTCCCCGGGTATTAAACTATCTCCATGCCAAATTTCATCAAAATCGATTCATCGGTTTAAGCGTGAAGAGGTAACAGACAAACAGACAGATAGACAGACGCACATCCCCATTTATAATAATAGTATGGATAATTTTTGGTTACGTAATTTTTTGTATTTGAGTAAGTTTTTTGATTGTGATGCATTCACGAAGTTATGTGATATTTGTCCATCCAATATAGATTACTGTCTCATTGGTCTAGAGGTCGCACGCCTTTAATCCCCGATGGGTTAGGCAGAGGTGTACCAATTAGTACACTCACATTTCGCCAGTTATGTTTAAGTCCCATGTAAAAGGGAGCGAGCCTATTGCCAACAACCGGGCACAAATACAAGCTCTGAGGCTGCTACTGAGAAATTCTCAAAAAACCCGATAAATTTTGCCCGACCTGCGAATTGAACCGAAACCTTATCTTCAGCAGTCGCGCTTTGCGACCACTAGACCAACGAGGCAGTACCTACCAATAATACCTATATCACTGCTAAATAAATTAACGTTTCAATAATGACGTCAACGCAAGATTCTAATAATATCTGCACCTAATGAGCTGCCGCCCGATCACCCGTCTATACATTTTTAAAATAAAATCGGTGTCCAGTGTGCTATCAGAAATGTCGATGCGTCCCTGACCCGGTTTCCATGGTTACCGATATCTAGTTACTACGCTCGCTCGCATAGGAGATGACATAGTATCGAGACCATTATAATTTAAATCTATAAGCTTTAACATGCAGTATCTAAATATCTGTTTTATAGATTTTTAGGTATATAGTTTACAAAATAAATAATAAACAGGCCACTAGCGACAGCACTTTTTGAAAACAAAGTCTTATTTTTTTTTTTATTATATCGATATTTTCGTCAGTTGTGGATTATTTTTTACATAACACAACATAACATCCCGGCTGTAATCTCCGAAGGGATAGGCAGAATTATACCCACATTTTTTCGCCAGTAAGTCCCATGAAATAGGGGGCGAGCCTATTGCCATCAACCGGGCACAAATCCGAACTCAATAGCCGCCTCTCCAAATCTGCTACTAAAAAATTCCTACTGGATAAATCCAATAACATTCTGCCCAACCTAGGAATCTAACCCAAGACCTCATGCTGAGCAGTCGCCCTGTGCGACCATTAGACCAACGAAGCGGTCAGAAAAGAGATTATTAGGGTTTTCGGGTCTGTGTCCGATATTTTTTTTGTTTTTGTGTATTGTTTATGTGTGTGTATGTGTTGTTTTATGTATTCTGGTTGCTGTACGGGTGCTTTTTGGTTACCTGAAATAAATACTTTTTTTTAATTTATTTCTTTCTTTTTTTTATTTTATTGTTGGAAAGGTTGGTCCTACATTCATTTCGTGAAGATCTGATATAGACCTTCGGACATAGACAATAGAACTCCTCAGTAACAGTACACGTATTGTGATTCGGTTATTGTACTGAAGATCAAAGATAACTCATGGACTTTGAAGATACCCCATGGATTTCCTCATCGACGAACAGTCCATATACAGTGAGAGAGGTATCGTGCGGAAATGTAATACATTTGCAGTTAGGAAAAGTATTACTATTTCATAATGGATTTGAATGATAAAAGTAGGCGAAAAATTTTATTTTTATTTTTAACATACACATAACATCACGCCTGTAATCCCCGAAGGGTTAGGCAGAGGTGTACCCATTAGTACACCCACATTTCGCCAGTTATGTTTACGTCCCATGTAATGGGGGGCGAGCCTATTGCCATCAACCGGACTCCGAAGCTGCTACTGAGAAATTCCTGATGAAAAACCCAATAACACTTTGCCCGACCTGGGAATCGAACCCAAGCCCTCATGCTCAGCAGTCGCGCTTTGCGACCACTAGACCAACGAGGCAGTCTTTTTATATTTAAAAACCTTCAAAACTACTATCTTTATAATAATAATACTTTGTAATAATTCGATTTAATGTAAAAATCTTTTTACGAAAAACACTAACCGTAGAAAATTTTCATCACTCGGGGTTTACTATAGTCATTGACGGAATGACTGTTTAAACTACTACTACTACTCGTATACACATATGTATAACAAGCTAAATAGTTTTATTGTATGTTTTGCAGCTTTATTGTGTTTTTTGTATTTTTATTGTAATTATGTTCTGTATTGCGGCTTGGTAAAAATCTTTTTGTGTACGTAAAAATCTTTTTATATATAATACATTACGAATGCGAGAGTAACTCAATTTGTTTGTTACAATTTCAAGACTAAACTAAAGCCTTTTTTTTATAAAATTAGGTACGGGGTAATTTTGAACCAAAGGACATAGGCTACTTTTAATTTAGCGACTTCGTCTGTGTCCGCGATAACTGACATTTATGCAGACGAACTCGAGAGCAAAAGCTATAGGCTATATAATATCACGCTACGACATGCGGAAGCGGAGCAGCAACGAAACTTATGTCCCTTTCAACCGGTATTTCATCCCCAGAAAGCAATATCCGTATCTATATGTTATCCCAACCGGATCAAGGAAAAATGACACATTAATGATTCACCATTTATCTACAAAGCAATAGAATTTAGTAGGCCTTTGACTTCTCAGCGAGTACCAAGATGGCGGCGGTCCCAGAATCGCCCAAACTCACGGTACACGACTGAATAATTCAGTAGCTTTTATTATTAAAGTTTCGCAGTATTATTTGGCCGCGAGCTTTGCGAGTCGATGATAAAATTAAAATTTTATATAATAGCTACACGGGTAAATAAGCTTGTTCAAACTTGGTAAGAGGTTTTGTATTATCGAGGTAACGGTTGCGGGGACAGCAGAGATGTAGGTAAGAGTTAGTAGAGGTACCGATGTTGATAAGGTACATTTTGCGTTTATTATATTAGAAAGATTAGGACTGCCTCTTTGGTCTAGTGGTCCCAAACGTGGGTGCTGAGCATAAGGTGTTGGATACGATTCCCAGGTCGGACAAAGTGATATTGAGCTAGTTTTTCCATCAGGAATTTCTCAGTAGCAGCAGCGGAGTCTGGATTTGTGCCCGGCAGATGGCAATAGGCTCGCCCCCTATTATATAGAACTTAAACATAACTAAAATAATGATTTTAATCATTTTTTGCACCTGCCATGTTATCTCTTCACCACCTTTGGTTGACTGGTAGAGAACGCCTAAGGCATTAAGTCCGCCTTTGTACTTTTTTGTTGCAAAAACATTAAATAAATACCTAAATAATTGGCGAAATATGTGTACACCTCTGCCTAACCCTTCAGAGATAACAGACATGATATTATGTATGTATGTAATCATATTAGTCCTTCATAATACACCCACTTACAACAAAACAATCTAGAATCAATTTACTTAACAGAAAACACAACCACCCTCATTACATAACATTCAAAGTAAATGCACACACACCGCACACGGGCGCAAAACCGATAACTAATTAATATCAGAGGCAGAACGCGTGGCGGGAGGAAAACAGATCGCAGCCTCATGCCGCGCCGGTAACTGGGTCCCATGGGTCAAGGCCAGAGATAGGAGAACGCGTCCTCCACAACTGTATTGTAGGATTGTTGTTTTCTGATTTCTACAACTTTGATTTAATTTATTTTTGTACCTACTTTTACTTGCTTATACTAGGGTCCAGCCGAATCGAAGATCAGCAGTTACTTTATTTTCAGATGGCAAAGATATGTTTTATAGTATAGGTAAGTACTTGACTTCCACGATGATTAGGCAAAAGGTACATAATAAAAAACGATACAAAATCTCAAGTCCTTATTTTTTGAAACAATAAACAGATTGTAATGAATATACACATAAGCAAGATACACAGGTCTGAAAAGTTAGTAGAGAATATTTTCGAAATGTCTTATTAAAAAAAAAAACCTACTGGAAATCTCTTGTTCTATTGAAAACTTAAATTTCGAATTTAGCTGTCTTTCTCTTCTGTATCACAAAATGTTCTGAACTAACTTTTTAGATCTTATGTATCTTACTATGTAAGAAGTTATATATATACTTATGTGTAAGAAGTTTCATTAAAATCGATCAAACATTTAAAAAAATACATACATACATACACATATCACGCCTGTTATCCCCGAAGGGTTAGGCAGAGGTGTACTAATTAGTACACCCACATTTCGCCAGTTATGTTTCAAAAAAATAAGGTCTTGTAAATATGAAATGCCGTAAGACATAAAGGCTCTTAATTGATGTTTTTAAAGGGCACCTAAGAAGGGTAATTTCCGTTAGATAACAGTTACTTAATACTCCTTTATGCCGCTGCTTCATAACGGGTACTAATTCACCTAGTTCTATAACAGAGTAGGCAAAGCTGAATTGTTATGTAACACAATTAGTTATGCAGTTTGTATAACGTTACATTGTCATGTTTCTACGTGGCGTTTACGTACCGGTCAACTGTTGAATTTGTGCAAGTGATATTCGTCTTTTATAGACGAAGATGACATACAAAGCTACTATTAATATGCTGAAGGATATAATAAGGAGAATATGCTGTGGAAAATGTCGTGGGTTATACATTTATAACTCTTGTATATTTGTACCTTAGTATAAGACTTTAATGTATAACTGTTTATTTTCCCGAATAAAAAAAAATATATATATATTAAAAGACACGACTGCAAAAATTGCACATATTTGTTTTGTTCACAGTTTTTTTACAAAGTTTTTTTTTATTTACAGTGTTATATTTTTAAAATCTATTTGTCAAATTCGAGACGATAAATAAATAAATATCTTGGGACAACTCACACACGGCTATCTGATCCCAAGCTAAGCAGAGCTTGTGTTATGGTAACCAAACAACTGATACGATAAACATAGACACGCCCAGATTCATCAAAAAAACAAATTGAGGCTGGTATTAATTTATGTTTTCAAGTAACCACACCGGTTTCTTTTTATTTTTAACTAGCCTATGTTACTCGGAACGATGCAAGGATTGTAACGATTCCCCATAAACCTAAATCGGTTCAGGCGTTTAAAAGTTATGGTGGAATAAAGAAACTCACATACATACATACATACATTAACCCTGAACACACTCCTTTTTTTGGGGCAGCCGTGTAATAAAGAAATAGGCTTATTTTTATTCAGTGACTTTGTCTGCACGAAGTGATGTCATTTGGTGCAGTGTAAGTTTGAACCCCAAGAAAGGACAAAAGCTACTTTCAATTCCGCGACTTCGTCTGCGTCCGCGATAGCGAATATTTAGGGCCTTCGCTTCAAGTCAGACTTTTTATAGAACAGATTATCGGATCGGACGATTTTTTAATAGTTTTGTAGGACCTGCTTTTTGTAGGATGCATTGCACTATTACCATCAGTACGTTCCATTTCACCAGACAAAAAAAAAAACTCTGGCTCTCACGAGGACAAACTCGCGGGCAAAAGCTAGTAATTATTAACTTGCGATCTGCCCCGGCTTCGCATGAGTGCAATGCTGATGCTAAATATACAAAATGTAGGTATAGCCTATGTCACCCGGGGATAGTATAGCTTCGCAACAGCGAAAGAATTTTTCAAATCTGTTCAGTAGTTTTGGAGCCTATTCAATGCAAACAAACAAACAAATCTTTCCTCATTGTAATATTAATAGTATAGAAAATAAGACAGAGGCTACTCTACAGTTTTATAGAGACACACAGACTACTCATAGTTTTCAGAGTAAATATGTAATGCAGTGAGGTTAAGTACATACTTGTAGAGTAAACTGTGTCGGAGAAACCGGGTTTATGTGCCCTTTTCCAAGTGTTTCCATACAAATGGTTTTGGACCGTATACTAAAGGGAAGGGAACCGTTGAAGTGTGAAAAGTTTGACATCCGATTAAACGGCAAATAGTTACCGTGTAGACGGAACAGGGTGTGTTAACAAGTGTAAACATAAGGGGTTGAACTGTAGGGGTTGGGCTGAACGAGGGTAATCAGGTAATTGATTTTACTGACTGCCTCGTTGAGCAAGTGGTCTTGGGTTCGATTCCCAGGTCGGGCAAAAAATATTAGTTACTATTGCATACACTGCAGAAAAACAACCATTAAAACACGGCCGACGTACCTTGGCGGCCCTGAAGTTAGCCGATTGCTGCGCAGTAAACAATTTCGTTTCTATAAGATACATTGCGCAGCCAAACAGCTATTTTCAGACCGCCAAGATACGTCGGCCGTACTATGCATCCTCAAAACGCTTTATAACTGTTTTTTTATTTATTGTTTCGAATATTTTGTGCCAATCAAATCTATACTAATTTAATTAACGAATTAAGCTGAACAGTTTTTATTGGATTGTTTTGATTGTACGTTGTTTATTCTGAAAAAATATTATTGCACCTAGGTACCTATACTATATGATAGCCATGAGTCATGAGGCTTAAGGAATAGCATAGGCTATAGACTTAATCTTATCATGACGCTAGGACCCACAGACACAAACATACGGACCAAGTCACAGACAAAAGCTAGTTAATAAGTAATAGTGAACAAGATTCTACACATTATGTAATCATTATTATCCTTATATCGATTAAATTAACATCCAAACACTGAGTTATATCATGCCTAGAGGCTACATAACATATGTAATGCTTTGTTAACATAACAACATTCAATTAACGCGGTTTGTGTATCACCTTGTCGTCCTGTGGTTGACCAATAAACGTAATATTCAGACATCGCCGGTGGTCAAGCACATGTATACGACATTCCGAGGTAGTTTAAACCTAGGTACTGCATTAGGTTAGGCTATCTATCCGAATACATATCTGAATTTCGAAAATTAAAATATCTACTGTTAAAATTATAATTAATGACTATAACTATAATTGCGTTGACACCATTAATCATTAATTTTAAGACAGAAATTTAAAAAAATAAACCTCTTTCAGTAGAAACCAGATTATTTTCCAATTTACTGTAAAATTAGATTTTTTGTGGCTTTGATATCAATAAATAGTTAGTCAATTAAGTTGCCAAATAAGTGACGTCACAGCTCGATATTGACATACAAAATCTATGGGAAAAAATGTTTTGATAGTCCATAAAACTACCCAATTTGTAGCCTTAGGCCCAGTTTCCACTTGAGTTGAGAGCAGAGATGTGTCGTATAACCAATCGGCTCGCGTTATTCACATCTCGCCGCTTCAACGTTAAAACGTAGTCCTTTTTGTTGTTAATGAGCGATCTCCGTCCTCTTTGGTGGAAACCGGGCTTTACTGAGCGCAGCGCAGGTCACGGTCGAGACTAATCCTTGTTTATGTAGCAAGCCTAAGTTATTATAGGTATTGTAGTCGCTTAGTATGAAACAACGCCTAGCAATAAACGGGTTGAGAGAGATTTCCACGTGCGAGGCCGCACACTGTGTATGAACGTTGTTCTTTGTGAATCAACCTGTTATGGCTTCCATATATTTTTATTATTTATTGTTTTACTAGCTTCTTTAAGCGGTTTCGCCCGCGTACCTATGTGTAACGTTCCGTCAAGTATGTTGAACTATTATACCAAGGGAAAACATTATCAGGATAAAAAGTATTCTATGTTTTAATCCAGGAAATGGTTTATCTATGTGCCAATTTTCATCCAAATCTGTTAACGCATGGTTGAGTAACAAACATCCAAACATCTTCAAAAATTCACATTATAATATTAGTAGGATTGTTTTATCTTCACATTTAGAAGCATCAAGAATATTGTAACCAAGATTTTTAAAATTTCACTTCTTTTGAAATTAAAATATTGCATATTATTTTTAACAAACAAACAATAATTTGAGTGTAAAAATACCAGTCAGTGTCAGGACCCTCCTTTATGAATCTGATCATAGCACGATCATGGTACGATACAGTCAAGTGGAAAAACTACTTAAACTTTAATAGCACGTGGCGTTCCGTAGCTCTGTCCTCATGGGAGAAAGCCGTGAGCATGAATAAAGATTACTTTTTAACCCTGGTCAGCAGTTTATTTACCCGTTTTATTTACCAATTTTCCTCGATGGCACATGATTAAAAAAAAAACCGTGTGTGTACAATAATCGAGGTTGCTCTCGTGCAGGGCTGTCCGCAAAATGGGACAGTGTAATATTTAGCTGTAGCTTGTTATATAGTATGCTCCTATCAAAATAATGTTGCGTTTTCCTCACGGCATATCTAACATATGAAGTGAAAAAAAAAAACACATCACATAATTAAGGGGTAATTAAACTTACTGTACATTAAACTAGGTAATGAACTTATAGCTGGGAAAAAAACTTATATTAATTTGGTGTCAAAAATCTCTGTTTTTGTAGCATTCAAAGTATAATACATAATACTTTGTGCTTACATGCGACAGAGTACGGGTTTTTTTTAAATTATCTATATTCTATACATATAAAATGCATAGAATATAGATAATTTAAAAAAAAACCGTACTAATTGTCCTGAATGACTAACTGACTGACGGATCAACGCACAGCCTGAACCGCTGATCGTTGAGACCTGAGAACGATTTCATTTCATTTTTATTTCATATCCGTTAAGAAAAGATTTTCCACATAAGGAAATGAAACGGAGGTCTCACATTTACGCGGACGAAGTCGCGGGCAAAAGCTAGTGTGTAATAATTAAATTTTAATAACTTCTTTTGCGATAAAAGTGTAAACTTTGACCTTCAATATCAGCGTAACTAGAATATTCCCAGGTATAGTCCAAACAAAAATAATGTCACAATGATGGGAAAAACATGTAGCTTTTGGCTTCATTAAGTGTCTTTTAGACCCGAGAGAGCTGTGTACCTAACTTCTCTGAAAACTAATTATCTATTTTATTTTCATATAAATGTTTATGTATACTATTATGACATATTATAGTAAGTAGAAAATTAAATAATTAAAATAAATTAAAATAATTTATTACTATTATTATTTTATTATTAATTATTGAATTTAATTATTCTGTACTTGTGTACACTTCATTTGATTATGTACAATTTTTGAAAACCTACTTTTTTAAATTATTTTTTTAATCTCTAATTTTGTTGTTACAACAACAACTACGTACAATAACTTGCACCTACCATGTTATCTCCTCCCCACCTTTGGTTGACTGTTAGAGAATGCATTAAGTCCGCCTTTTGTTGCATTAAGTTTAAAAAAATAAATAATCCACGCTCAATTTGAACACTAGTACTGCAGTCTACTAACACTTTAAGGATTATTTTCCAACGGCAAAAACATAATTCCGTTTCACTTTGCTATTGGATCACAAAGGGAATGTTCGAACAATAGACAGCGCCAATCAAAAAGGTCAGCTTAAAAGCAGGCGATTGCTTTGTTGATCATACATTGAATTTTTTAAATGTTTTGCTGGAGGTATTGATAGCTTTATAAAACACGTATCGCATGGAACCCTAGTACTTTGATCCGTGTGCCATATTATCTACAAATAAATAAAACTGAAGTGTCTGTTTGTGATGTTAAAAATAACACGTTTTTACTAAATGCATTTGAATTTTTATGCACATCGCAAAAAAATGTTTATTCTGGCTAATATTCGGAACGGTTGGATTGATTTTGACCGGACTTAAATATAAATTGAATAGATATAATAGACTATAAATATAAATTGAACATCACGCCTGTAATCCCCGAAGGGTTAGGCAGAGGTGTACCCATTAGTCCCATGTAATAGTCCCAGCCTTGGAGTCTGGATTTGTACCAATAGGCTTGCCCTCTATTACATAAGACTTAAACATAACAGGCGCAATTTGGGAATACTAATGGGTGGGAACATATCTCTTGTAAATAAATGTATCATTCATTCATTCATTTATTCATTCATTCACCACTGCCTAACCATTCAGGTATAACAGGCGTGATGTTATGTTAAAACTAAAGCAGATTGTACAGAAATTCAGCATTTACGGCAGGTATGAGTATGCTTAAAGTAAGTTTGCAGAGAAACTCGGCGTGCTATGCATACAGGTCGGTAGCTCTCAGAACAAGACACTGCCATTATTAAACTTAGCGTTAAACGTTAACAGGGTTGCCATACTCATAAAGTACTAGCTTCGCCCCGACTTCGTCCTCATAAATGTCGGGTATTGCGGACTCAGACGAAGTTGGGAGTCAAACTTACTTCGTAACATATTTCATCGATATCGGTTCAGTCTTAAAAGCGTAACTGACATACAGAGTTATATTTGCATTAGGTATAATATTAGTATGAACTAAATTCCATCCCACAGATATTATCCCACGCTAAAACAAAAACGGAATAAAAATATCCCATGTGTTAAGCAAGATCAATGTCTACATGTATGATACGTTCCAGCTAAGGTGTCAAAGAGGGAAGTAGAGAGAAAAGACCTTTTGAAGACTATAAATACTTAAAATTTAGCTACAATCTCATTTCAACGATAAATTATAGAAAAACTGGCCCTTAAAAATTTTAATGCATCAAAAGTTATTCGACAACCCTGTAATAAAACGTAGGTAGGTACAGCCAACAAATGAGATAGGTATGCAGGGTCGGCAGATACAGAGAGAGTTTTCTTAGAAACCTATGGATGTTTTTAAATGTTATTTAATTTAAAAGGTAGATAAAGTTCAATCGAAGACATCCATCCGTTTCTAAGAAAACATCAACTATATCTGACCCTGGATACTTATCTCTTTTGTTGACTGTACTTGTGTACTTTACCAAACCATAGAGTAGCATCCTCAGCGTAATACCACACACTACACATAAAGTAGACAGGCTATGTGCACTACTCAATTTATAGAGCATTCGGCTTTGTAGTGGCCGAGCCGACCCCTGACATGAGCTATTGTGCGCTCGAAGTAAAGGCTCAATTAACTAATGCAGCTTGTATACCTAAACTAGCTTCCACGCTCGACTTTGTCCGCAAAATTATGTAAAAAGCTTTTTTTTCTTTGGGGTAGTAAAAATCATCAAATGATTCCTTCCACCCTGGGTGGAGGTGATGGGACTTTTACTGACTAAAAACCACCCTGTTCCTTCTGTTGCCCTTTGCGTTCTGGGGCCACGGTATCCGGTAGGCATTTGGCCCTGTTGGGGCTCCGTAAAATCGACTAATTCAGAAAAAAAAGAAACTTAACGTGGATGAGGTTACAATTTCTCAAAAAAAGCTTTTTTACAAAAAAATATGACCGCCTTCAAAAACTACAAAATAAAAAAATAACTTTAGCTTGAAAGTCGGCGGCTTTGGTTTTGTTTCTTGTTATGTAGGTATTGCCACCGACTTCCAAGCTAAAGTTATTTTTTTATTTTGTAGTTTTTGAAGGCGGTCATATTTTTTTGTAAAAAAGCTTTTTATTTTTCACTTTTTAGTGCTTGTGTGTTAATTTTTGAAATCCTTACATAAAGCCCTTTCAAACAATACCTCACACGATATATTAAATTTTGGAAAGTGGTAGGAGGGGGGTTGACGTACCCCCTCCCCACTTCCTTCAGTCAGTCATCGACTACACGTATAAACAAAGCAATTTGTCTCGTTACGGCGGTTCTGCTGTGATTTTATAAGGAGTTCCGTTCCATATCTCCAAAGTTCATCATCAGATCATGACAATATTCCTATGGGACCTATTCGGAACTATACTCTTTCAAACAAAAAAAGAATCATCCAAATCGATTTATAATTGGCGGAGTAATCGTAAAACAAACACACAAAAAAAAAAAAAAAAAAAAAAAAAACATACGGGTCGAATTGAGAACCTCCTCCTTTTTGAAGTCGGTTGAAAATCAATGGTAAGGGAAAAAAATTGGTTATAAATTGAACTATTTTAGCCGAATACCAATGTAACAAATTTTGTTAATATATGTTGACGTCATTAATTTTATCATTGAGAGATTGTGGGTTGGGTCGTTGCAAAGCCCACTTCAACAATAATTATTGTTAATGAGTAAAAGAGTTTCCTTCTTCAGAATCAATACAACTAGATGTGCACGTCGATTTCAGCAAAACGGCAAGACAAAGAATAGTGTAGTTTATTTACATACATACATAACATCACGCCTTTAATCCCCGAAGGGTTAGGCAGAGGTGTACCCATTAGTACAACCACGTATGTTTTTAGTCCCATGTAATAGGGGGCGAGCCTATTACCATCAACCGGGCACAAATCCAGACTCCGAGGCTGCTACTGAGAAATTCCTGATGGAAAAACCCAATAACACTTTGCCCGACCTGGGAATCGAACCCAAGACCTCATGCACAGCAGTCGCGCTTGCGACCACTAGACCAACGAGGCAGTAGTTTATTTAGTTACATTTTATATTTGTTTTGATTGAATTTTGATATTGTATGATCTAAAATGGATTGAAATAAATGAAAATTGATTGATTGATTGAATAGAACGTGATATAACTTCATTTCATCACTACCAAGAAATTAAATGTGATCTTGTTATGATCACAGACAAGCGTAATTTATATAGACCTTGAAAATTTCACACAACCTTGCTACCAGGCTTCATTGCTTTAATAACCCTACAATGCATTTACCTGGTATAAAAGGCACCTTAATAAAAATGTAACAGGTAATTTAAAAATAAATTTCAACCCTGCGGGTGCCGCGCGCCCCGGGAGCAGGTCAGGTTCACCGTGACCCTAATCCTATGGTCTCCATGGTTACCGGGAGAAATGTTTGAAGAGCCGAGTTTTGAACTTTCAATTGGATTTTACTTGTAATGGAGTTTTAACTGAATGGATGTTTGGTGTATTCAGGTTCTAAATTGGATGATTTTCGTGGAAATTGGACACGTTTTCTATTATTTTTTTAAGGAAGGCATATTGTAGAGACTCTAGCTGGTTTAGCCGTATAGAACCTTATATTATTTAAATAGAAATAAGAATAATTTGACACTTTTTTTTCGCTCCTTTATCTCCTTAACTAGAAAGTTTCCAGGTAACGTCCAAAATCAAAAAATATATCTTTATGATAGGAAGATTATGACACTCTCTGCTTTTTTACACCTATTAATTAGTGGTAAAGATAAACTACTCGACAAGGTGGTAGCAGGCATAACATAAACATTTCTTAACTTAGAGTTTATTGCCCTGAAATTCTTTTGTCCTTATCTGTCATTTTGACTTTTTTGATTGTCAGAACGAGACAAAACAAAACTTTAAGACGCACATATGAATAGCGCTATATATATATTTTTTAATTGGAATTGAAACACTTTTCTTTCTAACCTTACATTGTTTGCATAAAATCGAAGAATTTCGTGCATAGCGAAAGCTTTTAGGAGGTATTTTATGAGTCGACTGCCTCGTTGGTCTAGTGGTCGCAAGCGCGACTGCTGTGCATGAGGTCTTGGGTTCGATTCCCAGGTCGGGCAAAGTGTTATTGGGTTTTTCTATCAGGAATTTCTCAGTAGCAGCCTCGAACTCTGGATTTGTGCCCGGTTGATGGCAATAGGCTCGCCCCCTATTACATGGGACTAAAACATAACTGGCGAAATGTGGGTGGACTAATGGGTACACCTCTGCCTAACCCTTCGGGGATTACAGGCGTGATGTTATGTATATTATATGTATGTTTATGAGTCGAGCATACTTACCGTCTAAGCGGCGTCGGAGAACATACCTACATATCAGCAGCGCTACTCGTGGAAGCTATTTTAATGCTCGATCTGGCGCGGATGGCAACACACACACACATAAAGGATGTAAAAAGACACCTAACGAAGCCTAAAGGTACATGTTCTTGCCATCATTGTTGTATGGTCTTTTTTTGGTTTGACCCAAATCTTCTGGTTACCGAGATATTGAAGGTTGAATTTTTTTTTATGTTTTTTTTTAAGAATATTAGTTTGAAATATAGCGCTTTAAGTACCCCCATGACCTATACTGTTAAACTAGCTTTTGCTTGCGTCTTCATCCGCGTAAATGTCGGACCTCCGTTCGTTCCCAAAGGGGGTAAATTTTAAAGGGAGTAAATCTTAATTGAAGTCTACTAACTATAAACTACCTCTCTGACAAATTTCATCTTTATACATCGAGCGGTTTTCGGTATTTTCGTGGTTTTATTATTATTTTATGAATTTCTCAGTAGCAGCCTCGGAGTCTGGATTTGTACCCGGTTGATGGCAATAGGCTCGCCCCCTATTACATGGGTCTTAAACATAACTGGTGAAATATGGGTGTATTAATGGGTACACCTCTGCCTAACCCTTTGGGGATTACAGTCGTGATGTTATGTGTTTTATATTTAGATGCATCAGTTAGCTAGCACAATATTATGCGTATTAATGATTCACGCCAAAAATAAAAGTAATTTCCCAGCAAAAATTTTTGCTCAATTTGGCTCAATTTGATAGGCAGTTTGCGTAGATAAGGCCTATTATGATTTGTCTTGTTAGAACTGGTTCTCATTAGGTTGGACCGACAATTTTACCGCTGACCGACTGTCGGGCGTTGCTGTTCGCACTAAAAGCTGCCGATCCGATCTAATGTGAACATCACCGTCGATACCGTCGTTTTTCCACAGCCAACTCACAACTGCTTTATGAAAAGCGACCCGGGGTTATTACCAAGCAGTTGTTAGTTGCTTGTCGTTTGGGTTTAAGTCATCGTGGTGAAAGGATTAGTCAGCTAGACTCTGCGTTACCGAGAGCTAGCTGTCCAGGGTGCGCCGCTCGGGGAGCCTCCTTTAATGCCCTACCACCTGCACCGTAAAAGTCCTTAATGAGGCAGGTTGGTACAGGTTGCTCAATATTGGTCGGACAATTTTTTTTCCAATCGACACGAGAAAAAAAAGAAGTTGCTTGTCGATCCGATAAACCTGTCGGTCCGACCTAATGTGAACTAGACCTCACACCCCGTATACTACACACATGTCATGCCATAACGTACTTAAATACTAAAATCAATTTTTTTCACTCCAAGGTCGCATATGACGGTTGATTATCATAGATGTCACAAATGATGGTATTGCGTGCGTCGGTACCGTACAAAACGTTCAATATTTACTTATTTAGGTACACATCTTTATGCCTAAAAGGTATTTAGTCTAGAATCTAGATGGAAGGTAGTTTATTTGTCTGTCTTTTTTGACCATGTGTAAGTATGCCATTATTTTCTTAATGTTAAAACTTGATCGGCGGCTTCATTGCATGCATAATCTAACCCAATGATCTGTTTTCTTCTTCCTAAGAAGGGTCAGACAATGCAGAGCACTGACCTTCCCTGTCATTTCTCTGTACATAAGATGTCAGTAAGCTCAATACTTATTGGCAACGGTGTCCGTTTCAGTACATTACTCGTAGGTTCTCGTCAAGAATGAAATTCCTAACGTTGTTGCACACACCCGTATAATAATAGAAAGAGACAGCAAGACAGAGACAGAGAGAAAAGGTCGCGTAGATGACATAACCCTTTTCCCTTACGTGACGATTTCTGCCAGTGAACTCCTACCGCAAACTGCGTTAAGGAACTTTTGTTCCAATTCCGTCAAATGAGTCATAACTGGTCAAAAATAGATTTGAAGTCCCACAGTACCTGGCTTCACGGATGGCGTCGACCCAGTGAATGCAGTCCACCTCGGAGGCGGCCCGCAGTTCGTACTGCCGCTGACTCTCACGGCGGTATGATATGATGAAGCAGAACTGGGGTAAAACAACACGCAGTTAAACACCATGACACCACATAGTTGGGGGAAGAGAGATTGTTATAAAGTATGGATTGACCATGGATTTCGTGTTTCTATAACAAAGATGAAATTTTTCATCGGTTATTAAAAAAAATCTGGTGTTCAATACAACAATGCAAATATTTGGAAGAGCAGATTTTTAGTAAAAAACCTCTTCAGCCGCGTTTAGCGAGTTTTTTTTAGAGACAAAACACGGGTTCATCGCCGACATGCGAATGTAGTCGCGTCACCGACATGATAATATGACGTTAAGTTTTCACTCCTCTCTAGTGCATGTCTCATTAGTCCAATGACTGTCTAATTTTTTTTATTATTATTAAGTAGCCCGCAAAATTAATTTTTATCTCTGTAGAATCTAGAAGGAGGGGGGGCAATTTTTCTTGTATATAACATTCAAAAGTGCCTCATAATGCTCTGATTTGAATAAATGATTTGTCTTTGACTTTTTAGGCACAGGTTACGAACAGTGGCTTCTGCTACAGACATAGAACCACTTACCGAAGCGTTCCGCTCCATGGGCGCCTTGCTGAGCCTCTCGCAGTACGAGCCCTCCAGCATGAGCACGCCTGTCGGACGGGTGTTGTTCTCCGACTCGTAGTAGAACAGCATGTTCTGTGCACAAAAAAAAATATTATTATTAATGTGTCAGGCAGTAACAGGGCCTCCGACTGTCTAAACAATAGCTGCGTACCGTCGCAGTCAAAGTCAAAGTCAAAATCACAGTCCCCATAAATAGCCATGGACCTTTTAATAAACATCTCTTTGTGACAAATCTGCTGTTTCATACATTATGATTGTGTTGCATATATTTTTGTAAGAAACAACTGATATTTTTTTCATGATATCAGGTTTGTTCTCATAGGAAAAGTTGTTCATAATGATGAGTACAATGACCCCTTTTCAGGCTGCTGGTGATTTAAAGATAATCCTGTAGAAACCCCTTCCCTCTGTCTTAAAATTTGATTCCAGAATGACAGTCCATTGTGCAGAGCCAGCTTGAACCGGATATTCTGACGATAGCGAGCTCACATAAAGCCTACAATTCCCGTATAGGCACTACCTAAATCCAATAAACAACGTAATAGCATTCGTATAACACTATCTGCCAGATAAGTCAATCGGCTATAACCAAATATCGAGTAGATACTCAAATACTTCTACTTACTGGATATAAAGCCGTTTTTGTATCCTACTAATAATATTGTGTGAAAGTTTGTAAAGATATTTAGATATTTATTAATCAATCACATATAAACCGTTGAACACATTTGGATCAAAATTGGCAGATAGATAGAACATTTTCTGGATTAACACATAGGATACTTTTTATCCCGGTAATGTGTTTAATTAGGATTCAATTATTTTTTCTATTGATTAAAATAAAAGAACTATCGTTCGTTTTTGTTTTATTGGGACAAGCTCGCCAGACTTTTCCCACCCACTGCAACTCCTGAAAGCCAGAATCAACAGTGGAGGCCACCAGAAAAGCGCCGAGGCAATGAAGCTCGACGAGTCCCAGAGAAACGATTAACTGTCTTGGGTCCCGCAACGAAAGAATCAGAAAAGAATTGCGGAGGAGTAAGAAAAAATATAATTTGGATAATAGTTTTACTAACAAATCACTTTATTGCATTCTACAATAAATAACCTAAACCTAAAACCTTAAAGTAAATGTAAAATATGTACAATTTATAAAAAAAAGGCAGAAAGGAGGAACGTCATAAGGCATCAAAAAAGTCCACGTAGCTGTCAATGGGGCAAGTGCCCAAAAGGCTGACAGCATTGCCACGTTGTATGGCAATGCTGATTCTTTATAGTTTTACTTACTTTACGGAAAGATACTTTTTAAAGTGAGAAAGCAGAAGCTATTAAAACAATAAATCAACAATTTTTAAGGAACCCTAAAAAGTGTTGATATGCAGGCTTCCATAGCTATTATAATAAAGTTAAATAACATAAAATATTTAATTTGCTCTCGCAACACAAAGCTTCTTAATTGGATGGGCTGTTGTTGTATGCTTTTCATTCTGGGTTATTAACTATAAAAGGATTCCAATCAGTTAAGTAATTGCTTGTTTGATATGTTAACAGATACCTATAAAATGTCTACATTGTTCAATATTCACTCGCCCCGCGTGGTTTTTTCACTTATGTAAAGGTATCTATTTGGTTACTGCTCCGCTCTTGTAGGTAGTAGCGTGATGTTATATAGCTTTTACAGATTCTTATAAATTTGACCATCGTACAAGATCGAATTTTTCTAATCCGACTGGTAGTTAAAGAGATTAGCGCGTTCAAACAAACAAAAAAATCTCTTCAGCTTTATCTAAATATCCATACTAATATTATAAATGTGAAACTAAGTCTGTCTGTCTCTCTGTCTCGTCAATCTAGTGATAGATGAGGTCTTGGGTTCGATTCCTCGGTCGGGCATCGAGCCTATTGCCATCAAGCGGGCACCAATCCAGACTCCGAGGCTGTTACTGAAAAATTCCTGATGGAAAAACCAATAACACTTTGCCCAACCTGGAAATCCAACCCAAAACCTCATATCCAACAGTCGCGCTTTGAGACTTCTAGACCAAAGAGGTAGTCATTAATAAAAAACCAGAATCATTTTAACAAATACTCTGAAATAAATGACATGAATGTCAGTGAAGCTTTCCTTTTCGCGAAAATGTAGATATTTCGCACGAACGCTCTCGTTTTTCCGAATACTACATTTATGAAAATCTTCGACAATTTACTGTTTGATTCTTGTATTGTCGAGCGTTCGTATATATTTGATTTGTGTATCATTTTTATCTTGCGACGGGTCGCGGCACTCGGGATGTTATTTGCCCGAATAAGAAATCATGTACCTATCTTATTTAGGGTAAGATAAGATAAGATAAGATAAGATTATTTATTTGCTTAAACATGTGTGTGTACATACATAGAAAATGCATACAAGATGAAAATAAAAGTGAATTAAGTGCAGACATGTTTGTCACTACGTGACGTGCAAATTTCGAACAATTATTATTAATGTTATAAAGTTATTAACTTATTAAATTTATTACTTAAACAAAAAATAAATCAAAATAACAAAATATTTAAAGTTGTCATACTTAATTACTAATGGGTTATTCAAATTATATAAAATTAAAGAGTAAAATTAGCATTATTGTGTAAGTACCTCCACCAGGGTTGTTCTACATTGTACCATACTTGAAACTTTCAAAGTCGCTTAGGTAAAAGACAATATAGGTACCTTAACAATGATATCGACAGTGGAAAATAAATAATTACCAAGCGAACAAGCTACTATAATTAAAAAAATTAAAAAACACGACTGCAAAAATTGTACATTTTTTTTACGACGTTTTATATTTACAATTGATATATATTTTTTTAATCTACTTGTCAAATTCTAGACGACAAACATAAACACGATCAGATTCTTAAAAAAAATAATTGAGGCTGGTATTAATTTACGTTTTGAAGTGACCACACCGGATCTTTTTATTTTTCACTAGCCTATGTTACTCGGAACGATGCAAGGATTGTAACGATAACCCATACATCTAAATCTGTTCAGGCGTTTAAAAGTTACGGTGGAATAAACAATCTCACATACATACATTTACCCTCAACACATAACACTCCTTTTTTTTGGGCAGTCGTTTAAAAATGTGTCGATTCTCATACAGTAAGACTAGTTTATCACGTTCCAAAAATTTTCTAGGCATTAGGTATCTTTCTTTTTTGAAAAATAATTGGTATGTATTCAAAATAAAATATTGTTATATCCGGAATTTAAATTATGCATAGTGAAAGTATGAAGGGAAATTTTGCAACTTATGTTTTGATTGTTATCAATGTTTGATTGTTATTAAACGCAGGGCCGCCGCGCGAGTCGAGTCAGAGTTTGACGCGGCGCATAATGTGCACAAACATTTACTTGTTTAAGACAGCTATGTGATGCTATATCTTAACATTTTAGTATTGAGTGATACTAAAAGAAAAAATACGTATTTTATAATTTTCAATCATATCATCATAATATTAAAATTCGCAACCTGATAAAAAAATCTTCCTGTATATACCTAATTTAATAATACCAGTCTATTATTGTACCACTACAGGGCTAAGGGTTCTTCTCATACAGAGAATGCACGAGCATTGATCAAGGCGAATTGGCAATTTCAGACTTAAGTATAACTTTCCTCGCGATGTTTACCTTCTCCGGCGTCAGTGACGTCCAAGATGAACTTAGAAAGTACTTATGAATTGAAAAAGTTACATTGGTACTTGTTACACGTGTTGGCTATACAACCTTATTAGGTGTATAGAGGCTAATACAAAAAGTTTATACTTTAAGGGATTATTCTCATTAGAGCGGGCCGTGCCCGGGGCGGGGCCCGGACGGGGCTCGGTTTTAATCTTTTACATATATTTTGGTATTGAAGTGCGTCGAGCGGGCCCGGACGGGACACGGATAATGCACTGTGTAATATAAATTGATTCATACAAAACATATGTAACAGGTTAAAACCGTGCCCCGTCCGGGCCCCGCCCCGGGCACGGCCCGCTCTAATGAGAATCATCCCTAACTCACTAGAATAATGTTGGACGCACTTAATTATTTATTTATTAGAATGATACAGCTTAGGTTTAAGTAGTAGAAAAATTGTGCCGTCGGGAGATACAGAGATAAAGAGAGGGATAACGCGTTTTTCTTACATGACGATATCTGCCAGTTAATTTATACCTCACGCTGCGTTAAGGAACTTCCTTCGGTCAAAAGGAAGGACCCTGCCAGGGCTGCGGATTTTATTAGAAAGAGTTACCGCGGCCCTAGAACGCAAAGGCCTTTGGGAAGAACACGGATGAGTTTAAGTCAGTAGGTAAGAGACCCTTCCTTCTTCATGAAAATGTTGACAATACGAGCTATACTTATATAACTTTTTGTTATTAGTACATAATTAAGCTTGATTATAAGACACGACAAAATTATCGCTTGATTAATATTACTGCCTCGTTGGTCTAGTGGTCGTAAGCGCGACTGCTGAGCATGAGGCCTTGGGTTCGATTCCCAGGTTGGGCAAAGTGTTATTGGGTTTTTCCATCAGGAATTTCTCAGTAGCAGCCTCGGAGTCTGGATTTGTGCCCGGTTGATGGCAATAGGCTCGTCCCCTATTACAAGGGACTAAAAACATAACTGGCGAAATGTGGGTGTACTAATGGGTACACCTCTGCCTAACCCTTCAGGGATTACAGGCGTGATGTTATGTTTATAAATATTTCCTTTCCACTGTCGATATATTTCTGAACAACCTCGAAGGCGCCACATTTCTCGTAGCTAAAACCAATAAAACTTTCATTTACACAGTACAAACTACACCGCACACGATACCAATAGTTGCCCGCCTCCGGGTGCCGTCGCCTACCCGTCTCCGGGCGTCTCCGAGCCTGTTCCGGCGTTATACACGTTCCATTTCCCGAGGAATGTGCGCTCGCGAGGATTTCCTTTGCGTTTGAAGTTAGCGATAAAATGTTCTAAATACACGCTTGTTTCACTTAGCTTATGTGCGACATGCCTCATCTCTTTATGTTCAAGTTTCAGAGCATTTTCCGGCAGAATTATTGCTTGTTGTAGTGTGAAAAAAGGTATTTCATAAGAAAGGTAGGCGCTATGAATAACTTAATGTACGCGTAAGCAAGTTAGGTCAAGTCAAATTCACAAATTGAAGCTGTGCTATCTGATTCTTTTGCTTCGGCTTATTTTTTGCTGCTTCTGCTCACAATAGTTTCCAGGGCTTACTTTATTACCTGTACCTGATTTTTTAGCTGGTTCGATTCCAGGTTTAGTTAAGCACATAACATCAAGCCTGTATTCCCAAAGGGTTAAGCAGAGGTGTACCCATTTGTACACTCACATTTCCAGTTATGTTTAGGTCCCATGTAATAATCCCTTGGAAACATGCTGGTCCTGCTCCATCGGACAATGACACATTCCAGACAAGATCAAGCTCGTTTTTAATAATGGCCATTGATTTTTTCCATTCTGTAAAATATTTTATCACCAAAACCAAAAAAACCACAACGTTTCATTTTTTTAAATTACATAACGGTTGGTTGGCTGGCCTTTATTGATTTCTACAACTAAAGATATTTCGTTAAAGTTAATGGAATTGGAATTGATGTATTGGAGAAGGCCTTTGCCCTGCAGTAGCACAATGTAGGCTATAGAAAAAAAAATGGAATTCACTTTGCCACGCTTCAGAATAAGCGGAGACAAAAACAATTATCCAACGAATTGGTTTGTCAAAGTCGTTTTTCTAACCATTTTCATTTAAAACATCGCGCCTAATCCGTGTGAACAAAGCCGGGGGCAAAACCAATCACGCATTAAGCGTATCTAATTCAAAAATCATTGAATATTCTTGTCCTTTATACAATTCATGTTACGGTATCGCCCGATAGATCGGAAGCCGTTGGACAAGCTTAACAAATGTCCCCGAGCCTCTTTCGCTCTTGATCCCCATCCCTCTGGTACCCCCTCTCGCTTGAATGCACTCCGATCGTATCGGAGGAGCTGTGTAATCTATAATCCGTCTATTCTCAGGAGGAGGGCTCCTAAATGGTATTAGTGAGTCTTTAATCTACTTATAGGTAAAACTTTGGATCTTAAACTTAATGGTTCTTTGGCATAAACCGCTGTACAAGCATTCCTCTTTGGAGTGATAGAAACTTAATTAAACATAAGTACTAATACTCAAATTTCTGACAAAATAACAACTTTATGATGATCGGGTGACGGTGATCGGGTCATTTCGCTGTTAGCTCTACCAGCTAAGTAGCATTGAACAAAAAACGATTTTGTTTTCGGCTGGATATTATAGCGCGTAATGTAACGCACATTTTATTTTTTGAGATGGTAAAAATCAACAAATGAGTCCTTCCACCCTGGGTGGGGCGGAAGGGACTGTCAGACTTTTACTGACAATTAAACCACCCTTCTGTTGCCCTTTACGTTCCTGGGCCACGGTATCCTGTTAAGACGTCCCGCAACCCCGGAAAACATTGTGCTTAAGATGCATAGAAGTTTGTAGGGATATTAAAATTTGAGTTACAACAATTTAAACTTGTTCTCGTACAAAAACAAAATGCTGAAACCTTGAACTTAAAATTTTCCGTAACAAGAATGTTCCCAGGTCCACTACAAAAAGTAATCGCAATGATGAAAAAAAACATGCAACTTTCGACTTATATATCTTTTTTCCCCATTTTAAATATATTTGCCTGTTTACAGCAAGAGGAATCATCAGTATAACATGGTTTTACAGACGGAGAAGGATCTGTAATAATATGAAGAATAATCTGATGTGTAAGAATCCGAAAGAATGAATGCTCTTAACCTTATAGCAAAGGTATTATTGATCAATCACCGCGGTTGCTATGGCGTCGCAGAGAACCCGTGACCTCAACTCCCCGTGACCTGACATCATCATTTTCCCAGGTGTTTTCCTAACCACGTTGAAGTCGGCTTTCAGTCTAACTGGAAGTAGTCCAATTCCAGAATGTTACAAGAAGCGACTGCCTATCTGTCCTCCATAATACAGTTACTGGAAAGCTCGATACCCCTTTGGCAAGATTGGTTGTCAGTCTTTCGGGATTCTGACTCTTAACGACTGTTAAAGTTCTGCAAATGACATTTGGTTTGAAATGGTCTTAAACATTTTTTTTTCTTTTTACTTTTATCCGAGTGAAACGCCTTTTGGGTGATTGGGATAATTGACTTTGCTTTAAAAACATCGTCTCTTTAGGAAAATGTTTGTTATCAGGAGTACAATCATTTGTGTATAAGCATCGGTAAATAATTACTAGTCATTCTATAATATACAACCGCGGGCTTGCGGACGGCGAGTGATGCGTCTCACCGTCCGATCAAGGCCCAGGCCCGGGTTGACGGCGCGTTCTGTTCACGCGCGCCTCAAAGAGCTGTCAGCACAGGGACGGGCCTCCAACGGGGCCAAACGCCTGCCGGGGTTGCGGGACGTCTTAAAAGGATACCGTGGCCCCGGAACGTAAAGGGCAACAGAAGGACCAGGGTGATTTTTTAGTCAGTAAAAGTCTGACAGTCCCTTAAAGACTCAATTGATGATTTTTACAAAAAAAAGTCATTCTATGTAGATACACATAACATCACGCCTGTAATCCCCGAAGGGTTAGGCTGAGGTGTACCCATTAGTACACCCACATGTCGCCAGTTATCTTTTTAGTCCCATGTAATAGGGGGCGAGCCTATTGCCATCAAGCGGGCACAAATCCAGACTCCGAGGCTGCTACTGAGAAATTCCTGATGGAAAAACCCAATAACACTTTGCCCGACCTGGGAATCGAACCCAAGACCTCATGCACAGCAGTCGCGCTTGCGACCACTAGACCAACGAGGCAGTCTGTCGGTTCTATACATATAATGTTTCCAAAATATATATTTAAATGTCCGAAGACCTTTAAAAATAATAAAGTCCAGCCATTTTGATTCGTGCTGCATTTTTACTGTGGCTTAAAAGGTCAATGCTTTCTTAAGTAGGTACCGAGGTATACCTATAGTTTTAGTGGCTTTTGAGTGCAGCGAGCTGACTCATGACTTATATACTAAGTAAGCAGATACGCTTTATGAATCCAACTGGAAATTATGGCTTTCAATTGCGGTTGGTTTACGTACAAATTTTACTTTGTTTGTAGTAAAAGTAATTTTTTTTGTAATGTTTTTAGTTTACTATCTATAACTAGCGATGAATACCTATTTGTTACTCTTGAAAAATCTGCTGAACGGATTTTTATGAATCTTTACAGTAATAATTATAGCCTCATAATAATACATGGGCTATAATTTGTTAAGATATCTTGTATTTTTTCCAAATTATAGCGATAAGATTACAGTTAGCCAAAAAAAAACTGCCATCTGGAAGTTTTGAGAAGTATTATTCGAAGCTACAAGCGACAGCTAGTATTAAAATGGGTACGTATTTGAATATCGAAGATTAAAATACCTACGCTTAAAATACCAATGTTCAAAACATCGAAAATTTAAATATCGATTATATCAAAATGTCGAAAATTGTTATACCTAAGCTTAAAACGTCGAAGATTGAAATGCCGAGTGATTAAAATTTCGAATGATTCAAAATATCGAATGACATTATGCCTAAGTTCAAAATATCAACATTTCATACATCTAAATTCATAATATCTACAAGCATGATTTCTGTCACGGCTCCGGCGCTGCAGGGCTCCGGCAGTCCCACGCGAGCTTAACGTCGCAGATGGTCTAAACGCTCACCACCGCAGCTTCGGCTTGTTGGCTCCTCAGCTCGCGGGCTGCCTCGCCCCTCCGCGCCTACGCGATTCTAAATTACACTCTAGGGGTAGGGCAGACAAGACTACGTGGAGTCGGTTTTGCAGCGATACGTTTCTGTCACTAACTTTAGTAGCACAACATATTGACTTTCAAGAAAATATTTTAATTTAAAGACCTAAATAATACCTTCACGATTGACCTATGCTTGTACACTAGACACTGATTTTCATGGATAAAATAGGTCAAAATTGTTCCAAAACCGAATTGGGGCACCCCGAATTTACGTAGTCTTTTGGCTGTTACCCCTAGAGTGTATATAAAAATCCGGAGGCGCGAAGGGAGGACAACCCCCGCCCGCTGTAACAAAGCATAGGCACCCGTGGGAGCCGTAGCGGCTGAGGCTGGCCAGCAAGCCGAAGCTGCGGAGGTGAACATGGGTGCCTATTCTTTGTTACGCAAGGGCGAAGGGGTTGCACTTCCCGTAGCGCCGGAGACGTTGCAGAAGCAACCTTTTTCCACTCATACTACTTTTTTTTTTTTTTTTTTTGAGGTGGTAAAAATCATCAAATGACTCCTTCCGCCCTGGGTTGGGCGGAAGGGACTGTCAGACTGTTACTGACTAAAAAACCACCCTGTTCCTTTTGTTGCCCTTTACGTTCCGGGGCCACGGTATCCTGATAAGACGTCCCGCAACCCGGGCAGGCGTTGGACATCATTTTTTTTTCGATATTTTAACTTGTAGGTACGTATTTTTAGGGTGAATTAATGAATGTATTAAATGTTGAAAATTAACCCATTTTTACACGTAGGTATATTCATTTTCGATGTTCTATGTACCCATCGATATTTAGGACATTCGATAATCTGTATTTCGATATTTGGATCTTTCGATGTAACTTTTGTAGATATTTAGATTTTAGATATATTGGACGTAGGATATTTAACCATTCGATACTATAAACTTTCGTTATTTTAATTTTCGGTTTTATGGTCGTTCGATTTTTCCATTTTCGATGTTATGAACATCGATATTTTAACAGTAGGTATTTTAATCTTCGATATTCAAATACGTACCCATTAAAATGATTCTGTTCTAAGAGATTGCTACGCGCCCCTGGTATCGTGGGGTCCACTATAGACACGTGCTACGAATTGGCAGCTACGCGGTCGTAGCGACGTAGCCCCGTAGCTCTAAAACGCCTACGACGTAGCATGTGCTTAAAAGCCGAAAATGATTTGTAACTTTACAGTGGACAGGATAACTTTTGTGTTTTAAGAAAGTTAAAGTAAAGAGAAAAATATCTACAGAGAACATTACTAGTGTAATTTGGAGATATTTTATGATAATAAATGGAGATGTAGGTATAGTTTAATAATGTAAAAGATCCGTACAAGTACCGCCAAAAAGTTACAAATACAGGAATGGGAGGATCTTTCTTCTCCCTCAGATATCCGCGAATACATCCCTACTACCAAAATACCCACCACCTACTTACCTAGGCACGCTGATAACACGTTAATAAGTACAACCTATACTAAAATAAAAGCATGTTTCCCTTACCTGATATAAGATGAACCATCGGAGCTGCCACTTGGTGTTGTCGGAGCTCCGTTTGTGCAGGTAGCCAGTCTGTAAACATTTAAATGTTAGTGGAGGTTGTTTACGTAGGTACTGTGAGCACTCTGGCGGAGTCATGTTGCCGCGGGAGGGGGGGGAGGTTTCTAACTACGATTAAACGGTCGAGTGTCCTACGCACCGAATACTACTAATATTATAAATGTGAAAGTTTGTGAAGATGTTTGGATGTTTGTCAGTAAATCACGTGTAAACCGTTTGACAGATTTGGATGAAAATTGGCACATTGTAAGATCATTTCCTGGGTTAACACATAGGATACTTTGTATCTCGGTAATGGATTCCATTTGTATTAAATATCAACTTACTTTCTGAAAAGTCTTTTTTCCTGTCGATTTGAAAGATAGTATAGTTTTTATCTCAATTATTGGTTTAATACTTTTTGATTGTTAACCTGAGCCACAGCAACGCGTGGGCCGGTCAGCTAGTATAATTATATCCTGAAATGTTACACTCATTAAACTGTACATCTACGTACCTGTGAATGATCATACTGCGCCCTGTCGGAGAGGGCGAGTAGCTGGCCATCATTCACGCGGACTGACCGCTGAATCTTCGGACTCAGCATCATTGTGTGTTCTGGAACAATACAAGAACATCTTACACTTAATGACAGATAACATCATGACCTCAATCTTGAAACTGTTAGGCAGGAAATCAAGGAAAAAAAGAATATCCTACTTAATATTTTAAATGTAAAAGTTTCTGAAGGCTTTTATAGATGTTTGAATGTTTGTTGCTCAATTACGCGTAAACCGTTGAACAGATTTGGATGAAAATTTTCACATAGATATATAATTTCTTGGATTAACACATCCTATACTTTTTCCAACAGTCCTATTGTAAATCTGTAGGGTGGCCTATGTTCAGCAGTGGACGTTCTACGGCTGATTTGATGACGATGATACTTTTTATTCTCGTAATGTGTTGTTATGGGATAATACTTCAATTTACTTTACAGAAACTTACTTTTTATTAGTAATATATAAGGTAAGAATTGCACAACAACCTAACGTAGTGTCCGTGGAGTTTCTTGCTCACATACATAGATGCCTATCTATATTTTTATTTTAACGAGTAACTAGCTTCACCTGTCTGACTAACCGACTGTCTCCTTGACAATTTGTAGACCCTGTAAACCGACAAATTGACTTTGGCATGTTTGCAGAAAACGTTATGGGTGAACTAACCATGCCACAAAGACTAAAAAAACCTTCGGGATCTAGTATTTAAAGACTGCCAATGACTGTAAAGTGGACTTGCCAATGGACAACTGCAATATGACAAGAAAATAAATTGCAATATAAGAAAAAATCAAAAATACGACTACACATATTTGTTTGTACTTTTATTACTTGTCAGTTTTTTTACGACGTTTTTTATTTACAGTATTATATATATGTATATATATATATATATATATATTAATTTACTTGTCAAATTTTAGACCATAACCATAGACACGACCAGATTCATTTAAAAAATAAATTGAGGCTAGTATTAATTTACGTTTTAAAGTGACCACACCGGTTTATTTTTAACTAACTTATGTTACTCGGAACGAAGCAAGGATTGTAACAATACCCCATACATACCTAAATCGGTTCAGGCGTTTAAAAGTTATGGTGGAATAAAGAAACTCACATACATACATTAACCCTGAACACACAACTCCTTTTTTTGGGGCAGTCGTGTAAAAACACGCAAAAAAAATCATCCGAGGGTCGAGGCTTCTGTCTCGTATAAGTTGTCCTGGTAATATAGCAACGTTGCTAGTTACGACAACTTCCAACGTCCTTATTAATCAATCTAATTCATAAGTAAATGTAATGTAATGGTAAATAATAATTGTTGATGTAAATATATACATAAAAATTACATTTCTAAATGTCAATATAAGAATAAATACCTATTAAAAATTGTAGCCAAGCGGTAACGGAAACAGTGTCCAAGCTACCGGCAATCAGGGCTCCAAAGAGAGAAACCTCATAACAATGAGGTCCGTGTCCAGAAGCCTGCTGAATCAAGCCCTTGATCCAGCCGCCTAACGAGGGCCCCCTTAAATGTTAGTCGAGGCTCTTGGCTATTAAGCCATGTTGAGTTTTGTTAAGTAAGTTAAGTTTCGTTTGACATTTTTTGTCAGAAGGTTTTAAGATGCCAGTCGATTCTTGTGATTTCGCGAGTGGAAGCTTTAAGATAAGCCTATAACAGACGACAAATCCTCTATTGAGTTGACAAAGTTTACCGATTCATGGATTTCCTTGTTTTACGAACAATTTATGATCAAATAGGATCAAAACTTAGATGAATAAATTTATCTTCGTGGAATAGACATGATAAGGTTGTCCATTTATTAAACAAGCGTCAAAGTACAAAACAGGCATTAAAATTAAGTTACGAGAAATATTCTCATTAATTTTGTGTGACCTTTTGGCTCAGAAATAAATATCTACCCACATAGTTAAGTAGATAACAGTTTTAAACAAAATCTAAACTCAGATTTGATCGATCCAAAATATGATTTATGTAAAGGTCTGTTATAATTAGGGATACTGCTACGTGTGTATTATCTTTACTTCGCTGGCTACAGCTTGGCTACACGATGCCTCTAATTTATTTATACATTCCGCAGGCAACTACCTACCACATATTTATAGCTATCATATGAGACGTGTGTTTATGTTTATTATCACACAATATACTGTAAAAATATCGATTCCCAACTCACCTTTACTTAATCGTATTCATATTATAATACAATTATGTCACAGCCGCTACACGATCGTACGCAGGGACCATCCAGTTCAAGATCAACAACAATGGAAACAACATTATATTTATAGAACGTGAACACTTAGATCACACACAAGTCAATAGATGAACAGACAACACTTTGTAACAACAGTTGAGAAAACGAGACAACAATTAATATTTAAACTTTAAAGATTATTTACACTAGTCATAAGACTCAAGCACTTTTAGGAGCGCCTGTTGAATTTGTAAACGCAATGAGTTTTGTTGACACAACGTTTTGCTTACACTATTGGTACAGGCTAGAAAGTTTTTTATTAAGCGTTTTGGTTAGTTTAGAATGATGTTTTGGTTATCAGTCTGTCATAGTCGGTATCGCCTCGTTTGTCTCCGGGCAGCCGAGGGGCTGTAGGTGGTGCGTGGCAGACGGCGACGGCGCGACTGCCGGGCCAGCACCTGTAGCTGAATCGACCGTTGCGCGCGTGCGTGCCCTTGATGACGTACGAGAAACGCCATAGAATGGAGAAGAGATAGTTTCGGCTAATTATATGAATACTAGCTTTTACCCGCGGCTTCGCCCGCGTTTGTTTAGAATTTGACAATCAATTCGGGCTGTACTCGGCTTGTTGTTCGGCCAGATCCAGAATTATTAAATACCTACAGACCAACAGACTGTGACTCATAAAAGTCCGTCGGCGTTCAGTTTGCATTTCTGCAAGAGAGGTCCTACTCGTCTGCGACTATTTTAGAGTTTCTGTCGCTGTAATGGCTGAGCTTGTTCTCTGAGACGAAGTTGTGTTTGATTAAAAAGGCGTCTCAGTTGCTCTTACAGCTCTCTGGCTTTCGGCTTGTTCCTCCAAAAGCAATTGCGTTTAAAAGGGCGTTTCAGTCACTCTCTGAGTAGCTTGGAGGGCGAACGGCTTGGCTCTCTAGTCTTTCATAGCTCTCAAATTTACTTGTCGCTCCGGTTGTGCTTGCCTTCTTAATGCGGCATGAACGGAAGATTCCGATGATTGAGCAGTAATTTTTGCTCGGGCTCGCAATGAGCTTTTGGTTGTGTGTTGGACCTGCGAGATATTTTAAAATTGAAAAACGTAACCTACCTACCCTCATTAAAACACACCGGAAATACCTCTAACGAAAAAATAAACAGTACTGAGGGACAAACTTAACTTTGCCGTTGAAAAACTGTTGTCTACATACATCGACATAGGTCAAGGTTAGTTTAGCAACTAACCTCTTCCTTCAGTCAATCATCGACTACACGCATTAAACAAAGCAATTTTACTGTTAAGACAGTTCTGCGCTGTGATCTTATGAGGAGTTTCCTTTCCATATCTCCGAAGTTCATCATCAGATCATGACAGTATTTATTTGGGACCAATTCAAAAAAATAAACAAAAAAAGAATCATCCAAATCAATTTACAATTAGCGGAGTAATCGCAGAGTATGCTTCATTGACAGAGCGTAGGTTCACCTTTATTCTTCCATGCATCCTCTATGAATGCGTTTACACCTGTCAGTGTCAGTGATGACAGTGTCAGTTACGCAGTTTTTCTGTATCCCTGACAACGTATATAAAGTGGGTCACAGACAAACGCGAAATGTTGTGGCGGCCGCGTCAATTGCAAATTTTAACAACCGGCCGCGTGTACTGCTTTGTAAAATGACGCCAAATATGGAAATTGTAATAGAAATAGTTGAATTTAAATAATAATTTAAATTTAACTCACACTTCTCTATTCCTAAGAGTAATATGCGATGCCAATGATAATATAGGTAGAGATAAACTATTATACCTTGACGCTTCCCTCCATATTACCATTTCAATGTGTGTATGAAAGACTTTGTGAGTAATCGTCTTCAGTAGCAGGCTAGGATATTTTTTGTCAACTAATCATAAATAGCCGACCGCGCAAGACGACGTACCTCTCATTTTCATAGAGAATTTCAGTGCAGCGCCATACTAATAATAATGAGTAATTTTTGACGCCGCTAGTCGGACAACAAATCGCTGATTTGTTTTTGTCTCGAGAGCCGTCTCAATACGCACACATGCGTTGTGAGTATTTTTAATACTATACTATTAAAAACACTTTCAAACGTTTTGAATTGTGGAAGGGCGCGTCATGTTACTGTAGTTTATCTCTACCTCACACCTCAAGTGTTTAAATAAACGGTTTTCCTACCTTTTTTCTTATCTTCTGAGAGGACTAATGAGTCATGAGAGTAATAAGACAACGTTACGGTTAGCCATATTGACTGACGTCCGATTGCGACGTCCGATTGTCCGATTGTAGCACAATCACCACGCTAATGACACTTCAGGCCGCCACTGTGACCGCGGTAGTGTGTTTTTGGAGCGTTAGGAGCCGCGGCCTGCGGTTTGCCGTAACCGCAAGTCCGTCCGTCTGGAAGCCACTTTATGCAAAATGTCAGGATACTCTTCAGCGGTTTTGGGCATGAAAAATTATTAAGCAAACAACTTTCGTACTCCTAGGTTGTTTACTTGAAACTGGTCTATCGACAGTGTAGACTCATAATGTATTACATGCTTAAACTTAAAATTTAATCATGATCCGATAGACACGTGGCGCCATCTACTGTCATAAGGACGTTTTTGTGATTTCCCTCGGGAACAGTACTTTTTTTCGGGATTAAAGGTACCCTATGTTCGTCCCTGTACACCTGGCAACGTATATGCAAAATTTCAGGATGATCGGTTCAGTGGTTTAGGCGTAAAATGGTAGCAAACAAACAAACAAACTTACTTTCACATTTATAATATTAGTTAGGATGCAAATAATTATGTTTGCTACCTATTTGTAATACAGCATACCTACCTATCTCATTAGAATATTTGGGGCTGTGTGAATAAAACAATTGGCTTATTTCTAGCGTTATTGTTTTTTTAAGTTGATAAATATATAAATCCATACATAAACCAAGACTCAGACAGATCAGATCAAAGACATGTAAATTAAATCCCTTTTGATCAGATACACATACAAACCGAACAAAATTCATAATTCTGTAGTGTACGTTGTTATGTTATGGAGTTCCAGTACCTATTTTTCTGGTGTACCATAAATATTACCATACCATACACAAAAGCCATATTATAACCACCATACCACTTACCATACATCCTACTAATAATATTATGAATGTGCAAGTTTGTGACGACGTTTGAATGTGATGAAACAGATGAACAGATGAAAACTGACACATATATGGACCATTTTCTGGATTAACATATAGGATCCTTTTTATCCCGGTGTTCAACTAACTTTAAGCAAAGATACCTACCTACTTTTTACGAAGACGCGGGTAAGCTAGTAATAAATAATTAAAATATTAAATTTCCGGGGTTGCGGGACGTCTTAACAGGATACCGTGGCCCCGGAACGTAAAGGGCAACAGAAGGAACAGGGTGGTTTTTTAGTCAGTAAAAGTCTGACAGTCCCTTCCGCCCCACACAGGGCGGAAGGAGTCATTTGAAGATTTTTACCGCCTTAAAAAAAAGGATTTAACATATTTTAAATACATAGTTACAAGACTTACAAGAGAAGCTAAATAGAATCGTGTTAATAATTTGAAAACGACCAAATCTGTTTATCTGCTTTTATTTACACTAGTTTATAAACACCGTAACTTTCGTACGCGTGTTTTTTTTTCACCCGCTTTATGTCTCTGCTCCACTGCCGTGGGTCGTAGCGTGATTGTATATAGCCTATACTATTCCTCGTGAATCTGGCTGACATACAAAAATATTTTTTCAACCCGACTGCTAACGGAGATTAACTAACAAACTGTATATTTTATTAGTACCTATACGTAGGTATAAATGTTATAAAACACGGCCTTCACTTTATACAATTCTTTTTCAGACATTTCACAAAATGACGGGAATACTCTTCAGTTTCCTAACCCTATGCGTGTTCACTGAGTCGCAGTTTCCGCGGTAATAAAAGTCGTGTGCTCGCCGTATCTTTGTGTGACACGCGCCCTCAACTTGTTCCATAACATCACGCTATGACTGCAATCGGTACATAACTACATACGATCCTACTTTTTTAAAGTATAGGAAATCATCTTTATATTCATTTATTTGCGTACCATAATGAGTATAATAGATATAAGGTACAAGGCTCAATCTAGCTTAGCCGCTCAAGGCAAAATTAATATTCGCCGTACTTGGGTAGGTTCCCTAAACTGCTAGATGCTTAAGGAATCTTCATGAAATCGCTAAATAAGCTGGAGACTATTTTCCTTTGAAAAAATCTCGATTGACGACATTCAATTCAATTCTGATATAATTATGTACGTACATGTACTTACTTACATATTTAAAATGGTTACTTAACAATGGTGTTTGGTGCTCCAACACTCAGGGGATGCAGAGAATCTGTCGAATAGCCCAACGGTTAAGCAGACCGGCTAGCATTCAAGAGATCATAAGTTTGATTCCTACCAATCCTACCCGCCGCGCTGTAAAACTACTCCTAGCAAAAACCTATTTTAGTAATATTCCAGTCACTTGAAACAAACGAATAAAACGAAAAGAAAAAGCAGATACGTAAGATGCAGGTTGCTGATAAAGTCAAACATGCATACTAACTAATATTATAAATAAGAAAGTTAATAGTTATGTAATAGTAATAGTTATGTTTATTTTTATTTCGACTTATACACAGACGAAGTCTCGGGCAAAAGCTAGACTTTTATGCATAGGCCTGTCTGTATACTCTCTTAATCCTTATCATGATACTATGTTTGTTCAGACATACCATTACGAAGACTAAGATACAGGCATAGCCTAGTTTAGGGGACAGGGTCGAATCTATTGTACTTATCAATACAATACCTACTAAATTAAGAACTCTTATCTGTATACCGTGCAATGTAAGTACTCGATGTTTGTGGTAATAAACAAATAATTATTATTACTAACACGACGCTAAATCAGGGATATCGCAATATCTACCACAGTAAGTTCATTGACCGCAGTAAAATTTTACCACACGCAATAAACCCCATAGATCCTAATACTTCTAGCAACCCCCTCGTCATTACTGTTACGACACTCATGGGAAACGTTCGGGTGTTTGAGCGGTTCCATTTGACACCGCAAACCGCAGTAGTAGGAATGTAAATCTTTGTACAAGTAAGGGCGCGCAGTGTACGTATGTCGTTCTATAGATTGCATGTTATATCCGTCGTTCTTACTATAATATTATAAATGCAAAAGTAACTGTGTCTGTCTGTTTACGCTTTCGCACTGAACCGCTTTTTATGTTTATGGGGTGAGTTTTAACACCAAGGAAGGACATAGGCTAATTTTTATTCGATTGTTACCTATAAATCAACTAGCTTCTGCCCGCGGCTCCGTGCGCGCCAAAGTTGATTTGTACACACTAAAGTATTTTTGAAAACACTAAGTAGGTGCGGCTGGCAAAAGTTTATTTTTACCCGACTGCGCGGCGCAAAGGGTATTGTGTTTATCATCTTTGTATGTAGGTAGGTAGGTATGTGTGTTTGTTCCTATTATCTCGATACAAGGCAAAATCCTCAATTTCAAGTTAAAGATATTCTTCAACCGCTGTCTGTTTAACTACATAATTCACCTCACCACTCAGAAAATCAGTAAAGTGAAAGTCGCAAATTGCCCAATGATCAAGGAACCGACTAGGGCATGCAAAACCGGAAAGTCATCAAAACCGGTTTTGAACATCGTTTTTTTGGGACCAAAACCGAAAACCGGAGCTAGGTCCGGTTTTAGCAAAAAAAATCGAATGTAGTATAATTTAAAAAGAAACACCATTTTTTTAAATACCCACTAAGTCTACAAATAAAACAAATTGTATGATACATTTCTTTTTAATCCAAACCATAATAATTGTACAGATAACAATGAACTTATAATAGTATAAAGATTAATTAACTGAGATCAAATCAACAACAAGTAAGTTTTTGGTATCTTTGGTACCTAAGAGGTACCAAAGATACCAAAAACTTACTTTGATGCCTCAAAATTAATTATTTTTTGAGAGTGTTCGAAAAAAATGTTGATAAAAATCAAAATGTTAATTGTTACTCAATAATGGGAAAACCGGAGCTGAGCTTCGGTTTTGGCTCTCAAAACCGGTTTTCAAAAATCGTTAAATTTTGGCCGATTTCCGGTTTTGCGCAAAACCGGAAAACCGGTTTTGCATGCCCTAGAACCGACTGAGTAGCGAAAGTCGTAAGCTCAATGTCCAGGCTCGACGGCAATAGTATTAAACAACTCACACCAATGCTAACAATGACCTTATTTTAAAACTTGGGATCGATGTTTTAATGCATAATTTAGTAATTACTTTGTGAATAATTAAAACTGTAAATAAATCTACTGCGATGTTTCGGAATGCGAATTTTGGTAGAATTTTGAGATCAATCTGGCAATACCAAAATTTTCCTGTCACGCGTCAAAAAATCTCCGAAACACTTCTGTGCTGTGATAAACAAAAATTGAGGCTAATTACTACAACAAATCACTTCAAATTGAATCCCACACCCACGTACTTGATACAGACAGGCGTTTTCAGATATAAACAACGTGTTTCGAGCACGACCGGCGTGTCGTGTAATGTGTGATAGTTGAAACTCCACGCGTTATGGCATCTGGGTCTAAAAATGATATAGTGAATAGATTACTTAACGTGAGGCTGGATGATGGTGGCGGCGGAGACGAGCTGCCGCCGCAGAACATGCTGCCATCCAACCAGCAGGCGCGGCAGCTCGGGCAGATCCAGGAGGAAGACAACGGGCAGACGACTGAGCCTCTCGCCTCGTCTTCCGCAATAGAAAACCTCCAGCCGATTAATAACACAGGCGGCCGCTTACACAACTGGCAGGCCACGAAAACAACTGTGAAAGAAAGGTTATCGTTCCTTTTTAACAACGAGATTTTATGTGACGTACACTTTATCGTCGGAAAGGATGCAAACCAACAGGTTATACCAGCCCACAAGTTTGTGTTGTCTGTGGGCAGTGCGGTGTTCGATGCCATGTTCAATGGCGTGTTAGCAACGAAGTCTGATGAAGTAGAGTTACCGGATGTGGAGCCTGCGGCCTTCCTACACCTACTAAAGTTCCTATACTCAGATGAGGTACGGATCGGTCCAGAGAGTGTGATGACTACGCTTTACACTGCCAAGAAATATGCTGTAGCTGCGTTAGAGGAGCACTGTGTAGATTTCTTGAAAAGTAACTTGGGTACGGACAATGCGTTTCTCTTGTTAACGCAGGCACGCTTGTTTGATGAACCGCAGCTGGCTGCACTGTGCTTAGAGATGATAGATAAGAATACCGCTGATGCGTTGAACGCTGAAGGGTTTACGGATATTGATCAGGAAACACTAAATGCTGTTCTAGAGAGGTATGTGTTTGTTTTACATTAAATATCATATAGTAACTGCTACAAAACACTTTTTGATTTAGCCAGGTGTTATTATGTTGTAGGTACATAAAGACAAAAAAAAACATCATAAATATAGGTACTTAACATAAAATTGAACTTGAAACATGAAGTAGCAAAAGCCAGTAACTTCATGTGACAAAAAGTCCAATTATTAAATAAGCACTAGATACCTGTATAATGTCTTATTATGCAACTAGAAATTACTGGGAACATAATAAAGATCTAAATATTAAAGTAAATAAATTATGCAACATAAAAAAAATCTAAATGTATAAAAACTGGCTCACCCAATTTGCACAGATTTTTTTTTGTTTTGTTTGCCTCAATTCTGGGGTTGTTTTAGAAAATTAGGAAAAACTTGAAGGGGTAAAATTAGTAATTTTGTATGGGAATTGAATTCAACTTTAAATGCTACAAAGTTCACCGGGCCACAGTCATACTATTTACCGAGTCACAGTATTTAATTAAAAATCAGAAACACAGTTCAAGTTACTGGCAGTCAGGGCTCTATGAAGAGAAACCTCCTTATTCATTAAATTATTAAGCAAATTAAAAACCTGATCATGTAAATGGAGTGATTGCCTACACAAACTTATTATTATCATTCCTATAAAACCTATGTTATAAAATATTTTGAGTATGTGCCTAATCAATACCTTACATACTTATTATCTGTTGACAGTAAGAAGGTAATTGTCAACATGCCAGCAGTTGGTACACTGTGTGCCAATGCCAGAATAAATGTATTTGTTTACACTGTGGTATTAATTTGTACTGCCTTATTTCCATGGTAACATAATGTACTTAATAAACCAAATGGACTAAGAAATTGCTTAATAAAAAATAAGTGGGTAATCTATACTATCTTCTTGATCTGATTGCACTGTAATTTGGCACGCAGATAGTAATTATGATGTAGGCATGCTCTAAGAAAGGATTTCCCAAAATTTACCTCCTAAGCTGTCCGACGAACTATAATAATAATAATAATAATAAGTTTATTGATGCTTCAGTTTACAAAGGGGCTTAGTGTTTGGAGCCTCCTTTTAAGCAAACAATGCCTGTGTTAGGAGACTCCGCTCTTCCATAGATTAGCATTAGTTAACTTAAGATTATGAACAAAAATTTAAACTAAAATTACAATAAAAACTACAGATGTTGGTGATGTATGTTTCAAGTGTAAACTACTGTGCGTATTGTGTGCCTAGTGAGAGAGTGTATGTGAGAGTGTGTGTGAGGGTGTGTGTGAGGGTGTATGTGAGAGTATATGTGCTTGTGTGAGAGTATGAGAGAGAGTTTGAGAGTGTATGTGAGTGTGTATCTACTACTATATGTGCTCCAAAAGTGCCTCCGTGTCATCATATGTAAGTGTTTTTATCCAATTGGTTATTATTTTCTTACAATCATAACTTGTTTTTGTGTATATGCAATTAATTTTATTGATCTTGTTATAAAGTTGTGCAGACCGTTTATTCACTTGCCTACTGGCAAACACAGTTTTAGTCTGTGGAATTTGTGCAACATTGTCAATCCTCCTTTTCCGTACAAGTTTTGGATCATATGGTAGGGCTTTGTGTTTTTTTAAAACTGTTTGTATAATATACATTTTCCTTACGGAAAGTAGATCGCTTATTTTGTATAAGGTCTCAGTAGGAAATCTTTTATTTTTAAAATACATGATTTTTATCAGGGCTCGTTGGGCTCGCTCTACATCAATAAAATAAGTTTTCGCTGCACCACCCCAAATAGGGATGCAGTATAGTAAGACGGATTGTACCAACGCCATGTAAATTTCATTGAGAACATTTCTAGGGTGCTCTCGCTTACCGGTCATACTTTTTGGTATAATATGTCGGAGAGTTTTAAAAATCCAGCTTAAACTCCTAACCCTATTTGAGACCTGTTCAAGATGTGGATGCCAGGATAATCTCTGGTCGACTATCACACCTAGATATTTAGTCTGTGTTACTTGCTTTATGCAGGGACAGTTGCAGTATCTGTTATTACTATCTCCACATGTGTGTATTCTTAGATTGAGATCCTTTGTTGGTTGACTACTTGTGTTAATACTAAAACATATGTAATTAGTTTTTGATGTATTTAAAGTGAGGAGGTTATTATTAAGCCAGTTGGCCACCTGTGCCATACCCAACTCAGCTTTGGTTTTCACATCATCCCAGGAGTTCCCAGAAAAAACGACAGCGGTGTCATCAGCGTAAGAGAATACTTTTGCATTATTGATATACATGTTGCAGAGATCATTCAAATATACCAAGAAAAGTGTAGGGCCAAGTACACTGCCCTGGGGAACGCCGTATGTGATTTCAGCGTCAGTACTGGTCAGTTCACCCACCCTAACCCTTTGTTTTCTTGACGAAAGATAGTCTTTGAGCAATTTCAGCGGGATTTCCCTTATTCCAACTTTTTCCAGTTTGCTCACAAGGATGGGGACAGAGACGGTGTCAAAAGCTTTTTTAAGATCCAGAAAAACAGTTAAGCATTTATTACCAGTATCAAGTTGTTCACTAATAACTATGATACGGGGGTCCGAAGTTTACCCGGACGAAATCGCGGGCAAAAGCTAGTAATATTATAAAGCTTGGAGGTTGGTTTTTTGAAGGTGTTACGCAAAATACGCACTAAGACCACACCAGCCCGTAATACATTTGAACACGATTATCTCCGGAATTACTGGTCGAAATCTGAAAATACTTTCGCTAATAAAAAGCTATGTTATCCCTGAGTATTACAGGCTATTCTTTATGCCAAAAAAAAATTTGGATTTGTTATTAAATTCATGGGCAAGTCGCGGGCTAGTAAGTGATGAACAACACAGAAAAAAATATATTTATTCTGTGATGAGGTTGAGAATAACACGTCACAAACAAGGCGTGTTGTGACTGTACGAAAGTTTTTTTAAAATCTAGACTCTAAAGCTTAGACTCTAAAGTCTAAGGGCCATATCACACTTGTGTAGTTGATTATAAGTTGCAACTATTGGGCAGTCATGAAACTTTTACGTACCCCGTAATCGCCACTTTTTACGGAGGCATTATGTTTAAGTATGGCGTTCGACCGTTTTATAAAGACGATTGCCTCGTTGGTCCTGGGTTCGAAAACCCGAACTGTTTTAAAATTAGTACTTTGTAGCATTATTAAACAACTACCTAACACCAATTATAGGTATCATTGCGGTTCCAATATCCATACTTAATATTATAAATGTGAACGTGACTCTTGCTGTTACGCTTTCACGACTAAACTATTGAACCGATTTCGATGAAATTTGGTACGGGGTTAGTTTGAACCCCAAGGAAGGAAATAGGCTACATATTTTTCCGCGACTTCGTCTGCGTCAGCGTAACTAGAAAAGAATTACAAAAGCTAGTTATTTATAAATGAAACTCAAAAGTGCCTGTAATCCCCGAAGGGTTAGGCAGATCCGTACCCATTAGTACACCCACATTTCGCCTCTTAAAGGTTTAATTGAAATAAACGATTTGACTTTGACTTTGAACTCGATAGTCAATTGATCGAAACTGTTGTCGTCAATTACGTTTGCTTGTTCTGATCGCGTGCAACACAATTGCACCGCACCTGTTATCAACTTGAAGCATTTGATCGACGTTCGCCCCGCCCCACGTGGGTAAATACGACTAGGGTTGGCATAGGGGTCCGTATAAGAATTATTCCACTATGTTCATCTAGGTCAGGGGTCGGCAACCTGTGGCTCTTTAAATGTAAAGTAGGGGTTTATACGTAAGATAAATTATTATGCCATCAAAACCGTTAAAATCGTGCGCTCTATTAATAATTAAATACTACAATATAGTATAACTGTGAATTGAATACTTCCATTTGTCACACGCACCGCCCCCGTCGCGGCATCGCTAATTTTTTGTAGCTCCCTAAAAACTGTAATTTTTAATATTGTCGCTTGGCTCTTTCGTCTCAAAAGGTTGCCGACCCCTGACCTAGGTGATATCACCCAGGTCAACATAGTGAAACACTCTGATATCCCCATTTAACCTCGGAATGTAAAGGTTTTAGTACTTATGTTGTATCATGTGAAAGTCCACAAAAATAATAAAAAAGTTGCCCTTTATACCTGGGTGACATAATTACAAGGTGAACAAAGCACACCAATTATGTCATTTCAATACACGCGAATGATTCAATCACCTTGTTGAATTGTTGAACAAAGGACAAACACAACAATTAGAGAAAACAGTCTGCTCAAACGTGACTGCTTTTGTTAAAAACCTCCGATGGCGGCCATCTTGGACCGATTTTCATCTACTACATTTCAGTACTTTACCCAAAAAAAGTTGACAGCCTAGTTGGTCTAGTGGTCGCAAATCGCGACTGTTGAGGATGGGGTCTTGGGTTCGATTTCTGGATCGGGCAAAGTGTTATTGGGTTTTTCCATTAGGAATTTCTTAGTAGCAGCCTCGGAATCTGGATTTGTGCCCGATGGCAAAGGCTGGCCCCCAATAGGGAGGCCAGCCATACATTTCGCTAGTAACTGGCGAAATGTAAAACTATAATGGGTACACCTCTGCCTAACACTCCGGGGATTACAGGCGTGGTGTATGGTTTAATCGAAAGTCCGGCTTAACTAGCTGGTAGTTCGGCTTTCCTTATTTTGGCAACCCTAAACACGATACTACACGCGCTATTCCATAAACACAGCTTAGAACTATTCAAGTCGTATACTTAATCGGCTAGTGCAACAGGTAATGAATTGAATGTGCCATAACGGTTGTGTTTATGTTATTCTCACCCCAATGTCTCGCTGTGATGGATATTTCGGTTCCCTTCCAAATGTCTAAACCAAGGGTGCTCAACTTTTTTAACAGTTGGGCCAAGCGTTAAGATTTAAAAATTTTTGGCGGGCCTCTAACGATTTCTATTTTAGTTACTTTTGGGACTTGTGCAAGAAGACCAAAGGTATTATAAAATGTAATAGATGTTTATTTAAAGGATTGTAAGTGAACACGTTGACGCCCTCTATTGGTTTGATTCCTAATACAAAATGAGACGGTACGGTGATTGACGGAGAAATAAGCGTAAGAGCGGAAACTTGCACACGCGGGCCACTCAAAACTCATCTGCGGGCTTGCGGTTGAGCGGCTTTGAGCTAAACGGTGCCAATCCGTCATGTTCGCAATGATGGGAACAACATGAAAGTTTCGGCGTCGTTAAGTGTCGTTTCAAAAGCTTTTAACGTACAAACACATCACGACTTGACATTTGTGACGTATTATTTCAACCTATTAATAACACCTGCCTCGTCATGAGGTCTTGAGTTTGATTCCCAAGTCGGGCAGTGCTTTTCCACCCCTTTTTTGTTGTCTTTTCACACTTTGAATAAATGCGCAATAAGAATTTTCATCTTTATTTTTCTAGAGACACACTGCGCATCAGAGAAGCAAAAATCTTCGCAGCGGTCCTGCGCTGGTCGGAAGCGGAGTGCATAAGACGTCAGCTTCCCGTAACGCCAACCAACCAAAGAATGGTTCTAGGCAGAGCCTTCAACGCCATTCGCTTTCCCCTCATGTCCGTAGAAGAATTCGCCATGGGTCCCGCTCAAAGCGGGCTTTTAGACGACAGAGAAATCGTTCAACTATTCCTATATTTTACCGTTAACCCTAAACCGAATGTGGGGTTTCTCGACACTCCGAGATGTTGTATGACTGGTAAGGAGTTGACGGTGAATAGGTTTCCCCAGACGGAGTCCCGGTGGGGCTACAGTGGGACCACAGACAGGATCCGGTTTACAGTTGATCAGAGAATTTTTGTGGTCGGCTTTGGATTGTATGGATCGTATTTTGGGCCGACGGAGTACGAGGTACACTTACAGGTAAGTGGAATTCCGTGGAACTTATTTAAGTTACATATTACCCGCATACAAAGTGACCGTTGAGCAGGATTTTTCACGCAATGGACAGCGTCGTCGAGGTTAGCCCAAAAAGAGGTGGCGAGATGAAGAAAATAATTTCTGGAGAGCTTTATGGAAGGCCTTTGTCCAGCTGTGGGCTAGAGAGAAAAAATCCGACTAAATATTGATGTTCTCAAATAACTTTCAGACCTACATATGTATCCTGCTCATGAGTAGAAAGTTTCATTAAAATTTATTTCGAAAATAAGGATTTGAAAGTTGGACGCTCTTGAACAGATTTCGACGTATTTTTTTTTATTATTAACTCGCTTTTATTAATCATCATCATTATCCAACTATATTTGTCACGCTCTAGGATGGTGCCGGTGAATTTTGTCAAACTGTTGCTTTTCACTCTTGAACGTTACGGCGATTTACAATAATGATTTAATATTTTATCTGCACACTAATATCATTGTCGTAAAATACGGAATCAGTAATAAGTAAGTAAATAGCTAGTAAATTAAATAATGTCACTGAGTTAGTTATGCGATTCTGACATCCATAGATGAATTGCTGACATGTGTCACCCGCACCATCATAGAACGTATAGAATAGGTATATGCATAAAAAGTAAAAAATAAGTTATCTGTGCACCCAAAAGTCTGCTTGATTATCATGACCATATTACGTGTTGTATTACAGATAATCCACTTAGCAACCAAGAAGGTGTGTGGCTCAAACACCACGACGTTTTGCTGCGACGGAACCGACGATACTTTCCGTGCCATGTTCAAGGAGCCGGTCGAAATCCTGCCCAACACCTCCTACATCGCTAGTGCTAAACTAAAGGTAGGTACTTTCAACTGTCTATACTCTCGCGTTTGTTCACAATTCCAATCATTTTATATTTGAATTTTTAACGGATTAAAATCAAAATTAGTTAGCGTAGAAGGGTTAGTTTTGCTAAAGATGGCGATAGAATAGAATCATACTAATGTGAAAGTTTTTGAAGATGTTGTGTTACTAAATCACTCGTAAACCGCTGAACAAATTTGGATGAGAATTGGCACATAGACCATTTCTTTCATTAACACATAGGATACTTTTTATCCCGGCAATGTGTTCGCTTGGGATAATAGTTTAACTTACTTTACGGAAACTATAAGCAGGCGAAGCTGCAGGCAGAAGCTTATATTATAATATAATCTAGTTTTCAGTTAAGACCCTAATAGGGCCATGTACTCATTAATTGTAAGCAAAGCCACATCAGCTCATTAGTTGTGCTGTGAGTACATTGTGCAATAAAAATATTTTATTTTTTCTTTAAAAAAAACTATACAAACCTTTTCCTGACAATAACGAACACAAAAAAAGAATTATCCAATTCGGTACAGCCGTTAGGAAGTTATACGCGTACATATACATTTCGGCGAACAGCTGGCGAAATGTGGGTGTATTATTGGGTACACCTCTGCCTAACCCTTCGGGGATTGCAAGCGTGATGATATGTTACATTTCGGCGATTCACTTTTTTTATGTATAATATAAATATTATATAGAAAAATAACTAATAACAAGCTTTCATACATATAAGTAACAAAATCGATTAGAATTTTACCGCCATTGCTAGTGTCTCCATTCGGCCTGTGATGCTGCTAACATAACAGCTTAATAATGTCATGCTTGTCACTAACAAAATTTCGAAAAACTATTTTTTACTAAAAAAAACTAATTGGGAATAAAAGAAAAACTGTGTACCAGTATTACAAAAACATAATAGAAAATTATTTTTATTTTATGATCTTTAAAAAAAATCACGTGAATTTTATTTTTGCCTTCGTTTCCAAAGCAGCGTTCATACAATGCAAATGACTTAATATCACGTTAGGAAAATGTCACAATAGAAAAACGCTAGTGTGACATCACCTTTAACCTTTTGACCGCCACGTAAAAAAGCGAATCGTGCTCTCGGCGCCAAGCTGTGAATTCAAAACTATAATATATAATTGGTTTTAGAATTGTCATTTTATATTATTAAAAAGAAAGAAGTTTAGCTAATATAAATAAGAATGAGTCAAGGAATATAATAAGCAAAGGAAATAAAAAAAGGTCGATTTACGCATAAAATCATATGTATTTAGTCTGTCACGTAGTCGTGACCGTAGCGTGCTGGGCGCTTACTTTGTCATCTATACATGACTAGCGGTCAAAAGTTTCCGGATACATGGTACATTCAGTATTATTCAAAATTATTAAAAAGTAAACTCGATTAGTTCGAATAAAATGTAATTACTCAAGTCGTAATGAGACACAATTGATTTTCTAATATTCTGTCATACCGGTAAGTCAGCCGAGCTTGACCGGTTAAATAAAAAAAAAATTACCCTAGGTACAACTGATACACAATGTTTTTCTTTAATTCCCAGGTGGGTGTGAAGAAATCACCTCTGCCTGGAAAAAAACCGATCACAATAACAATTTTTAATCACAATAAAAAAAGTTCAGAGCAAAGAGGTTGTGTGTTTATTAAAGTTACTGCTGGACGCCATCGCGCAACGTCGGTAATAAAAAAAGGCCAGGCCGTCAGGTTTGGCTCGAAACCAATCCTTTATAAGTAAATTGTGAAGCTAATGAAAGAGGTGAGGGTTTACTGTACTTGAGCCATTAGAAACGTGCGAACTGAGACATAATTCATAAAGATTAGGGGAATTTGACAAGACATTATCGAAAAAGTAATGTAGCTTGGATGCTGTGGATGCGGTTGGGTCGATGACTAAGGTAATTGAATATTTGTCGCCATTAACCAATAACTCCAAGACGTAACTTCTCTAGAAACACTTTCTTTTAGCCCTGAAAACCCGATTAATTTTCAATTAACTGTAAAATTTGATTTTAATTGGTTTCAAATTAATAAATAGTTAGTCAATTGAGAAATGTGACGTCACAGTTATCTTTTGCCGTACAAAGTCTTTGAGAGAGACGCGTTTTGACAGGTCATAAAAAGTACGTCAATTGATTGATGGTGGCATCTACCCTTTTATGTGAATGTTACCTGCATTATCGACTATCGACAAATCCTTTTTTACTGTAACACACAACACTAGTTTCGTAAAACGTGTAAGTGCGAGCAAGATGTCCGATAAAAATGTTTTATGACTCGCTCGCACTTTTGTAATGGCTCAAGAATAGTAAAAATCTTCATTGATTTTCTGGTTTTAGTCCTTTTTATTTTCATTTTGCATGGATGTATTAGTTGGCGCTGACAAGACCCAAATATTTAAAATAGGCTTGTTTTTAATGTGTTTTTTAGCCAAATCTATTCTTCTTAGCGTATTGATGGCAAATATATAAAAAAAAAATATTTTTTTTGGCAATATTTAATGACTTGGTGGCAGCGCAAAAAAATATAAATTATGTTAATCTAAAAAAAAATCTCATTGGATGTACCTATGTTTCCTAAACGATTTTGCTTTTTGCGTCCTAAACAAAAATTCTAAACAAATTATAATCGGATCAATCATTTCAAGTAAAACATGTTCAATATACATTCAGTCCTTTAAAACGCATGTACAGCAAAATCTACCATTTTGGTAAAAAAAAACATGTAGTAACGGAACTGCCAATAGGAACTATAAAACCCCTGCATGAAAAATCGTAGCCACTTCGCAAACCCTATATTTTATGATTTCTTCCCCTTTTTTATTTCAATTACAATTGGTGTAGAATTCTGCGAAAACGAACCATCATCCATGTTATTTTACGAATTAATTAAGATGACAATAATTATTATAATGATATGAATGAAATTATTATAATGAATTAATTATAATGATAATTTTTTATAAGACTGCCTCATTGGTCTAGTGGTCGCAAGCGCGACTGCTGTGCTTGAGGTCTTGGGTGGGATTCCCAAGTCGGGCAGTGTTATTGGGTTTTTCCATCAAGAGTTTCTCAGTAGCAGCCTTGGAGTCTGGATTTGTGCCCGGTTGATGGCAATAAGCTCGCCCCCTATTACATGGGACTAAAAACATAACTGGCGAAATGTTGGTGTACTAATGGGTACACCTCTGCCTAACCCTTCGCAGATTACAGGCGTGATGTTATGTTAATTACAATGATTTTGGATATTTAACGTTAATTAATTTTAAATCTGTTTCAAGCATGACTTGAATCGATTGTAACATTTGGAAAATTGAAGTAGTTATTGAGAGAATGTGGGTTAGCTCCTTTTGGCAGAATTAAGCTCAATAGGCTAGTTGACACCACCATCAATTGACGTACTTTTTATGACCTGTCAGAACGCGATTCTACCATAGATTTTGTATGGCAATACTGGCCTGTGACGTCACTTGTTTGGCAACTCATATTGTCGTAACTATTTATTGATTTCAAAGCCGCAAAAAATCTAATTGAAAATTAATCGGGTTTTCATGGGTAAAATAAATCGTTTTTTTTTTAAAGTTGCTATGTCTTGGTTGATGGTGTTAATTACCCAATTAACAATGCTAAAGCGACAGGTTAAATTGTGTGACGCTATTACTCCCCCGAACAAACACTTGAGTTGTTGTAGCATTGATGTTTTCTTTTCATTATTATTGTGTCAATTTTGTATCTATAAAGGCTGCGTAATAAAGGCCTCCACAAGTGTTGCCAACCCTAATATGTTCGCCTAGCCAGTCAGCCCCGCTTTTACTTTGCAACATTTTATCACAACATAACTTGGAGTTAATTGTTATCGTGAGTTTGAATAACAAAATATTCTACTGTACTATTTTGTTTCGCCGCCTTAAGCAAGCGTGGTGATCAATGCTTGTTCTTTCTCTGTATGGGAAGAGGCCTTTGCCCTGCAGTGGGACAATAATAGGCTGGTATTATCAGAAGTTGGATAGATGTTTGTTACTCTATCCTATCATGCTTAAACGGCTGAACGTTATCAGCTGAAATTTGGCACACATAAATATTGAGCTAGTTTAATACTTGGGATAATTTTTATACCATTTTGAGTTGTCGTCGGTTATTTAGTTTAGCTTAATTTTGGAGTCAGTGCAGACGAAGTCGTGGGCTGAAGCTGGTCATACATAAAGGGGCCGTGTTAGCAATTAACTCCAGAGTTAAAAGATAACCCTGGCTGGCGCAACCAAGAAGGAGAAGAATAGCTACAACATCAATTAACCCTTGCTTATCTTTTCCAGGGCACCGATTCTTACTACGGCACTAAGGGTCTCCGCCGGGTAACAGTTGACTGCAACAACGGTGAAAAGGTCGTGTTCCAGTTCTCGTACGCAGCCGGTAACAACAACGGAACGTCGGTAGAGGACGGCCAAATACCGGCCATTATTTTCTACATATAATCCCACCTAAACGCTGGCAACATTTATAGGAGCCGGTGTTTAAAAGAAAATTTTGAGCTGGCAACATTTATTTGAGGCTGGTAACTTTGGCGTTTTTTAAGGGTCTGCTTTGTTGTTGGTCAGGTTTGAAATGATGTGATGTAAAAAAGTTTTAGTTGAACAGAGTCTTACACACATTGAGTTCTTGATATCGTCATGTCTGAGAATACCTGTGTGATATATATGGATCAAATCATTAATTTGAAGAGAATCCCATGACTATTTCGGAATCATTATATTTTATCTTGTGTACAAATTCTCATGGAAAAACCTCATGCATACCTTTGGCCTTGGGAAAATGGAGGGTAATGTCGGACTCTTTCCGTGTGGATCCCCACAGTTCCTTCTACCACCATGTGACGGGACCACGGTATACACTTGACGGATGATCTGTGCTGCTATCCAAAACCTGAAAAGCTTATAAGCATCCGAGTATCCTTTCCCTTTCTAGTGATCTCATTCTAAAACTCGTGATGTTAAATTCTCTTTTCGCACTGGAATGTGCTACCATCTCCTTTTTTTCGATGTGAAACATCTATTTGCGCACTGGCAGTTGTAAAGTAGACGAGTTTGCTGTGCCGGAAAACGGCATGACGCTCGCTCATGCCTCCTCTACGTCGTCGCTATAGTGTGTGTGCGCTCGCATACTAAAAACACCCTTTCTTCTCTAAATAAGCTGCTTATTTTTGCTCTTTCACATCCGCCAAGCGTCCCTAATGGCGCAATTTCATTGGTCGTCAACTCGTTCGGTATACAGCATACGGGGAGTCAGGCAGGCGTGTTCGTCACACCGCCTGCAAAGATTCCCCGTATGCTTTATACCGACCGTAAAATCGACCAATGAAATTAATCGGTCGATATACAGCTTGCGGGTCGTGAGTCAAATACTTTTTCATTATTCAATTTCACTCTTATTAACGCTGGCTAATTCTGGCCATGAACATGTAGGTTCTCCTACATGCGGACCCTATCGACTAATGAAAACGGTTCCCCGAATGCGGGCCCTGTGGCACGCGTGCCAGAAATCTCTCGCACCTCGCATGCGGACCCTATCGACTAATGAAATTGCGCTATTACGGTCAACCTTTTTTTTATATTTGTTGTCTGTATCAAATTACTAGAACAGGCCCTTGTGAAAACGTGTTTTTAATATAAATAATGAACATCGAGATTTGTAGTCTGAAGCTGAACCGCGCGTGCTTTGAACCAACTATCGGCTGTCATTCTTTCATCAGTTAATATCAACTTGCTACTATAACATTTTAATCACTGAAAGAATAAAAATTACAAGTTCTATTTAAGCTCTTTTAAAATGAAAAACCTTGTATTTAAAATAGATCTGTAATAATCAAATTTATCTCGAAAAATGACAGTTTAATTGCAAACAGAAAACAATGATTTTATTCAAACATATCAACTTAATAATTCAGAACGTAATAAAAGAAAATTCCTTCAAAAGAAAACACTCAAACACTTAAAAAAAAAAACCGGTGTTACACGCTTAAAAAGAAAAAAAAACAGGAATTCATACTTAGAACTCTAGTAGATTTTAGTTTCAGTATTGCTACCCTAAAATAAAATATTTCTTCTAAGTAGTATTTAATATTCAGTGAGGTTACTGTATAGATTTTTAATATTCATAATCCTTGGGCTGGTATTTAAAAAGTAAAAAAAGCAAAAAGTAATGATTGCAATGGTAAAGAGTGAAAACATTTTTATATAGCTTTTTCTGTATTTTCATATAAAAGTTAATTAAAACCTCATTATTATATCCGTTTTAGTATTTGCTGATAATTATAGCTCCTCTTGGCTAAGTATGAATAAACATGGTCACAATATAACATCAATTTTTGTCGTTGCCAACATAATTATTTAAATATAACTGTCGCAAATCGCCTTGTGTATAAAAAAATGCGTAACTGTTTTAGTAAGACCTACTTTTTAGAACGATCTCTTAGGGTTATATGTATGATCTGTAGGAACCCTAAAAGATTGATTCTAAAAAGGTAGGTAAAATTATTGTAAACGAAATTCTGTAGTATAAGTACAGTCTTTGTAACGAAACTTGAGATCTGTGCGTGTGTGCCTGTGGCTATAGACACGTTAAAGCTCATTTACATGGAGCCATAGATGCTTGCCCAATGAGCGTGCGATAACCGTCACTCTATAAAGTTAGAGCAGACATATGCTGCATCAGATTTAATTTATTATTCGATAATGAACTTAACGTCATCAAGAATAGAATTGACATTTGTTTCGGTTTTTGTAATATAAACGGTGAAACGTCGCTCGTGACGCCAATTTTACCATGGGTTTTTGTTCATGATTTTAGACACCACAGCATTGAATTTTTTCATTAGTTATTAAAAATAAACAAAGCGATTTTTGTTTGAACACTGGATTGTCTAGAATCATATACTGAAACCATTGTAAGAGTTTCTCTACACTGACCAATAGACAGAAGCTGTCTCCGTGTAAGACGTCAGACTTTTTGTAGGACCAATTAAATTATCGGATCGGACGATTATTTCATAGTTTCATAGGACCGACTATTTGTAGGACGTGTGCGTTGCACTATTTCCCTCCGACAAAAATCGCTCAGCGAATGTCTGACTTAAGTAAGCCTTATTTCCTGGCTTCAACATACACAAATCTTAAGTTTCGTTGCTCGGGCTATTCGTATTTATATAAGGATAGTGAGACTTGAATGGTAATGAAGGAGGGTAATTATTGCCACCAGGCTTCGACCGAATTAACAATTTATTTTAACAGTATGCAATAAATAGCTATTTTATTAATTTTATACTGAGAAAAAATTGATTTAAAATAATCAAGTCTTGCTAAAGGCCTGTTAACAAAACGTGTAAAAATAATAAAATGAGGGGTATTTAAAAGTATCAAAATGCGGTTATATTGTTTGTGAATATTTCGTTGACAAATAGTAAAAATTGATAATTTTGTATTGTTGTGAGTAGGCATTATAATCTCCCCTTTTCTATAGGTATATCTGTGATAGGCTTGTGGAATGTATGAAAAGTAAAAAGTATGGATTTGTTTATTTTATGTGTGGTAGCTGTACTAGGTTACTTTTAGTTAATTGGCAATCTTTAAGGTGTGAAACTATTTAGTAAAAGCCGGCACATATATATAAAAGGCATGCGGCGCCGCCACAATCGCGGTCCTTTCGTTATTAGGCGTTGTTACGCACACGCGTTCAGAAACACGTTACTGCGACACGTTACAGTAGCAGGACACTGCAACACGACGTCGCGGCGTAACGCTAAAAAGCGCGTTGCGATACCCGCTTTATAAAAAACAAATCGTTTACTTCAAATAAACCATTTCCAGGCACTATTGAATTTTTAAGGACACAGTCAGAAACTTGAAGCTAGTTGCTTGTTCCTAACAGTAGGTTTCTATGGAGAAGAACTAGCAAGAAACTCTATGAACATTATATTAGTGTGTATCGGCTTTAATTTCACCGCCTAAAAGATTGCCAGTAAATTAAAAGTTAACCCGTATTTATGGGACCACATTACTTGGTCTCTTCAAATCACGAGTGAGATAGATTTTCCTTTAAAATGAATCTTATTAGCTTTAGTTGTAAGTTGTCTTATTTATTGTTATGAATTTGATTTAAATTTTGAAATAATCTGCCGACTAAAGGTTTATTCACAGATATCAGTGAAGTCACGGTTCCAGCACCGTGAAAGTTATTCTGTTATACATTGTCTATGAACGCGTTCACACCTGTCAGTCTTTACACTGACAGGTGTGAACGGTGACACAGTGCTCTCAGTGTGAGTTCCGGCGCGTTCATACGGACGGTATTGTGTCGGAACTGTGCCGGAACTATGACTTCGCTAACATGTGTTTAAACATTAAATGAGTTCTATTTATCTTGTTGGATTTTAAAAGTCAATCCTCCTTATTATGCAATTTCTGATAGATTTTTATACTTTTGTTAAAGTTAACATTTCTTCGACAGTGTATAAATGAATTAGGCACATTATTTAATTTTATTAAATCTTCGTATATGCGGAGTGCCAAAAAATATTATGTAAAACTTAAAAATGAATTATCAAAAGAATATTTTGCTTTATTTTTTTTTCTATTTGTATGGTTCAAAAATCACTAAGTTAGCGGTGTCGAGTAATCATTAAGTTTGTTTCATAAATCACGCAGTTTTACATATTACTTGTTAACAGTGTAATATTTTTTAGGCCTGATTTTTCAATAGTTAGATAACTTTTAACCAAAGAATATTATGAAAGTTTGTCATATTTTCTATATAAAAGCAGTCAAACCGCCATATTTATCCCTCTGTTAAGAGTTATCTGACGATGGAAAAATTAGCCTTCAATTAATGAATTGATTAAAAATATCAAAGGATCAGAATATAAAGCAAAACCTCGTAGAATTGGTTGTTTCCAAATCATTTTGTCGTCCAAAGATGATTCTTTTAATGAAAATGTAACAAAAAAAAAAATCTTTATTGTTTTTTTCAGTTGATCTTCATTAACGTGTAGATGTTTGAATTGGTACTTTTCTAGTCAAAATAAATAAAGGTAAATGTGTACTACTGCGCATACTGAAAATAATACTAGTCTTTGCTAACCTACGAATCCATGATCTGAAATGCAGCATCAAGCCGCCATCTTGGTTAGAAACCAAGTCTTGGACATATGATTTAGACCCAAGTTTAACGTATTTTTTCTAATAAGGCCGAAAGAGAAGTCTTTCTTTCGGCCTTATTTCAAAAGATACAACCACTAGCTGAACCAAAATTCACAAGTTTTTGCATCTAATATCTAGTCAGTTAATAGATGCATAAAAACTTATGAAGTTTTGTTCAGCTAAAAGTATGATAAATTTTGATCTCGGTATATGAAAAACAGACTTTATAACAGCTGTAGCTAGCATCCACGCTGTTACATTCATATTATGTGAGCGCAGTAGTCCACGTGTTGCCTAAAGGATTCCGTTTGATTGACTTATGTATGTATATAAAATGCACTATACAACCTTAGTTTTTATTTACCAAATCCTGAAAAGGAGTGACAAAACTAAGCTCAATAATTTTATTGCTTTATTAAAAAACTGGCGACCCGCCTCCGCTTTGTGTGAGTAGAAATTGCATTATTGCAACTTTCTAAGGATCTCAATTTTTTATATAGCCTATGTTACGTACTCGCTGATAATGTAGCTTTCCATAGCTGAAAGCATTTTTAAAATCGGTTAAATAGTTTTTGAGTTTATTCATTACGAACAAAAATACAAATCTTTTATTTTTATAATATTAGTTTAGCTTTAGACAAATGCTAAATAGCTTACCTATCTACCTAGTACTTACCTCCACCCCTTACTGTGTTACCCTTCATACATATCTACCTCCTTACGACCTTATATCTTTGAAGCTGCCATTGTTAACTGATAGTAACTTTTAAAACTACTGGAATAAGAGCCACTTTCGCACTCCGTCAGAGTTTTCTAGATCCAAATATTCTCCAAACCGGATCCGACGCAGTGGGTAAATAGAATAATAAACTTTATTAATGTTTGAAGTCAAACGGAATCCTCAACTTTTCGAAATTTCTGTAAAAACGGGTGTTCGTATGTCGATTGGTTATCGAGTATTTTATTGTAAACAACTGGCGAATTCTAATTTAAGACCTTATTATGTTTGTATAAAGCTTGTTTTAGAATGTGGAAGCGAATGCAGGAATTGAGCTGTGTTTGTAGAGTAAGAAGTGTATCTAAATGAAATAATATTTTGTATAGAGGAACTGATGTTGGTCTAGATGTCGTCATTAAATAATAACAATGTAAAATTGGCGTTTCATTTTATATTTTTTAAATATAACAAACTACTTATAACCCAACCGGCTGCTGTGCACGTGAGGCTGTGGATGAATCGTCGGCTTACTGGTGAGTGGGTGCGCCTCCTGGCTTCCTTTATTTACTTGGCTGATCAAATTATTTTGGCCCACTTAAAAAGCATCCCCACATTGAAACACGAAAAAAAATCCAAACCATTCATTTTATAAAAACAAGAAACCGACACACATTTTTCAGACATCTTAATATAATATCTAAATATTCATGCCTACATAAACATCATTAGGTACCCAATATCAATATATAACAATATGAATATATATCAATATGAAACACTATTCATTTATTTAGCACATATTTTGGGTATAAGGAAAGGCCCTATAGAAAAATCCTACAATAATTATTTTATATAGGCTATTATGACGATTTACAGATTAATAAATAAAAAACTATTAAATAATAAAATTATAAATAGATATTCGTTCTCCCACAAAAACTTAAGAACAGCCCATTTCATTCTGCCAGTCCACATGTCTTTTGGTTAAATTCTTGGACACTGGTTTGGTCTTCTCTATGGCTGTTAATATGTCGGTCAGGTCTAGTCGATCCTTACGGTTGGCTGCATTACCTGGAATATGTGAAAGGATTTTAAGCCAGGGTTTGGAAGCACAGAGGTCTATGTCATATTCAGTTTTCAAACAGACGTAATAGGATGTCTAATTATCCATGACGGCTTTTACTTATTTATTTTTCACAAAATCCACGGACCTTTGAAAGTTACGAAACCCATGAACATTTTGTATGGGAATTTTTTTTTTTTCTTTTTCGTCAATTTTCCAATGTTTTTAATATCGTAAAACGGGGTGGATAGAGAGGCAGGGGTGAATCGAGAAGAAACTTTAAAAGGAATTATAACGTTAAACTAGTAAAGTTTGTCGCCAACAAGGAGACCAATTTGTTAATTATAATTCAGCAAGAACAGTAGAGTCTTTTTTGCCAACAAACTATATTACAATAACATTAAAATCTCTTTTAAAGTTTCGTCTCGATTCACCCCTGCCTCTCTATTCACCCCGTTTTACCGTAGTTATTCTGCTGTATGGGACGGAGACAAATAGACAAATGAAAATCCCGAATTCCCGACTTTGTTATATGTATATAGTATTACAGTCAATTATGTATTTACAATTTAGTACCTAGCTCGCTTCCTAGACGTTAATGCGTCCAAAAGCTACCTGATTCTTAAATACTTTAGCTGAAATAGATACCTTTAGCACTCATATTTGGCAGCATCTTCCTGACAGTAGACATAAGCGCCTCCTTGCACACCAGCTTGATGTCACTGCCGGAGTACCCCTCAGTCTTGGTGGCCAGCTCCTTGAAGTCCACCTTAGGGAACAGCTCCACGTTCTTCACGTTCAGGTACTTCTGGAACAGCTCCTCGCGTGTCTTAAAGTCGGGGAGGGGGATGAAGATTCGCTTCTCCAGTCTTCTTAACATGGCCGGGTCTATATCCCTGGGGAAGTATTTTTGTTAGAGTGATTTTTATAGAAAATACACAGGTGTGAAATTCCTAAACGCTTTGCGACCACTAGACCAACGAGGCAGTCCTGATTTTTCACATCAAAACTAAAACACGTTTTCCAGCAATAAAATATAAATAATATCTCCATTCATAAAGGCTTGCTTACCAAGGCATATTAGAATTGGCCAACATGAATATGATTCCTTCTCTCCCCCCGATACCATCGAGTTCCGTAAGGAGTTGTGCCTTCAGCCGGCGCGACGCTTCATGTTCCCCAGGAGAAGACCGGTCTGATGTCAGGGTCTCCACCTCGTCCATGAAGATTATGGAGGGGGAGTAGTAGGCAGCCATTTCGAAGAGGACCTGGAAATAGCAGAAGACGGCTCGTGGGATCACGTTCTTACAAGACACTAACCGAAGTCACAGGCGACCCATCTAAATTCTTGGGTGTATAGAAAAAACTATTTTCGGTTTGTCCAACATACACATCCCCTGCCTGTAATCCCCAAAGGGTTAGGCAAAGTACACCTACATTTCGCTAGTTATGTTTAAGTCCCATGTGATAGGGGGCGAGCCTATTGCCATCAAACGTTCACAAATCCAAACGCCAAGGCTGCTACTGAGAAATTACTGATGGAAAAAGTCAATAACACTGCCCGACCTGGGAATCGAACCCAAAACCTCATGTGCAACAGTCGCGCTTAGCTACCACTAGACCAACGAGGCAGTCTATACGAATATAAAGAACAAAATAAGCAGATGCAAAGCTGACACGTTGAAATATACTTCCCGCCAAAGTTCATACCTTTATAATCTTTTCGCTCTCTCCACGCCATTTGTTAACGATGGTGCTGCATGACACGTTGAAGAACGTGCAGCAGCTTTCACCAGCGACAGCTCGCGCCAGCATTGTCTTGCCGGTGCCTGGGGGCCCGTGGAGAAGAACCCCTCGCCACGGTTCCAGGAGACCAGTGAATACTTCTGGATAACTAGACAGAGAATGCAATTTTAAGAGAAAAAAAAACGAAAATTGTGAGTCTTAAGCTTTATAAAGCATGATTTGAGATCGATTAAATGCTCGGCAGCCTATTATAGAGTAGGTAATCAACGTCAGCCAAATAGGACGTCTGTACTTTTGAGTAAATCATTTTATTTTAAACTAGCGAACCGCCCCGGCTTCGGACGGGTGCAAAATTCCGACCTGGCTATTTGCACAAGCTATGTGTAATACGAAACTAACGAGCAATTTCACTTGGTTGGTTGATAACCATGGCAATTTAGCGCTGTCGTCTAATGTTTTGTGGTGCAAGAACGCGTCTTTCACATGGCACGTAAACATTTGGGCCATAATTTTAAGGTAAATTTACGCCGACCGACACAGTATATTTGATTTAAGGGTTACGTCCCCTAAATGTGTGTTTACAAAATTTATAGCTTCTCGTCACGGGACTTTAGGTAGAGATTCTATTGTTCCATCCAATTGCCAATAAAGTTACTGCTAAGCATACTCGATCAAAAAGCGCGACTAAGGATTACGGATACGCGACCTAACCTTATTACATAATAAAATTAAGATCTCACCGAACAGGGTACACAACGGATTCCATAAGCAAGCTCTTCGCCGAAGCCAGTCCCTTCACATCGTCCCACGAGACCCCTGTGGGTCTGATGATGTCCTGGTACAGCAGCTCGACCAGCTGCTTCTTGTCAGGAGTCGCGTGGTTCAGGAAAGCAGCTAGAGATTTCCTTTCGATCGCTGGTATTATTTGGTTAGCCTCATCATCCTGCAAATGGTACATTTGAGAACATAATTTCTTCAGTTATATAATATAACAAGCTCCAGCCTGCGACTTCGTCGGCGTCAAATTTGATTTCTCCATACAATCTTTGGATCCCCTGTTTCATCCCCATAAGGGGTGTATTTTGGAAAATCCTTTGATAAAAGAAAAAGAAAACAAAGAAAGAAAAACTGTCTATTCCCGCGAAAATTACGCACATAACATAAAAATTGTACATAAAAGCAAAGTAGAAACAAGTTTGTATTAAATCTAAAAAATAAAATTCAAATAAATACAAAAATAAATATGCGCCACTACCGCGCGAAAGACGACGGCGATGGGGTCTTAGCGGGAGTGTAACTGTAAACTACCTCCCTGCCGAATTTCATCTTTATAATATGTCAAGCAGTTTTCGATATTTCGTGATAACTGAGTGACCTTTCGCTTTTATATATTTAGATTTAATTTATAACAGTATTTCTTTATATCAAATTTTCAAAAAGGAGGTTCTCAATTCGACGTGTATGTTTTTTTTTGTATATTTGTTCTACGATTACACCGCCAATTATGAATCGATTTGGATGATTCTTTTTTGTTTGAAAGAGTATAGTTCCGAATAGGTCCTACAGGAATATTGTCAAGATCTGATGATGAACTTTGGAGATATGGTACGGAACTTCTTATAAAATTACAGCAGAACCGACGTAATAAGAAAAATTGCTTAGTTTATACGTTTAGTCGATGACTGACTGAAGGAAGTGGGGAGGGGGTACGTCAATCCCCCTCCTACCACTTTCCAAAATTAAATATATCGTGTGAGGTATTGTTTGAAAGGGCTTTATGTAAGGATTTTAAACATTACCACACAAGCACTAAAAAATAAAAAAATAAAAAGCATTTTTAAAAAAAAGATGACCTCCTTCAAAAACTACAAATTAAAAAAAACTTTAGCTTGGAAGTCGGTGGCAATACCTACATAACAAGAGACAAAACCAAAGCCGCCCACTACCAAGCTAAATTTTTTTTTTTGTAGTTTTTGAAGTCGGTCATTTTTTTTCTAGATTAGACTTAGGTACCTTCAACAACTTAGTGACAGTAAAAGTAGAAGGCAGGTCAGCATCTCCCTTCTCGCACACACACTCTGCGCTGATCACGGGCTCGGTCCGCTCCCTCGTCTTCCTGGTCTGAGGTCTGCGAGGAGGACGCTGCTCCTCGACCTTCCGACAGAACTGCGGCTGCTTGTTGAAGCGGATGAGGTAGTAGCTGCAGTAGTCCTGGAGAAGAGACGAGAGAATTAAAAAGAGGTCTTACTCCACTATTTTAATTCTAGGTTAGTTCTATTAGCTATACAACTTTATTTTCTGAAATAAACACCATCTATCGATAAACTGAAGTGGACTGACTGAAGGTCGCGAGAAACTGCTGGATGCGGGCAGTGCAAGATCGGTGATTGTGGCTATCTTCAGGGGAGGCCTATCCCGACCGTGGACGACGTTTGTAAATGAGCTTAGAATCCCTAATAAGAGTAGTCAAGTAACAATAAAAAAAAAAAACAATAATTAAAAAAAAATAGGTCAATTCAATATCCTAAATAATGTGACACACATTACTTTCAAGCAATAATTTCAATGTAGGTAAATCCCAAACGTACGCTTAAAATAGGTTCTTTTAATATCTAAGGTTATGTTATTATTTCACAAAATGGAAGAACTTTCAAATGCGTTGGTTCATTTCAGCTCTAAACTTTCACTGGCATATGCCAAATGGTATCTCAGAAAGTTTTAACTAAAATACTTCCTCATCCGTTATTTAAGTAGCCCATCAGCCAGTATCATGTCTCGACTATTTAAAATTTATTTTGGATTATTTTTATTATTAACTAGCTCTGCCCGCGACTACGATCGCGTGGAATTTGTTTACATCGTACTTGCATACAAACTTCCACCGCTTTAGGGGGTAATTTCCGGGATAAAAACTATTCTTTGTCCTTCCCCGGGTCTTAAACTACCTCCATGGCAAATTTCATCGAAATCGATTCAGCGGTTTAAGCGTGCATAGGTAACAGACAGACACACTTTCGCATTTATAATATTAGTATGGATACAGTGTGTTTGGAACGAGCAACTATCTTCAGCTTTCTGACTGACTGACTCCTTGACAATTTAAAAGTGCCTGCAAATGGTCTATTTGAAATCAATGATTTGATTTGAATTCTTCAATTTTTTTTCCAGACATCTTTATGTAAGTTAGGTTATTTAAAATACTAACCTCATGGAGATTTTAGATCCGAACCAGCGTGTCCCCTTGCTGTCCCCCTAAGCCGAGGTCCGTACACTACAGGGAGTGTCCTTTAGCGTGTAGTTGCCTAGTTAAATGCCCTGTCTGGAGGCCTTAAATATGCACCGCAGGAAAGACACAGGAAAGACAAACAAAAAGAGACAAACAAAAAAAAAATGTGATTGTAAGTTTTTAGGACGAGTCTAGCTAGAAGAGTGTTGTTGCTCAAACTTATAATACGCGCCACGAAAGATGAGACTTGACAAGCGCACAGGAGCTTGCACAGGTATGGATGTACGTAATAGTTATCCATATTTTGTGTATCTATTCAGGGATATTTCGATGACAATTAGATTAAAATTCTCAACAATATTAACATGACATCATGCCTGTAATCCCCGAAGGGTTAGGCAAAGGTGTGCCCATAAGAACAACCACATTTCGCCAGTTATGTTTAAATCCCATCTTAACAATATTATAATATTCTGATTGAATAATACAGTTTGTGTGTTGTGTCAAGTCGCTCAAGTTTTTCGTAGCACATATTGAAAGAAAAGAAAGAGAAAAAGAAAAGAAAGAAAAGCTTTTTATTCACGTGAAAGTGACGCACAATACACAAAAATATACAAATAATACCTATATAATATAAATATAAACTAAATACATAATAAAAAAAAAAAAAAAAAAATAGTGTCCTGAACGGTAATTTGCGCAACTACCGCGCGAAACGGCCGACGCTCAGCATAATGCCGTGGCCCACACACTATGGCACGAAACCACGGCGCTGATTTTCAGCGTAGGCCGACGTGTCTCTGTCTCGGAACTACACGTAAATTGTACTTAGTTTTATGGTCAATGTACGTAATTAACGGATTTGTGATGTGTCTTTTTACACCCCCTATAGCACAGTACAAACAGGGTCCCGCAGACAAGTGACACAAACAAATAGCCGTTACCCCGTCCACATATCACGGCATTACCGGACCGTCCGGTTACAAGCCTGACAAATGTCGGACGTGACTACAAAGGACCAAGAAACTGTCTTTAGTTGGAAATAAGATAAAATCACTTCGTGTTTGGCGATCTGTTAGTAGTGCTGGAGTTACGATGGAGTTCGAACGAATTTTGAAACAAAAGAAAAAATGAGTTGTTTTTCTGCACAAGCGAATCAGACGTTAGAGATTGTTTCAATGCCTAGAATTGTCACACCAACCAAAAATCAATACCATTTTTTTTTTACATTTTTATCCGTCTGTCATTTTGTTTGTTCCCGCTCCCCTAAATGGATGGGCTAATTTTGATTGGACTCTTCCTGGCACCTGATATTATAAGGCTATTATAAGGTTACTTGGCTAATTTTATTTTAGAAAAAGAATAAGTGTACACCGCAGATAACCGACATTTACGCGGACAAAGTCGCGGACCTAAGCTTGTAGTGTATAATATTAGCAAAAACTGACCTACCTACGTACTATGGACACCACTTACATATTACATTAAAGAGGGAAATGCAACCGAACTTTCGGTTATGCAACATGGCTGCCCATGACGTCACCGGCGTCTGCGCGTCTCGCGTCCTCGGCACGAGTCCAAGTGGATCAGAAAACGATACGTAAACACAGATTGTTTTGAAATTCAATGTTACTGTTTAATGGTGGTTTTAATTCAAACTTTATGCAACAAAAGTACAAAGGCGAACTTAATGCCTTAGGCATTCTCTAACAGTCGAGTTTATTAATGTTTAAAATTATAATAACCTCTGCTTAACCGTTTGAGGATTATAGGCGTGATGTTATGTGTAAAATTTATAATAATATAACACTTTATCGTCATCTTGGAACATTTTTTTATTTGTTTTTTAACGAAAATTTTCCAGTTTTCAAAATTCAATAAAAAAATCATTTAAACTTTAATTAAAATTATAAATTAACACAAATACAAAAAGTAATGCTACTACAATTTTTAGTGAAAATATCTGAAACTTAAACGTGTTCAAACTTCAGCCAACTTAAGCAATGTAGGTGTTTTGCTTTTCTTAGGAACAACAGTTTTTTTTTTTAAATAACTACCCGGTATAACAAACAGCGCTTTGAAATTCATGACAAGTCTATTCAGTTTAAAACGAAAGATATTTGGCTCACTCCAATGTTTTCGTCAAATTAAAATTATTTACGACTATCCGGAAACGGTTTTATTAATACATTGGCTAGCTAATTTAGACATCACACTGGGAATATGCGCAGCAGAATTATGTAATAACCATGGCTTTTAAATCTTCTACACTTTTAATAAAAATAAAAAATAAACTGTAAATGCGCAAAACTCGAGCACGGCTAGACCTATTTGGCTGATTCTTTATTGTTTTGTTTCATTTTGTCCGGAGAAGGTTCTTATGAAAGAAAAAACAGGATGATGCAGATTGATGCAGTCGTTTCAAAGTTATGCGCGTACATACATTTCGACGATTCATTTTTTTTTAATATGGATTTTATTCACAGCCTAGGGTCACTCCATCATGCAGGTGTCATCGTCCACTCTAAGCCACGTCACTGTCGCGATGCAGTGTCGCTGCCCACGAATTCATATTCACGCCAGCTAATGACCTGCTCCAGTTGCTTTGTGAGCGCTGAGCTTAAATAAAGGTTGCAAGTGTTTCTAGGTGACCCGAGATACGTGGACTCCAGTTCATTTACTTTGTCAATTTAGATGAAGTTCACGAGAGATGAGATGATTTTTTGTAAAAGTCTCATTCGGTTACGGACTATGGGTATTTTTGTACCTTGGGCCCATTTTGTCAACATTGCCCAAAAGTGATGAAAACCATATGAAAGCTCATCGAGTGTACTCCATTTCATTTTATGGCGAGTTCAAATCCAGCGCAAAAATTGTATTTTACGTACGGTTCATCATTATTTTTGACCGAAAATGTGCGTATGTTACGCAATTTTTTAAAACAAACAGTTCGTTAAAGTAATGTTTTATATGGAGCCTCAGCGAGGGTTAATACAAAAGGCAGAATAATATTTTTATTATTGTTCTTTTCAAAATCATCAAAATACTATTTTCGCGCTGAAACTAAGCTGCCATAAAATAAAATGAAGTACACACCAAGAGCTGTCATCTAAAATGGGTATCACCATTGTTGGGCAATGTTGAAAAGTGGGCTCAAAATAATAATAATATTAATTGGTGATGTAAGACCATAGTGCCTCGGAAAGCACGTAAAAGCCGTTGGGGCTTTCACTCGTAAATCATTGGCAGTCGTTACGGATAGTCAGTAAGGGGTACCCAGTAACTTATATTTATTTTTATTTTTTTATATAGTGCTACATCTAATTATGCTGAAGCCAACCCAAATCTAGTTGGGGAAAAGGCTAGGCGGATGATAAAATAATAATGAAGACTATAAGTAGGTGTAATTTTTGAGGAGCTCGCGGCTAAGTAATAACAGCCGCACGGCTTAATCCATCAGATTAAGCTACGCGACCATCTTTAAACACCAAGTCTCCTCCGCGCCTTGGAAAGCACACTAAACCGTTTGTCCCGGCTGTCATACATAGATCTTTGTCAGTCGCTACGGGTCGTCAGAAGCTCGATAGTCTGACAGTCAGTCTTACCAAGAGTTATCGTATACCTTATTACCCAGTTACTGGGTTGTGGAGGTCAGATAGGCAGTCGCTCCATGTACACTAGTATTCAGCAACATCTATTATACTGGAAGCCGACCCCAATATAGTTGGTAAAAGGCTAGGCAGATGATGAAATAATAATGAAGTAATAAAGGTGGAATTTTTAAACCAAGCTCTCGGAGTACCATGTAAAATTCATAACAAGCAGTAAAATTTCGTGAAAAATATTCCTCTCTCTTCACAACGTGTTAAAAAATCCAAAAACCAATCTTATAACATAAAAGGAGCCTTGAGTTTTATGTGGTGGAACACACTATTATACACGTCTGAACGACCGCTCTCAGACAGGGCTGACACCCGGCCGGTTTTCAATCGAACGGTCCGGTTATGACGTGATTTTTCCGGTGCGAGAGACGCGAGTGGAAATGAAACGTCCGGCCAATTCGCCGTGATGCAGCTGCCGGTCGATGCTTACATCTCATTGAATTGCTTTCTCATTGAATGCTCGTGAACGAGTGCTGTCAGTTGGGATTGGTCATCATCATCTCTTAACTGCTAGGGCTTACATCTTTCATTTTTTTATATTTAACTTCTATTTTATATTCATCTTCATTGTGATCACATGTAGAATCAACAGGAATAATGTAACCAGGATTTCGTAAAAACCTAATTTAAAAGAGTGCCGCGGAGTTTCTTGCTCGTTCTTCTCCATAGAGGCCTACCTCCGTTTTGGAACGAGCAACTAGCTTCAATTTTCGGACTAACTGACCGACTCCTTGACAATTCAAAAGTGCATGTAAACGGTCTAATTGAAATAAATGTTTTTGACTTTGACTTTCACTTGAAAATTGAGAGTTGTTAAAACGGTTTTTTAGGGTTTTGTGCACATTCCTGATGGAAAATCTCTCATTTCCTTTATGCAGTGTCGAATATCAAAATTCCCATTTTCAGTACAGGACATGCTGTAATTCTCACACTTTGTAGTGTTTGTTTGTGCTAAGAATTTAAATTGGTACTATTTTTTTAATATAATTTTCAAGGACTTTTTGTAGCATCAAAATAATAAATTGGGACTCAATTTCTGATACTATATTTTTACGTAAATATTTAGAAAAAAATAAATAAAAGAAAAAGTAGAAAAAAATAGAAGAAAATATTCAGTTTTCGTATTTTTGTGTCCGCAAAATTCAAAGAGCAGTCTTTGGATTGACTTGAAATTTTTACAGAACAATTTAATAGAAGAGCTTTTTTATATATAATTTATTATAGTATTATGAATCACAGCTTCCCTCTCTTTGTTTTTCTTTCTGTCTCTTTCTATTATATGCGAGTGTCTGGAACGTGTAAAGAAAATAATAATAACACTGATAGACATATTATTTACCTACTTCAGTTCAACATCCTATTAATAATAATAATATCTTAGGACAACCAACACATTGCCATCTGATCCCAAACTAGGCAGAGCCTGTACTATGGTAATCAGACAACTGATAAATGTTCTTATATATTTCTAAATACATACATATTAAACATATATAAACTACACCCAGACACAAAACAAATCATCGTGCTCAAAACACAAAGATTTGTCCTGGGTGGGAATCGAATCCACGACCTCCGTCCTAGCAGTCAGGGTCACTAACTACCAGATCAACAGGGCAGTCAAGCAATTATCTTAGTACAAGCAAGGTCTTCCCTTTAACTTCTAAAAGTTATAGTAGTAAATTAACCTCCCTACCTGCCAGCCCTGACTGCCGCCGCTCAATTTTCTAACAGCCATAAATAAGGTCATGAACCCACGATACCTCCTCAGTGTTCTTACACACCATGACCACGCTTTATGTAAATGGGGTGAAATCGCTGTTTGATCAAGATTATGTGGTTTTTTTTAAAGGTCAATGATGAGCCAAATGTGCGACGTACCGGAGTAGTTTATTGGAGTAAATAAAGTATGTAAAGTTAACAAAAGAAATAGGTATCCAGGGTCGTCAGATTTAGTTGATTTTTTTTTAGAATCCGATGAATGTTAAAAAATTCAAAGGGGCTCAATTTACAAGTTCGCAATACATACACAAAACTCTTACAAATATTGGTTTTTCTTATTTTTTGTTCTTTTTATTGCCTTTTTGTTTCCATTATTTTTGTGTGTACATGGTCTTTAAAAATAAACCTTTCTTCTTTCTTTCACTTTTTACACGACTGCCCCAAAAAAGGAGTGTTATGTGTTCAGGGTTAATGTATGTATTTATGTATATATGTGAGATTCTTTATTCCACCATAACTTAACTTAACAAACGCTTGAACCGATTTAGATATATGGGGTATCGTTACAATCCTCGCATCGTTCCGAGTAACATAGGCTAGTTAAAAATAAAAAGAATCCTGTGTGGTCTCTTTAAAACGTAAATTAGTACCAGCCTCAATTATTTTTTTTAATGAATCTGCTCGGGTCTATGTTTATCCTCTAGAATTTGACAAGTAGATTTAAAAAATATATATAACACTGTAACAAAGTACAAGTAATGTGCAATTTTTGCAGTCGTGTTTTTTTTTATATTATAGTTGTTTGTGTGTTTGAACATAACTGGCGAAATGTGGGTGTACTAATGGGTACACCTCTGCCTAACCCTTCGGGGATTACAGGCGTGATGTTATGTTATGTTATGTAGTAGTTTGTTTTATCAGCTAGTTTTACGTCAGCTCCTCTTGCTGACCAATAAGATTAGAGATGTTCCTAAAGTCAAAACTTAGTCCTAAACGTGGTATAAAATTAATTTGGTATCCAACACACAGAACTATGCGGGGTGTTGGAACATTTGGTTCAAATTAAAAGTTTTCAGCCGCCATTTTGCTACAAACGAGAGCTGCAGGAATGTTGAGCGTGCGTGTGAGTATGTTGATTGCTTGGACGGTGACGCAGACTGTTAAGGAGAATACGGTGAGGATAATATTTTGTAGTAATATTGAAGACTTGATTTATAAATAACATGTTGTCAAAATATTGTACACGTATTGTGGAACAGTTGAAATAATGTTTATGCTCAAACTTGCAAAAAATATAATTAGGCTGTATAATCCTAACTATCCTAAGTTCCTAACTAATATTGACGGGCCTGTTGGTCTAGTGGTTAGTGGCCCTGACTGCTAAGCCGGAGGTCGTGGGTTCGATTCCCACCCAGAACAAACTTTGTGTGATGAGCATGATTGTTAGTTCTGTGTCTGGGTGTGATTTATCTATAATATGTATGTATTTATAAATTATATAAGTATGTATATCAGTTGTCTGGTGACCATAACACAAGCTCTGCTTAGCTTGGGATCAGATAGCCGTGTGTGAGTAGTCCCAAGATATTTATTTATTTATTTATTTATTTATTTATATTATAAATGCGAAAGTAAGTTTTTTTGTTTGTTTGTTACCATTTTACGCCTAAGCCACTGAACCGATCATCCTGAAATTTTGCATATACGTCACCAGGTGTACAGGAACGAACATAGGGTACCTTTAATACCTTTAATTAAAAATAAGTACTGTGTCCGAGGGAAATCATAATAACGTTCTTATGATCATAGATGGCGTCACGTGTCGTTTCGAATCATGATTTTAACTAAATCATTGAAATGACATAATAAGTAATTGAAATGACAGGACATGGGAATTTTTTTCCGCGTATTCGTCTGTGTCCGCGAAAACCGAAATTTACGCGGACAAATTCGCGGGCAAAAGCTAGTCGAGATATTACTGACATTAGACACCATGCCTGTAATCCCCGAAGGGTTAGGCAAAGGTCTATCTATTAGTACCCACACCCACATTCCGCCAGTTATGTTTAAATCCCATGTACCTAATAAGGGAGAGCCTATTGCCATCAACCGGGCACAAATTCAAACTCGGTTGCTACTGAAAAATTAACGTCAGTTTTGACGTTAAAAAGCGCCTTTTAACGATTTATCATCAAAGAAGAGAAAGAAGAATAAGCTGTCACTTTTTAATCTTGTCAATGAAAAAATATTTTGACACACGATTTCAAGCCACAATCCAATAGCAAATTACCTATTCAAGTGAACCTCGATATTATTTTTCCTTTTTTTCATGTACCACACCTGTTTATCAAACATATAAACTCACATACACAGACAGCCGGACCAGGAACAACTAATTAAGTCATTTAACTTAATTAGTTGTTCCTGGCATTTATTCCATGCGGGAATCGAACCCGCGACAAGCTTTGCAACAGCCAATCCCTGAGCCAGTGCGTGAGAAAAGCAAAAGAAACAAAACAAAACTCGTAAAATAAAAATACGACCGCTTTAACTTCTTTAAAGTAATGACCACAAATTACAAAACCGACGCTCACACAAATTTCCACGACCTTGGAGATCAGCTTACCCCCAAGAGGGTAATAAGCGTGAAAAATACTTCCTTTACTCTTAACGAGGCTGGCACGAGTCCACACCGCACTAACATAACTCAATGATAGCAAAGTGCACCTCTCCAGGGAGCCAGCCTCCAGCTTAGTAGATATTTAACATATTTTTAGAACATTTTTAATAAAATTCATGTAGGATCAAGTTGCACGGTAGTATGATGGTAGCTTCTGGAACTGAACTTGAAAAAGGTAAATTAATTATTTACTTATTTAATTAAGTAACATGGAAGACCGACAGCTAGAAGAAAACAGACTAATGACAGAAAATCAGACTGACAGCCAATTACAGGTCTTCACTTATAAGATACAGAATAATACTATGTTCTGTGGACACAACATTTTTCATTTAAGAAGTCAAATATGCTATAGTAACATTTCATGGTTAACATTTTTTTAATTAAATCTTCATCTAATCTTTTTTATTTCTTTGTTAAAGCGGCCATAGTACCTAATACATACTGTGAGAAGTGACTACTTATTACTATTCAAAAGATCTGACCCCATGACAGACGGACGCACGGTCTTAGTAGTAGCCGTAGTAGGGTCCCGTTTAACACCGTATGGGTCCGAAATTCTAAAAAGCAAAATTAATATTGTGCTTTAAATTCTTCCCCTAAAAGATCAAATTGCCTTCCACCGTATTCAATTTCCTCCAACACGTTTAACACTATGGCTTTAGTTCACCTGCACGACCTTTCGTCTCCCACGAGGTTACTTGCTACCCGTAGCAGATAAATTCCTATTGAGACGTTTCATTTCCAGTTTATATATATGTGGATACTAACGAGGATGTACCTGGTAAACATAGCCATATTTGAGACAAACTATGTCCTCAGTGTCCACATAAATGTCGGTTATCGCGGACGCAGACGAAGTCGTGGAATAAAAGGTAGCCTATGTCCTTTCTTGGAGTTCAAACTTACCTCGTACCTAATTTCATTAAAATCGGTTCAGTAGTTTAGTCGTGAAAGCGTAACACACTGACTGACAGACAGACAGATAGACAATGTTACTTTCACATTTATATCATACATTTTCAAATTAACCTTTTTTTTTTCAAGAGAATATCCTCATAGATGCCCTCCGCCTAGGGATAACGGAGAGTTATGAAGCGCTCAATACCTATCTACTTTATACATTGACAAGGTACCTACACGAAAAACTACCAAAATACTTTCATCATAAACTATTACGTACATAATCTTAAAATATGCATGAAGCCGAAGTTAGTACAGCTTCCCAAGATCAGAACCATTAACAAATGTTGACTCCAAAGTAATACTGGCTGCCGCAAGACTCCTGGGACTTGGGTTTATGTAACGTCAAGCGAAGCACACGCTGGCTGTGAGATACATTTGCACTGCAACAGCACGTTCTGAAGTCCCTCGTGGCATCCTAATAGATCGTAGTTGGATAAGCAATGTTTGCGATGTTGCTGTAATGTGGGAATTTGTTGGAGAAATTAGGGAGGGAGAAATAGGACTATTTTAGGAGATTATTTGGGGAAATTTCGAAATATGTACAGACAGTGTCCAAAGTACACGGTTACTTTTAACCTACCATATAAATAGATATTAAATAATACGATGCACAAGTTTTCAGCGTTTCAGTTCAAACCAGGAGTTTATTTTATTTTGATTCGTGCTGAGCACTGCTTTTTCTGCAGACGGACAGACGTTCGGTGGAGCAGACACGTGTTAGAGTGGAGACCACATTTAGGCAAACGTAGTGTGGGACGCTCTGCTGCTCGGTGGACCGGATATGTAAAGAAAGTGGCGGGCAGCGGATGGATGCGGACTGCCTAAGACCGGGATGGTTGGCGCTCTTTGGGGGAGGCCTTTTTTTTTTTAGGTGGTAAAAACCATCAAATGACTCCTTCCGCCCTGGGTGGGGCAGAAGGGACTATCAGACTTTTACTGACTAAAAAACCACCCTGTTCCTTCTGTTGCCCTTTACGTTCCGGGGCCACGGTATCCTGTTAAGACGTCTCGCAACCCCGGCAGGCTTTTTTTTTGGGAGAGACCTACGTTCAGTAGTGGATAGCTAAAGGTTGATACGATAGATTGCTTTCCGAGTAAATGGAAACTTGCGAGAAATTAAGTGTCTGAATAAAGAAAAGATGATTTGGCATCGAGAAGCAGCCAGTGTCATAAAATCATAACATAACTTCATGCCTGCAATCCCCGAAGGGCTAGGCAGAGCTGCACCCAAATTTCGCTAGTTATGTTTAAGTCCCTTGTAATAGGGGGCGAGCCTATATTGCCATATCCAGTGTCCTGGTAAAGATTTCAAAACCTTACCTGCAGAATGATGTCCAGATCGATATTATCACAGACTTCGTATTCACCGGTCAACGCTGCTTCTGATGTGAAGGTCTCCGCCGTGTGGAAGAAACCTTCCTGCTTCAGGTAGCCCAGCACCAGGTACTTGAGGATCCGCTTCCTGGCACGAAACAGGGCTTCTTTCTACGAATACAGAAATGATTGGACATATGTAGTATTGTGCGGTTAACAAAAGAAGTTTATATGGCAGATGAGAGTAGCAACGCAGGGAGGTGATGACCTGGGAAGACCTACACTGACCTTATTGGTGAGGTTCCTCAGAAAGGTCAGGTGCGCGGTACTCGTAACTGGCGTGCTTGCATGACGAGATGTATGAACGTGGGCGAAGCGAAAGATATACGTAAGGATCGTAGCAGGTGGCGTTCAGTGGTTTTTGCGTACCCCCATGGGAAAAAGGTGTGCGATTATGTATTTTGTGTGCGTGATGTAGTTTCTGGCCCATTCTTCTAAGAATCAGAATCATTTATTTGCTAATAATGTAGTTTTACAAATTAGATGTTTAATGTCAATAAAATTGTTCCGATACATTTTACCTTTCGGCATGCAAAATATTTTAGTCAAACAGTAATTGTGAATTTAATAATTTTAGACATTTCATTCTCCATACAAAACTCGTTCAAAAGTGCCTTTTAATGGTCTTATTGAAATAAATGATTTAACTTTGACCTTGACACATATCGACAATAGTATGTGGGAGAAACTTATTGTGGAGCACTATAAAGTTAGGGATAATTGGGTAAACCTGAAGTTAGTATAACACGATCTTCGACCTTATCTGTTATTCCTTCAATTGGCTTATTGGGAAAGTTTGAATCTGTTCTATATGTTACATCATGTACGTGTGTGTTCCATCATTTGTGATCAAAATAAACTGCAAGATACATGCTTTTACTAACTTTAACTGATAATTTGGATTTTAACTTGGTTTATGAAGTATTCTGAACCGTGTTTTATGTATTGAAAACTTACAGTTTTTTAAACTCAGTTAGATAACTTTATTTACATCTAATCAATCTACTAAATTTTCTTCTTCTACCTACATAAAACAAAAAAAACGAAAAGGCTCACTCACTCATTCCGCAATATCGAAAACCGCTTGACGTATTAAGATGAAATTTAAAAACAGAAATATAAGCAATTTACAATCAAGTACACAAAATTATATATATTTTTTTAATTTTACAATTATTTTTATAGATTTTTAAATAAAAAATTAACATATAAAATAACGAAACCCGTAACTAGTAAACCTAGCTTTCACAAAAACTTATGTCAGAAATATAGACATCTCATTCGGCCGCCAAAAAAAAGAAAGGGATAACCTATTTTCCGTTGGCAACCACATGGCAAGCCAGGACACTAGCGACCTATATTAGGATTGGTCGCTCCACTTGGCACAAGGATTAGACATTTGTCATCCAAGCTCTGGGTCACGCTTTCGATTCCAGAATCAGGACGAATGACATGCATGACCTACATACTCATATTTACGAATATATCATAACGTAATGATATTTAGTTATTGAAAGTTTCTGTATTATCTATGATACTAAGAATATGTCGCGGTTTCATCCACGTTAACTTCCGTGTTTAATTACTGCTCCTCGATGAACGAACTATATATACTAATTAAAAAAATAATCTTATTAGATTTACAAGTTTTTTTTTTAAATCGGTACCTATTGCTGCGCGCCTAATGATGTTTTATGATTACTGGCCACGCGGACAAAATCGCGGTTAAAAGTAAGGTACTTTGCACACGGAGCAACTTAAGTTGAGGCAACTAGCAACTCTTTAAAATTTTCCTGTTAAAGTTGATAGTTGCTATAACGTTTACGGTTGCCGCAACTTTGAGCTTAAGTTGCGGCAACTAGCAACTAACTTAGTCATCGATTGCAGCAACTAAAAACTGTTGACGATTGCCGCAAATCGAAACTAGTAGTTGCTCTGTGTGCGCCGTCCAATTGAAATGTATGTAAACAGCTAGTTGCCAGCTAGTTGCCAGTTGCTGCAATAGTTGCTCTGTGTGCAAAGCGCCTTAGTTTTTCTTATAATGATAAAATAACATATTATCATTATCATCCTACACCCACTGCTGGACATAGGCCTCCCCTAATTAAAGCCACAATGACCGTTCCTGCGCTGCCTGCATCCAGCGGTTTCCCGCGAAATTCACCAGGTCGTCTGTCCACCTTGTGGGTGGCCTTCCCACACAGCGCCTTCTAACACGTGGTCGCAAGTCGAGAGCCTTGTGACCCCATCGGCCATCTGCTCTACGAGCTATGTGCCCTGCCCATTGCCACTTGACTTTCACAATTCTGAGCTAATAAAATAAGTAATAAAATAAATGAATGAACTTACTGTTTCAAACTTTCGCATTTGACTCATAGGTCTCGTAACTCCAGCCATTTTTCTCTCCCCTCCAAGAATAAATGTCTTTTCGTACTAATAAAATTATTGCAAAACGAAATATGTTGTTTTTGAAATATTGTGAATAATTCAATGGTTGCTAGGAGCGTTGCATTGCTTGGCAACGGTCAATAAACAACCCTTGGAGGTCAACGGTTAATATTAGTCGATTAATTTAATATTCTACTTATTTATGGATTTGAGAAAATTATTATTAGGTATGATTATTTTTGGAAAACATCTTTTTTTTTACGTGGTAAATATCATCGAATGACTCCTTCCGCCCTGGGTGGGGTGGCAGGGACTGTCAGACTTTTACTGACTAATAAACCACCCTGTGTCTTCTGTTGCCCTTTGCGTTCCGGGGCCACGGTATCCTGTTAAGACGTCTCGCAACCCCGGCAGGCGTTTGGCCCCGTTGCTAGTATATGGCTATTATATGTTATCGTAATAGAAATTGTCGCGGGAAATCTCTAGGTGCGAGCAGCGTAGGACCGGTCATTGTGGTTACTTTTAGGGGAAGCCTATGTCCAGCAATTGACGTCGGTCGACTGATATTATGATGATGAATGGATGTTTGTTACTTAATCACGCTAGAACGGCTCAAAGAATCTGGATGACATTTGGCAAAGAGATAGATTATAGTCAGGAATAGCACAAAAGGCCATAGGTCTTTTTATCCCAGAAAAAAAACGGTTCCCATGGGATAATTATATTATATCTCAACTTTTGTCAGGACAAGCACATGCTAGTAGTTAATTTAAGTCTGAAATCGCCAATCAAGGCCCGGCTGCCACACCGGTATGACAAAACAATCCTAATCCTAACTTAAAGTAAAAGAAAGTAAGTTTTTTTGTTTGTAACCGTTTTACGGCTAAGCCACTGAACCGATTATCCCGAAAAAAAGTACAGTTTCCGCGGGAAATCACAATAACGTTCTTAGGATGATAGATGGCGCCACATGTTTTTCGAATTATGATCGAATTTTAAACTTAGCTTGCGAGCGAAGCCGCGGGCGAAAGCTAGTAGATGATATATAATCGTGTCTCATTACGTGGGACTTGAAATACTAAGCAAGCGTGGTGATCAATGGTCGGGACTTCTCTGCATAAAGCCTTTGCCTCGCAGTAGGACAATAATAGGCTGGTACTATTATTTTATAATTATTTTTGGTGACCCATTCGCAGAGTGGAACGGACGCTTTTTGTGACAAGGGTCGCGGTTCGATCGAGGGCCTAAAATGTCTAACTCAGAATATATTTTCGGTTCACGCTAATGATTATACGAGTGATATTTCAAGCCCTTTATGTAAGTTATTTTAGACAATGGCTGGACATACTTTACGGCATTTTAAATTAAAACAATAAGTTGGAATTATTCCTTGAGAATGAGAAAGAATGATACTTATTTCAGTGAACTATATAATGCAAATAAAAGTACAAAAGCGGACTTAATGACATAAGAATTCTCTACCAGTCAAACAAAAGGTTGTGAAGAGATAATATGGCAGGTATACTTACTGGTCTAGTAGTTGCAAGGGAAGCTGCTACGGAAGAGGTCCTGGGTTCGATTTCCAGGTCGGGCAAAGTGTTATTGGGTTTTTATATCAGGATGTTCTCAATAGCAACCTCGGAGTCTGGATTTGTGCCCGGTTGATGGCAACTGGCTCGCCCCCTATTACAAGAGACTTAAAACATAACTGGCGTAATGTGGGTGTACTAATAAGTACACCGCTGCCTAACCCTTAGGGGGTAACAGGCGTCATCCTTCAACCCTTCAACAGTACAACAGGTTTTTCTCGGTATAGACGCGTCTTAAAAAAACGTCTTGTAAATACTTAGATAAAAGATATACAGGAGACCTAATAGTTCTACCAACATTTGTAATCAACTGAATTCTCCTTTATCGTGTGGGCAGTAAGGTCTTACGACCCCACACAGGCACACACCCTAGTGTCAGAGTTTCTAAACCGCCTCAAGGGCCTCTGACATGGTTTGAGTAGGACAGTAATAGGCTGGTATAAGTCCAAGCTTCCTTACGATGATTTTCCTTCATCGATGTCAGTGATGTCCAAGACAAACTTTAGAAAGTACATATGTATTGAACTAAGTCTCATTGGTACTTGCCCGGATTTAAACCCACAACCTCATGCATGGCAGGCGGGTGCCTTAACCACTGGGCCATCACGACTGGCCTTAAAAACATGTGACAAGACTCGACTTTTTAAGACAAAGCAGCATAAAAATACATCCCTGTCAAAATTACCGTTGGACTAAAAAAAGATTCGACAAAAAAGCTAAAGAAAGCGCTCGTCAAAAAGCTGCCTCGTCCCTTTGAGCGCCTTTCATTAAGTTCAGCCGACGCGCATACAGCGCTGTAAGGCTGTAATTAAACGGTGTCATTAAAAACATTTGACAATCGGGACTGTCGTTCTTAGTGATGAGTGTGGATGTTTCTTTGGGGTAATGTTACTGGTATTGTGGAAGAAATACCACTTTCCGCTGGATGCGAAAAACATAGGACTGGTCGATGAGAGTATCTGTGGAGTTTCTTGCTCGTTCTTCTCCATAGAGGCCCTCCTACTACCTTCGTTTTGGAACGGGCAACTAGCTTCATCTGTTCTGTCCTGACCGACACTTTGACAGTACAAAAGTGCCTGTAAATGGTTCAATTAAAAGGCTTTGACTTTAGTTTTGACTTTGACGTGGTCACGCTAAACATTCACCAATATTCAAAAGTCTTCGTAGCGGTCTACGAATTCCCTATGTCATCCGTAGACCAAATGCTTTCGTAGACCCTCTACGAACTGCTACGAGCTACGCAGTTTTAAAAGCCGTTATTCAAACTACATTAGTATGAACATTTATTGAATCAATTACTATCTCTTATATTTTCCTTTAGAGCATAAATGCACAAGCTCAAAGATATGTTCGAGGGATAAGAACAAAAGATCGTGAAATCAATTAGTACCAGAACAGTTGGCAATGGCGCTTCCAATCACAAAGCGCATTCAGATTAATTACAGGGACTAACACGAATATTTGTGTCTACAACATGTATTCAGTATGAATAATAATAATTTACTTATTTTATTTTATTAGGAAAACTTTACAGATAAAAACAAAAAAACAAAAAAAGCAGTTTACAAAACTTACGGCTAATTACAAGTTTTCACATAAATATGTTGAGTAAAAAACGGTACGGTTTAAACGGTACTACACGAAAAAAACAATTATCAAAATGTTTGTCCGTCTGCCTGTTTGTTCTAACTAACCTCCGAAACGTCTAAACCGATTTTGACGATACTTTCACTAGCAGATAGCTAATTACATAAGGTAAATTAACTTAGGCAACTTCAAATAAAACCCCGTGATAAGTGACATTCACGCGAACGAAGTAGCGGGCAAAAGTTAGTCTTCTAATATAAATTCTGTAAATACATCGCTAGTAGTCGGGAGGTGATGGGCAGAGAGTGGTGGCTAGGTGTTAGCGTGAGATGAATGTGTCTGTATCACACACTAGCGAGCGAGTGTCCACTGTCACGTATTGTTAGTAATTGTGACGTGTTTTGATTGCAGGAGAATGACGGATGTGGGATATGAGATTGTATGATCATATTTATTTTATGTTATCGTACTAATTATCCTAAAAAAGAATAAAGTAGAGTAAACATTTGTTGTCGGTCATTATGAAAAAGTCGTTTGTGTCGTTTTTTTTTTTATTGAAGACAATGGAAAAAAAAATCAGTATACCATTACAAATGTCGGTCCTACAAAATATCGGTCGTACCCGGGCACACTTACTTGGCGCCCGCCTATGCAGATTAACTGTTAGGTATAGAGTTTAATATAAAATTAACCACCTAATTTATTCTGTAAAAATCTTCCTTAGATAACACATAACATAACATCACGCCTACAATCTCCGAAGGCAGAGGTGTACTCATTAGTACACCCACATTTCGCCAGTTATGTTTAAGTAATATGTAATAGGGGGCGAGCCTATTGCCATCAACCGGGCACAAATCCAGACTCCGAGGCTGCTACTGAGAAATTCCTGATGGGAAAACCCAATAACACTTTGCCCGACCTGGGAATCGAACCCAAGACCTCATGCACAGCAGTCGCGCTTGCGACCACTAGACCAATGAGGCAGTCGAGGCTTAGATAATTTAGGTGAAATACGCTTATGGTGAGCTGTCAATCTCTAGCATCCATCGGATTACAGCTCACTTAATCTCAATTCACCAAAGGGTTTTGTTTTTCGTGAAATAACATACCTAACATAACATCACGCCTGTAATCCCCGAAGGGTTAGGCAGAGGTGTACCTATTAGTACACCCACATTTCGCCAGTTATGTTTTTAGTCCCATGTAATAAGGGGCGAGGAATTTTTTTTTTCGTGAAATGTTTTTTGAATAACCTCAGTCTGGAGAAAAAGGGGAGTTAAGTCAGATTCTTTCAGAGTAAAACCCCACGGCTCCTCCTACTACCATGAGTCGGAAGCCTTGTACACACTTTACGCATAATCCGCGCTCCTGACTGATTATGACCCGCCATCAACAGGCCCCTTCTTTAAAAGATCTGCTGTTTTATAAATTAACCATACCTATCAGCCCTCCATTACTTTACGGGGCAAAGACCTCTTTGGTTAAAGATCGCAATTTTCGATAATATTATTCGTCATGTTCGGTTTTCGCTCTTTGTTAAATTAACGATTTTAAGAAAATAGTTCTGTTAAGAAGATATTATTTGGTAGTTTTTTTCTTTATCCATTTAGCAGTTTTTTTTTTCTTACATTCTATCACTAAGCAAGTGCACAAAGAGAAATTTATTTTGAACTAGTGTGACTTTGTACTCTTTTGTGTCGGTTATTGTTTTGCCTGGAATCCTAATACTTTTTCTAAAATCTTTACAACATAAGCTATCTCCCAATAGAAGTTCCGTCAAAATCGGTCTTGCCGTTTTGGAGATTAACCTAACCAAACAGACAGACAAAAATAGTAAAATTTCTTGGCAAAGATAAGTAACGGGCGGTGTACACATTCATAAACATTAAGTAATAAGCTATTATTTTGATATTACAAACAGACACTTCAATTTTATTTATTTATTAAAAGATAAAATAATCGCTAAAAGGTGACATACTAAAAAATTGTACTAAAAAGCAATATTTAAAATCACATCACAGCGCATGCTCACTCTAAAAGACTACCCAGGTTGCACCAAACGCTTAGTCTTGTCTTTTGCCCAAGTTTGCGATCTTCTGTTACAAGTTGTTCACGCATACCGGGTAACAATGGAGGCAGTGCAAGCGTGGAGTCGTCACAGAGCGCAGTGCCGCATTCGGGGGCGCGGGGCGGGGCGTGCTGCGGCCGCGTGCGGCGAGCGTGCGACGCGGCGGAGTTGCCAGCTGCACGCAAACGTAGAAACGTGTAGGGTTTTGTAGAAGTGATGAAGAAAAATGCTATGTTTTTATTTAGGATGTCTAACAAAAGATATACATCAAATGCTATTAGGTAGGTGTTATTCACTTATATATTTTTTAAAACTCGAGTTTTTTAGTTTCCCATAAGCGAAATCTTTCAAGGTACAAGGTAAACAAGGTCTTGTTTAAGTAGTAGGTAGGTATATTCAAATGAAGTGTGAGAAAGAAACTCTGTAGCAGCTACAGTGTGGCTTAGTTAATAAAGGTAACATGGAAGTAGGTACCTTACCTTACATTAAATCAACACAATATCCACAAAAACAAGCAATACTTGTCAAGTTAAAGACGCTAACAAATTGGTACAATTTTCCCAGTCGGAAAATTGACGCACTTTTCCGCTTGTATCTGGCAACACTCCCGGCGTGTCTCCGTCACTCCGTCAGTCATGCCCCGCGCAGCGCCCGCCACGGCCGCGCTTGCCACCGCAACGCTCGCGGTACTCGCGGCTCTCGTCGGTGAGTTCATTTCGAATCATTTGCAACTGTCACTTGTTTTTATTTTTTTATAATTTTTATTTAGGTGGTAGTGTCGGTTGCATTATCTAAAGTGGCAACATTATTGTGGTTGGTTTTTGGAACGTGTGTTGTTTTTTTTAGGTTTTAAGACAGGTTGTTTTCATATTTTCAGTGGATTATGAATGAAAATACGTAAATTGTATTCGTTTGATTACGTAACAGGAAGTATACATTTTTTTATTATCTACGGTTGCTTACGCAGCTTTGTTTTACAATGTACGAATTTATAACACAATAAAACTCAAATATAAAAACTAACCTAACAGAAACCGGCATCTGTTTTATTTACGGTTCAAATCAAACGTAACATTCCGTGTTCAAACGAGGAAAAGCCGACAATACTCGTATAGAAAATAAATTCAACCTTTTGCTCTACTTTGGTACTTAAGACAACGACCTCTATTAAGGAATCCAAACAAAGAATTTTTTGAAATTGGAACTGTAAGTAGAATAAAAATGTTAAGTTACCAGTCATAAAAAATACTTAGACTCTAGTAATTATTTTTATTCTTTCCAAATAAAAAAGTACGCAATTTTTTTTGTTTATAAAAAAATCTGACTTTTTACGCCAAATAAATAAAACCAGTTTTATTACTGCGGTATAAACAAAGCTTATAAAATAATAACTAGGCACAACGGAATCTCCTTGCATAGTAAAATGCTGCATACAAGTTTCACAAATTGAAACCGGGAACAAACTAAACGAGTTTGATGCATCCCTGCTGATTACATTAAAAACTAAACTTCATTTGAATATGGAACACTTCTGTTCTGAATTCGAAAAGAGAGTTTTTGTTTTCTTTTTTTTTTATTCATCGTGTAGTTTGGCTACGGATGCCGCAGTGATTCTTTTGTTTTTTTTTAAGCAAAGAGCAGCTTTTTTCTTGCAAAGGACGTTTTTAATTCTTTCGTGGCTTTAAAGGCAGACTAGCATTAAAGCAAAAAGGTTTTCTGGGCATTGTGTGGTCTCTAATAATATTTTTTCTACCAAATATTTGGTAATTGATATGGTTACTTAACTGGTCACCGCATTGATCTATGACACTATGGGAAATTCCATAACCCTACTGACCTACGTCATGGTTATTTATATGAAGGAATTGATATACCATAATATAATATACATATGTTTCACTACAATACTGCGGCTAATTTTCATGATATTGTTTTTATTATAATGACATATTTTTAATACAATAAAATAAATTACAGCATTATTCAAAACATTAAAGTCCTTTTAAATATGTATAACAGCTTATAATATGTACAAATAAAGATTGATCGTTTTAAAAACATACCATCGTAATAGTTCGACATTTTGTCAGCTTGACATTTTGTCCTTATAAAAATTTTTTAAGCGACATATTTAAAGTGACGCCAAAGTCACCTTGTCCTAAGGCTTTGTTGGTCAATTTTCCGTCCTTGGGAAATTAAATCAAAAAAACGACTTCTTTGAAATCGGAGCGATTCACCGCATAATTGATTCATGGCTAATTCTCTAATTCGTCTACCAATCAGCTATTATTACTCCTAAAGCCTTTTTTCAACGCGACTTCGCCCTTTTTTTTCAACCGAGTTAAGGTAATATTAATTAATATTGTAATATTAATATTTTTTTGAAATCTGACTAGTAGTTCTTGAGATAAGCGAGTTCAAACATACAAAAAAAACTCTTCAACTTGTTAAGATAAGCAACGGTCTACTTCTCCGCTGAAAAACCGTAAAAATAAATATTTAAGCGATTCTGATTAACGTTTTCTAAATGTAGGTCAAATTACCGAGTCTGTCTGTGAAGGTAAACAAACAAGCCACCGTCGTGATTTACTGCACAAGTCTTGCAAAGCTATTTAGACGTTCAACTTCATCTTATCTCCGAATTTGAGTTTATCTTTGATTAAAAATGCTTCGCTACCTGAATCATTTAGTTGGTAAGTTGTGTTTATTTACGCCATCACGCCTGTAATCTCCGAAGGGTTAGGCAGAGTACCCATTAGTACAGACACATTTCTCCATTTATGTTTAAGTCCAATGTAATAGGGGGCGAGCCTATTGCCATCAACTAGGCACGAATCCGAGGCTGCTACTGAGAAATTCGTGATGGAAAAACGCAATAACACTTTGCCTGACCTGGGAATTTAACCCAAGACCTCATGCTCAGCAGTCGCACTATGCGACCACTAGACCAACGAGACAGTTCTTGTTGTGAACGGTTGTGTTTATTTATGCATGTTTAATTACATTTGAGGGTGAAGGCTTTGTTGTTTTGTTGGTTCTTGAGGAGTGTAATTTTAATTAGCTTAAAGTAAGCAGTTGGTGTTTACCGTCTTCGCTCACTGCGGCAAACACATTACGAAGTCTAAAGACTTTTAAATAAGCTTTGAATACCTTCATTCGTTTGTAAAAGCCTATTATTGTCCCAATGGTGGGCAAATGCCGATTCTAACAATGAGAAGGTATGAGCATTAATAACCACGCTTGCCTAAGGCCGACTGGCGATTCCAGACTTATATACCACAGATTTAATTATTTCATAGCAGGTGGCGTTCTGTAGTTTCTGCCTACCCCCATGGGAATAGAGCGTGAGTTTATGTATGGATATATGTATTTAATCATTCCATTAGTTTTCTCACGATTAAATCCTTCACCGATGTCAGTTATGTCCCAGATAAACTTAAAAAATGCATATAAATTGAAACAGCCACCCTGGTGCTTGCCCAGTATCAAAACCACAATATGATGCGTGAGAGGCAGGCGCCTTAATTTTATTATTTTATATTTTTTATGCTGAAGCTTGTGTAAAAGTTCAAAATTGAAATCTTCAAATAGAACGCGAGTCAAATCATAAAACATGAATGCTCTATATAAAGGTATCTATCAAATAAAGTTCCTCTCTTCAAAGTTTTTCCCCTCTTATCTCCACTAATGTTATTTCACTCAATCTGTCTGTTACGCGACAATGAAAGACAAATTAAGTGCGTCCGCAGTTTTTGTCAAACTTATAAGATCTGGGTCACTGGGGTTTCGCAGAAAAATCCGCAACGTGGCACTATTTATTTACTCATTCAATTTTCTTGGTCTACTAGACATATTGTTTGTTTTCATAAGTAAAGTGTACCAAGATCTTAGTGAATTTATGATTATGTTAAAATAGTCGGACTGCCTCGTTGGTCTAGTGGTCGCAAGTGCGACTGCTGTGCATGAGGTCTTGGGTTCGATTCCCAGGTCGGGCAAAGTGTTATTGGTTTTTCCATCAGGAATTTCTCAGTAGCAGCCTCGGAGTCTGGATTTGTGCCCGGTTGATGGCAATAGGCTCGCCCCCTATTATATGGGTCTAAAAACATAACTGTCGAAATGTGGGTGTACTAATGAGTACACCTCTGCCTAACCCTTCGGGGATTACAGGCGTGATGTTATGTTATGTGTTAAAATAGTCAGAGGCCTAAAATAATCACACCCTCCACCCCGTTTTACCTTCCATATAACCCATGTTCTATTGTATTCCATATTCTAACATCACGTACGTATGTCAAAAACAGCAACTTTACAGTATAGTGAAAAAACTGCATAATTTTATATAGAAACCATTAGATTAATATGATTATTGAACTTCAAAATGGATCTATTTAATATAGGAATATATTTTTTGAGTAAAAGTTTGTTTCTAATTGTTTCTGGCATTTTATGCTAAACCTATTGGCGCAGCTGTGCGGCACACAATATTTTTTTATTTCTTATGTTGTGTTTTTAAGGTTTTTTTTTTTGTTTTATTATTTTTGTGTGCATATGGTCTGTGCTAAATAACTTACGTGGTGTTAGAACTTAACGACGATATGCCTAATAAACAGTAAAAATAAGCAAATTCACAAATAGCTCATCCAGTAAAACGCTAGAAAAAGACTATTGGTAACTGTTTTGTCTTCTAATCGCAACTAATTGCAATCAATCGCTTATCCTATCGACCAAGCAAGAGCAATAAATTTCAAGTCTAAGTTTGCAAGTCGTTAAATTCATTACAACGCCTCGTGTTTAACAAAGGCCGTTTACGGTCTTATATGAAGGCATTTATTACTGCAGCTGTAACAGAAATTAATGAAATAAATGTAGGTTTATTGGCCAAAGAATCAACATTGCTATACAGTTGGCAATGTTGTCAGAATTTTGGATACTAGTCCCATTGTCTGCGGTGGATACGAAATTTTTGATGCCAATTTTTTTATATATTAAACTCGTATTTACATAACGATATTATTATTAATTTAAAGTTTTGCATTATGGGTTTTTGTTGTAAAATAAAACTAATACGAGTAAGGTGTGCAAGAGATAATTAAAAAAAATCTTACACTAAAACCCATGATAGAGAAGCTGCAACAAAAAAATGTAACATAACGCAGTTGAAACCGCGAGGTTAAACTAGTATTTATGGAAAATTACAAAACTGTGCACTACATCTTTTAAAAGCTCTACCTTCTGTTTATAATAAAAGCACATAAGTTGTGGAAGAGCATTAAAAAAGCATGGTGTCGGGAAAGTTTAAGTTGCAACACTATTTTGGCAAAGTTACCAAGTGTGCCGTGGCCCACAAACAGACTGTAGTAACCCATTGTCCTCATTCATGGGATGACAAACAACTCGAACGTTATTTCACCCGAAAGTTACGAAAATGGAAGTCGGAGACAATATGGCACCTTGGCTTTGTTGTCATGTGGGCTCAGCCAATACTAACTTCCTTATATTACGCGTAGAATATAAGTTTGTATAACTGCATCTTGTAGTTACAACGTCCAGTTTTAAATAAAATCAATAAAGAATATAAGTTTTTAAAACTTTGAGTTTTGTTAATTTTATTAACTTTGACTTTGACTGTCAAAATAAAAATAAATAAAATAGATCACGGTAACTATAACTGTTGTCCCTAATGAGTAATTTATAACCTTTACATTTATATAAAAATAATCGTAATTCTTTAGATTGTATTGTTGAATATAGAAACAAGAATATTGTAACCAGTAAACACCTAATTGAAAAGAGGGCCGTGAAGTTTCTTGTTCGTTCTTCTCCATAGAGGCCTACCTCTGTTTTGGAATGAGCAACTAGCTACACCTTTCTGACGAACTGACCGACACCTTAACAATTTAAAAATACCTGTAAATGATCTAATTAAAATAAAATATTTTGACTTTTTGACTTTGGTTTTTAAATTTTAAAATAGTAAATAGGTATATTATTATGTCGCTCTGCCTTAAAAGGGCCCATAACTGTACTATAGCCTTACGTAACATATTTATTACACATTATAGTATGCAATTAAATAAATATGAATAAGTATGTGATAAAAAATTAATTGTTCTTTCCATTACTTTCTCAGTAAATTGTCAGGAATTTCTCAGTAGCAGCCTCGGAGTCTGGATTTGTGCCCGGTTGATGGCAATAGGCTCGCCCCCTATTACATGGGACTAAAAAAAAACATAACTGGCGAAATGTGGGTGTACTAATGGGTACACCTCTGCCTAACCCTTCGGGGATTACAGGCGTGATGTTATGTATGTGTATTACTTTCTCAATTTGGATATAAGTTCCAGACTTTTACCCCGGCCCGCGCTCTTCCCCCGTGCTCGATAGATGGCGTTGTGCCGTCCGGGTGGAATCCTGAATCGCGCTATGGTTTCGTTCACAACGCAGTACGTAAGCAGATAGTATTACTCTTCAAAACATGACACCAACCATGTCATGTCAACTGATATCACAATTTTTGAAAAGTCAGTCTTATTGTTTTTAAAAGGCTGATTTTATTATTACAATACTAACATCTGTCCCGTTGAAATCCGTCCAAATCATCTGTCAAAGTGATCCAATATTGTGAAGATTATTCATTTACTTTTGATTATTTTGTGAAGTCCAATATTTGTTAACATAAATATAATAATAAATAAATAAATAAATATCTTGGGACAACTCACACACGGCTATCTGATCCCAAGCTAAGCAGAGCTTGTGTTATGGTAACCAGACAACTGATATACATACTTATATAATTTATAAATACATACATATTATAGATAAATCACACCCAGATACAGAACTAACAATCATGCTCATCACACAAAGTTTGTCCTGGGTGGGAATCGAACCCACGACCTCCGGCTTAGCAGTCAGGGCCGCTAACCACTAGACCAACAGGCCCGTCATGTGAACACTATATCGTGTACATACATAATAACATATTGTTACCGTCAATACCTGATTTTTAATACCTTTTGCGTGTTTATAGTAGTTTTTATATAAGGTACATTGCATTCACGTGTAACTAAAATATGTATGAATCTGTATGCAAATATTGTAAAACATTGATTTTAGAAGAGTACGTATGAAGTTTCTTGCCTATTCTTGTCCATACAAAACTACTGTCTGGAAGGGGCATCTAGATACAATTATTTTTTATAATAATACATAACCATTATTTTGTACTTGTGTACACTTCATTTTATTATGTATTTTTTTTAGTAATTTTATTTTTTAATCTCTAATTTTGTTGTTTTACTCTCGTACAATAACTTGCACTTACCATGTTATCTATTCACCACATTTGGTTGACTGTTAGAAAATGCCTATGGTATTAAATTCGCCTTTGTACTTTTGTTGCATAAGTTTAAATAAATAAATAAATAACCCTTCCTGTCTTTTCTCTTCGTCATAATTATAACAAAGATTTGCCCATGACATTCAGACTATATGTTACATAATCACATTAAATGCTCTTATTTACAAGCAGTATTGCATTAGTTTGTAATTGAATTTACTTAAGATTCTTTGTTCAATTGGATTACGACTATGGATAGATTTGTTGTGGCGTCTTAGGATATAGGCAGAGCTATAGGTGAATAGTGTCCAGAGGCTTACTCGGTACAGTAACCCCTCTATAGGGGTTACAACGCTGTCAAGGATGCGGAATTGGTTCGAAAGAGTTATAGTGGCACTGGAACGCAAAGGAACACGGATGGGTTTTAGTCAATAAAAGTCTGATAATCCCTTCCGCTCCGCCCAGAGCGGAAAGAGTCATCTGATAATTTCCCATACTTAATAAAAAAAGGGGTAACTACAAAAATTGTATAAGTTTCTTCAATCGTTGGTAAGTAACAAAAAAAAAAACAATCCAGGGGTTTTCAAGATAATTTTACCTAGGACATCAAATTTAATATCCATTCTACATTCTGATTCAAACCAAGCGCAATGACTAGGAAATTAGCAACCCCTGTGTGTGACCATATAACCGGTCACTGACCTTTGAGGTTGACGGCCTGTTGGGTAAAGGTTACTGCCATTTATTTCCCCTTAAATCATCTGAACGTGTAACGGTTGCTGAACGCTGGAATGATAAATTCTAATGAATGTTGTAACGAGAATTCTTCGGTGTTGTAAATCATTTATCATTGTCCACGCCTCGTGAGCGTTTATTGCGGAACCCTAGATTTTCTAACTTACAGATTTGTCACGGTTTTGCTTATGATGTACCATATTTTACCTAGTAGACTGCCTCGTTGGTTTAGTGGTCGCACTGAGCGTGAGGTCTTGGGCTTGATTCCCAGGTAGGGAAAAGTGTTATTGGGTTTTTCCATCAGGAATTTCTCAGTTGCAGACTCGGAGTCTAAATTTATGCTCTGTTGATGGCAATATGGTCGCACCTATTACATGGGACTTAAAAAACATAACTGGCGAAATGTGGGTGTGATAATGGGTACACCTCTGCCTAACCTTTCGGGGATTACAGGCGTGATGTTGTATATTGTAAACTATCAAAATACGTCAAACGCATACTTATGTGTCCAGTGCCTACAATAGGTTAAAGACTACCCAGGGAGCCAACCACAAGCTGTTAAAACAGTTTTATTATAATATTTTTCGTACCATGACGTCTTTAAAATAATCTTCGAAGTTATGTTATTTTCTTAGCGGTTTTGGCGACGTCATCTCTAAAAGTTCATTCATTTCCTATCACGCCGTGACTTTTGACAACCAGCAAGATTGTTTTTATGTCAAATCAAGGAATCATATTATTCAGTATATAATTCTAGACCCCCAAGTGATGTTTATGCTAGATTTTATAAAGTCATGTTATGTATCTATAGTAAAAGTCTATGTCAAGATGTCCCTTCTACCTTGTAGGTACCAACACAAACATCAAACGTAGGTACCGAAAAGCAATTACCCATACAATTCGTCTTCCATTCGAACTGGGTCTCGGAAGGCGGAAACTAAGCCGCTGCGCTGTTTCCCTCGTTATTAGCTACCGCTCACTATATTAGGTACTGCTGTGAACTTAAGCCTTACTTCCAACATGCTAAATGAAGCTTAAATCGGTGCCAACTTAACTTGAAGCTGCTTAAAGCTGCTTGGAGCTGCTTAAAGCTCAGGAAATTAGTAGCTGAAAGAGTATATTACTTACCGAGTACTTGTGTACGTTTAAACTTGTTTAGATATTTGTTTTTAATTATTTTAAAATTTCATATTAGATTATTTCTTCATGTACAATTTTTTGCACCTGCTTTGTTCTCTCTTCACCACCTTTGGTTGACTGGTAGAGAATGCCTGAGGCATTAAGTCCGCCTTTGTACTTTTTTGATGCATAAAGTTAAAATAAATAAAAATATTCAAGGAAGTTTGCAATACTTACCTTATTTAAATCAAAATTACTGGGTTACGTTGAATTTGAAGATATTCATCAAACTTCTATATTATAAGACTGGCTTCTGTCCGCGTCTTCGTCCGCTTCAAAGTTGATTTCTCCGTCAAACTTTGGACCCCCGTTTCATCCCTTTAGGGGGTGAATTTTTGGGAAATCCTTTCTTAACGGGCGTCTACTAACTATAAACTACCTCTCTGCCAAATTGCATTTTTATACGTCAAGTATTTTTGGATATTTCTTGATAGGTGAGTGAGTGGCCTTTCGCTTTTAAATATTTAGATAGATCATATTTAACATATGTATTTTTTATATCTATAGAGACTATAGAAGCAGGTAAATGCTCGCAATACCTTCTGTGTAGGTTGTTATCTAGTTGATTTGATGGCGCAAATTATTATACGAGAATTAAAGTTAAATTAAACTTCAAGATTGTATGAAACATGAAGAATAAGCAAACCGTGCGACGCATTTTCTAGTTTTTATTTCTACCAAATCCCAAAGGAAACCCGCGATGTTAGACTACGTAAATATTTTGATTATCCTTATATAAGAAAAAGGAAGATTTATATATCTTGTTAAGGAAGCCGGGCGAAACGTAACGAGTGTCTGTAGGCAGCGTGCCAACGTTCACGGATGTGCCAATGTCGCTGCACTATCTCAATAGATTAATACACTTGTTTGAATGGAAGGGAAACATCACCTTTATAGCTCTTCACTTTGTACAAATAAACTAAATTAAAGTGTATGTTTGAAATGTTTTTTTTTTTTTGTCTGTATTTTTTTTTACTGCCTCGTTGGTCTAGTGGTCGCAAGCGCGACTGCTGTGCATGAGGTCTTGGGTTCGATTCCCATGTCAGGCAAAGTGTTATTGGGTTTTTCCATCAGGAATTTCTCAGTAGCAGCCTCGGAGTCTGGATTTGTGCCCGGTTGATGGCAATAGGCTCGCCCCCTATTACATGGGACTAAAAACATAACTGGCGAAATGTGGGTGTACTAATAGGTACACCTCTGCCTAATCCTTCGGGGATTACAGGCGTGATGTTATGTTATGTATTTTTATTTCCAGTGGACAGCGATGCGGATGAATTTTTTGATGCCATTTAGTTTTAGTTTCTCTTTTTTTTATTCTGGTTGTTTTTTATTTAATTTTATTATTAAGCTTGTAAATAATGTATATATTAATTAAATTGTTCCCGTAGTCATTTCAAAGTTTATATTGGACATAATATACATCGGTGAACCTTTTTTAATTTAGTCCTGACTACTCAGGATTTTCAGTTCATCATATTAGAGTAGTCCTTTTGTCAGATTTTGATTTTGTTTAGCTGTGTATTATATAAGTTATTCAGTAATTTCTTTCTTTTGTTGTTTTGCTCCTGTAGGCAACTGCAGTGTCCACAGAACATAGTATTATTCTGTATCTTATAAGTGAAGACCTGTAATTGGCTGTCAGTCTAATTTTCTGTCACTAGTCTGTTTTCTTCTAGCTGTCGGTCTTCCATGTTACTTAATTAAATAAATAAATAATTATTAATATTCTTAACGGCTGGATCAAATGTGACGAGACTTTCATTGTAAAACGTAGAGTAAATTTTTTGGTTCTTTTATTTTAGAAAAATATATAAGTTTCTATAAGACACATACTTATATTAATTAAAAAGGTTCTCTCACGATATTTTTCTTCACCGATATCAGTGATTTCCAAGAGATTATAATTCAAAGTACATACGAATTGGAAAAGGTAACGAATCACTGGTCCAACAGATATCTTTTCATTTTTTTCCATTTATGCTTTTAACTAACTGTTTTAAATGAAAATCAAGATGTCTTGTTTCCTTAATAATCGAATTAGCTCATATTTCTACCGACTCATTCACATAAACAATTCTCCAGTCCAGTCCACTTCATTTGACGGGCCTGTTGGTCTAGTGGTTAGCGGCCCTGACTGCTAAGCCGGAGGTCGTGGATTCGATTCCCACCCAGGACAAACTTTGTATGATGAGCATGATTGTTAGTTCTGTGTCTGGGTGTGATTTATCTATAATATGTATGTATTTATAAATTATATAAGTATTTATATCAGTTGCCTGGTTACCATAACACAAGCTCTGCTTAGCTTGGGATCAGATAGCCGTGTGTGAGTTGTCCCAAGATATTTATTATTATTTAATGCCAAACACACATAGATTTTCTCGATACAATCCCCTATATATATTATATGTTATCTGCGATAAACTATCGTACGGAAGGTTTATTAGGCAGAGGTCATATGAGCCGAACTATCGTACGCTGTACAGAGACACCGTACCATTTTTATTTTATTTATTTATTAAATAAAGTATACTGCCTCTGCTGAGCATGAGTTCTCGGGGTCGATGCCCAGGTCAGGCAAAGAGTTATTGGGTTTTTCCATCAGGAATTTCTCAGTAGCATTAGAGTCTGGATTTGTGCCCGGTTGACGGACTGGTATTTCCAGAGATTAGCGCGTTTAAACAAACAAAAAACTGTTCAGATTATTATATGGTTTATTTTTATTATTACATTTTGTTGACCGTTATTTGTAGATATGTCAAGATTTTTATAAAATATATTTGTCCTTATTTATTCTATAACGTATCTTAAATAAAACAAATTGTGAGAAATCTATTCAACTCTGAACGCAAATTGTACACTTTTCTAGTATTTTATAAACGAATGACTCTACCAAAAACCAATTCATAAAAAATATCTAATATCGTGAAACAACACACATACATCTAATTGACATAGTGTCAAGAAAAAATGATCTACTCTATTTGATTCCACCATTGTAATACGATAAAAATATCACGTTGTATTTCGTTGCAGCCAGGACCGCATTAACCTAGTCGGGGCCCCTAGCCAAAGCTCGTCTCTGGGCCTCCTTTTTTTACTGCGAGTACATCATCCTATTCAAAAAACAAATTAAAGAAATATTAATTTTATTTATTCATTTATAACAACACACAAACATAACAAACACAATAACAAACAACACAACTACGACTTTGTTAATACAGCATGTAACAAAAACCCTGTCCGATCCTGAAGAGTATTATTCGGCATCCTACTGCGAACACATATACGTAACCATTTAATGGATTAGAGATAATTATTTTTCCCCAATGAAATTAAAATAAAAAATAAAAACTGATCAAAGGCAACACTGATCGCTCGACATAGTTCACGTGTTACCTACAGTTTTTTGTCAAAGAAGCCGCCTGAGCGAGACGGTTTGTATGATCCCGTGTCATGAACTCGCTTTGTCGCGTGCCGCCAAACAAACTTATAACGAAAGAAACCTACGCAACGTCATACCTGCCTACGCGTAGGTATCAGCTGATATTGTTTTGTAGGCATAGTGATCCGAATTCCAGACACACTCTCTGTATTTTGTGTTTCAGACATAATTCTGTTCATCAAGAAACAATTAATCGAATTAAATGTAGCCATAATAAGGGTTTTTTTTAAATGTGATGTGCTTTTGGCAATGTACTTACAGACTGCAGGTATCAGATAATTAAAACGTTAACTTGTTGTTGTTGCCTACTTCGGCGATCGTGCTCCACATGTCCAATTGTCCACCTCTAACACTAATACACATTCGACACCTTTTTAATAAATTTGCACGTACTCACGCCTAAGCACATCAACATAGGTAGTAAAATTTTCCTGATTGGAATACGACATTGTTCGCGAAACGATAGCGCTTGATACGTACGGACGTCCGATCGAAAGCTATCTCCATGAAAGACTGGCGCCGGCGCCGGTAGGGTAGGCAACCAGTCGGCGACATCAAAGAGTCGGCGACTAGTTGAAAGAGTGCCTACAACGCGGTATTGTACGGCGGTGTTCTTTGAAATAAAAATAGGCATAAATAAAAAGATTTTGCCGGCGGGTGGAGTGTTGTCAACTTATGAAAATTTGCCATATTCAGTGTTAAATTTCGCATGGATTATAAAAATAAAAAAACAATAACTTTTGGTTGTTATGAGTTACATTTTTAAAACAATTTTTTCTAGCACGTATGTTGAACCAGGAATACGCCTTTATTGGATCGGACAGGGTTTTTGTTACATATTGTATAACAATTATATATGGTTTTAAAAGATTTATGCTTATGTATTCTTGGGCTCTGGGCCCCTTCCCGATGCGGGGCCCTTAGGCGATTTCCTTCTCTGCTAATGGACAATCCGGCCCTGGATGCAGTGCAGTATTCTTGATTTGTATCGTTTTCCTAGCAGAAGCAACGTTGATTTATTGTGGCAATGAATTCAAGATAGTGTTCTGGTTTTATGTATTTCTCACTGATTTATTTGTTTGAATCTTCTTTTATCAAACAACGGTTCGAAATGTTTGTTTGGTAAGCTGTTATAATTACAAGGAGTATGGACTAGAAAGCCCGTAAAGCAGTTGGTCCTGCGCCTGATCCTTCCTGGTCTAGTTAGATTACCATCCCTTCCAACTATGAGAGTGAAGGAAGAGAGAGTACACCTGTGATTCTCCACACAATTGCAATATAAGTAATACGTTTTGCGAACTTGTTCAGTCGAGTCGACCGAAATCCGATGGAGATTTGACATGAGGTCTTGGGTTCGATTCCTAGGTCGGGCGAAGTGTTATTTGTTTTTTTGCACCAGGAATTTCTCAGTAGCAGCCTCGGAGTTTGGATTTGTGAACGGATGATAGTAATAGGCTCACCCCTATTACACGGGACTTGACTGGCGGAATATGGGTGTACTAATGGGTATACCTCTGCCTAACCCTTCGGGAATTACAGGCGTGATGTTATGTATGTTTGTAGTTATAGCGCTCTCCAGCTTTTTGTTATACTGATGCAAAAGTGTCGGTTTATTCTGCAAAAATCTCTCTCTCAGGTGAAGTAAGCTTGAGGTGACATGATGCTGGTACTAGTAAGCTGTTTAGTAATGTACACGGAACCCTAATATAGTTTTACGACCATGTCAGGTTACGTACAAGGATTTGTGTCTGCTGTTAACATTTTATAGAGGGAGTATTATTGAGAACTCGACTTTTGGTTTTTCTATGTTGTATTGGATTTCGGTCTCGGCCTAGTATCGGCAACAAACCGGTTTCGGCTTAGTTTCGGTTTCGGCTGTGATTCGTCCGAAAGCGCGACTACATTAGCGGTTTCGCATTGCGATCGGATTTGCTCGGTGCACTGAGCTGGGAGTGACGAAGTGTCATTAAGCCGTGTCAGCGCTCACTCATAGTCTCCTCATGACATGCTTTGCTAGTTTTGTTTGACATAACATAACATAACATCACGCCTGTAATCCCCGAAGGGTTAGGCAGAGGTGTACCCATTAGTATACCCACATTTCGCCAGTTATGTTTTTAGTCCCATGTAATAGGGGGCGAGCCTATTGCCATCAACCGGGCATAAATCCAGACTCCGAGGCTGCTACTGAGAAATTCCTGATGGAAAAACCCAATAACACTTTGCCCGACCTGAGAATCGAACCCAAGACCTCATGCACAGCAGTCGCGCTTGTGACCACTAGACCAACGAGTCAGTCGAGGTAGTTTTGTTTGAGACTAATTATAATAATGTTTTGTGTAGTTTTCCCAAGAAAACATGAGTTTTATAGAAGTTTCGGTTTCGGTATCGGTCGAAACTGAGACGAAGCCGAGATTCGGCTTCAATTTCGGCCCTAAAAACTATTTTCGTTTGGACACTAATTGTATTGTATAACTGGCTAGTTTCTCAGCACGCAAAGCCGTTGACTCTTCCCGGTCGTGTCAGATTA